>JAYESA010000018.1:132615748-133268248 GCA_036927795.1 Iris macrosiphon | reverse complement strand
TTGTAATGAAATTATTTTGTAATGAATAAAGTTCATCCAACAATGTTTGTTGTTATTGTTGTAATGAAGATATTTTGGTTTAGTTCAAACTAAAAACACAACACAATCTTAATTTTACCAAAAAATCTAATGTTTTTATTGTTGTGTTATTATTATTTTTATAAGTCTCAAGGGCAACCATAATTAGCTCCAACTAGGACAAATCCAACCCCTCAAGTCAGCCATAGATACATAGATTTTTTTATCCCCAGACAATTATGGTGCAAACCTTATTCCCATGTTTGGTTTAGATTTAAAAAACAACTTCCAGGAATTATGAATAGTAGGGTAAATAATCCAACCATAGAAATCATATCCCTTAAGAATAGTAAGATATTTTTTTTTTTGCCCAAGCAAAAAAAAAAATATGTTATTTTTTAAAGATTTATTGTTTCCATTTTTTTCCATTTTTCAAATATTTTTTTTCGTTTCTTTTTCCTATCTTTTTTTTTTCATTTTTCTCTTCTTTTTTTCTATTTTTTTTCCAAATTTTTCTCCCAAAAAAAATTTTTCTTTTTCCTTTTTCCCAAATTTTTCTTTTTTTTCTTTTTCATTTGTTTTGCCTTTTTATCCTTTTTGTTTTTTCCCAAAAAGGGAAATCTAATTACCAAATGTGCACATATAATTTTCCAAAAAAAATTTAATTACTTAAAATTTGATTCCCAAAAAAATATAGAATTTTCAATCATACCAAACATCTCCATAAGTGCTTCCAACAGGGTAAGCCCAGAGATTTAAATCCAAGCCCATCAAGTCTTATGGACCCCAACCCATAAAAATGGTCCAAGGATAAATCCACTAGTACATGTCACATTCGTCTAAAAATAACTATATTTTTTCTACTGTTCATTTAGTGAAACATCAATTATATCATTAACAATTGTCTCCAAATGCTAAAACAAATTACTTTATCAAACCCAACTGGCTAATATTATATCTCTGACTAGAGAGACAATCTTGAAATCAAACCGCAAAAACATTATAAAAAATTAATATAAATGACATATAACGTAACGTGCATAAAATTTTGTACATATCACTGGACATCACAAGCAAACAAAAACTACCCACAAGTTTAGTTTCGCACTCGCAAGGTACCAAGAAATGAATAACTCAAAATCCACTCCTTGGTGCTCTCAGAATAGAAGTCCAACATAATTAACAATTGTCCCAAGCAAATATATTGCAATAATAGCTCAAAAGAACGCAAAACAAATATCAATAAATGGAGCCTAGATGTGTTGGACACAAAATATACCTAATATTCACTAGGACACACATGATCAAACACACTATTCATTAGAATTAAGACATTGTCAAACACTGCAAGTGTTACTTAGTTTAGAATTACAGTTTCGGAAAGTAGGTACATCAAAATGGGAAATGAAACTAGTTCCTCAAAACAGAGTATCCCTGCTTAATGTAAAGTCAAAAACTACAAAAGTGTGATTAACAACTGTAGATTTTCTATTCATCTTCTTCCTCCTACAACAACAAAAAAACAATTTACTGTAAAACATAGAAACAATTTTGAATATATACAGGATATTTTTGCAATAATTATAATACACACAAAAAAATTCACTCCTCCTCACTGCCATCGTCCTCTCCGTCGTTCACTTCAGACTTAGACTTATCAGACTCTTCTTCCATCTCCTCCACCTTCAATTGCAATGAATAATAATAAAAAAATTGCAGTTTCACGGTAAAAAGAAAAAATGTTACAAAAATATACTTATTTATTTGTCTACATTAGACTTTTTAGAAAGATACTACAAAAGTTGTTAAGGACTAGTCTTTTTTTTACTTGTTCTCCACTCAAAAATTTATCCTAAGTAAAATATGATGTTAAATTGACTCACTCAATAAATTTTTGGACTAGCCTTAAGTAAATCTTTACATAAAATACTTATCCTACATTACTTCTTGTCGAGAGAGGAGGATTACTTCTTGTCGGTGTTCCTGGAGGTGGAGGCCTTAGCTGTGCGTCCTTTCATGGCGGGAATTGATTAGAGAGACAGAGTTGGGAATTTTTTAGGGTTAGGGTTTCGGAAGGTTGGGAATAAGAAGGGGAAGATTTTGGAGGGAACAATTTGAAAATTCCCGGCATTAATATAGAAAACTTGCGAAGGGGGTGCTGTGATTTTGGCAGGAAATTATTCCTGCCCTTCGCCACGTTTGCAATCCGTGGGATCGCGACCTATTGATGTTCACATTTTTCCAGTCTATTGATTGTTGGGCCCAACAACATTATTAGTATTGTGGGCTTAAGCATCAGTCAGTTGCAACATGAATCTTCGACCTTTTGATAGGTCATTTCTAAAGGGCACATCAAAATTTATTCAGGACAACCCAATATTTTTCAATTTATTTATAATTTTATTTTCGAAAAAAATTACTCTGAACAGTCCAATTTTGTTTAGGACTGTCAAATATTTCGACAGTCTTAATTCTAGGGCTGTCAAAAAAATTGACAGTCCTTACTATTGGAAGGACTGTCAAATATTTTGACAGTCTTCCGCCTCCTCTCCTCCGCCTCCTCTCTCGACCTCCTCTCTTCTCCTCCGCATCCTCCTCCCTTCTCCTCAACCTCATCGGCCTCCTCCTCTCCTCCTTCGCCTCCTCCTACGGCGGTTGGATTAGAGTTAGGGTTAGGGTTTGGGGGTGTCACCTCCACATTTCAGATTATGGGTATTTTCGTCTTTTAAATTAATGTGTAAATGATTGCATGATAATTAATTATATTTAAATTACCGTGATTTTATTTCATTGTTGCGCATTATCGTTGCTTCGGTATTTGGAGCGCTACCTTAGCTTTTGCCTTCCAACAAATTCCACAACCTTGTCCTAGACGTGCCTGCCTTCTTTTCTTACCTTTGTGTAACTTATAATTATGATTCCTTGTGCTTCATTTTAGTCGCACAATTTTCGTCGCAGACATTATTATTTAATTCTTAATAAATTCAACTTTGTATCATTGTACGTTCTAATCGAAATTGGAGACACAATCTCGACCCATTTCGTGCAACCCAAATTAGGGTAATATTATATTCTGAGTCTTCTTCATTCATGACACTTGTGTCCCACTTAAATTCAGTCCCTTGTACTTCTAATTAATTTTAGAACACCAATTATATTTATTTTAATTAAATTAAATTCATAAATCTCACTTTGTGCAATTTTTTAATTGTTGGGCACTTTTGTGCAAAAGTGCATTGAGGTATCCACCCCGTTGGACACGACGCGTAAATAAACCCTTTTCTCCTTTATGTGTATTTTTCTATGATTTTTGGGAGTGTGTAATTCAACACCAACCTCCTTGAACCATGACCCTCCAAACCTTGAACCAATTGAATCCTAGGCATTTATTTTGAACCCATTTGAATCATGGCCCTTAAAATATCTCCATGACAAGGCCCAATCCCAAGAGGATTTGACCAAGTCAATTTCTAGGTCAAACCAAGACCTACACCTATATATATATATATATATATATATATTCCTTTATTTTTTCCTTATCTTTTTTTCTTATTCCCAAACCTACAGGACCTCCCCTACAGTATCGTCACCGCAGTAGAGTTTAACCACCAAGTTCGGGATGGATTGGTGTGGTTCCTCTACGCCTAGGACACTCTCAGCCGACTTCTTCTTCCCTGCTCACATCTCCCTCATCCCCATCCCTAAACCCGACCGGAGCTCATCCCCGACGCCGGAGCAGACGGCCTGAGCCGGCCGTATCCTCCCTGCTCTCTCATTCGCCTCGACGGAGCAGATCCTGGCCCGCTGTGCCAAACTGACTCGACCCGACCACGATCTGCCACCATACCAACAGTAGACCCGACTGCTCGAACCCGTCGCCTGGAGCTTGACCCCGCCGGCCTGCACGAACGCCTAACCCGCTCTTCCCCGCCTCCACGTCGAGCCCCGACCCTACTGCACCCCGCGGCAGCCACCGGCCATCTCCTCCCTCGACGGCCGACTCCAGAACCCCGACCTCCTCGACCCCGACTGCCTTCAACTGACCCCACGCTGCACAGAGCCAACCCCGACTGCCTTCAACTGACCCCCGACTGCCTTCAACTGACCCCGACTGCCTTCAACTTCCCCGACTCTTCCCCGCTGAACCGCTAACACCTACCTACGGTGAACCCAACCCGCTGATCCCGACCGTGAATCACCACCCTCGTCCATCCCGTCAACTCCCTGCTTCCCTTCACCTAAGACGCTGCACACAACGCCACTCGCCCCAGTCCTCTTCCCTGAGCCCCCTCTCCGGCCAACCTCCATACTACCACCACCATTGTCACCTGAACCACCACCACCACCACTCTACATCGTCACCACCAGCACCCCACAGAACCCGCTGCACCCTGAACGCCTGCACAGAGCCGACCGGAGATGCTGCCAACCTGCACACGCCGGAGTTTGACCCCGTTGTTCTCCTCCTCCTCGATACCCTAAGCACGGCCAATCCCATCGCCGGAATACCTCGTCTTCACCATCATCTTCATCATAATCATATTCATCATCGCCTTCATCATAATCACGATCATCAACACCATCATCGTCGTCGCCGCCGCTCTCGTGCACGTGCACGCCGAGGCCAAGGTGAGGAGTATTTCCTCTTGTTGTGTACGCATATGTACGCATATGCGTATATTTCTCAATTAGTATATATGTATCGTATATGTATTCCATTCGTATATGTTTAATAGGTATATCATTGGTATATATATACATATATAAAATAGTATATATACTCAATTAATCTACATTTGGTATATGAGTATTGTTCAATTGGTATAGTATGTACACATATTTAGTATGTGTATGTTATTCAACATGATATATATATTTAGTATGTATATATTTTTCAAACTAGTATATATTGTATATGTATTTAATTGGTATAATATAAATTATAAGTATTAATGCTAGTTAATAATATGTATATTTATATATGTACTAGGTGACCCGAGTGTAAATACGGATATCCCGTAGTTACATTGACCTGTGACCATGTTATTGTTAGCAGACTGCCATATGTACACTGACGTACTGGCGAGACCCGTATTATTTTGACTGTCTGATCTTGCACAGCAATTACAGACGTGACACCCGTGCAACTTGACGCACACTTGACCCTAGTTGACCAGTGTCATACCTAGCATAGCCCTGAGTCCAGTGTATTTATAAATGTGTGTTAGAGTAATGTCTGATACAATATTGTATTATATGATGTTTATAGGATTGTTGGATTGTTCAGACAAGACCTCGGAAATCAAATATTGGTATTGCCAGTAGCAGGACCCCAGGCGAGTACATTCTCTGACAGTTTTCATTATGTTGATTATCTCTATATTCTAGTTGTATAGCGTGCATGACTCTGATACTGTTGTTTACACGAGTTGGCATTATCGAGACCTATCACGAGGAGTCGTGATTTGGAATCCATCGTGCTAGCTAGAGAAAACGGAGAAATATTAGTAGCTTATGTGATCATACCCAAACTTTACATGAATCATAGCTCACCCACACCTCACGTCGGTGCAGCCTGACCATTACATGCCTCATAGCCTGTTATGTGTGACTAGCCTGACTATTGCTCGCATCATAGCTATCCGGATGGTTAGCCTGACTTTACATGAATCATAGCTAGTCATACATAGCAAGCCTGATCAGTCCCAAGCCGATCACATGATATGCTGATGTTTCACACACTTAGTTAGATGATCTTGACATGTATCTCTAGTATATTGATCTAACATCTCTACATATTCTAGTAATGATTCTAGCATTCACATATATACCAGTTCATTGTTCTAGCGTGTACTTGTATTTTTATTTCATTGCTAGATGTACATTGATGATTGTAGTGCCCCGCTCCGCGTAGGCACTATGTACAAGTGAGATCGCCTTGCTTGCTTGAACGGAAGTCTTCTCGGAGAGTTCCCGACCGATTAATCAATGTGAGTGGGCAGAACTGCATTCTCTGATTCTTGTACGACTTAATAATGAATCTAAGTTTTTGAATGCTTGTTTGCTTAAGAAGAATATTTTCATAAGAGAATGATAGAACCGACTCAGTATGCTAATAAGAGAACTCACATAGCTTGTCATTGAAACGAATATGCTGCCTAACTAAAAGAATATGAATGCTTGTCAAAAATAAAATAGAACCATTGCTATGCTAAGAGAAAGATAGATATGTGCATGCTTAAAAACACCGACACAGCTATTGAACGAACCTTTGCTATGCTAAGAAAGATAAGTAAAATGAATCGTTCAGATATGTCCCTTGAATATGCTAAAGAAAGAGATAGTTTTTGCATGTTAAGTATGAATCAATCGTGCTTGCCTTTATATATTTTGTTGTCTGGTTGCTATATCGAACTGCTAAGTAAAAATTTGTAAGTGCAGTGACTAATAGTACGCCCTGAGGATACGGCCCGCAAGGGTCTAGTGGGGTGTGCTATTAGTAATATGAAAAGATGTGCTTCGTTGGAAAGATATGTTTAATGAGACTGCATATGTTTTGCTTGATCATTGTTTTGCTTGAACTATGTGTTTATGTCATTGCATTGGTCTTGGACAACTTGTGCACAAGGTCTTGTCTCTCGAACGATTCCTGGGGCACTGGGAATCGCTCGGTCCGGAAGAGATTTTTGGATCGTCCTGAGGTGTACGGCTCGCAAGGGTCTAGTGGGGCGATATGTCTATTAGTGAGATGGGCTTGTATGTCCCAACTGCTAATCATGGGGCGACCCATGGACCGTCATATAGATAGGGCGCATGCTAGGTTTACCTTTTTGCATACCTATCGATTGATGACACCAGAGATTGATACATAAGTTATGAATATGCAAATTGTGTCTAACTTGTGTGTCTGCTGCAGGGGTAACCGTTCGGCTATGGGGTAAGAAATATAAGTTTATGCATAAGCCTGCTCATTCATTTTGTCTGCATCATAGAGATTATCTGATAAAGCTTCATGCATTGCATCGGTCAGACAATGACTATTAGTGCAGAGCTGAACCTCGGTCACAGCTGCTAATAGGATCAGAATGTGAGTCATTGGTTAGCTGGACTACCGCTACCGATCCTGAGTTTCTCGGGGACCGAAATCATATAGATGTGTCTGCTTGTGTGCTAATGAATAAATGATAGTCCACTTGATAAGTTTGCTTTAATTCGATATAATCAGTCTGCTAGATAAGCTTTGCCCCTAAGAGTTAGATTTGTGTTGCATAATACATACTATGCACTGCATGATAGAGCACTGTCCCGATTCGTATGCTTATAAGTTTGAATATGCAAACTGTTTCAAAGTTATGTTTTCAAAAGATGTAATCTGACTATAGTTCTGAACTGCATGAAATAAACTTAGGTAAAAAGTAGCAAGATCACTAGTAATGTAATATTTTGCCACATGATTACTAAGTGTGGGTTTCAGGGGGTGTAGCTTCTGTTCAGTTATTTCATCTCACCAGTACTTGCATAAAGTGCTGACCCACCAACAGTTTGCTTGTTCTCAGGTGCTTGTTCGTCCGAGGAAGCGATAGCCGTGCCTCATCCCAAGGAACCGGAAATCTGGAGTCGATGCCTGGAGCCGCATCGAGTTGTGCCTGTTTTGAGTTGCTTTTGTATAGAGGGACATAATGTATGGAACGGTGTTATTGTAATCGAGAGAAGAGTGCTTGAGCGATATGTAACCTCGGCCATGCGCCGCTTGTAACAATTTCGATTATCAATAAAAGAGCCTTTTCTTATGCCATTGTGTTCTTTACTTTTCTGTAATGTTATGTGCCGCTGCTTCAGTATCGAATAGCTTACTTGCCCTTGTATCAAAGCTTTGGCCTTGTGCAAGCGCACTTTAGGCTTGCACGGCATCACGTTATGATGAGAACGATAGTCCTGCGGGAGAGCTGTAACGTGGTGATTCACGTTCAGCGGGGACTATCGGGCTCGCGGGAGATTGGGGCGTGACAATGATGACATATGCTCCAGCATTCTATTTATTCTAGTATTTCTTATTCCAGTATTTCTTATTGCCAGTATTCATATTTGTCTTGTATTTTTTTATACTGTATTATAGTTTTTGTTAATATACATGGAACTGCTGTCAGTGCTTGTACTTCGTTCCAATCCTGACTGAATATTTTTCTAGACTGTGACATAGAGGACTTGTTTCCGACATACTTGGAGACTGGATGTTACTGATTGCGGGTTAGACTATTTATTGTTGTATAGACTTGTCTTGTATTTTATTTGCTTTCTTCGATATCTCATCGTGCTTGAGTTTATGTGATTGAGTATTCCGTATTATATTATGATATATGTGCCTCCTTATGGAGTTGGATATTCATGTAAGATTGATTAGATAGTTACATGACCTAGACAGCGTTCTACCGTCGATGCTGCGGTGCAGGCTGGATGTACCCGCGCACTCGTGCCCCTATACCAGGTGCGGGTCGTGACAGGGGGCAGCCCAAAGCAATTTTTTTGTTGTCCTGAGTAAAATTTATAAAATTTTAGGCAGTTACTGAGTAATGGGCTGTCCTGAACACGTATTGATGTGCCTTTAGAAATAGCCTTTTGATAGTGGTTGGGTAGGCAACATGTCAAGCACTACTAGAATAAGCAGAATTAGCGACGTTTTTTAGCGACTCCATGTAAAAATATCGCTAATTTAGCGACTCCATGTAAAAACGTCGTTAGACGTCGCTAATTGGCGACATTTAGCGACGTTTAGCGACTTTTATTCAGTTTTTAAAAAATTAGTTGCTATAAGTTCAATTTAGGTCGCTAAACGTCGCTAATATGTTTTATTTAGCGACTTTTAGCGACGTTTTCTACGACGTATATATTTTGGACATTTAGCGACGCCATTAGCGACGTTTAAGATGTCGCTAAATTAGCGACGCCATTATTGGCGTCGCTAAAACGACGTTAAAACGTCGCTAAATTATAAATTAGCGACGTCATTATTGGCGTCGCTAAAACGACGTTAAAACGTCGCTAAATTCTAAATTAGCGACGTCATTATTGGCGTCGCTAAACGTCGCTAAATTTTTTACTTAGGGCTGATTTCCCCCATTTTCTTCGATCTCTTCCGCTCCCTCTCCCAAATTTTGAAGGCTCCCCTCCTCCTTCCTCCCTCCGGCTCCTCCTTCCTCCCTCCAGCAACCCCCCTCGGCCGCGTCCTCCTCCGCCGGCTCCCCTCCTTCCTCCGGCGCCCCCTCCTCCCTCCCGGCGACCCCCCTCCAGCCGCGTCCTCCCCCCTCTGGCCGCGTCCTCCCCCCTCCTCCTCCTCCTCCCCCTCCTCTAGGTAAACCCTAACTCTCTCTCTCTCTCTCTCTCTCTCTCTCTCTCCCTCTCTCTCTCTCTCTCTCACATGACACACATGGCACTGACACTGACACGACACACACACGTTACAGACACTGACACAGACACGACACACATACTGACACGACACACACACACGTGACCTAGGGTTAAGGTTAGGGTTAGGGTTAAGGTTTTTGACCTAGGGTTAGGATTAGGGTTAGGGTTTTTGACCAGGGATTAGGGTTAGGATTTTTGTGATAAGGGCTTAGTGTAATCCACGACTGCAGACGATCCTCCCTCACTGGATCCATGGGTTCGCCATTGATGATCGAAAGTTTTTGTGGTGATCCACGAGGAAATCCCTTGCAGCTCCTTCTCGGATCCTCTGTGTACTCTTTCAAAGTTTGTACCCGAGCTTCGCCATGGATTAGAACTCGAATCGGTGGAGATTCATGGAGAGATCCATGGCAGCTCATGCTTGGATCTTCGGCTGCCTCCATGATTGGATCTATATGCTGCTCTAATACCATTTGATACGTTCCCAAATATGGATGACCTAAATCTGAAACATATCTAACTGCATTTGACATTGTAGAAATTTTAGCAAAGCTTAGGACATGTGTGCCTTTTCAAAAGGTTGAAACATGCATTAGTATATTATAAGTTTGGGGTGGGAGGGGGGTGGGGGTGGGGGGTATAAATTAAAATTTAAGGGGACATTGAGGAGTGAGCTTGAGACCGCTTGTTTAAAACCGTGTTCACTTACTAATCGACTACAAATTAGTTGTGAATTTTTCATAAAATATTAAGTATATAATATAATACATATTTGCTGTTTTAATTTGGGGGGTGTAAATTAATATTTTCAGTAAATTATGTTATAATTTTGCTGTTGTCCTTGTTTTGCAGATTTCTTGAAAGATCTCTCTCTCTCCTTCTGATAAGAGAAGAGAGGAGTACTACATATTCAACACTTTCTTTTACAGTAAACTTGAAGAAGCTGTGACTTACAAGGTATGTTGCTTCATAAAAAAATTGGTAGCACGACGTTGTCTTGTGGATTGCTGGTAGTCATGTTAATATATCTTGCGGTCGAAAGATTGATAATACTTATTTGCAAAAAGTGATATCATAATTTGAAGCATATTTTGTTCTTTAGTTTGGTATAAATGAGTACTATGAAGATCTATGTACACCCTGTAGTGATCTTGAGTACACATAGTTTCCTGATTACCGCCTTTATCCAATAAAGGGCGTCTAGTAATTGTCAATTTTAACTTACGGCAGAGGGTGGACCTACTAAACTTTTTTAATTCTTGATCCACATAGGTTTAAGGATAGTGAGATACTAAGTAATGTTGATTATCATTGAACATATATCATACCATGAGCTAAATTACATAACTGCAAGTGTAGGTTCAACTACATACTAGGCTTATAAGATTTTTGATGAGACCCTCTTGTTTGTTGCCATGACTAGAATGTGGTGCCAACCTACAAATGGTATATCGCAGGTTGACAGCTGATGGTGAAAACTAAGCTCTTTATTAGAAATTTCTAATATTGAGCCGGCCTCATACTGCTTGAAAAAGGCTTGAATGGTGATGAGACTGATGATTATGGTTTTAGTGTAGATACCTCTATATTTGTATTTTGTTCAAGCTATATCCTATAAGCACTTGATGTCTGCTTCTGCCGATATATTCTGTTATTTTAAAATAATTGGTACCAACATACTTTACACTACTACTGCATTATGGCACACGCTTGTTTCTCAAAGTTATTTTCAGTGTTTTATCTTGGGAAAATATAGTGCAGATACCTAAGATTTTTTTTGCAAAATGTAGACAACTATCAACTATGATCACATTCATAAGTATGTGTCAGGATAAGCCACAGTTTAAAAAAGAATGGCATATATGAGAATGAGAAGTTATCTTGGGTTAATTAGAGGATATGCCATCAGACTTATCATCCATGTGTAGCAGCCTTATTGTTGGGAATAAACACAAAAATTATTACCCAAGATAAGCGTTTATAGAGAGGACATAGGTATCCGTAATCATATTTTATGTCTTTAGAGTTAAACCATTTATTTGCATTGATAACAATATAGATCAAAATATACCAAATAATACAAAGAAATTAGAGATATCTCAAAAAATACTAAGAAACAGTAAGAATTAAAGTTTTGACCAAGCAGGATCACGATAAGAAAAAACTAGCTGACTGAACTAACCGAGAAAAGAGAGTATAAGATAAAGAATGAGCTAACATGTTACTACAAATTAAGATAGTAAAAATTATCAATATGAGAATTATTAAGGGTATGTCTTAAGTAATATCTGTTATCAATTATATTCTTTGTTTTCATTTATCTTACCAGATGGCACCCAAGAGAGAGACACCTCCTACTGTTAAGGAGGAAGTGATGCCTCCTACTGTTAAGGAGGAAGAGATACCACCTGCTGTATCTCAGACGGGAAGTTCCAGTCACCCAGCACCTATAGCGGCTGTATCTCAGACAGGGAGTTCCAGTCACCCAGCACATATAGCGGAGATTGATCACATAGACGCTGTTTATGCGTAGTATCTGAGGGAATGGTATGTGCCCCAGCGTATTGGATATCCTCGAGATTGATACTGCGATGTTTTATATACTTTTATTGTGGTTATTGTGTTATTCTGATACTTATATATTATGCCCATTGTGTGACTGTGATACTTATATATTATGCATTTTTTGTGACTGTGATACTTTTATTTTGTGTGTATTGTGTGACTGTGATATTTTATATACTTTTTGTATTATTTCGTACGCAAAAAATTCAATGGAGGGTTGCTCCAGGTATGTCTATAATATTTGTGTGTATTGTATGACTATGATACTTTTTATTCATATTAAATGATGTTAATTTATCGGTGTTGAGTGTTCCATCGAAGGGGTCGGCGAACCCAGAGAATTCAACGGAGGGTTGCTCCGGGTCTATTTTTAATTAGAAATTCATAAATTACAGGAATAATAGTTTGGAAACAATTCATTATTCTTTTTTTTTTTTTTTTCTGTAAAATTAGCGACGTATTTAGTGACGTTTACACACGTCGCTAAATACATCGCTAATTAGCGACGTTAATAGCCGTCGCTAATGACGTCGCTAAATGTCGCTAAATACGTCGATGTACATCGCAAATTGCTGACATGGCAATACTGTCAGGTCATTAAAGACGTCGTTGTCACGTCGCTATATAAGTCGCTAATTAGCGACGTTTAACGACGTTTGTTTACGTCACTAATTAGTGACGCTGCGTCGCTAAACGTCGCTAAGTTAGCGACACATTTAAGTCGCTAAAAAATGTCGGTATAGCGACATTTAGCGACATTTTTCCTTTCAGCGACGTGCTGATTTCCGACTTCTGTAAAAGTCGCTAATTACGTCACTAAACGTGATTAACGACATTTTTTTGTCATTTAGAGACGTTTTTTGACGTCGCTAATTTGACTTTTTCTGGTAGTGAAGATGTTTAATGGATATCGAGATAGTACTTCCACAAGATACATAAGTTTTGACTAGTCTACAGATCCAGTCAACTTTGGTGGATATAATCAAGATAGCTCAGGCAAAGGACCTGAAGATTCAGAAGCTACGGGCAGAATGTGAGTCTGGTCTTCGAAAAGAGTTGGCAATTCATGCGGATGGAACGCTTATGTTTGGAAACCGTCTATGTGTACCAAGCGGGGACATTCTGCGAGAAGTTATAACTGTAGCACATAGTTTCTAGTACTCCATTCATCCGGGAGACATGAAGATGTACCAAGATATCAAGCAACACTTTTGGTGGAACGAAATAAAGAAGAAAATAGCATGCTTCGTATTGCGATGTCTGATATGTCAACAAGTGAAGGCAGAACTGCAGAGACCAGCAGGATTATTACAGCTGCTTTTATTCGATAGTGGAAGTGAGAACACATCACCATGGACTTTGTGACCGGTTTACCTAGATCTCCGACTGGTCGAGATGCAGTTTGGGTGATAGTGGATCGACTCACAAAAGTGGCATATTTTTTCTCCTTTAGGGTGGGGCAGTCTACAGAACAGTTGGCAGATTTGTATATGCGACAGATTGTGAGACAACATGGCGTACCGGTAAGTATAGTGTCCGACCGAGATACAAGGTTCACTTCTCATTTCTGGAGAAGCTTGCACGAGAGATTGGGTACCAGGTTAAGATTCAGTACTGCGTACCACCCTCAGACAAACGGACAATCAAAGAGGACCATCCAGACCCTGAAAGATATGTTACGAGCCTGTACCCTAGACTTTGGTGGATCTTGAAAGAATCACTTTCACTTAGTGGAATTCTCATATAATAAAAATTATCAGGCTAGTATTCAGATGGCACATTTCGAGGCACTATACGGTAGAAAATGTAAATCACTGTTGGCATGGGACGATATTGGTGAGCTAAAGATGTTAGGCCCCAAAATGATTACGCAAACAGTAAAAATTGTCAGAAGATCAGAGAGCGACTTCGGGTTGCGCATGATCGACATCGTCACTGGGCATACCAGAATCATAGGCCTTTAGAGTTTCGTATCGGCGACCACGTGTTATTGCAGATTTTGCCAACCCATGGAGTTACTAGATTCGGGGTCCACGAAAAACTTAGTACGCGATACGTTGGACCGTTTAACATTCTCGATCGGATAGGTGGTGTGGCTTATCGTCTTACCCTTCCACCTTCGCTACGTGAGGTGCATGATGTATTTTATGTATCCTAGTTGCGTACGTATGTCCCGGATCTGAGTCATATTCTCGATCACTCTGAATTAGTCGTGGGTACTGACTTATCTTACGAAGCAACCAGTATCAATTCTGGACCGAAAGGAGAAGGTACTCAAGAACCGGACTATTTCTCTTGTCCGAGTTGCCTAGGCCCATCACACTCTTAGAGAATCGACGTCAAAGGGCGAGAACGATATATGGTCTCGGTACCCGCACATATTCGATTTGGAAGGTATATTCTACCTTATGCCTTCATATCTTAGATTCCGTGATCAGGCGATCATCTATGTGTTGTGATGTTATTGCTTGCATGAATATATTTGCTAGTATATTTGTATCGTGCTTGTCCTGACTTCTCTAGCCTTACTTGGATTCGAATTTCAATGACGGGATTTTTCTAAGGTGGATAGAGATGTCACTCCCCGTTCTCAGTATACGTATTGGGAACGTATTATTTTTTGCTTGCATGTTATTTATTTGGTTGCATGAGACTAGACCCATTCTTTGGTTTATCTTGGATCTTGGTTTATGGTTTGGGTTGGTTTGGTCGTGAGTTGAACCCATGGTCTAAACCTCAAACCCTAGCTATATAATCCAACTTCTTTCTCTCTTCCTTTTCATTCTTTCTTTTCCTTTGCTCTCTTAGGTTTTTTTCCCCTCCATAGGCAATTACACCTTGCATGAGAAATGAAAAAATCCTTCATATTGTTGGTCAATTATGTTTATTGTGTGATTTTAAGCATGTCTTAAACTTGATATTTTGTATTTTGGGGATGTAATGGTGTAGATTTTAATTTTTTTTTATGAGTTTGGGTGTTCTTGAGTTTTTCTTGGTTTAATCTTCAAAAACTTATTGTTTTTTAAAACTTATTATTCTAAGTGATGGAGAACTTTATTTCGAGCAATTTGGCATTTGAACCACTTGATTTTGAGTTGAGATAAGAATTTTATGGCAGAACAAGTTTTTCGGATTCTTGGAGTTTTTTAATGGCCGAACTTGCTGTTTTGGGACGACGGAGTACCATGCGGCCCGGTAACATGCGCCACCTCTAGCATGCGCCTATCTTGTTGGACACATGTCTACTTTGTGCATGTTTTCAAAAGTCTGACGTATAGTGCCTTGAACGTATAAAAATTTACTTTGGACTGACTCCATGAGTCCAAGAGATTATGTTGCCATGAGCCATGTGTCTCTTCTTTTTGGGCACATGCCTCTACACGACTTTTGTGTCTCTACATAGTTTTTTTGGCTTTTGTCTTTTCTCTCTGACACTTATGCTTTATCACATTGATCACCTTTATGTCACTTTCCTGACACTTCATTTATTGTCTCTCACTTTGATACTTGTTCCAAATAGTGGACCGTTGCCCGTGCATGCGGCCTGAAGGGGCATACAGCATGTTGGTTCATGCGGCTTGACCTTCTTGTGCATGACTTAAATACTTATTTGTTGGGATCATTTATTTTATTTTGAATGTTTCTTATCATCCTCTATGTGGATGATCCTAATTATTGCTTGTGTTATGATTCTAGGGGAGAATGGATTTAGTAACCCGCCCATGTGCTATAACTCATGCTTATGACCGATTGATAATTGGACTCGAATGTTGTATCTGTGCTGATACAATTATTGTCTGATATTGTTCATGATCTAATATGCACCGAGGTACGACATACCGTGTTATGTGTTTAAGTGATTTATATTTGGGTTGTGCATCGAGAATGCCTCCAAATTTCTTAACGCGTGATACTATAAATATGCTTTTTCCCCCAGCACGAACATGATATGAGAGTCAAGTACCAAAGCATGATTAGGATATTAATTTATTGAATATTGCATACACACTCGGGTGAATCCAGATTGAACGTTCAGGAATTCGTATCTAGCGTTCTCGTACTTTATACTATATCTTAAGAAAAAATTTTATGTGGCCACGCCTTGATATTTCAAAAATAATATAGATTTAATTAAGCAACTAAAAGTGGTAGTAACATTGGGAGAAAACGATATCCCGAGATCATGCCAACGAACATTTTCACAGAGATTCATTCTAAGTGCGCTGTGGGCTAGCCACCACAAATACTGTATATCATCCGCCTTAGTGGAGTGCATTATCTGACCTATTATAAATAATGTTGAGCCACTGTTTCACTATAGGAACATTAGAACCGCTAATACCATGATCTAGCACAGTAGCCCTACGGAGAACTGGTACAATTTGTGAAGTGCCTGTATAATCATTTTATTTAGCTCGGTGAGCTCATGTTCGGCAATGACGTGATCTGAGGATACCTATGCATTATTATGAGATAATCTCAGACTCCACAATTAGCAAGCCGTACAAGTGATTGGCCGATCTTATTAATTGGACTTTGTTGTGATTGTATTATCCTGTTAATAGAATAGAAAAATGGACTATTATAGTGTGATGGATTCAACCATTGTCCTTGTTTGGTTGTAGGTTTAGGCCTTTGTGCTAGGATATGCCATGAACCTAAGTTACGACACAGAATATATATTATTATATATTTATTGCTTGGATTTTTGTTTCTCCATTTCGTGCTTCCTTTGTGGTACTTGCTATTTGGGGTATAACCCCACTGGTTTTGCATGGCCAGGTTTTGAGCCAGCACTCGAGGATCCAACATTCTATCCCCCGACTCATGGCACGTAGGAGGAACATGGCCGCCGAGGATAACGAGTGCGTTTTCTTTTTTCCTGCTCGTCATTGTATATTTTATCTTTTGGGCGTTTAGCCACGGACACATGTTAGCCAGCACGTCTAGACATTTAGTTTTCTTACATGATTGTATTAAATCAAACTGTAGTTGATCACTGTCATGTACTTTTGTTACTCTATCAGCTTCTTATTTATGCAGCTGATCTCTAGAACATTCTGATGAAAGCATTTGGGAGTCTTATTTCTTTATCATATATGCTCTATGATTACTGTTTCTTGTTTGATTGATTGAGACATAGATGTTTGTGTGACCCTAAATGACCTGATTGTAGCAAGCACCCCTTGTCTAGTTACAGTCGTGATCGTCGTATGACGTATAGTATCGTGTACGGGGTAGTTGTCCGTGTCCGTCTATGTATTCTGATACTGGGACGTGACAGTCCGGGTCCAACCTGTTACCAAAAGCACGCAAAGCGGGGCGGCCCGGTCGAATTGGTATCCGACCCAGTCCAGACCCGTGACACGGTCCACAGTGGACCGGACCAAATCGGTCTGGGTCCGGGCCGGTTCACGGTCGGGACGGGCATGACGGTTCTTTTATTTTTTTATATATACACTTTATATATGATATATCCTATATAACTTATATAAGTTAATAAATTCTAGTTAAAATTTATATTTTTTTTGTGACTAAGTTATTTTTGTATAATTTTAAATTTGTAAGTTATTATTTGTTAGAATTTTTTTTTATAGAATTTATATGAAAATTTATATAAACATTAAGTAAGAATTTTTTTATTTGATTTCTTTATATCAATATTTATATAACTTTAAGTATAGATTTAAATGTAAAAATTTATAAGTTGATTTTTTTTAATAACTTATAAAAAAATGTTGAATTTTTTTTAATATAACTTTAAGTATATATATATATATATATATATATATATATATATATATGATCTAAAATTATTCGGGTGGTTTCATATTATGGAACCATCCTAGGTTACATGTGTTGGATTTGGATTAGGTGGTTGGATTAAAAGTTTGTGGGGTCCATACCTTTTAATCTTATCCACTCAATTCCAATCCAACCAATTTAACATATGATGGTTCTATAGCATTACCTTATATATATATAAACCAGGCCAGAATCGAGCCGGTCCGAGCCGTGTCGACCGGGTCGATTGAATTGGACCCTGCCCGAACAAAGACGAGACCGGGCCGGGCCGGTCTTGCGGGTCAGATCCTCCGACCTAGCCCGGACCCGTGGGCCAAAGCGGGCCGGTCCGTTGACGTGGTCCGGGCCGAATTTGACCAAGCCGGGCCTAGACCGGATTCCGAGCCGCCCGTCCTTTTACACACCTTGAGCAACATGCCAACAAACGATATGTGATTTGATTTAGAACTAAAATAGAAACATTGAGAGAAATCTTAGCACCATTTGGTTTAGAGGGTTAGACAAATGCGATGTAATTGATATTACATTTTAAATATAATCCGAATGTTTGGTTCAGATTTTTTTTCCTGATGTAATTTAATCGCGAATACAAGCTTGATAACACATTATCACTTTATTTTAAACCCAATCCACGAGTGATTACATTACAACTAAAAATATACAAACTTAAAAGATAAAATAATTTGAAAATTTAAAAATTAAACACTAATTTTATAATTTAGTATTTAAAATTTAAATTCAAAAAATAAAACAAGACAAAAAATAGAAACAAAATGTAAATTATATATATATATATATATATATATATATATATATATATATATATATATATATATATATATATATTAATTTTTTGAGTAAACCACGTACACTTGGAGGCCGTAGTCTTTATTGATAAATCAAAAAAATACTTGGCGCAGGGAGATAGTCCTTACTTTCTACAAATGGGAGGGAGATAGCCATTTCCACAATTGCCAAAAGGCTACAACTAGGAGGAAGGAACTACAGTACAGAAAAGAACCCGCAAGGCACATTAAATCTTTATATATATATATATATATATATATATATATATATATATATATATATATATATAAGGGCTTGAAAATAGTTCAAAATTGAGTCATCTAAGCCATATGTATATCATCAATTAAGTATTTATTAAAAACTTAATATTATGTACAATTGTTAAAAAAAAACTAAATTTGTTATAAAATAATATTTCATGAATTTGAATCTAGCCAACTAGGAAGAATACCTCTCACCTTAACCAAATTAGTTAGAAGAGGTTTTGTCTATAATTAAATAATATTAAGTAGTTAAATAATTAGTCATATATATATAATTAAATAATATTAAGTAGATAAATAATTAGTCATATATATATATATATATATATATATATATATATATATATATATATATATATATATTACGTGATAATATACGCTTAGACGGCTAACCGTTTTCAAGAATTTTTCTGAAAAAAAATATATTCATAACAAATTAGAATTAAAATATAAAAATATAATCAAATATATAATAAATTCTATTTAAAATAAAAATGTATATAATAAATCTTAATTTAAATATATTTAAATATGTAAACAATTTTATATTAATATAAGAAGAAGAAAAATATGATTTACGTTCAACGTACGTGAATTTAGTAGTATATATACAGTGGCTTGAAAACGGTTCAAAATTGAGTCGTCTAAGCTGTTTGTAAATACTCCATTAATTATTTAAAAAAAACTAATTAGTTAACTACCCAATATGATTTACTTATAACTAAACAATTCTAACTCAAGTGGTTAAGATATGAGACACTTTTCTTGGTTGTCTCAGTTCAATTTCTACAAACTACAGTATTTATAATAACTTAATATTTTAAAAAAGTTCAACATTTTTTTTATGCAAGTGCACGTTACTAGTATATATAAGGTGGCTTGAAAAACAGTTCAAAATTAAACTGTTTGAGTTGTTTGTAAATACTCCATTAATTTATTTTTAAAATTAACTAATTATTTAACTACCTAATATGAATTATTTATAACTAAACAAATGTAACTCAAGTGGTTAAGGTGGGAGGCATTTTTTTTGGTTGTTTGAGTTCAAATCCTAGGGACGACAGTAGTTATAATAAAATCATATTTAAATTGGGCTAGACTATACACACCCCACCCTCTACTTAACACACACCATATTAAATTAAATAAAAAGTAAATATATATTAAAGGACATGATTATCCACTCTCCGGCCGGCCAACGGCAAACCCCGCCCCCCACCCTCCCCTCCTCCGGCCGCCCCCGACGACCCCTCCCTCGCCACCCCCGCCGCCCGCGTCCGCCGCCCCGCGCGCACTCCTCCGCCGCGCGCCAAACGCCGCCCCCGCGCGTCCCCCGTGACCCCGCTGTTGCTGCTGCTCCCCCCCCCCCCCCCCCCCCTCCAGTCGTCCACTCCCAGCCAAAGCAGCATCGTCGAGGCGGTGGAGTCCATCCGCACCTCCTCCTCCACCGACGCCGACGAATCTCCTTCTCCCCCGACGTCGTCCCCACCCAGCTGGCGAGAATCCGCGGGGTGCCGAGACCCGCGTACGACACGGGGTCCGGCCGGCAGTTCGTGCTGCGGCGACGACAGATGCGGGTCAAGACATAAGCGTGGGGAGTAGACGGCTAGGGAGTACAAGGACCTGCGTGAGAGCAGACGACGAGGGTAAAATAGTAATGTAGTGGGATGTGTTTAGGATTTTGGTAATTTTAAATTAGTTAAATTTGATTGTGTTTAGCATTTGTGGTATGTTAAATAGAGGATGGGGTGTGTATAGTCCGACCCATTTAAATTTTGTTCGACAATTTTTTTTTTACCTGAGACAGATGCGTAGTATGCTGCTATGTTAGATGCACACACTCCTTGCCTCTCGACTCACCCAGATCCTTGCATCTATTCCTTCTTGCCATTGATCATTTATGGTGGTATTAGACTTCATGGACAACCCCACATGCAAGGATGGAGACATAACAAACCGCTCTACTAGATGCACGCATTCTAAATGATCAAAAAAGACAATTTAACGACTACTATTTAAAAAAATATACGAAAATGCTTAAGAACGGATCTCTCTCTCTCTCTCTCTCTCTCTCTCTCTCTCTCTCTATATATATATATATATATATATATATATATATATATATATATATAAGGTAAACGAGATATGAACTATAGGCTCATATACATGAGCCAATGCACATGTGGACCAACAGAAATTGAGTGTACTAATGTACATGGGATGTAGGAATCCATTTCTGTTGGTCCATATAGGTATGACTTATAGAAATATGAGCCTATGACTCATATCCCGTTTATCCCACATATATGAAGGGATCAAAATTTTCGTACTATTGCATCTCAAAACATCCTCATGATCACAACCGTTGGATCCTTTTTAAGTCATTTAACCTTAACCATTGATTTGAATGTGTCAAATACTTATGGCTATAGTGATCAATAGGTGGAGATAACGCATTATGATTGGATAAGTTCGATCCATGAAAAAACAGATTATTCTCTCCAGTTACGGTGGACATATACTGTCTATATTTTCAAAAACGTTCAAAGATACTTAAAAACGAGAAACATGATCTCTTATATATCAAAACCTCCTGGCTCAATTGGCAAAACGGTGGAAACATAAGTCCCAAAGCTGGACATTTTCGATCCAAGAGGATGCATTATTTATGAAGAATTCCCATGACCCGTCAGGATTCCTGGGTTGAAAAGGAAAGTCGAGAGACATAACAGCCTTGATTAAGGAAGAATTGATACAAGGTATATACCATATAGATAATAGTATCTCAAAGGAAATTCCTACAAAAATAAAATGGCCTCCACCAGCCATTCTGAATCCAATTGTTCTCAAGTTACAAGGAATCCTACAGAATTTGGGGAACACTGGAATAGAATTTGAAGAAAAAAACAATAGATAACTCAAAAGTACCTAAATGTTAATCAAGTATATTATATTGGATCGCTCAAAATTCAAAACCAATATTAGAGTGACAAATTGCAAGTATTTCTACGCGACGCAATATTATATAATAACAGCAAGCACACTACTTGCAGCAAGCTGCGTACAAAATGCCAGCATAAAGAAAAGAGGTAGAGTGACCCTTCACAATAAACAACATAAGATTCGGATGTTACAACAGCCTTGTGCAGTACTAGGCCTTCAAAACTCCCCCACCCCACCCCACCCCACCCTCCCACCCCAAAAAGAACAACAAAAAACTAGTAATTGTCTCTGATCATCATAGAGGTGGCAAAAGTCCCGTTGATCATCTTCTTTTCCTCCCCTGGAAAAAGAACACAGATAACTTTAATAACCGTTGATCATCAAATAAAAAGTTGAAAAACTAACTACGATGGGCAACAAAAGGAGGAGCTTATCATAGGAAGCTTATAATTATCCCATTCATTTGTGTTTGTTACCATAGTACTAATATTTCTGGTCAGTCTTCCTCGATAATTTAATCTTGAACATTCTATTACTGCCACTCATAAGGATTCATGTTTAACTTCAAGTAATGGTCAGCCTTTTTGGCTATGGAAACAAATCAACAGTTTAAATCTTCCTTCTTTAAGTGGATTCAATCCTTATATTGTTTGTGACTAAATGTAGTTCTGACATTATAATTATATATCATTGGTACAAAAATTGTTGCTACAGTTTCGAATTATATTTGAATTCTAACACTAGTTTCTTTCAGTTTAAAAGTTGAGTCTCATACGTGGGGGACTTGTTACTTCTTCTTTTTACTTTACGGCTATTATTATGCTTTTAGTTTTTTTTTTTTTCCTTTGCCTTAAATGTGAAATCCATTTATTTTGCAACTATGTTGCATAGACACACAAAAAAAAAACGGTGTTCTATCATGTCGGTATTGTGTTAGCATCCATCCAACATAGGTTACTGCTTGTCGTACCTATTCAAAAATGTAACATGTCCTCAACTATGCTTGTATTCGTGCAACATAGCTTCTCAACAATGCAATGCAATGCATGTCACAACAGTGACTTGTCAGTTTCTGTAGATTAATCAAGGCCGATCCTGACCCAGGACAGGCACCCAAGGCCCAAAAGTTTGAGGGGCACCAAATTCTATTTTATTCCTCTGCTTTCTAAAGCAAGTAGTCAGCACTGCAAGCAGTTTTCTCTCGCAGAAATGGAATTGTGCGATGAATTGCTGTAAGTTGGTTCCTTCATGTTTCTAATTTTTTTTGTAGCCGAGACTATAGTTGTGAGTATGATTAATGAATTAGTTGACACTTGATAAATGACGACATATATGGTGGTACATTGGAATTTGGAAGTTAGGAAGGAGGAGCCGAGGAAACTAGTGATGTTGTACAGCTTGCGCTTGATTCATATCGAAAAAAAAAAATGTCATGATAAAGAAGAAAATTGATACATGTAGTCTTTATTTTTGTCTACTACTTTTGCAATTTTTCCGCAGCCTTTTCATTTGTCCCGGCCTTTTGAAGCTGTACAATTACTATATTACACGATCCTAACTATCTGTCGTGGCCTTTTCATTTGTCTTCTACGTTTGAGTTCTTGACAACTGATGCATCGAAGGATGCTTCTGTAATCAAAGTGCTGGTCCGTCCTAGATACAGCTAGATTGAAGATGAAGTACTATAAAAGAGGTATGATAAGCCTTTAGAAACTTATGACTTGTCAAGTGAAGATCTGAAGGGGCACATGTTCCTTTTTTGCTAAAGGTCCAGTACTCTGGTTTCTAGGTCGTTGGAGCGAACTCTGCAAATTAGTTAGGAATTTCCCCTTGTTAAGTTTGAGGTGGATTACCCTTCTTACAGATTTTACTCTTAGATCAGTTGTTATATAGATTGACGACCATGGGATTTATGGAAATATTCTATATGGAATAATTAGGGAGCTCAAACATGGCAAGTTTCTCTTGTTTTAGGAATTTGTAGGTGAATTTTCTCTTTTGTTATTGTGTAACAAGTTTAGTTATTGCAATTGGTAAGGTAATTATCACAGGTTAAAATGTGAGGGGATGCTCTTAAATCTCATTAATTTGAAGATGTTTTTTTGCATTATGAGATTTGTTAAAGAATTGAAAATTGTTGAACCTTCTAATCTCTTTCGTTGTAGTTTTTTTTTTGTCAGTAGGGGTGTTAAGTTAGTATGATGTTGCAATTTCTAAGGTTTCTGTGGTATTTTCAAATCAAGCAACCATCAAAAGTGATTCAATAACCTTGTTCCAATATTTGAAATGTTGATTAATTTTTTGGTACGATGTTCCAATAACCTTTTTTTGCATATCGTTACTAATTTCTACTATCATTGTTGCTTTCAAAACAACTGTATAATACTTGTCAGCTTTTGCTGGTTTGCAATTTCAAATTACCGGAATTGAGACTTCGAATGTTCAAAATTAAAGACAATTTTCGCAATCCAAGTTTGATTGTTCTTCTTTATTAGTTGCATTGTTGCTTTTCTGGTGATTGTTGAAAAACAGGTTGATATTGGCATATTGCTTTTATTTAGTACAAAGTTAAAATAGCTCCTAGCTGGAAATCTGAAAAGAAGATAAAAGAAAAAGGATGAGGAGATTGCTCAAATTTTAAGAGGATCTTTGGATAAATATATGCATAAAAATAATGATGCCTCACATGAAAATTTGGTAGAAGATTTAGGAAATCAATCTGAACCAACTCATATAGAACAATTTGTTGGAAATGAGAATGATGTAACCGAAGAAGTTGATGATTTATGTGATAATGAAAATGACAATAATGAAGATATTGTTCTTTCTTTCTTCCACGATGAATCTGATATACAATTAATGAATCTGAACATTATGAACAAAGATTTGATCTGAATATTTATGATCCAAGTGCTTAGGATTCACTTAATGAAAAAAATGAGATATTTACTTAAAGAAAATGGTCCTATAAGAGAAGCAATTATCAAGTTTCCTCTTGATGAACACTCTAGACATTTTTTCTTCTAATTATTATGTTCAAATATTATCAAATTGGGAGCCTTGTGATAGAAAATGGTTAGTATACTCTAAGGGGTTGGGTAAAGTATTTTGTTTCTATAGTAAGTTGTTCAACTAGAAGTCAATTAGCTTGTGATGGAATTAAAAATTGGAAACATCTTGGTGAGAAGCTTGTTCAACATAAACACAATATTGAACATGTTACTAACATGAGAGCTAGGGCTGAGATTTATGAAGCAGATTGAACAAGAATCAAACAATTGATAAAGAACTGCAAGATATAAAAAGAATAGTTTTTGTTGTGAAATGTCTTGCTATACATAATTTGGCTTTCCGTATGACAAACGAAAAACCTTATGATGCAAAATCATTTTCGGCTCATTCATGATAAAAAAGATCCATTATGATTATATTAACCATAAAATTCAAAATGAGCACATACATATTTTAGAATCATAAGTAACAAAATGCAATCCTAGAAAAAATTGAAGAGAATTTTTTTCTGTAATCCTTTAGTGCAGTCCTAATGCAAGTCATAAAGAACAAATGAATTTAATAATAAGATGCAATAGTGATCCAACATATTCATTAAAAATCTCCAGTTCAGTTGTATCTTCTAAAAAGTTCTAGTACCGTTCTAGGATGTAATGAATTACAAGATGTACTAAAGTCCCTTGATCTTGATATCGATAATTTAAGGGAGTAAGACTGGTAATGGTTCTAACATGAAAGAAGAACATCAAGTGTTAAAAAAAGGTTGCTTAACATAAATCCTAGAACATTTTACATGCCATGTTGTTCTCATTGTCTTAATTTAATACCTTGTGATATGAAAAATTCTCGTCATTAAGCAAAAAAATAAATAAATAAAAAAGGAGCATGGCAATGCATATTTTCTAATTCAACAAAGTGATGGAATGCTTTACTCGAGTATATTGACGATTTAACTTTGAAATCATTGTCGGATAAACTTTGGAAAAGTCATATTGAAAGTGTCAAAGCAATAAAATTTCAAGGGTCTCAAATTAGAGAAACTTTGTTTAAATTGGCAGAAATTAGTGAAGATCCAAAATTGAGTAGGGATGCTGAAAGTTTAACATCAGAAGAGTTATCTAGTTTTGAGTTTATTATAAATTTGGTAATTTTGCATGATATTTTGTACAAGATTGAAAGCATGATGCTGGATAATTAATTAATTAATTATGACTACGACCTCCTAATTGGTTCAACAAAGCAGAGTATTCCAAGCAAACAAATGATAACAAGAGCATGTGTAATCTTAAGGAGCAAATGAACTTACTGAGCCCACATAATCATCCATACTTGACTGCTTCTTTCTCTTGAAAGATGTTAATGCAGGGGTCTCCATAGCTTGTGGCTTTGTCGCGGACCGCTTCGTTGCCGTCAGATTCTACAACCAAAAAAAGCAGAATGAACATGTGCATTGTAGGAAAAAATCCAAATGGATAAATTCACTCCAGCTACCATATGTCAATAGCATAACATCTATAACCAATACAAAACCATGTAGACAGAAAAGAAAGGAAGGCAGAGAAATCTCAAACAAAATGATCATTAAATCTCTATTTATATAACAATACTAAACAGAGATGTGAATTTCTAACTATAAAAATAACTAACCCTGATATTTGAAAAGACAAAAAAAAAGGTTAAGTGCACTGCATTTAAAATATATAAAACTTGAACCTTTGCATGCTTCTTATCCTTCCGAGCTAGTCTCTCACGTTCATCATATTCTTGATTTTCTTTCTCCACCAACCGAATAAGAGTGTCACAGCGCCTACCTAGTTCTTGGGTTGTGCGGGACTTCACAAACCAGTCAAATCTAAACAAGGGTGACATGCGGAAAGCTGCTTTCAGTTCGTCCCAATTTCCATAACCAAGCTTATGGACCATGCACAACTGAAAATAGTGATCCAACATAGTAAGATATACAAAAGGAAGAAACTGAAGGCAGTAATTAGAAGTCAGAACAGTAACAATTACAGCATATATTAAGCTAAATAACACACCATGAAACGATCACAATCTTCATTGTACAGCTTTCCTTTGTTCTGACCATACTGTATCTTCAACTCCAACCATGGATTCTTGTAGCGATCTAGCTTTTTCCATATGGCTTTCATTATCTCATCTTTCCGGGAAATTCTAGCCTCTCCTCTTTCAATGTTCTTAATTATGCGGTCGTAGTCTGAAGGAAACAAGGTGACAAAAAACTAATCAGGAAAGCGACTACATTGATAACAAGATCAACAATCACAGTGATCGATCACATGACTGCAGTTATGCATAACAATTATCATATAGAAAATATTCACTAAAAACAGAATGTGTATAACATACCACTCATCTCCTTGTATCTTTCTCTGAAAACTTTAGAGTATCTTTCAACCTCCTCTTCAGTTTTTCCCTCCATCTCAGAAGTAATACTTTTGATGTCCTTACGACCGTACTTCTCACATGCTCGAATGAACGTATTAAAGTCTCTCCTTGTCCATGATGAGAAACCCTGGAACTCGAAAAGGGCAAATTAGAAGCTAGCCAAGAGATTCAGTAAATTTGAAAAATATCTCACCTCCTCCAATAGCTGTTCCTTCTCTTCTTGTTCCTCCGCAGTCAAGGGGTCCACCAAGTCTAAGTAGTACAATTATGAGATTATTGCTAAAATCAAATTAAGTATGAATATCTTCAAAATGGATACATTACCTTCAGACTCATCATCAATTGTATCTTTCGATTGATTCTTCTGTTGTGTTTGCTGAACAAGATTGAAATAAGAAAAGTAACAAGATCCACTTAGTATATATAATTGAAAAGAAAATATGTCAGATAATCAAGCAGGAGCAATTACTAGGTCTTAACATTGTTGCTTTACATTCCAGGTATGAGATGCATCTACTCCATGTTTGCATTTTGACAATATCAGACAATTCAATTTTGTAGTCGACCGGTTAATAATAAATGGTTTGGAAAAGGGCAGCCAAAAGGATGCATATATTCCACTGTTTAGTCTTAAAAGAAGTCATATAGTGCAGAAACTCGAAGCATTATGTTTTTTGCTTGAAATAATGGGCGGCTGAAGAACGCTGCTTGATGTGACTGGAAAACAGAGTATAGTACTTAAGAAGCAAAAGTAGGAAAGATGACCAATTTAGCACTACCATAAGATGCCGCACTTCTTTCTCATACAACTCATTTAGCCTCTGTGTGTTAAAAAACTGGAAGTCATGCCTGAAAAGAGCACACATTGTTCATCAGTTAAAGTCAAAATTTTAATCATAGAGAGAAAATGCATTTACATATTCCATATTAGTTTTGACACATTCAAAGAATATTGAACTATTTTGCACGTTATGAAATATGTTGGGAAAAATTCAACAAAAGGAACTCACAGATGAGGCATCCGGGGAATTCGTGGTTCCCTTGCTTTTGTGGGAGCACCTTGGCGCAATGTTTGCTTGAAATAATCTGATTCTGAATAGCTGAAGATAATTGGAGAAAGGTTAGATTCAACAAGGTAATATGAAAATAAGCATAGCATCTGCAACAACAAAAATGTAAACTTACTTTCTCTTTCGTTCTCTTCTGGGAGGTTCAACCCAGTTTTCACTAACAATCTTCTTGAAATCAACATCCTTCAAACAAGCAAAAGGTTGAATAATGGATGCTGAAATGGTATAGATAACTTATTCAACAGCCACTGTATACATAACATCATTCTTACCTTCTCACCATCAAAGTCATATAACTCAGCAGCTGCAACAAATATTTGAATTATTATGGAGCTAACATATTTCCTTTATGATGAATAAAATACTCAAAGAAAAAGTTCATACTGTCGTCCATTTTAAATTTGATAGCATCTTCGGTAAATTTCTTCATCTTTGCATCAAGTTCAGCTGTTGCCTCTTCTCCTTTAGCTATTATCCGGTCAATATCCTCGTCTGTTATTGTACTATCCTTGGAACTGAAAACCATTTCAGCACCAAATCTCACCATTTGCAACAATTCATCCTTGTTAACAGCTGCATCAAATACAATCGAGGCATGACTTAAACAACTCATTAGGTTGCTTATAAAGATTGACATGTAAAACACCTACTCTTCTGCTCTGCCAAGCGACCTTGTTGAATTACTAAAGCATCAAGAGCAAGCTTCTTATATGCCCTCTCAATTACTTTTTCCTCAATGGTGTACTGCAGTATGGTTGAAAATGCAAACAAGTTACAACTGATTCAACATTCAACTAGGTGATAATGTTTTCAACAACACTTAAACTAAACCTCAGTACAAAACCGGAACACTTGAACTTCTTTCTTTTGGCCGATTCTATGAGCACGATCTTGTGCTTGTAAATCAACCTGCGGGTTCCTGCATATGGCAAAATAGAGATGAGCAGAAAACAAAAACAACTTGGAACTAGAGATTAGAAACTAGATAAAGGAAAAAAAATCCCACCAATCACTGTCATAAAGGATGACGACATCTGCAGTGGCAAGATTAATCCCTAGGCCTCCTGCTCTTGTTGACAGCAAGAAAATAAACTTCTGACTTCCGGGCTGATTGAAGGCTTCAATGGAAGCATCACGATCTTCGCCACCAGTATTCCCATCAATACGACAATATTCATATCCACGAAAAATCGAATAATCTTCCAAGATATCTAGAAGCCTAGTCATCTGTAAGGCAAGAAGTACCAAATACTTATTCAGCAATTTAAGAAAGAATAAACTGGTATTCTATAAATTGGATAAAATGCAAAACAATAAAGAACAAATATTTGAAATTAAGCCATTATAAGAAGATTCAGAAATGTAACAAAATGACCACATTTTACTACAGAGCAGATCAGTTCAGAAAACATGATTATTTTTTTTTGAAGTTCATTGCATATTAGTAGCCCCAATGATGAAATATTATGAGTCGGGGTATCCAAAATGTCATTCAGATAGGTAATATAATGATTTTGAACCTGTGAGAATATAAGAACCCTTGAATCCCTCTCCTTGAGCTTCGGAAGCAATTTATCTAGAAGAACCATTTTTCCTGCACAAATATTATTACATTCATAGAGCATATGTAAGTAACAAAAACATATCTATAAGAAAATCAACATATTCTATCTACCTGCATGTGTGACTAGATGGTCCCCAGTAGTGTAAGGTGGGCCAGGTTCAGCACCTTGGAACAGATATGGATGGTTACAACATTTGCGCAGCTGCATGGCAATGTTTAGAAGACGCTTCCGTTGACCACCAGCATTTATAACTTCAAGATCTTTCTGAAGTAGAGCACGGTAATACTGTTTCTGCATTTGGGACATTCCTACTTTAAGTATAGTTTCTTTTTTTGGAGGCAAGCCTTTCTCAACATCAGATTTAAGCCTACGAAGAAGAAACGGGCGAAGAACCTACAAGGAGAACAGAATCCTTCAATTAGAAGATGATTATAAATTTAACAATGGAACAGAAAGATGGTACACTAATTGCTTCAAATCACCTTGTGAAGCTGTTGAACAACCTCTTGTTGATCATCCTCCCCGGATATTTGAAACCATTCATCAAAGGTTTCAGCTGAACTAAATATCTCAGGAAGTAAAAAGTTAAGAAGAGACCATAGCTCATGAAGATTGTTCTGCAAATTAAAAAGAATATTAATAATAAACTTTCTATATCAGAGAACATCATTAGATGACTACTGCTAGCTGGCTTAGAATGAAATGTCAGCAGTGACAAATTCATGATAAAAGAAAAGGATAAGATAGGGGATAAACTTAAAGTGTACAGGTACAAATTTCTAAAAAAGAAATATAGGAGAGAATCTAAATAAAGCTACAACATGATGCTGTTTCCAAGGATCACAAAGATGATGAAACCCCTCTAGTGCTATACCTTCACCCCAAATCCCAAAGCAGCAGTTTCTATTTGGAGAGACATGTGGCCACTTTTGTCTGTGACAGTTTTCACAACAATTGGCAACATGCCACAACAGTCAGGACGTGTCGTAGAAGTATCATAGACATCAATGAGGCCTTTCAACATTTGGGCATGCCACTGTATCTCTATAAGGGACAGTTGGTACCCGATAAATATGATCTCCTCCGTCTCCTATATGATATATCAACAGGTCGATATCTTCTATGGCCGGTCTTCCTGTTCTTTTTCATCTGCATAAATCCGTTCTCCCGTTCTGTTCACTATTGTAAAAGCCCCTGCCATTGCACCAACTCTAGAGTGTTGGTGTGATTTGAGGGTAATAAATTACATTATTCAACGCGCTCAGGCAAGTCGAACCCATTTAATGGGTTGAGAGTTGGATTCACGTATCAGTATTTTTTGTAAAATCCGCTTAAAATGAGTGCCAAAGAGATTGAGATGGGTTGCTATGATACCATGTTAAATGGATTATAATGGATGATTCAAAATATGGATTGGCATTCCATATATAAAAGGCTTTAAATATCCCACAATATATCTGTGTCAGTGATGTTAAATTGGTACTGACACTAGGAACCTTCATTGATATTACACCATATATAGAAGGTTTTAAATGAAATGATTACGGATGATTCAAAAATGGGTGTTAAAAGACTAGAATAGGTGTGCATGTAGAACATCACATCATCATCCAAGCCATCTACCAACAGAATGGAGTCTAATATGGAGCAATGCTCTACTTAGCTGAGTAGAGCATGTGTTTTGACTCATTTGTCGTCAATCTTACACCAACTCTTTGTGCCGGTGCCAAATTCCTACCTAAAGTAGTTATGGGCAAGGGAGAAACTTGTCATAAAACCTACAAGGCTAGTTAGCAGGTAGTCATCTCACCTCTTTAATCATTCAGTTAAAGCTCATGTAACCAAGAGCAACTTCCAATTACCCTAGACTTAGTATTGACAAAGGTACATTATGCTATATGGAATTGCATTCATCTTTATGATACAAGCCAAGTGGCCCCCCAAAAAGGAATCTCTCTCCCACACCCATAGATTTACATTACATTTGGTTGTCGTTTCTCACAAAATGGGCCACAAGTCACTTTTTCCCTTACATAACGGACTTCTCTATAATTAATCTTATCCTTAAAGGGATCCCATAAATTTTATTTGGCTATCTTTACCCCCACACATATATATATCAACGTTTAGCTGTCATTTCTTACTAAACGGGTCACGAGTCACATTTTTTCCTTACATAAGGAGGTATATTTGATCTTATCCTTAAAGAGATCTCATAAATATTATTTGATGTCTTGAAGAAATTAGGATAACAGATATAGGAAAGAAAAATGTAAAACCATTTACTTTTAGATTATCATGTCTACTTAAAAACAAATCTGAATCCATCAATTATATTAACCAAATCATTGTTTTGCCATATATAGCTATTTTTCAGGGTCATGCAGACTCTCAACAACTACGACCTCTCCCCCTCCTTGTCACATAAACAAACCAATAAACATCCTGTGTAAGCTAAATACACAACATTTCCCCTGTTGTATCAAAAAGAACTTTTGAGATGGTTTTGAGAAGATATAGTATGATAATAAACTAACAAATTAGCAAAAATATAAATAAGAGTCAAACTTTCTTCTATATTATTCTCAGAAGTTATCAAAATTGTAGGGGTCACTGATCTGACTGGCCAACCTAGTGGACCTAGTGGAATGGAGAAGTTCTCAAAAATGTAGGGAGCCCAGTCTAACACTGCTAGTTTCCTCCTCAATGACTTTACCAAGCTCAACTACTTACCAACAAAGAGGAACAATCTTAGCTACGTCACTTTTGACATATATCATCTGTCCATAAAGTGGACAGTATCCACCATTACTCCATGTGAACCCCTCCAACCCAATCTGTGACATGCTCAAAGGGCCACAAACACACTATATCCTGTCACATGTCAACAAGTATGCCTTTACCCAGCTTGAATTGCATGTTTGAAAAGTATTGTGTTAGTACAAGTTCTTGATTCCTATGCACACAACGATTTACTTAGATGATAATGATTCCATTTTAAGGTTATTGATTGTTTCATATGTTGGTCGTATGCATTCTTATCTTTGGACTTCTTCCTTGATTCAACCACATCCCATAGAAATCATTTCTAAATTAATTAATATATAGAAATGATTTAATTTTGTTCGTTTTATTATGTATATATTATTAGAGATTAATTTATCAGAAACTGTGTCAACCTTGATCAAAATATCCATTTATATGCAGTTTAGCAGTAAATTAATGACTTTGCAGTGACAAAAAAAGCAATCTTATCCTAAATCAGGAAACAAGTGGCTGATGTGTTTTCATTGGATTCCAAAGGAAGTTAGGGAGTCAACGGTGGTTGTGTTTTTCATTGAAGACCATAATGCTGGTCGGGAAATCTGTGGCAGAGTGGTTCCTGGCAGAGGTCTACGTGGAAGCTAATGCTCCTGTGGTTTTCAGTGGGGCCTCAATGAAGGTTCAGAAGTTTGTGGCAGTTGTGGATTGCCATGGAAGTCAGAAAGTCGGTAGTGGTGTTTCCTATGGAGATTGCAATTGAGGTTGCGAAGGCCAACTACGGGTATCCGGTGGAACACTCCTAGAAGACTTCCTTCAACGGAAGGAGAAATTGTGAAAGATTATGTTAATTTGTAGTAATTTGGCATTAATAGTCATTTAATATTCTTCCTAATTTATTAACTAGCATAATAAATCTTTTGTGAATCATCTCAAATATATTTCTTGATCTAATGGTTAGCAGAGTGTAATATGCATATTCCACATAGGAAATTATTTTATATTTGGATCAAATTGCTGAAATCAACCATGAATATGACATCTGATGATATCTTGGAACAGAATCTGAACTAACTAGTAATAAGCTAAAGCCCGCTGGCCAATATGAGCTTGGAGCTTGTAGACTCAATCTCAACCAAGTAAATGGCTCAATGGTTCAAGATAACTCGTGCAATTTTGAGCTTTTACATGAAGCAAGCTTAAACTCATGACATACGATCAAATAGAACTCAAGCTAGGACATTCCTGATACAAAAATAAACCCACTACAATCCTGCCCTACAACAATTCAAGCCAGGGTCAAACAACACCAGTTTAACCAAGCTTAGTTCATTTCATTTCCCTAGCTGTCGCTGATCCTGGGGTACAGATTTATCAGAATAAGAAACCTAATGGTCAGCACAAGTCTAAACTGACAGTATGTAATTAAGTGGGGACCAAGAAACATGTAGATCTGGAGAGGTACAGATAGAACTGAGAAATGTTTACACACCTACCTACCACTGATCCTCTAGAAGTACATATCCATCGGGATAAGTGAATTGATGGCCAGTTCAAATCAAACCAAGAAACATGTAGATACATGAGACCAAAATGTTTGTCTTTAAAGAATAACAACTTCAAGAATAAAGCAGCTCGTACAAGAACATGCCAAAGATTAATCAAATCACAAAAGTACCTGAAGAGGGGTTCCCGTAATAAGAAGACGATAATTGGTATTATAAATCCTCATTGTTTTGGATAGGAGAGAATTCTCATTTTTTATCCGATGGGCCTCATCGATAATAACATACCGCCAACTGAAGCGCTTTAAGGTAGTTTTCTCTTTAATGGCCATCTCGAAACTAGTCACACAAACATCAAATTTACCTGCAACTAATAGGTTCTCCCTAATATGTTTCTGCAAAAGATGAAACAAACATAATATATTCTCTGTTTCACTGCTTAAGAAAACATAAGTAAACTAGAAATTTGGAATGACAAGAAAGGGTTACACTTACTGACCCTTTCATCTTGAGTCCCTAAAAGCTTCACTGCACGTAAAATAGGACAGAAGCGCCGAATTTCATTCATCCAGTTGCCAAGTGTGGACTTTGGTGCTACAACCATATGGGGTCCAGTAATTCCTCTGAACTCATGCAGATAGGCCAGTAAAGAGATTGTTTGCAATGTTTTACCGAGACCCTAGACAAGAAATTAGCATCAAAATCGGCAACAAGAATTCATAACTCAAGATGTGGTGCATATCTTTCTTAAAGGCAACAAGTTCAGATTGCTGCCTCCACGAGGACCAGACAACTAAATAAAAAATAAGTAAAATAATTTCGATTACAAAAATTACAGCGTATATCAGAACACACCATCTCATCAGCAAGAATCCCGTTGATGCCATTTTCATATAATCGAATCATCCAATTCAATCCAGCAAGTTGATAATCTCTCATTTTCCCTCGTATACCTGCAAAAAGAAATCATAAGAACAGCAGGAGCTACTATTGATGAGCATGCCCTCTTCATCTATTCAATGATAGGTAAAGGAATTTTTTTAGTTCATATAAACATACATATCTACGAAGAATGTTTCCGGTCAGCATGATTCAAGTTGCACATTAAATTCAAGGCCGTGAAAGGTAAACCTCAAAGTCTTGATGGTTACCAAAATTACAAACAGTTGCTCAGACTTTATGAAGTTACGCATAACAAAGGTTTCTAAGACATGCCCTCATCAATATTCCTATCACAGAACTTCCAAACATAAATATAAAAATAAAATATATGCAGTTCCTTTCAACTGATACAGAACTTCCAAAAGCACTGTAAAAAGAAACAAAAAAAATCTACCAACTAATGAACTGTGCTAAGACACGTGTATGGGAAAAGAAACCAATTGTAAGAAAGAATGTGATACTCATTTATCCTATCATATGCAATGTAGCACTCAAACCGTGACTACTCTCGGAAAATCAAACAAAAAGTCCAGTCTCTATCTTATCATATCAAAAGTTTAAAGCATGACAGGCATGTCTCCCGAGATAGGCATGAGGTAGGCCTCACGAGAGCCTTTCCATTGGAAAACATGTCTCGCACATGAGGCTAAATAAATTCGTGGAGAACCTTTTCTAAGAAGGATTACGAACATGATGAACTAGCAAGCATGTAATCCTATAAATATCGGATAACTCGATGTTATCAATAATAATATATTTTAAGCGTTGGATCCCCATTTCTAATGAAATCCAAATGATCTCTGGATTGATCAGAAGATCCTTTCAATTGGCTAGAATCTGTTAATTGAACAAATAGATCTTGTGAAATCACATTTGAATATTTGACAATAAATTGCATACCTTGCTTTCTTATTAATCAAGAAAAGTACTGAAATGTCTATGCTATTTATACATATAGAACTAGGTGTCCCGTAGGAGCTACTGTGTCTAGCGCCACAATATGTTCATTCTTTGTAACGCAGAAGCAGATTGAGGTTTTTCCTTCTTTAAAACATGAAGTTTCCTCAAATTATCCAACATTCGTACAACTATAATCTGCAGTAAACATGGCTAATCCCCTAACAACAGTCGCATAGCTCAAATTTATGAGATGAATCTCCACTATGACCATATCCTCCGAATCATTAAGAGGAAAGGGCTAGCATTCAAGAGGGCCCAAACCTAAAGTGGCCCCCTTATACAATATGCTATGTTCATCACTATTTTTTTTAGTTGTACACCTGTGATAAGCATGAAGGGCTATATGCACCATGTGTTGTTCATACAATGGTGATGCCAGAAACAATTATGAAAGTACCTAATGTACTTATATTGAATTAGCATTTACTGGGATGGAAATAGCATGAATAATGATTTATACCACCATGACGGATCTTTCACCTGCTCATTAACCCATTAACCATGGGGGAGGAGCATTCACCCAGTATGATGCTCCATCCCACAGTCTTAAGTACCTTACATTGACACTCCATCCAACAGCAGACTGTCGTCTTCCTCAGATCACCATCATGTGCCGATCCAGTAGTTATTTATATATCTTTCTTGAAATTCTCATTTTTGTTTAATTTTGCTTTATTTCTTACACATTCGCTTTTTCTTCTCCTTTACCCTAGTTAGAGGGTAAGTTTTTGTTACTTCTTGTGCATCTCTTTTTCTTGTGGTATGTGCTAGCTGTCGACACTACGATTGTGAAATTTGATATACAATGGTCAATTATCTAAACTAAGTTATTAATCTCTCACAATGAAGAGCTTTTTTTTTTGGCAATGCCTTTGTGCACTGTTTTGGTATTTGTCTTCTTTCAGAATCTTTATCTTTTGAAACAAAGACTACAGTGTATATATGCCATTTATATATACTAGTTTTAGATGTTATGTTGTTACAATGGGGGACCATTTAAGTAAAAAAAAAAGGGGGCTACCCAACCACTTAATCATTGTCCATGGATTAAGAGTCTTGGCTGCTTTGAACTATGCCGATGCCCTACATTTGTGCTTATAAAGGTGTAGAATTTGAAATGCTATTATGTTACAAAATCTTCTAGGCGCGTATAGATAGCAATAATGTCCCTAACCTTCAATAATAATAAGAATGGTTTTGCATAAGCCATAAAAACTGCTCACCTAAAAGATTGACTAATGACTAATGCAACATAATAGCAGTCAGCCAAACACTCAGGACAACAGACACCTGCAAAGTTTGCACATCTAGAAGTGCACAGGTGCACAAATGCACTGTGTGTGCACATGCAAGTAAAATAACATCATATCAATCAGCAGAAAGTGTAGCACAAGAAACACTTACAAGATGGTTGTGACATCAGACGAGTCCCTCCTGAACCTGCTAAGTCATCCTCCTCCTTTAAGCACTCTTCATCCTCTTCCTCCTCAGTTAATTTGGAAGCATGCCGACCCCTACATTTGTCATAGTACTTATATTCAGTATCACACACACACACACACACACACACACACACACACACACACACACGAAGGAGTAGATCCTTTACCTATTTTGCCATAACAGGAATCCAAATAAATAAGGATCACTGGAATGACAACTTAAATAATAATGTACAGGAAATTCGTTCAGACTTCAGAATATACGCAAGGACAGGATAAATTTCCCTAAACTTGCCTGTCAAAGGATATTTGTTTTTCCATTTAAAACCAGCTAAGAATGAATATCAGGTCCGGTAACTGCATGGCAACTAACTCGGCAGCAATTTGAATTAGCTGATTCTCTAATATATATGTTCAGCACATATGACACAAGCACAACAAGGATAATGAAGCATGGGCTTTCTAGAGTTCAAATGTAAAGAAGAATATTCTATATCATTTAGCAGCTAATATCAATAATGAAAAGAAAAAGAAAAAGTGATACAGGTTTACGAGGATTACAACAAAATAAATCCAACCTGGCCTAAAGAACAAACCAGGGACGGAACTCATTATGTGTGTGTGTGCACGGGTTTGGTGGGTGGGGGCAATACGCTAAGAATTTTGGTAAATCATAGTATTAGAGAGAAAGAGAGTATGAATAAAACCATCATGAAAGAAAAAAAGGAAGATAAAGCATCAATGAACTTTTACGCATCAGAATACTTAAAAGACTAGCACATACAGTACTACCTTCCTTTTGTCTTCTTCTGTGCTGCAGCCTGATTCCCTTTTGCAAAGTGGGCAAAAATCTCGGTTTGTTGAAGGAGATATTGCAACCTTCCCTTCCCTTTTTTGTTCTGTCAATGCATATAATTGTTGAGCAACTATTGTACTTACTAGTGTAAAACATTATCATGTTTATATGCATGATTACATCTTTCGTGAAATACAAATACAATAGCTAGCCTCCACCTAAAACCTAAAATTTCACAAAGTATTTACTAAATTCAAAATATGCTCTCTACTACAGTCAAAATCCAAGGGGTTCACATACCATATCCGCCTCAATGGAAGCATTTTGGGAATTCAACATCTCTTGAATCTTTTGCTTCTTCAGCCTTTCCATTTCTCTAAGCCTGGCCCTTTCTCGCTTTCCAATTTCATTTTTGGGAGATGGGTCATCAGTCTGCAAAAAAAAAAAAAAAAATGAAGCAGAAATGAAGCAAATACAACTTGCTGAACTAAAAAGAGCAATTTTTCCCTATTTAACTACCCTTTGGAGGAATAGTCAGTTTTTCTTCTAATAAGCAAAGGGCTATAAGAAAAGCGAAGAACTGATATGTCAAGCTACTACAAATCATATTTCTAACAAGAACAAAACTATTTAAGAAAGTACCACATTAATCCATAGCTTGTAAAATAGTTCAGGGGTTCATAAAAAATGTCAATAGAGAAACAGAAGGAATCCATAATGGGATGAAACCCCATAATGAGATGAAACCCTAATCTAAGCTTTAATTACAAACCTTTTTTCAATTTACAAACTAACAATGGCACCAATATAAGGGTAGCTCATACCAATATAAACCCTAACTTTAGGATAAACCAAGAGAAACCTCAATTAACCACTAGCCAACTTGAAATAACCAAAACAATCTCCTTCCAGCTTCAATATATATATATATATATATATATATATATATATATATATATATATATATATATATAGGATGAGACATTAATCTCAGCTTAAATTTGAACCAAGAATGGTGCCAACCAAAATGTTGATCAAACCAATATAAACTCGAGGCTAACAACGAAAAAACAAAAACCCTAATTTCGCACTTGCTAACATCAAATAACAAAACGAACCCAATTCCAGCTTCAGTCTAAACATGAAACCCTGAAACAAACCCTTCCAAATTACAAACTAAGAATGGTGCCAATCGAATTGTAGATCATACCTATATAAAGCCCAACCTACCAATTAAGAAACAAAACCCTAATTTCACTAGCTAACAGAAACAAACTCATACCAGCTTCTACCAAACAAAAACCCTAATCTGAGTGTTAATTTAAAATCTATTTAATGTACAAACTAAGAATGGTGCCAATCAAAATGTGGATCACACCAACATAAACCCTAACCTACCACTTGAGAAACAGACTCTACTTTTGTGCTTGTCCACATCAAATAACTAGAACAAACCCATTCTAGCTTCAATTGAAACAAGAAACACTCAAAACCCCTCATTTTGCACTTGTCAACATCAAATAACCAAACCCATCCAATTCTGAACCCTCGGTATGATGAACCCGAATCTGAGCTTTAATTTCAAACCCTTCCAATTTACAAACTATCAACGTGCCAACCAAAATGTGGATCACACCCATACAAATCCTAGGCTACCAATTAAGAAACAAAACCCTAATTTCAACCTAGCTAACAGAAACAATCTCATTCCAGCTTCTACCCAAACAAAAACCCTAATCTGTATTTTGATTTAGTATCCTTAAGTTTACAAACTGAGAAGGTGCCAATTGAAATGTGGATCACACCAACCATTACTAATTGAGAAACAAAAACCCCAACTTCGCGCTCCTCTAAAATTAAGGAACAAACAAGAAACCCTAACAACCCATCAAAAGCTAAACCCCCACAACAAATCGACCCGAAACCGATCGATCTGAAACCCTAACCTCTTCCTCGTCGTCGCTCTTCGACTCCCCGACGGCGACGTCGTCCTCGGTCGACTGGTCGTCGTCCCCCTCTTCTTCCTCCCCCTCGGACGCAGCGGTCTTGGCGACGGCCTCGAGCTCCTCCTCCTCCATGGCCTCGTCATTCCGTCCCTCCTCCTCCTCCGTGGAGGACGCGGCGGATCCGTTGTAGGAGGGCTCCTCGTCGGAGAAGTCTGACGAATTAGATGGCTTCGCCATGGCCGGGTATTTGGGGATTTAGGGTTTTGGCGAAATTTGAAGATCTCCCTTCTATTTCGAGTAAAGGAGTCACTAGTGATTCCTTTCGGTGGAGAGGGGGTATTTATACACGTTGGTGTCTGTGTGCCGCGAAATATTCGGACAACAATTCGTCTTCCCGCCTTTTTTCTCTCTTACTATGTGATTACTATATTGTTATTTTTAATGCTACTACTCGAGGAGTTTCCATAACTTTAATTGCTTTTGTAAATATGGAAACATAATATAAAGAGTTTTTAAATATGGACTTTTTGTTATTTAATATTACCCTCTCGACACATGGGAAATACTTGCTTTTGTAAATATGGAAACATAATATGGAAACCCTTTCAAGAATCCATATTTCTAACTTTCTAAGTTTCGAACCCTTTTGCGTTCGCTTAAAGAAAATTTGTTACAACAAAAATAATAATTAAATAGACTATATGAAACATGTTTGCAAAAAATACGAAGAACGGAATATTTTGCCAGAGTTACTGGCGAAAATATGAATTATTTGCTACTGTCCTTAACATTTGTTTAGGTAAATTTTAAGTTGGGTAGATTGTAAAACCCTCACCCAAAATTGGACCTACTTGGCTTAGATAGTGAGACTGAGGCTAGATTGAATCCAGTTAGAAATAGGACACGGTATTTTTTATTTTTTTTGCAATAATTATATCACTTAGCGCACCTTGCCGTGCTTCGATAATTGGAGCGCTACACTAGCCACTGCCTTCCTACAAATTCCACACCCTTATCCTAGACATGCCCATCTTCCACTCTGACCTCTGTGCAACTTATAATTAAGCTCCCTTGTACTACATTTTGGTCGCGCAACATCGCCCCCTCATTTAAACCTAGCCTTGCATTTTAAATAATGCAAATCTTATACCATCCTTGACTTTCTACCGTGACTTAGTTTTAATTTCGAGGACGAAATTTTTATAAGTTTGGTAGAATGTAAAACCCCTAATCCTAAAAATCGTATTTATTTTTTTTATTAATTATTAATTAAATTGTAGTAATTATGAGCTAATTAGGAGAAACAAATTTTATTTAATTTTTATTCAAGGTGTTCGTGCACTTAGGGAGTTTATGGAGCCATTATAAATTTTTTCTAATGTATTTCATGTAGGAGACCCTTTGGACAGTTGCTAGCTTAATGGTATGCATTAATACAAATTCTAGATTTTTCTTATATATATATATATATATATATATATATATATATATATATATATATGTACATGTACATTTTTTTTAAAAGAAAAAGAAAAAGAAAGAAAAAGAAAAACAATTAAATTTCCTTAATGAATCCCTAACCCATTAACCTAAACTACCTGTTAGCCTATCTAACCCGCTACCCCCATGGACCCAAACCCGCGACTAATGAGAAATAAGCAGCAGCAGCCGCTTCCATATGCAAACCGCACGCGACCCGCGATCTCTTGATCTCTCTCTCGGCTTCCCCTATATATATATAAACCTCTCCACGTTCTAAACCCTAACCCTAGATCGCTTCTCGACCTTCCCCTCGACCCCGCCGCCCTCAGACAGCGAGACCACCGCGCTCCGCCGAGCCGCAGACCGCCCGAAACCTGACCCCGACGACCGCGACCTCGCACTCCAACCGAAGTTGATTTGGACAGCAAACTTACCTGTGTTCACGACGTATTTCCCGTCACCTCGCACGTCTTCACCGGTACACTCACCCCTTAAACCTCTTCAATATCTGTATGATAGATGACCTCGAACAACGCGTAACCCTAGGCGAAAATAGCGTCCAAGTTGACGGAAAAAGACCACTTTTGGGTACCGCAGAAAACTGCGGTAAACTACCTATGTTCCCGGGTTCGTATCTCCCACCACATAGATCCGAAATTCAATTTTTCTTTTTGGTATATGGAGACCACTTGACCTAGTTTAATTTCTGTCAATTACATTAATTTGTTAACTGTTGTATGTAGAATTAAATTCGTTAGAAAATCCTGAAAACCCACTTTTCCATATTTCTAAAAATTGCGAAACGGAGCGCGCCCCGCCAAACGGGACCGCCCCGTCGTGTACCAAGTGTACCAAAAGGTGCACGCAGTATACCCGGATAAGTGAGATTTTGCGAAAACTGATTCGGACGCGTGTGCGCGTCGGAATCAGCCCGTATCCGCGGACAATCTCCGTGTCACAACTTTTGCCAAAGTCGTGCTCATTTTGTGCACGTTGGTCAGATTGAGACGAAACTTACGCCACTGGACTCGTGGTATCGCGCTGGTCCTGTGACCCAATTTTTACGCAATTCTGAGACAGTTGACCAAGTTGCCAATTGGCGGGCCCTACGGTTGACTTTTTGGGCGAATTTGTGTTCGGCTCACCGAAATCCAAAATTGGAAGTACCGTTGAGTTCATGCTGACATTTACAGTTTGTTTGACCTATATTTTGTCCCATTTAGAGATCTTTACCCCTAGCACGCTTTTTGGTGCAAAGTGGGCCACATGTGGACCCCACTTTGACCCAAAATTACCGTTTTGCCCCTGTGTCCAAATTGGACAAAAGGGAAGTACTTTTTAGCTATTTTGCTTATTTTGGGAACGTTGGTGATGACTATTTTAGCATCCGAAGATATTTGTTCTGAGATCATAGCTTCTGATCCTGTGCGCGTGACATCTGGACGTTACACTTTACAGCTTTCTTGCCAGGCAAGATACCTTGCCCAATTTGCTTACAGTATTTTGCATGCTAGTATATTTATATATATTTATTGCATTTCTATATATTCATTGCATGTGTAGTTCGTTCATTCATTACTATATATATTAGATATGTTGACACACACTTGACACCTAGTATCATGAGAGGACAATCATTAGGCGTATGGGCTTTTAACCACTCTGGTAAACCGTAGTATATAGCTCACACTACGGGCGTGTGTCGCACTGGTCGCTACCCCCGCGGTATATCAATTTTTGGAGTCTCGTTGGTCGCTACCCCCGCGATATGTCGATTTCTGATGTCCACTGACGTGTGTGTGAGTTGTGAGATTTAGATCGAGTAGCCTACCCTTGCCCATACGTCGAAAAGTTGTCCTTATTTGCATTCATATAGATTGTCTTATACAGCGTACTTATTTATTTTTAAATATTATGCATGTTTACTGTATTCAAATTGGCTTGCTTCTATGTATCTTGTTACGTCCCTCTGAGGACCTGGTCCCTTTCCAGGTGTAGATGTTCATGAGTATTCACAGGAGCGCAGATCCGGACTTGCTACTGATCGTTGAGGAGGTTTACTCTTCGGGCCTAGTATTTATTTGGTGATGTACCTATATTGTGTTGCTTTTATATTTGAGTTGGTAGTGGATTTATTTTCATTCAACTATCATCCTTCGATACTTATATTGAGATTTAGTTTCATAGATATTGGTTATTTATTTATATTGATTTTCTGTGGATGAGATTTAGATTATACCCTGTGACTTGTGATACATTTTATACCACTTGTGGATTTGATATTCATATTACAGCGTACGTATGGGTTATGGTTTTCATATATTGGAGTTGCCATATCCATGCGGCTGGCATGCTTACGTGTCCTAGTCCTATGTATTTTGGGACTGGGGCATGACAACCTTCTAGCCCGAGAAAACTCATGATCTCAGCTACTGAACTGGGAGTAGCCCACGACTCCACTGCCTCGATCTTCTTTGGGTTAACTGAGATTTCGTCACCCGTCACCACATGCCCAAGGAATTCAACCTTGTCAAGGAAGAACTCACACTTTGAAAGCTTTTCATAGAGCTCCTCTTTCCTGAGAGTCTCCAACACCATCCTCAAGTGCTCTTCATGCTCCTCTGGGGTCTTCGAATACACAAGAATGTCATCGATGAACACCACCATGAACTGGTCAAGGTACTGGTGGAACACCTTGTTCATCAAGTTCATAAATACTTGGTGAAAATAATATTTTATGATGTAAACCCCCTGATTTTCAAGAATTTTTAAATTTGGATTTTGTCACGACCCGCACCCGGATATTCGGGCACGAGTGCATGGGTACGTCCAGCCTACGCCGTAGTGTCGGCGGTAGTACGCTGTCTAGGGCATAATCACAGGTAATATAAAATCTAGCTCATTCACAATAATTAAATAGGCAAGGAAAAATAACAGGAAAAAGAATGCTAAGATTTCATAAATTGAATGTGACCACAGATCCAGAGTTTATTACATAATCCAGAAATTATATCGGGGACAAACCCGATTACTAGGATGAAAGGAAATAAATAACTACTGCTAACTACTCCGCAGGAGTAGTTTCCTGTGTGGGAACCGGCTCCACAACTGTATCACCTGCTACCTCATAGGGGCCATAATAGGTGGGGGCAAGGTTCTCATCATCGCCTAAATCAACGGATCCAGTCAGGAAAGGAGCAAAGTACACAATGCACAACAAGATTTAAACTAAATATTTGTGACATGTAAAAAATAACTGACTAAGCATCATGTTGGAAATATGCATAAGTAAGTAGTGAAATTAACTGAGAAATAATGCTATAAATCAGGACTATAAATAAAATATGATTAATTGCTATAAACCAGAAATATGAGTAAAACAGGAATAAAGTGTGACAGGAAATGTAACTGTAACAGGACAACAAGAACTGCAACACGACAAGAACTATGTGCGTGAACTTTGTGTATTTAGAATACATAGTTGGCATGTAGGGGGTTATAAGGCTAATCAGGCCGTCATAGACGACTATCAGACATGAACAATCGAGTATCAGGCTGATGGTACAGTCGCGTACCAACAGCTATCAGACATGGCAGGGGGAAGGGTAAACCACATGCCTCCTAGTATTCTCCCACCCGACACGAAAAGCAAGACATGAAATCCAGTATTTTAACACTACGTGAAATCATCAATGTTACTAGTAGAGTAAGGAATTAATCATCACAATATAAAGATTAAACTTGAAGTGCAGGTACTTGCCTGATGTTTGGATCCAATTACAGTTTTGTGTCTCGGAGAAATTTCCAGAAATGTGTCCAGATGCTGAAATAAACATTACCATCATGCTCAGAAGATATCAAATAGCTAGAAACGCCTGTCCTTGAGTCCAATTTGGAGACAAGGACAAAAACGGTAATTTCGGGTCAAAACGGGGTCCGCATGTGGGCCTACTTTGCACCGAAAAACGTGTCAGGATTAAAGGTCTCCAATTTTACCAAATTTAGTGTCAACAGGTCAGGAACGATGATACGAACCCAACGGAACTTCCAGAAATGGATTCCGATGAGCCGATCACAAAATCGCCCGTCGAGCGGGGCCTTTGGGGTCCACGACACGCGATTTCGTCAACGTTCTCAGAATCGAACCAAACTTGGGTCACAGGACCAGCGTATCGCTACGAGTCCGATGGCGCAAGTTTCGTTTCGATCCGACGTGTGTACAAGAAGTTATGGCTTAAAACAGAAAAGACGGATACGGGGCGGTGTCCGCGGATACGCGTTGATCCTGGTGTACACGCACACCCGAATCGACTTCCGCAAAAATCCACCCGTCCGTATCAACGATGCGCACGTATCTGTGAAGACCGCGCACGACCAAGTCGTCCCGTTTGGCGGGACGTACCCAGTTCCGGGGTGAATCGGGTCAATATTTTTCCTGTTTTTGGATCGTGGTGTGCGATCACCACAGGACGCGATGTCCCGAGCGGTTTGTCCGGACACCGAGAGGGTCATACAGGCTTCGCAACGCAATTTACGGAATTAAAAACGGGGTAGCGAGGAGAAAGATATGAGTACCTGAATAGGGCTCTGAAAATCAAGAAAAACCGTGTCCGTGTCGTGTCCGACACGCCGACACGAAGAATTGGGGATTTAGGGTTAGGGTTTCAGGGGATTCCGGCGAGGATGCGGCAGGGGCCGGCCGGAGGAGCACCGGAGGGGGCTGGACGGCTCGCCGGGGCGAGGCGGAGGCGCTGGCGGGCGGGGCGGCGCCGGAGTCCGGCGGAGGCGGCTGCCAACGCTGCTGCTGCTGCTGTGTCGGGGCGCCGGAGTCGATGCTCGAGGGGGGGAGAAGGGAGGAGGAAGAGTCGGGGAGAGGCTGGGCGGAGCTGGGGGTCTGCACGGCTGGGCGGCTGGACGCGGCGAGGCGGCGGGCGGCGGTGGCAGCGGTGGCTAGGGTTTGGGGGTAGCCGGAGGGGGAGAGCGAGGGGCTTAAATAGGAGGAGAGGGGGGGAAGGTGGCCGGAAATGGCGGGGAGGAGGTCGTCGTGGCCGGGCGGGGCGCTGCGTGGCCGGCCGGAGAGGCGGAGGCAGCGGAGGCGGCGAGAAACGCGGGCAGCCGGGTCGTGGGGAGGGGTGAAGGTAGCAGGTCGGAGGCGGGTGCGGGTCGGGTTCAGGCAGACCCGACCCGACCCGACCCGGTAGTGGAGCGGGCTGGGCCGGATGCTGGGCTGGGCAGGGCCGGATGCAAAATAAAATAAAATAATAATAACGATAATAATAATAATAAATATAATAATAAAATTAATAAATAAATAAATAAATAAATAGTTTTTAGGTGTTTTAAAATAGGTCCGGGGTCCAATAAATTCCAGAAAAATTACCCTAAGTCCAGTTTTCCATTTTACACCCAAAAATATTATTTTCATAATATTTTAGTGTTATTTATTATCAATTAAAAATCATGTAATAATTCAAAATCCTGAATTTAATTACAGAAAATTCCCAGAAAATTCCAGAAAATTACGAAAAATTCAATTTTAATATTTTTGAAAAATCAGGGGCTTACAATCTACCCAAATTATAAAAATTTTGTCCTCAAAATTAAAATATGGTAGAGTTTCTCTGTCCAATCTTACTTGATTACAGTCTAACGGGTTTCTCTCAGGTGAACATTGCGGTCGCCACCCAACTTAGAATTTACCCATCTATCCTCTGAGGCTATACAACTAGTAAAGCTAGGTCCCAACTTATTTAATCATGGTATTGAATCCTTAAGTCTTTAACACAAACACATCACCTATGGTGTTCCCTTAATCATAGAGGGTCATCAACAATTCGACCGGTCTGAGGGGTATATCTAGTACTATCTCTATATCAAACTTATACCAAGCACAAGATTTCGTCTCTCCGGAATAAGGGAAGACGAGGATCAATAATAAAGAGTTCAAGGGCGAGGTGGTAGAACGGAGGTATAGTGATCAAGGCGTTTAAGGAATTCTAATGGGAGTTGTCAGGCGGTTATGGATTGAAATTCTATTCTGGTAATCATTTATTCGCATGCTCATATTAGTACAGTTATGTAACTGATACGGTATGCTCGGACTTATTTAGGGGGGCAAGTATACTAGTCAACTATATATCTCAATCCACGTAAAATAGTCGTGCGAAGTGCGAATCAAAATGCACTAAGGTTGATCAGACCGTAGTACACTGATTCTGAATAGACACTTGTATTAGTGGGGTTGATCAGGCCTCAATAATATATGTGTCATGAACAAGCCCGATAAAGAGTAAGCTTGCAAAACTAGGCTATAAAATAGCAGCATAAGTCAAGTTCAGCAAAATTAAGTACGCTAGATGATGATGAAAGGAGGTACAATTTATTGAAGTTCACAAGACACATATAATAAGTACAACAGCAAAAGAATCTACAACCTCTATAGTTATCAGAAAGCATACCAGGTTATTTAGCAAGTTCAAAATTACTAGGTTGGGGCTGAGGTCACGAACCAATAGGCATGAGCTAAACAATACTAGAAAAGGTATCTACGAATCACTTACGCGCATTAGCTGCTCCCAGAGTCTGCGCGTTCTCCACGGTCATCACGTAAGCTTGTTCGCGTCCTGGAGTAGCGGGACAGTCCCTCACTTGATATGCTGTTGATCCACAATATAGACAGGCACCTAGTCTCTTCCTACAAACTCGCCAAATGTGACCTTATTTATGACAAAAGCCACAAGTGAGGCTTGTTGGTTCGGTCCTTGAGCTTGGTGTTGGGGTGTTGTGGCTCGTGGGAGAGGACGCTGGGTTTGCTGCGGGGACCTCTGCTGTGGTTGTTGTTGGAATGGACGTTTGTGGGGTCCCATACTTCCAGTATCTCTTTCCCGCTTTAATCTATGTCCCATGTCTCTTTCAACACCTTGTGCCACGTTCAAGATTTCCTCGTATGTACGAGCTCGGCTAGTGGTGACAACAAGGCGAATATCACGAGACAACCCCTTCTTGAATCTACGGGCTCTATCCTCAGGAGTACGAACCATGTACTCTGCAAACTGGCTCAATCTGCTAAATTCAGCAGTGTACTCATCAACAGATAGGTTACCTTGTTCCAGCCTCTCGAATTGACTTTCGAGAGCTTCCCGAGCCACTTCGGGGTAGAATTTCTCCTTGAACAGCCTCTTGAAGTCCTCCCAAGTGAGGTCAGGAGCAGATAGTTGGGGTTCATCTCTAAACCAGGTCCGAGCTATGTCGAACAGTTGCAGGCTTGCGGATTCCACTTTGAGATCATCAGAGACCCGAGCAGTCTTCAGGAGTTGCTCCACATTCTCTATCCATTCATCGGCATAGAGAATGCCTTCAGTTCCATAGAATTCCAGGGGTTTAAGGTTCTTGAAGTCTTTGGCACTTCCTGGCCTCTTTTGTGGCGACTCCTGGGACCGAAGAGCGTCCGAAAGGCTAGTTCGTAGCAGGGTAGTCTGTTCCTTCTGGGATTCTACGAGTCCTTGGAACACTCCGAGTAGATGTGCCCCATCCAGAGTAATTATCGGAGTAGTAGGAGGCGGAGGGAGTGCAAGAGTTTCGGGCACAGTCTGCTCAGCTGGTTCTGATGTGCCTCCTACTGTGTTCCTTGTCTGAACCATTCTGAAAGATTAAGGGGTAGGAAGATTAGAATAGATTACTTGGAAATCAAGGGCGATAGGAAAAATTGACTAGGACCGATATCAAGATTGGAAATAAAAGATCATATTCTGTAAATGAGCTTTATCCTAAAATCCTCAATCTTGTTGCAGGCCTGTTCGATCCCTAAGTTGGAACCGAACAATTTAGTCGTTTGACCTGCATGGGCTACCACAAAAATGTGTCATGACCCGTACCCGGATATTCGGGCACGAGTGCGTGGGTACGTCCAGCCTACGCCGCAGTGTCGGCGGTAGTACGCTGTCTAGGGCATAATCACAGGTAATATAAAATCTAGCTCATTCACAATAATTAAATAGGCAAGGAAAAATAACAGGAAAAAGAATGCTAAGATTTTATAAATTGAATGTGACCACAGATCCAGAGTTTATTACAGAATCCAGAAATTATATCGGGGACAAACCCGATTACTAGGATGAAAGAAAATAAATAACTACTGCTAACTACTCCGCAGGAGTAGTTTCCTGTGTGGGAACCGGCTCCGCAACTGTATCACCTGCTGCCTTATAGGGGCCATAATAGGTGGGGACAAGGTTCTCATCATCGCCTAAATCAACGGATCCAGTCAGGAAAGGAGCAAAGTACACAATGCACAACAAGATTTAAACTAAATATTTGTGACATGTAAAAAATAACTGACTAAGCATCATGTTGGGAATATGCATAAGTAAGTAGTGAAATTAACTGAGAAATAATGCTATAAATTAGGACTATAAATAAAATATGATTAATTGCTATAAACCAGAAATATGAGTAAAACAGGAATAAAGTGTGACAGGAAATGTAACTGTAACAGGACAACAAGAACTGCAACACGACAAGAACTATGTGCGTGAACTTTGTGTATTTAGAATACATAGTTGGCATATAGGGGGTTATAAGGCTAATCAGGCCGTCATAGATGACTATCAGACATGAACAATCGAGTATCAGGCTGATGGTACAGTCGCGTACCAACAGCTATCAGACATGGCAGGGGGAAGGGTAAACCACATGCCTCCTAGTATTCTCCCACCCGACACGAAAAGCAAGACATGAAATCTAGTATCTTAATACTACGTGAAATCATCAATGTTACTAGTAGAGTAAGGAATTAATCATCACAATATAAAGATTAAACTTGAAGTGCAGGTACTTGCCTAATGTTTGGATCCAATTACAGTTTTGTGTATCGAGAAAATTTCTAAAAATGTGTCCAGATGCTGAAATAAACATTACCATCATGCTCAGAAGATATCAAATAGCTAGAAATACCTGTCCTTGAGTCCAATTTGGAGACAAGGACAAAAACGGTAATTTCGGGTCAAAACGGGGTCCGCATGTGGGCCTGCTTTGCACCGAAAAACATGTCAGGGTCAAAGGTCTCCAATTTTACCAAACTTAGTGTCAACAGGTCAGAAATAATGATACGAACCCAACGGAACTTCCAGAATTGGATTCCGATGAGCCGATCACAAAATCGCCCGTCGAACGGGGCCTTTGGGGTCCACGACACGCGATTTCGTCAACGTTCTCAGAATCAAACCAAACTTGGGTCACAGGACCAGCGTATCGCTACGAGTCCGATGGCATAAGTTTTGTTTCGATCCGACATGTGTACAAGAAGTTAGGACGTAAAACAGAAAAGGCGGATACGGGACGGTGTCCGCGGATACGCGTTGATCCTGGTGTGCACGCACACCCGAATCGACTTTCGCGAAAACCCACCTGTCCGTATCAACGCTGTGCACGTATCTGTGAAGACCGCGCGCGACCAAGTCGTCCCGTTTGGCGGGGCGTACCCAGTTCCGGGGTGAATCGGGTCAATGTTTTTCCTGTTTTTGGATCGCGGTGTGCGATCACCACAGGACGCGATGCCCCGAGCGGTTTGTCCGGACACCGAGAGGGTCATACAGGCTTCGTAACGCAATTTACAAAATTGAAAATGGGGCAGCAAGGAGAAAGATATGAGTACCTGAACAGGGCTCTAAAAATCGGAAAAAATCGTGTCCGTGTCGTGTCCGACACGCCGACACGAAGAATTGGGGATTTAGGGTTAGGGTTAGGGTTTCAGGGGATTCCGGCGAGGATGCGGCAGGGGCCGGACGGAGGAGAACCGGAGGGGGCTGAACGGCTCGCCGGGGCGAGGCGGAGGCGCTGGCGGGCGGGGCGGCGCCGGAGTCCGACTGAGGCGGCTGCCAACGCTGCTGCTGCTGCTGTGTTGGGGCGCCGGAGTCGATGCTCGAGGGGGGGAGAAGGGAGAAGGAGGAGCCGGGGAGAGGCTGGGCGGAGCTGGGGGTCTGCACGGCGGGGCGGCTGGACGCAGCGAGGCGGCGGGCGGCGGTGGCAGCAGTGGCTAGGGTTTGGGGGTAGCCGGAGGGGGAGAGCGAGGGGCTTAAATAGGAGGAGAGGGGGGGAAGGTGGCCGGAAATGGCGGGGAGGAGGTCGTCGTGGCCGGGCGGGGCGCTGCGTGGCCGGCCGGAGCGGCGGAGGCAGCGGAGGCGGCGAGAAACGCGGGCAGCCGGGTCGTGGGGAGGGGTGAAGGTAGTGGGTCGGAGGCGGGTGCGGGTCGGGTTCAGGCAGACCCGACCCGACCCGACCCGGTAGTGGAGCGGGCTGGGCCGGATGCTGGGCTGGGCAGGGCCGGATGCAAAATAAAATAAAATAATAATAACGATAATAATAATAATAATAAATATAATAATAAAATAAATAAATAAATAAATAGTTTTTAGGTGTTTTAAAATAGGTCCGGGGTCCAATAAATTCCAGAAAAATTACCATAAGTCCAGTTTTCCATTTTACACCCAAAAATATTATTTTTATAATATTTTAGTGTTATTTATCATCAATTAAAAATCATGTAATAATTCAAAACCCTGAATTTAATTACAGAAAATTCCCAAAAAATTCCAGAAAATTGCGAAAAATCCAATTTTAATATTTTTTGAAAAATCAGGGGCTTACAGATTTTTCACAATTTTCTGGAATTTTTGGGAATTTTTTGTAATTAAATTCAAGTATTTTAATTATTAAAGGATTTTTAAATGATAATAAATAATATTAAAATATTATGAAAATAATATTTTCTGATGTAAAATGAAAAACTAGACATAGGGTAATTTTTTGAGAATTTATTGGACCCCGGATGGATTTTTAAAGCCCTAAAACTAATTATATAATTAAACCAAAAATAAACCGAATTTTTATTAAATAAACCAAACCAAGTTGAACCAAACCGGGTTTATTTAATTAAACCAAATTCTTAGCGGGTCGGATCCGGGTCCAACCCAGACCCGACCCATTAACCCGAAACCCGACCCGCCTTAGTTTCGGATTAGGCCGGATCCGTTAGAACCCGACCCGACCGCCCAACCCGACCCGCTAGCAACTTCTTCTCTCCCGAACGGTCTCCGACCATTGGCCTCCTCTCCGGCCGGCCAACTGCCGCCGCCTGGCCTCCCGCCGCCTGCTTGCCTTCCCAGCCCCTCCTCTTCTTCTCCCCGTAACCGATGACCCCTCCGCTCCGGCTCCCCCTCACCGGACAACCATCCGCCTCCCTCCACATCTCTATAAAACCTCGCACCCGAGCCCATTCTTCCCTCCTCCGCCTCCGGCTTTCCACCCGACTCCAGCCGCCACCGCTCCCCTAGTCGTGCCCCGTCCTGCTTCGTTGTTCCCGTCCAGAACCCGGCCGTCCTTGACCCGCAGACGACTCACTCCGAAGCGTCCCGCGTCTCCTCCCCGCCGCAGCTCCGGCGTAGCCGCCTCCGGCCAGAGCCGGCCGCCACCCTAGCAGCACAGCCGGCCACCCCCCTGACCGATGACCCAGCTCCGGCCAAGCACAGCCCTCCTCCGGCGAGTTCCAGAACCCTAATCGAAACCCTAGGTCGAGCAACAGTGGACACGGCTGGACACCGGATACGAGTCGGACACGAGAATACGTTGTTTTTCAAGCCCTGTTCAGGTACTCGTAACTTTCTCCTCGTAGCTCTGTTTTCGATTTCGTCTTTTGCATCACGTAGCCTGTATGACCCCCTCGGTGCCCATGTAACCCGCTCGGTGCATCGCGTCCTGTGGTGATCGTGAACCGCGATCCAAAAACAGGAAAACCAATGCCCTATTTCACCCCGGAACTGAGTATGCCCCGCCAAACGGGACGACTTGGTCGCACGCGGTCTTCACCGATACGTGGGCGTCGTTGATACGGACGTGCGGAATTTTGTAGAAGCTGATTCGGATGTGCGTGCACACCGAAATCAGTGCGTATCCGCGGACAACGTCCCGTATCCGACTTTTCTGTATCTCGCTGTAACTTAGTGTACACACGTTGGATCGAGACAAAACTTGCGCCATTGGACTCGTAGCAATACGCTGGTCCTGTGAGCCAAGTTTGGTTCGATTCCGAGAACGTTGACAAAATCGTGTGTCGTGGGCCCTGCCCCACAGGCTCCACCCGACGGGCGATTTTGAGAACGGCTCATCAAAATTCAATTCTGGAAGTTCCGTTGGGTTCGTATCATCGTTCCTGACTTATTGACAGTAAGTTGGACTATTTTGGAGACCTTTGACCCTGACACATTTTTTGGTGTAAAGTGGGCCACATGTGGACCCCGTCTTGACCCGAAAATATTATTTTTGCCCCTGTGTCCAAATTGGACTCAAGGACAGGCATTTCTAGCTTATTGATATGTTCTGGATCTGATGGTGATATTTATTTCAGCAACCGGAGTACTGCCTGCAATCCCAGCTGAAGCCCGAGCTACAATTGGAACCGTAAACCCAGGCAAGTGTACATTGCCATAAATTGCAGCTTATTGATTCATTTTGTTCTCTTGATTTATTTTCTGTGACTGTTGTACATGCTTAACCCTAGGGCCGTGTGACTTGCTTAGCGTCCGATTATAGTCGGGTGCCAACACCGTACGCGGGGTTGTGCAATGTCAACTAGAGATGGATAACGTGACATTTATATTCTCGTACTTGCCATATCAAGTACGTTATACCCAGGACACTTGACACAGATCATGAGACAGAATCCTCCTGAATATTCAAGGTGATTCTGTATAGGATACAGGTTTATGACTTATTCAGTTTACAAGCTTAGATTTTATCCTGACTGATTGTATTAGTTTAATCTTGCGTAACATGAACATTGAGAACTGTGACGTGAGATTTCATTGGGTGGGGAGAGTATTACCATATCAAGGCTGAATATATTATATATATTGTAATCTGGATGTGTCCTAGTCTCTGACACAGAACTTTGGCACCAGTTCTGGCCCTTCGAGAAAATACTGCTATAGTTTCTTGACACTGATCCTGTAGTAGTCTCAGCCTGAGTATGACTAATAACTCTCACTTGCATTATCACTTAGCTGGTTTAATTACTTACCCTATGGTTCCTTTATTTCTGCACTGCATTATTTTGGCTTGTATTTTCTGTACCTTGCTATGTCCCTTGAGGACCTGGAATGGATTATGTCCCCAGATTTAGCAGACGAGATCTACCCTGAGGTGTACGAAACAGGAGCACTACTTAGAGCAGTACCTGAACCTGAGGACGAGGTGATCGCTGAGGACTTCTCCTGAACAATTGCTTTTCCATGCTCAGTCTTAATGGCAAATAGACTTTCTTTCCTGTTTAATTAAACTCTTTATTTCCTGTTTATGAGAACATTGTAACAGACTTATTATCGGGTTGTTCCCCGATTTTTAGTTACTTGTAACTGGATGTTATTGTTTATTTCTTTTGCTGATGTTGCTATCTTTATTCTTTGGATGAGATTAGTAAACCCTGACTATTGTATTACAGCTTAAGTATGCCCCGATGGATCCATTAAATTGGGTTTGTCCATCGGTGCATGCTGCTGGCCATTATCACGCGTCCAGTCCCTCGGTATTTTGGGACTGGGGCGTGACATGGTTTTTGTGGTGGCCCATGTAGGTCAACGACTAAATTGTTCGGTTTCAACTCAGGGACCGAACAGGCCTGCAATAAGAATAGAAAAGTTTTTAGGATCTCATCCACTTGTTTGAAACGTTTTTGATATCTGTATCGTATTCGAACTAATTTTTTTGACTTGCATCTTGCCTTGACTCCTGTGCGCCTCTTATAGTTTATTTTGATGCAGAGTAATGGATTCACAAGAAAATGACGGAACTCCAGCAAGAACACCAATAGGTGATGTAGCCACCTACGGAGAAGGTGAAGTGACTCTATTGAGTGGAGATCCCTCTACTCACCGAAGCAGCCAAGCAGATCTGCAAGCTTCTAGATTTCGGCGTGATGACATTCCACCTCCGCCACAGTTCACTCCACAGATGCCTGTCTTTCCACCAGGGCAAGTAATGGACGGACAGCAGATGTTCCAGATGTTCTACGCAATAATGCAAGCCCAACAACAAGTCCAACACGAGGCTCAGCTTCGCGAAGCTGATTACTTGAGGAACAGTCTAGTAAATGCACTGGAGCAGGCCAACCTACCAGCTAGACGGCAACCGACGGGCTCTATCACTGATTTTTGCCAACTGAAGTCCCGTACCTTCTCAGGCAAGGAAGAGCCCACAGAAGTTCATGAATGGCTCACCAACATTCGGCATCAATTAGAAGCAGCTGAGCTTCCCCAGGAACGTTGGATGACTGCCGTCAGAATACAATTGACAGACAATGCTCATCATTGGTGGCTATCCGAGGAGACCAGGCTCGGACCAGACCGAGTTACTTGGGAACAGTTCTCCAGACTCTTCCAGGAGATGTACATTCCGGCTATCGCTCGATCAGAACTTTCGGATAAGTTCAATCGCCTCACTCAGGAAGCTATGACGGTGGAAGAGTACAACGTCGAGTTTATTCGTCTAAGTCGCTTTGCCCCAACATTGATCCCGACAGAAGAAGAGAAGGCCGAGAAGTTTTTCGACGGACTCAACATTGAGTTACAGAAACTAATCGGATCCGTCGCACCAACTTCGTACTCGGACGTCCTTGCTGCAGCTCGACGCATGGAGCGCGTCACCAGGAGTGAGACCAGTCTAAAGCGGCCTTCCCCATCAGCAACAGCCAGAGCCCCACAAGAAGAAGCTGCAAAGAGACCTCACCTACACCAACAGCAGAAAGCAGCTACCCCACAAGTAATAGTCCTCTCTACTTGTCACTACTGTAGCAAAGCAGGCCATCTCGCCAGGGAATGCCGACGCAGGTTAGGACTGTGCTTAGGTTGCGGATCCAGACAGCATGCAGTGAGGGACTTCCCTGAGCGTAGAGAAGCACCAAGGGCAAACCAACAAGCTCTACCGGCACCAGCAGGACATCAACCAAGGCCAACCTTGGCACTTCAAGCAGCACCCTACCAGCAAGCCCAGCAACAGCAGAGGGCACCACCTCAAGGACACGGCCAAGCTTTCGCAATGACTGTGGGAGACGCGCAGAACCATGGAGTAGCTAATGCGAGTAAGTTTTTGTAGTTCCGTTTCTAGCATTTCTGTAGTTCGTGCCTGCTGGTTCGTGACCCCAGACTTAACCTGATAATTTTAAAAAACTTGCTATTAATTGATAACCTAGACTTAACCTGATACTTTTGAACTTATAATTTAGAATGTTTTATAAATGATAAATTGATATGTTTTTGAAAGATAACCTGGTTTTCTAAAACTGTAATCTTCTAGATTTCCTACATTTGGGAAATTGCATAACTTTCATTGTTTAGGGAAATGATTTTCTCTATGTGTTAAACCCACAACCTTGACTTTTCTTAATCTTGATGTGTTTTGAATAAATTTTTCAACCGTGTCATCTCTATTGACCGGTTATTCTTTGATTGCGAGGACGCAATCCTCTTAAGGGGGGTAGATTGTAAACCCCCTGATTTTCAAGAATTTTTAAATTTAGATTTTTCATAATTTTCTGGAATTTCTGGGAATTTTTTGTAATTAAATTCAAGTATTTTAATTATTAAAGGATTTTTAAATGATAATAAATAATATTAAAATATTATGAAAATAATATTTTATGATGTAAAATGAAAAACTAGACATAGGGTAATTTTCCGAGAATTTATTGGACCCCAGATGGATTTTTAAAGCCCTAAAACTAATTATATAATTAAACCAAAAATAAACCGGGTTTTTATTAAATAAACCAAACCAAGTTGAACCAAACCGGATTTATTTAATTAAACCAAATTCTTAGCGGGTCGGATCCGGGTCCAACCCAGACCCGACCCATTAACCCGAAACCCGACCCGCCTTAGTTTCGGATTAGGCCGGATCCGCTAGAACCCGACCCGACCGCCCAACCCGACCCGCTAGCAACTTCTTCTCTCCCGAACGGTCTCCGACCGTTTGTCACGCCCCGATTTCGTGGAATCGATAGTCGTCCCCCGGGCGTGACCACCGTGCGGGCCTAGGTTGCGCACCGCACAAGGCTAAGTATTTTATTTTTGCATAGCGAGCACATATTCAGAGTACGCAGATAATTAAAACACATATTGAAACATGGAAAAGTTCTCCTTTATTGATAATATGAACATCTATTACAAACTCCTTGAACTGAGCCATAAGGATTGCCTCTATGGGCTTACAAAAGTGTTGACACAAAATGAGATAGCAGTCCCGTACATTACATCCTTACTAAACTCAAAATATAAGACCTTGTATCGGAACGACTGCTTTGCCACGAAGTTGCATGTTTGCTTGGTGGCTAGCTTCGTCAAAATGCTTCTTCAAAAGGTTGGCACGGTCGAGGCGTGCCTACAGCTGGACTGGATTGGGGGTTTGTCTCCTGCTCCTCGCTCGGCTCTCCTTAGCGCGGGGAACCTGTTTCAACGAGGGTCAGTACATCGAAACGTACTGGTGAAGGCAAGCTAACCCAACTATACCAATCAACACGTTGTGTTAATGAAGCATGCATATTTTGTGGGTTTCTATCTTGCCTTAGTTTATTTTAGAGCAAGAAGTAGATATAGAAAATCAATGAAATAATCCGCCACCGCTCGGTGACATTTACCTGCCCTTCTGAACCACCTGCATAATACTTACCTTGCCTTCCCTGCCAAGAAGACACAAGTTAGTAGCAATAGGTTTAAATATACGAGGGGATCACTGGCACGTTGCCATAATGGACGGGCTAGTCTCGGGACGGAATGACGTGCGACGCAGAGAACAGGAGGCGCCACAAGCCACTCCATCCGAAGCAGGCGACTATCGTGTGTTCCGTCTGGATCGGATCGGTGCCAGTGCCCCAGCGACCGTCCGCAGGAACTAAGACCTTGTGCACAAGTTGTTCGTGATCAACGCAGTACACTAAGTTAGCATTTGAGGCAATATCAGGCACAAGGCAATAACAGGGCAAGATCTACTTTTGCATAGTCTTCCTGTTGAGTTATTGCATTGAAGATGAGTTCTATACATAGCACAGTTTTAAGAAGAAATATACATTCTAACTTATATTTATGCATATGATGAACATTCCAAACGAGCAAGCATGTAAGTAAGTAACCGTTCACAAGTTTCATTTGACAAGCAATATTTCCCAAGTCTATTCCCTTATTATCTTGATATCTTTTAGTTATTTACTTGGTATCGTTTGATCGGGGCAAGCACGAATACAAGATATAGATGTGAAGACTAGCAAGTAGGGCTAGCTAATCGGGTTGGTAGCCACTCACTTTAGTAGTTGGAAGGAAAAAGGAAAGAAGTACTTTAGGAGTCCGCTCGAGCGACGCCTACTGCTGGATCACCTGTATTGACACGAACAGCTGATCAGTACTTCTTCCTCTCTTTCCGTTATCGGAATTGAAGTACAGTCCTATGAACGAAAGCAATGAAATTCATCGAAACCGTTCAAGAAAACCCAAGAAATCTGAAAACCAACTCAAGGCACGAAAGCAACAAGCGACAGCAAAAACTAGGCAACAAAGAATGCAGCGAAGAGGTCCATCCTGACTCTGCCGCTAAGCCAATCCTTGGGGCACGGTCCACTGAATATGGGAATCGATTCCGAAGAGACAAATCCATAACGAGGATGAGTTCTTGATTCAATCTATCCCGATCGAACGATACCGTCTTGTATTTCTTAGCCGCGCTCCCCGAATAGGGGGAACGGGGCACCACACCGTTGGCCTCCTCTTCGGTCGGCCAACTGCCGCCGCCTGGCCTCCCGCCGCCTGCTCGCCTTCCCAGTCCCTCCTCTTCTTCTCCCCGCAACCGACGACCCCTCCGCTCCGGCTCCCCCTCACCGGACAACCATCCGCCTCCCTCCACCTCTCTATAAAACCCCTCACCCGAGCCCATTCTTCCCTCCTCCGCCTCCGGCTTTCCACCCAACTCCAGCCGCCACCGCTCCCCTCGTCGTGCCCCGCCCTGCTCTACTGTTCCCGTCCAGAACCCGGCCGTCCTCGACCCGCAGACGACTCACCCCGAAGCGTCTCGCGTCTCCTCCCCGCCGCAGCTCTGGCGTAGCCGCCTCCGGCCAGAGCCGGCGGCCACCCTAGCAGCACAGCCGGCCACCCCCCTGACCGATGACCCAGCTCCGGCCAAGCACAGCCCTCCTCCGGCGAGTTCCAGAACCCTAATCGAAACCCTAGGTCGAGCAACAGTCGACACGGCTGGACACCGGAGATGAGTCGGACACGAGAATACGTTATTTTTTAAGCCCTGTTCAGCTACTCGTAACTTTCTCCTCGTAGCTCTATTTTCGATTCTGTCTTTTGCATCGCGTAGCCTGTATGACCCCCTCGGTGCCCGTGCAACCCGCTCGGTGCATCGCGTCCTATGGTGATCGTGAACCGCGATCCAAAAACAGGAAAATCAACGCCCTGTTTTACCCCGGAACTGAGTACGCCCCGCCAAACGGGACGACTTGGTCGCACGCGGTCTTCACCGATACGTGCGCGTCGTTGATACGGACGTGCGGGATTTCGCAGAAGCTGATTCGGATGTGCGTGCACACCGAAATCAGTGCGTATCCGCGGACAACTCTCCGTATCCGACTTTTCTGTATCTCGCTGTAACTTAGTGTACACACGTCGGATCGAGATAAAACTTGCGTCATTGGACTCGTAGCAATATGTTGGTCCTGTGAGCCAGGTTTGGTTCGATTCCGAGAACGTTGACAAAATCGTGTATCGTGGGCCCCACAGGCTCCACCCGACAGGCGATTTTGAGAACGGCTCATCGGAATTCAATTCTGGAAGTTCCGTTGGGTTCGTATCATCGTTTCTGACTTGTTGACACTAAGTTGGACTGTTTTGGAGACCTTTGACCCTGACGCATTTTTCGGTGCAAAGTGGTCCACATGTGGACCCCGCCTTGACCCGAAAATGTCATTTTCGCCCATGTATCCAAATTGGACTCAAGGATAGGTGTTTCTAGCTGATTGATATATTCTGGATCTTATGGTGATGTTTGTTTCAGCAACCGGAGTACTGCCTGCAATCCCAGCTGAAGCCCGAGCTACAATTGGAACCGTAAACCCAGGCAAGTGTACATTGCCATAAATTGCAGCTTATTGATTCATTTTGTTCTCTTGATTTATTTTCTGTGACTGTTGTAAATGCTCAACCCTAGGGCCGTGTGACTTGCTTAGCGTCCGATTATAGTCGGGTGCCAACACCGTACGCGGGGTTGTGCAATGTCAACTAGAGATGGATAACGTGACATTTATATTCTCGTACTTGCCATATCAAGTACGTTATACCTAGGACACTTAACACAGATCATGAGACAGAATCCTCCTGAATATTCAAGATGATTCTGTATAAGATACAGATTTATGACTTATATAATTTACAAGCTTAGATTTTATCCTGACTGATTACATTAGTTTAATCTTGCGTAACATGAACATTGAGAACTGTGACGTGAGATTTCATTGGGTGGGGAGAGTATTACCATATCAAGGCTGAATATATTATATATATTGTAATCTGGATGTGTCCTAGTCTCTGACACAGAGCTTTGGCACCAATTCTGGCCCTTTGAGAAAATACTGCTATGGTTTCTTGACACTGATCCTGTAGTAGTCTCAGCCTGAGTATGACTAATAACACTCACTTGCATTATCACTTAGCTGGTTTAATTACTTACCCTATGGTTCCTTTATTTCTGCAGTGCATTATTTTGGCTTGTGTTTTCTATACCTTGCTATGTCCCCTAAGGACCTGGAATGGATTATGTCCCCAGATTTAGCAGACGAGATCTACCCTGAGATGTAAGGAACAGGTGCACTACTTGGAGCAGTACCTGAACCTGAGGACGAGGTGATCGCTGAGGACTTCTCCTGAACAATTGCTTTGCCATGCTCAGTCTTAATGACAAATAGACTTTCTTTCCTGTTTAATTAAACTCTTTATTTCCTGTTTATGAGAACATTGTAACAGACTTATTATCGGGTTGTTCTCCGATTTTTAGTTACTTGTAACTGGATGTTGCTGTTTATTTCTTTTGCTGATGTTGCTATCTTTATTCTGTGGATGAGATTAGTAAACCCTGACTATTGTATTACAACTTAAGTATGCCCCGATGGATCCATTAAATTGGATTTGTCCATCGGTGCATGCTGCTGGCCATTATCACGCGTCCAGTCCCTCGGTATTTTAGGACTGGGGTGTGACAGTCTCCAACACCATCCTCAAGTGCTCTTCATGCTCCTCTGGGGTCTTCGAATACACAAGAATGTCATCGATGAACACCACCATGAACTGGTCAAGGTACTGGTGGAACACCTTGTTCATCAAGTTCATAAATACTGTCGGTGCATTAGTCAATCCAAACGACATTACCATGAACTCAAATTGGCCATATCTGATCCAAAAAGCTGTCTTCGGAATATCTTCTCTCTTCACCTTCACCTTGTGGTAGCCTGACCTCAAGTCTATCTTTGAAAGTACCTTTGCTCTGCTCAACTGATCAAAGAGATCATCTATCCTCGACAGTGGATATTTGTTCTTAATAGTAAGGTTGTTCAGAGGTCTATAATCGATACACATGCGTACCGTCCCATTCTTCTTCGGTACGAACAATACCGGAGCTCCCCATGGTAATGAACTGGATTTGATGAAGCCCTTGTCCTGCAACTCCTCAACTTGCTTCTTCAGTTCTGCCAGTTCGCTATTGTTGACTCTATAGACGTATTGTGAAATAGGCTCCGCTCTTGGCACCAAGCTATAGAGAACTCAATATCTCTGTCCGACGGCAAACCTGGCAACTCCTCTGGAAAGTAGGAACTCTCCTATCAGAGGATGTGGCAACTCCTCTTCATCCATCCTGGCTCCACAAAAAGTGCCCCTTCTCTGCTCTACTGTTTCACTGGCGACCTCAAACTCTGGCTCTCCTGGCGGTCAAAATATCACTCTACCTCCACGAAAATCTATAGTATCATGGTTCCTACTCAACCAGTCCATTCCGAGTACAATATCGTATCCCGAAAGTGGCATGACGAGTAAGCACACGCTCAACTCTTGACCTCCCAATGATACTCTTCGGTCCTTGCAATAATCATTGACTAGGATAATGCCTCTGTCAGTCATGATCTTGCAAGTCCTATCTAATGGTTTCGCCTCTAAACGATGCTTAAGAGCATATGATACAAACACAAAGCAATGGGAAGCACCAGAATCGAATAATGCAAGTGCTGAAATAGAATCGAGAAGAACTGAACCTGAAATCACGTCTCATGCTGGCTCGGCCTCCTCGATCGTCAGGGCATATGCTCGTCCCTGGGGTGTACCTCTCTGCTGGTGCTGGTGCTGAGCAAACCTCTGCTGCTGTGGCGGAAGTAGAGGTCCCCTCTGTTGGCCTCCTGGTACAGTAGGTACCCTGGCTGGTCCTCTCTGAGCGGCTGCTCCACCCTGACCTGGACGAGTCTGAATAGATGGACAGTCCCTCAACTGATGTGCTGACGATCCACAAGACAAATACGTACCCAGCCTCTTCCTTCAGATGTCCCTCGTGTGTCCTGCCTTCTCACAGTATGCATACTAGACAGTGGCTGAGTCTGCCTCTGAGGCTGCTACTGCTGCTGAGTGTATCCTCGAGCTGGTGCCTGGTGCTGCTGATGCTGATGCTGATACGTCCTCTGTTGCTGCTGAAAATGGGGTCGCTTGGACGATCCCGTGCGGCCACTCGATCCTCCAGAAGTGTCGCTTCCTCTCTTGGGCCTGAGGTCTAAATCATCCTCAACAATCTGGGCATCCATCAGAATGCCCTCGAAGGTAGCAGTGCGACGTCCAGAAGTACGATACTTGATCTCTCTCATCAGCCCCTTCCTGAACTTTCGGGCTCGGTCTCTTGGGTCCCGAATCATCGACGGCACAAAATGACTCAAGCGGCAAAACTCCACGGCGTACTCGTCGACCGACATGTTCCCTTGGACCAAGTCATGGAACTGACTCTCCAAGGCTCCCAGGGCTACGTCGGGTAAGAACTTCTCTTTGAAAAGCTTCTTGAAAGCCACCCAAGTAAGTCCTCCAACAGTGAGTCTCGGCTCCGTACGATACCATGTCAGCACGATATTGAACATCTGACTGCTAGCGACCTCGATCTGCAAGCTCTCCGGCATCATCCTCTTGAAGTCCACTATAGTACCTGGCCTCTGGTGCGGCTGGCCAGGGTGCTGCTGCGGCTGTGCGACTCTCTCCACAGCCTGGAGAGCCACCTGATGAGTATTCTCCATGCTCTCTCTTATCAGTCCCGTCTGTGCTTGGTGCGCCTCTGCCTGCACCCTCTGAGCCTCAACCTGAACTCCCTGAGCCTCCGTTGACGTCCTCTGGGCGTCTACCATGCCCTGGATCAGCGCAAACATCTGTGCCCCATCAACGGGCATACCTCCGGAAAACGAAGTCGGTGGTGGAGGAAGGTGCTCCGTAAAAGCCGGGACAACCCTCTGAATAGGTGGGGGATGAGGACCCCCGAAAACTGCAGATACTCCCACATGAACATGAGAGGTAGGAGGAACTCTAGCTGTCTGTCCGTCAGGTCGAGAGGTGGCAGACCTCTCTGAAGCTGTGGGTCCCAACCTTAATGACCTAGTCTTCGGTGGCATCCTGAAGATAGACCGAAAAGAATCAATTAAGGCAACAGATACCATATTGTCAAGGAAGGACAGTAAAATTTAAAGGAATCAATTATTCAGAATATCACTATAAAATTAGAAATTTCTTAGAATAAGGGCTTGGTCAATACTTGAAAAAAGGAAAAGTAAAGGAAAAGAATATTTATATATGTATAGTATTGGGTTGACCTAGAATAAGGGCTTGGTCAACACTTAAAAAAAGGCCTTGGCTTGACATGTAGAATTTCAAGGGCTAGGATTACATAGATTCAAAATTTGGAGGGCTATGGTTTGATGATGGTTGATGTTGAGTTTACACACTCCAAAAATTATAAAAAATTTCACATGAAGGAGAAATGTGTTTCTTCATGTATTGTGTCCAATGGGGTGGACACCTTAATACACTTTTGCATAAAAGTGCCCAACAATTAGAAAATTGCACAAATTGGGTTTTGGATTAATTAAATTAGAATTAATATAATTGGTGTTCTAAAATTAATTAGAAGCACATGTGGCTCAAATTTGGCGGGACACAAGTATCATGAATGAAGAAGACTCAGAATAGAATATTACCCTAATTTTGGTTGCTCAAAATTGGTCGAGATTGTGTCTCCAATTTCGATTGGAACGCACAAGGATACAAAGTTAAATTTATATCAAATTAAATGTAATCGGTTGCGACGAATATTGTGCGACTAAAATAAAGCACAACATGACATAGTTATAAGTCACACAAAGAACAAAATAGAAGACTAGCACGTCTAGGACAAGGGTGTAAAATTTGTTGGAAGGCAAAAACTAGGGTAGCGCTCCAAATATCGAAGCAACGGTAAGGCGCAACAATTAAATAAAATCACAATAATTAATTATAACCCTAAATAATTAATCCAAAAAATTACAAATTAAATCCATAACACTATATTTCGGTCAGGTCTCCATCTAGTGGCCATCTAGGTCTAGTCTACTAACTCATGCATTAAGAACATTATATATTATATATATATATACACATATCATGCAATTAATTAAAATAAATTCACACAATACTTATAATAAAAAAAAATTCAAAAATACCCCTATTTCGGAATGTGGTAGTGACACTATACAACTAGTACTGACTGTTAACTTAAAACTTAACTAGTATATAGACTCACCCAACTGATACTGCACTGATACTCTAGTATCAGGGACCCTCCCATCAAGACTGTTACTCCTAGTTGGTACTCTAACTCAACATACCTAGATGCTTAAGTATCAGTCACTCAAGAAATGACCTGAACCTTGGCATCCCAATCACTTATTCATCTGTCCAAAGGGACCGATACACCTCTATCCGGATATAGCTTGAATCAATAATGCTCAATGTAATTGCACCTGATACAAGGATCCACAGCCTGCAATATCCAGGGACCCCCCTTCTTCACAGGCTGCACCAAAACTTTCCTCTGCTGCATACATCAATCCTAACATTACTGCCCATGTCCTAATTACTTAATTAACACCCTCACTACTACCTCACATATAACCTTGGCATCTGAATTAATGGACTCACTTAAACATGTGCAACCACAATGCACCTACACTTCACAAACGATTACTCTGTTCCTTGTGAGCATTGCACACATCCCTTGCATATCCGAGCCCTCCCCAATACCTCATATATGTGCTGCACATATGTGCACTTGTACAAACTCTTCTACTTGTCAGCCTACATCAACTCCTCTTTCAACTGAATATATCTTGAGTTTACCTGTACCTACACTTCACAAACTCATACATACTCATGTATGTCACAAACCAGTATTAGCATATACCTGTGCCCCTAACATCAAAATACACTGCTGCTAACAGAAACCAAACACCCGACTAAACACTCAAGCCACTCTACGATACACTTGGTATCTTACTCAAACACAACACCCATATCAACTAACCCCTTCTCAGGTTCTGCAGAACAAGAAATTGGACTGCAACAGTCCCCTAATCTACACTGAGCCTCACTGTCTTACCCGAGCATACCAACTCATAGGGTGCTCAGTGCACAACTGGGTAACCCGACCCCTCAGCTACACTGACACACAGTGTCACAATCGATAGTGAAACCGATACTGCACAGTAACTGAGGAACTGATACTGCACAGTAACTGAGGAACCGATACTGCACAGTAACTGATGAACTGATCCCCAGTACAGTTTCCTCCTCCACACAACACTCAGAGACCACCCTCGACTTCCCATAACAGTCCCACATCAAAATATATATATAATTAATACGTATACGTACATATATATATATATATATATATATATATATATATATATATATATATATATATATATATATATATATATATATATATAATATGTACGCGTATACGTATTAATTATATATACATATCAAATGCATAAGAATTAGATCATATATATAGGTATACTTCCTATTAGACATTTTATCAAGCACCTAGTGTGCATGACTCTAGGATACTCTTGATACACCATGAATCCTCTTGCATAAATCCTAAATAACAATTAAACACACACGCACACACACACACACACACACACACACACACACACACACACATATATATATATATATATATATATATATATATATATATATATATATATATATATATATATATATGAGATTAGGGATATGAAAATTTGGGAAAAAATACATCCTCAAAAACCAAAACTCCCAAATATACATATGACACCATGGAGAATCATCATGAAACCAATAGAGACTCATGCTCTCTCTTAATAGTCATATGGGTGGGCTCCTAATGGCCAAACAATTGATTAAAACATGAATTAAATGAGGGTTTCCAGATTTTCACCTATTGGGAGATGGATTCCCAATGTAGCTTCTTCTTCTCCAAGACTCCTTGTGCCCAAGCTTCTATGTCTCATTTGACGAGGGAAGAATGGGGGATTTGAGGCTTATAAATCTGAAATTTGTGGAGGGAAAGAAGGGTTTTCTTGGGGGCTATTTCTAGGGTTTCTTCATGAGTGATGAGTGACTTTTAGGGAGGCTCCCTCTAGCCTTATAGGGCCGGCCACAAAGTAGGATTAGGGTTTGGGTAATGCATAATGTCTCTTTTGTCCTCCATGGCTTGTCATGAAGAGCCATTTAATTAAGGGGTTTAGTTTTAAGTGAGGGATTCCATTAGATGCTAATTAATAGAATATGGATTAGTCTTGTGGGCTTCTATGTCTAGTCTAATGCAAGATCCATGGTCACAACAAGTCTAGTTTATTAACCCATGTCATTTGAATATAATATAATATGTATATTACCTATCATGCAATTATTAACACAATAATATAAATATGGTAAATGACCAAAAAGTTTTCACTCTAGAAATGTGGTAGTGACACCGAGCGAGTGAATCAGCAAGCAAGGCTCGACCTTGTGTTTTGGTAACCAGTAGTCGGTACTCAAGGGACAGTCAAATCAAAACAATAATTCATTCCAACGGATCCAATCGCTATTTGTGAAATCTCGGATAAAATACCCATTCTTTATTCATCTTCATGGATGAATGACATATGATCTCACTTCGCTCGCCTCATTTATAGTCCATGATCAAAGTGTTAGTGATAAACTTTTGTTTTGGTATACCCAATCCCAGTCAATTTACGAAGTGAAAATCATGACCCTGTCTAAATCAACCTGACCCAACCAAATCTAATCCTAAGACCGACCGCTCTGTTTTCCTATCTGATTTGATTCCATTGATCAACCGCTCTCCTATCATTATTGACTTTCTGCTGGAACTGGCACTGTAGAACTCAAGCTTGACTTGATTAATAAATTTTAATTCAAATATATTTACATATTTAAAATATTTTAGAATAAAAAAAATCAATTCAATGCTCAACAACATTTTTTTTTGTGGCTTCCGTATGTACTTTAAGAAGATAAGATAGATTTTTTTTTTAAAATAATTTTTAAACCGAAACTATTTTAAAATAAATAAGAAAGTTTGAAAAAAAAATTTCGTAAGTATCTTAAAGTTGACGGAATATAAGAAAGAAAATTTTTAAAATTTTTTTTTAACTGTTGGCGGCAAGGCTATTTTTTTTTTGTTTTTGTTTGGAGCCAACCCCCATGACGTCAGGCTTAATTTTTTTAATTACTTTTGGTTTGGAGCCAAAGGGGTTAGCGCCAAGACTTTTTGTGTTTTGTACTTTTTGTTTAAAGTCGACCCACTTGGCGCCAGGCTTTAATTTTTTATTTTTTATTTGGTTTGGAGCAAGGGGCTCTTTTTTATTTTTATTTTTTTGTTTGGAACCAATTCCTTTGGCGCCGGATTAATTTTTTTTATTTTTATTTTACGTCGAGGTGTTGGCACCAATTTCCCCTTTTTTTTTTTTTTTTTTTTATTATTTTATCAAAATTTTCTTCTTTTATGCGATTGTAGCGAATTTTTTCCCCTACATGAAATTACCTGGGGAATGATGGGTGGTTTAGCTGCTGATGGTCATGGCTTCGGTCACTTGCAACTCTAGATCCGAAAAAAATAAAAGGAAGAAGAAGAGGACAACTATTATTTTCCTAATACAATTAACAAAATGCTAAGTTTACTACCCAAATGCTAAGTTTACTACCCAAATGCTAACAACCTTCTTACAACCCCCCCCCCCCCCCCCCCCCCTCTCTCCCGCTATGTGGGTCACATTCGATTCCATCTCTTCCTCCAATGAACGATTGTCATGTGACATTTTTACCACGTGACGGCCATTCAGACAGCCATTGGATTCCACCTCTTTCCCCTCATACAATGGACGGCCGCCACGTGACGTCACGGTTGTAAAAAGGTTGTAGGCATTTCATTGCAGTCATAGCATAGTTCTACAATTAAACCAAGATTAAATTATTTTTTTGACTAAAGGAGATTGAGAGGTAAGGGACAAAGTGAGAGACCACTCAATTTATGGTGGAATCTGGAAAGAAATCATCCTAAAAATCAGAACCATGGAACTAACTTTGCACTACTTAGGCTTCTTATTCCTAAGGCCATCACCAGTCCATTCCCTCAAAAATATAATTGAGGGATTTTTTTCTAAATTTTTCTCCCATCAAATCTCAAATTGAGAGAATTTTCTAAAAAAATTTGAGCAAATGATGTTGGATCCTCAAATTTGAGAAAAGAGAAAAAAAATTCTCAAATTTGAGAATCCACTATTCATGACTAATTTGTCTAATTAACTTACTATATTGTCTAATTTATAATTATAAATAATATAATAATTATATCATTAAAATATTCTTGTTGAGATATTTCAATATAGACTAATATTGAATATATTTGTTCTTAGTATATTTTTATTAGATTCATTTAATTAATAAAATAATATTTAAATAATTCAGCAGAAATTAATAGAATAATATCAAAATTTTTAAAATTAAAATACGTTGACTTAAAAATATTAATATATATAATTATATTAAATAATTATAAAAAAATAAATTTATGTACAAATAAATAATAGTTGTTTATTATTTGAGAATTGATTGGTTGAAATATGTAAAATTTAAAAATAGTATAATATATAATAAAAAAAAAATTTAGTTCTCAAATTGAGAGTTTTTGAGGATGAATTGAAAATGACATAAGATAGCATTTTTATGTTGACGACACCACTTGCTCAACATGATTGCAACTATAAGACATGATGTAGGCTCTATAATACTGTCTTATAAGAACTTATCATAAAAGCTACTAAGTAAAAATAAGAAAGCCAAATATTATATTAACCCATACCACATACGTGGACTAGGGGTGAGCATATAACAGTCAAAATAATAAAAATTGAATCGAAATATGACAAACGGTTCAGTTTTCGGTTTAAAAATTTCAAATATTAGTTCGATTTTTTGTTTTTGGTCTGAGTAATCGAATCATAAATCTATTTAGATTTAGTAATTTATCAAACTACTCTTAGTTTATAAATACTAATATTTTTTCTAATCCTAATCGAGCGCATTTTCTTCTCCCATTCTCTATCGGCACTTCTTTAAACGATCTCTCTCCACCTCAATCTATACATACTAATATTTTTTTACTCTTTACAACTGTAATAATTGTTATTTAAATAGGTCCATTGGTTAAAGTGTAAAGGTCTAGTCCGGTAGTCCATGAAACCGAATCGATCGAAAATCGAACCAAATTAATTCGGTTATATTTTGTTTGATTTTTATGAAGAGTAGCTCTACATGAACCGAGAGGGGAACTGCAGTTTAAATCGCGGTGCCACGTGTCCTCCCTTAGTCCGACTAGAACTGCTGACGTTAGCAGGAGGCTGGTGTCAGCAGTTCTGATCGAACCATTTGGAGGCTGGTGTCAGCAGTTCTGGTCGGACTAATGAAGGAAAAACACGTGGCACCGCGGTCCCCCCTTGGATCCGATAGTACTTTTTCTTTTTATAAAAATGATTATATTTATTGATTTTACACGGTCTGAGGTTAATTTAATTTTTATATATTCGGTTGCTCGCCCCACGTGGGACTACAATTAACAAGATTTGTGGGTGTATATATGAAGATACGCTACTAAATAAGCTTTTCAACAAATAGAGGGAAGTAATATTTTGTAGGAGGAAGGAAATTAAATGAATAAAAGTGGAGATTAATTGCAAAAGGGAAGGCTTAGAAATCCCTTTTAAAAAGGGAGGGAGGGAGGGAGAAGAGAAAGCCGTGAAGAAAAAATATCGAATACCTGTGTCTTTCTCTCTCCTCCCTATTCTCTCTCTCTTCTCTCCCGGCGGCGATTCTCGGCCGTCCGATCGGAAATGGATGGCGGTGGCGGAGGTCATTCTAGAAGGAGCAGCATCTCCATCTCCGGCCGGAGAAAGCCGACGGAGATCAACGGCGCCCCCGCCGCCGGGAAGAGGGCCTCCCTGTGCCTTCCTCGTCCTCCTACTACTACTCAGTATATGATACTCTTCTTCTTGATCCTTGATTACGATTTTTTCTTTATTTATTCTTTTATAATTATTTCTATTTAAGAGTTGAATTTGGTGTATTCGTATTGAATTGTTTTTAATGCATGATTAAATTGGTATTTGGTGCCTACACAAAAAAAATTAAAAAAATTATACTGCTGCCTGAATCCGGATGTTTAAATCTCAACCCGTTAAAATAGGTTTTGACTTGCGGGTTAGAGTTTTGACAGTCACGTTTAACATAACATATAATCTACTTATGATTAGACATTTTTTTTCAGTTTTTTTACAAGTTTGCCACTAGTTTTTTTTTTTACTTGAGGGCAGTCCAACTTCTAAAGCCAATAACTTCTATTTTTCAGTCCAATTTTTTTTCCAGGACTGTCACAATGTTGAATTGGAAGGACTGTCAACATTGTGACAGTCCTAAATAATTATGACGGTAAGAAGGAGGCATAGTAGAAGAAGAAGAAGCGACAGCAGTAGCAGCAACAGTGGGGGCGGCGGCGAGCGGGGGCGGCGAGCGCGCGGGGGTGGCGTGAGGCGTAGGTGCACGCGCGCGGGGGGCTGCGCGCGGCGGAGACGCGCACATGCGAGTGGGGGGGGCAGTGCTCCGCGGAGGCAGCGAAGGCCCCCTCCTCCTCCTCCGCCTCCCGTCGCCTCCTCCAGCCTCCTCCTCCTCCGACAGGTTAGGGTCTGGGGGTTTGGGAATTTGAAGAGAGAGTAGAAATTTAGAATGAAGGATTTTTGGAAGGTTTGAGGGGTTGGGCTGTCCTGAGTAAATTTTGGACAGTCTCAAGTAAAAGTTAAAAAAATATGGACTGTCCTGAAGTAATGGGCTGTCCTAAGTAAACTATGGAGTGCCTATAGAATATGTCTTATGATTACTACCGAAACTGATGTTGGTTCCTGCCACGACATACTTTAACGATTCAAATGGGTATTCTAATCTAGATTGCCACTAAAACGGTGTCTTGATGCCAAGATGCTCCTGCATATGCAAGTCCAAGATGTACGAAGCCTTACTCTCATATATATATATATATATATATTCCCCTTCCCATACGGAAAAGCTTACGGAAATAACTTACGGGATGATTAAACGAAAACCAAATCTCTCTCACTTAAAAAAAACATACTTATGTATATCTTTCAAATTTTTATCTTTAAAACAATTTAAATCTCTCCTTTTGAAAAAACAAATATATCTCAATCTTAAAAAATAAATCTATCTATATTTAAAAAATAAAAAATAAATCTATCTTAATTTTAATATTAAAATTAAAATTAAAATTAATGTTAATTTTAATATTAATTTTAATGTTAAAGTTAATTTTTTTTAATGTTAATTTAAGTTTTAATTTTAGTTTTAGTTTTAGTTTTAGTTTATGTATAAGTTTAAGTTTAAGTTTAAATTTAAATTTAAATTTAAATTTTTAATATTAATATTAAAACTAAAATTAAATTAACACTAACGGTACCATTAAAATTTAAATTTAAATTTAAATTAAAATTAGCATTAAAAATTAAAATTAACATTAAATTAAAAATAAAAATAAAATTAAAATTAAAATTAAAATTAAAATTTTAAATTTTAAATTTAGATTTGTTTTTAAAGACAAATTTATTTTTAAAGATAGATTATTTTTTAGATTTGTTTTGAAAGATAGATTATTTTTTTTATATTTATTTTAAAAAATAATCTAACTCTATTTAAAAATATAAAAAAAAATCTACCTATCTCTATTTTAAAATAAATAAATAAATCTATCTTTAATTAAAAAAATTAATTGATGGATGGATGGGACTTTTTTTTAAGATAGGGATAGATTTATTTTTCAAAAGGAAATATTTAAATGTTTTAAAGAAAGAAAATTTTGGACATAAACATAAGTATGTTTTTTTGGTTTCCGTAAGAAAGATTTTGTTTTCATTTAATGTTCTGTAAGTTAATCCCGTATGAGAAGGGGTATATATATATATATATATATATATATTCTCGATATTAATTCGGAGTCAACTAGAAGGATTCTTCAAGAGTTCCAGGAACATTAGACAAGGTGACCTGCGTAGCCCTACATCCACGAGAACAATGTAGAACATAGACCTTCTTTGCCGTTGCCGCGGACCAGTGAGCAGTCCCGTGGCCCCAGCTAAAGCCATCTCCTACGAACGCTATAAATAACCCATGCTAAGGCTATTAAAGGTGCTAATCCTAGAGGGAGAAAAAGACAGAGAGACAGAGCATCAGAAGAGCTTCTTTTTCTTGCAAGAGCATCTTTCCTTGGAGTTCAGATTGGATTGTTAACGGAGCATAGTTACCTTGCGTTGGTCAACCTTCCATCATCACACTTTTTTAGATTCTCTGTACTTGTGTAGCGATTATGTTTTAAAGTTTAGTGAAAGGCTGAAAATACAAATTCGTCTACATCAATACAAATAAGTTCTCTTTGTTAAATCTTTTGTGTCCAAGATTTTCCATTGAGAACATAAGGTTAACCCTCTTCGGATTCTCATGACAATGCCTCGACAATTGAATTCCAGGTTGGCTAATTGGGCTATGATACTGTCACAATACCGCATGACCTTTATACCTTAGAAGACTACAGGCTTGCTGATTTCCAGGCAGATCATCCAATTTCAGAGACGTGACCCAAAACTCTACGAAGACATTCCAACATGCCTTTAAATGACCAAGTGTGACAAATGTTCTTTGGCGATGCGTCAAGAACGGACCCTAAAGGCAAAATACTTGCAGGAGTCGGGTAGTAGTTGTTTCACCAGAAAACCACGTGCTTTACTGTGCCTTTTCATTAACAGAGCCATAACGTGGCAGTATAACGCCTTGCTCATCGGTCTTCAACTCGCTCGTCAAATGGGGATAGAACACTTGGAAACCTATGGCGACTCTAAACTGATTGTCAATCAAGTTAGAGGAGAGTATGGGGTGCGGGCCCTCCTAGGCCATGGTGGTGTGGGCCTGTAGGCTGGGTGATGCGGGCTCTTCTGGGCTGGGTTGTGGCTCTTCGGGGACGGATTGTGTGAGTGGGACGTGGCAACAACTTTATGGGATGATTTATGACCACACATTTCAAAAAATGTGTGGTTAAGATTGCTTGGTGCAATATCCCGCCCCTATATATATATATATATATATATATATATATATATATATATATATAACTGAAAATGTTTGATAAATTTACAACCTTACCTCCATATATACAAATGTACCATGGTGTGATTAAAACTAAAACTAAAACTGCATGATAGGTATACAGCCTTACCAACTTCAGAGACAAGTAATGCAGCTTCGTAACTTCATGACTAGAACTAGAGTCTTAATTTCTTTACTATAATCATCAAATGAATTTTAGTCGAAAACTATGTACTTTAAGTTTAAAATCAAGAAAGTTTGATTTCTTAAACAAAAATTATCTAAGCTGTACTTTAAAAGACTAGGTCATATCTAATGAGTTGCACTAAAAGTACCCAAAGTAGCCAAATTTTAGAATAGAAACAAATCCAAAATTCGGAGTACACGTAACCCAGGAGCACCCGAGGAGTACAAGTACATGGTACATGTATGCCTTCCTAAATGGAGTACCAGTGCTTTATTCTGGAGAGAATGTTTTCGCAGCTCGAATCCACGTCCTCCAGGATGCAAATAACAAGCCTTATTGTTCTCCCACGCAACACCCTCTTGGACATTAGATTGTCACAGATATAATAATATACCCACAGTCATGTAGAAAATTGCATGAATGTAAGTTTTCTATTTTGCAGGAATTTGAGCAGTGAGAGAACTGTGAAGAGATTGCGCTTGTCCAAAGCCCTTACAGTACCTGAGAATACGAATGTTCAAGAGGCTTGTCGCAGGATGGCCAGTAGGAAGGTTGATGCTGTACTTCTAACAGACTCAAACGGTTTGCTTTGCGGGATACTAACAGACAAGGTAGTCATTCTCACTTTTGCGCATTGTATCTATAGGGATGGATTCAATGGATCAAATAATCCTTTTCTAATGTTTTGACTGGAAGGATGTAACAAGAGTCATTGCTCGTGAAATAAAGATTGAAGAGACTCCCATTTCCAAAGTCATGACTCGGAATCCTGTTTTTGTTCTTTCGGACACATTAGCTGTGGAGGCTTTGCGGAAGATGGTTCTAGGTTTGTGAGGACTCTCTGAATCTAAGGACTTCCAACCCATTCTGTATGAAAGTTACTTACTAGTGTTTTTATCCTTTCCTTTATATATCCAGGAAAGTTTCGACATTTGCCTGTTGTGGAGAGGGGTGAGGTCATTGCATTACTTGATATAGCAAAGTGCCTTTATGATGCCATTGCCAGAATGGAGAGGGCAGCAGAGAAGGGAAAGGCCATTGCAGCTGCTGTTGAAGGTGTCGAAAAGCAGTGGGGAGCATCAATATCTGGTAAACTACATTCAAGTGTGTTAGGGTAGAATGTGGCCAGGCAATCATTCTTCATCTACTTCCTTCATTCATCTTTTTCATTTGAGTTTCGCAACTTATTGAAGTATTTCATGTTTTTTTTCCTTTTTATTTTAAATTTTTGGTGATGATTCTTCACAAAACTGTTTATAGATTGTTCAGTTATGTGTTAAGTTGAGTTTAGTCCCACATCGGGTAGACTAATAGAGAGAGGGATTAGCCTCTCCTATGTTAGCCTCTCCTATATAATGTACTTTCCTCTCCTCTTAATGAATTAATCTATCATTCACATTCTACATGGTATCAGATCCATAACCCATCCACCTCTCTCTTTCCCCACACAAAAAAAAAAAAACTCTACCCCGAACCCTAGTCGCCAACCCCAACCCCCCCACCCCCTCAGCCCCCCGCCTCCTGCCCACCCCCCACCCCTTGCCCGCTTCCCTGTCGCTCCCTCCGCCTCCCTGCAGCCAGCCACCCCCCCCCCCCCCCCCCACGCCCTCCTCCTCCCTTCCACCATCCTAACCCTCAGCTGCGGTCTCTCCTTCCTGTCTGAACCATAATTTAAAAAAAAATGTCGTATATCGAAGCCAGAGGGTAGACAATAATTTGTTTGCACAATCTCTATTCCTAGATTACGACTTCAGGAGCGTATATCGAAGCCAGAGGGTGGACAATGATTTGTTTGCACAACCTCTGTTCCTAGATTACGGCTCCAGGAGTTAACAAAGAGTAGACAAGTTGCTTATTTACGTGGATCTTTGTTCTCGTCCTACCCCGATATCAATATCAGGATCTACACAGAGAGTGACCTGGGTTACTTCTATGACCTGGCTTGCGTGATCCCCATATGATCTCTATTTTTTATGCGCGTGCCGGTTCTGGCCACGTTGATAGCGCATCGGTAAAGTTGATGTGATTATTGGGGTTGGAAAGATCCAACGACAGTCGAATCAAGTGCAGGATGACTAACACTGATGCAACTAGCAGTGCTACTACTACTGGTGTCGAGAACGCATTGGCGGGACCAACGGGCACGACGATTTCTTCGATTCGACTCGTCGATCGACAGTTGGACGGACCAGATGGCTACTCAACATGGCGGAATAAGGTTGAGAAAATATTTCGGAGAATGTGGTTGTCCAAGCATCTGACTGACAACTCTCTGGACACGACTGATCCCACATTTGAGCAGTGGGAGACAGATGATAGTCGACTATTTACACAGTTGATGAACTCAATGGAACCATCGGTGGAGGACATGGTTCAGAACACGGACACGGTAAAAGAGTTATGGGATGTTCTATCGATGACGTTTGATGGAAAACACGACTTATCTCGTATTTACGACTCGATCGTCGGCGTCTACCGGACGGAACATGGCGACAAGTCTCAAAAGGATCACTTCCGAGCCTTTAAGGCTATAGTCGATGAAGTTGACCGTGTATTACCTCTGACGACGAATATCTTGCCTCTCTCCGTCCTGATGCAGACTCAGCTCGCTCTCAGATCATTGCTGGAGCTGAGATTCCATCTCTAATGGAAGCTCATTTTCGTGTCCTACGGGTAACAAAGGTCGCCGAGACATCTCCAAGTGATGCTCCCGCTGATCGATCTGCTCTGGGAGCCGCTCGTACTGGATTTCGTGGTGGTTGTGGTGGACGACGTGGTGGCCGGTATGTTGGCCGTGATGGTGCACGAGACATTGGCTGTCGCGATGAAGGTCGATTGCGCACCTACTGCAACTGTGGTCTACATGGTCATTTCTAGTGGCTGTGTACTAAAACTCATGCTGCCAATGTCACCTCAGATATTCCTGATTTTGGCGGTCGATCCGTACAAATGACTGATGAAGCATATGCAGACTTTGTTGAGTTTCAAGCTCAACGTCGAGGTGAAGCTTCTACTTCTGGGTCCACCGCAGGGTTCTCAGCGGCATGTGTAGTACAGTCGAAGCAGTGGGTCCTTGATTATGGTGCGTCTGTCTACTTGACCGGCGACAAAGGTATGATACAAAATTATATACCAGTTGGTCGTATGTCCTAATATTACATATGCCAACGGTGGTTCGCTGACAGTCCGTGAAAAATGATTTGCCTGTCTTTTTTCGGGACTGTCACTACATTATGTATTACATACACCTGGAAACCCATTCAGCTTACTCTCAATTAGTCGGATTACTCGTGATATGCATTACTCAGAAACATTCCTCCTTGATGGTTGTGTTTTTCAAGACAAAAAGACTGGAAAGACTATCGGTAAGGGGCATGTGGCTGGAGGCTTGTACCTGTTTGACGAATCTTTCTTTGTTGTCTGTGTTGGTGTGAAACTTGATCCTTTTGAGTTACACTGCCGGTTAGGACATCCTTCTGTCCAAGCACTCCAGAAAATGTACCCATCTTTAGATGCTTCATGTTCTTTTCATTGTGAGTCATGTAGTTTGGCTAATCATCATCGAGTTTCCTATCCGATCAGTCAAAATAAAGTTGCCTCCGCTCCTTTCGAGTGGTGCATTCCGATATATGGGGACCTTATCCGTTTGAATCTGTGATGGAATTCAAGTACTTTATTACCTTTGTTGATGACTACTCGCGTGTCACTTTTGTTTATCTCATGAAAAATCGTTCCGAATTATTTAACATTTGGTGCAATTTTTATGCGAAAATCAAAACACAATTTGGTATTCCGCTTAAATGCGTTCGCAGTGACAATGGTCGTGAGTATATGTCTCGTGAGTTTATTTCACATCTGTCTCGGAATTGCATCATCTACCAAACTTTATATCATTACATACACACCAGAATGGTGTGGCTGAACGCAAGAATCGTCACCTCTTAGAAACAATGCGTGCTCTTATGTTCCAAGTACGTACTCCAATTTTTTTTGGTCGGTTGTTCTCACGGCTTGCTATCTAATTAATCGTATGCCGTCGTCTGTTCTCAATGGCGATACTCCCTTATTTCGGTTATATCCCTAACGAGAGCCGTTTCATTTATCTCTCCGAATCTTTGGTTGCTTGTATTATGTTAGGATACCTGACCAACTCTTTCTAAACTAGATCCAAAGGCTATCCAATGTATTTTTCTTGGGTATCCTAAGGATCAGAAAGGGTATCGGCATTTTTTTCAGTCATAAAGCGGTATTTTTCTCTCTCAGGATGTTACCTTTGTTGAAACTGAGTTTTCTTCACTTCCCCAAACTACTGATCCGGCTCCACAAGTTTACCCAGAAGAGAATTTTTTGTTGTTTCCTGTTCAAATACAACAACCCCCCATAAGGGTGCTCTCCCCTACCGAGCCAGTCTTCCGGTCCGATGGTCCGCACACATCGGCTCCGTCGGTACCAGCATCGCCGAAACGAGTTTCGCCGATAGTGTCTGTGGACACAGCCTTCATCCTCCTCTAGCTCCATTGATTTGCTTCCACCTGATCCGTCAGCTCGACGTCGTCGTACATGTTGTGATCATTCATTGTATTTTGACAATTACAAAGGGTTTGCGAGCCATACACAATCATTGGTGGTGACTATTGATGGGATTTAGATTCCCAATTATGCAGATGAGGGTCTTAAACATCTCGACTGACGTGCTGCTACGGAAGAGGAAATGAAAGTACTTCGGGAGAACCATACATGGAACTTGGTTGATTTACCTCATGGTAAGAAGGCAGTGGGTTGAAAATGAGTGTTCAATATTAAGGTAAAATTGTATGGCACTCTTGATCGCCTGAAGGCTCGTCTGGTGGCAAAAGGTTATTCTCAGACCTATGGTGAGGATTATTTTGAGACATTCTCCCCGGTTGCTCGAATGACCTCTGTGTGCGTCTTCTTGGCCTTAGCTGTTCGCTATGACTGGCCGTTGCTACAACTGGATATCAAGAATGCATTTCTTCATGGAGATCTTGACGAAGAAGTATATGTGGTGCAGCCTTCCGGGTTTGTTGCAAGGGAGGGTAAAGTGTGTCATCTCCGGAAGGCCCTTTATGGTCTCAAACAATCCCCTCGTGCATGGTTTGGTCGTTTCACAAATGTGGTTACTCAGTTTGGCATGTGCCAATCGAAGAAGAATCATTCAGTATTTTATCGTCAGACATTAGCTAGGAGGATACTACTCGGTGTCTATGTGGACGATATTGTGATCACAGGAGACGACAGTCAGGGCATTCCAGAACTAAAGAAGTTTCTAGAAGAACAATTTCATACCAAAGATTTGGGATCGTTGAGCTATTTTTTGGGCGTAGAAGTCACACGGGGTAAGTGGGACATTGTAATGTCTCAGAGAAAATATGTGCTTGACATCCTAAATGATGCAGGAATGATGCAAGTTAAGGAAGCAACCTCACCCATGGATCCAGGGATAAAGTTACTACCCGACGAGGGGACACTGATGACCGATCCAGATCAATATCGTCGAGTAGTTGGGAAACTCAACTACTTGGCCGTTATGACTTGTCCAGATATTTTCTTTGCCGTCAGTGTTGCAAGTAGATTCATGTTTTTACCACGAGTTCCACATTGGGAGGCAGTTCTCAGAATTCTGCGCTATCTAGTTCAGAATCCGGGAAAAAGAATTCAGATGAAGAATAAAGGATATACTTATGTTGAGTTCTTTACTGATGCTGACTGGGGTGCCAGTCTTACAGATAGATGGTCTACATCTGGCTACTCGGTCTTCATTGGCGGGAACTTGATATCATGGGAGAGCAAGAAGCAGTATGTGATCGCATGATCAAGCTCAGAAGCGAAATATTAGACAATTGCTCATGGCACAGCATATGTGCTATATCTGCAGCATCTTCTACAGGAACTGGGAGAAGAAGCAGGATACAAAGCAGCAGATATGTGGTGTGATAACCAGTCTGCTATTCATATTATACTAATCTTGTATTTCATGAAAAGACAAAGCATATTGAAATCGACATTCACTTTGTCCGTAATGAGTATCGGAAAGGGATGCTAAAGTTTCACTATATGAGGACCAGCGATCAGATAGCTGATATATTTACAAAATCTCTTCTAGGTCATCGAGTTCAATTTCTTTGTAACAAGATGGGCATGATTGACATCTATGCTCCAGCTTGAGGGAGGGTGTTGAGTTATGTGTTTAGTTGAGTTTAGTCCCACATCAGGTAGACTAATAGGGAGAGGGATTAGCCTCTCCTATATAGTGTACTCCCCTCTCCTCTTAATGAATTAATCTATCATTCACATTATACATAGATCATTGCAACATCAACATTTTATTTCTCTGAACAGGTCCTAATACATTTATTGAAACACTTTGTGAGCGAATGTTTAGGCCAGCCTTGTCTACCATTATTTCAGAAAATTCAAAGTAGGTAATGCCCTAATCTTGAATTGTGGAAGGTTTTCTTTCGAAATGGCAAGCAATATGAGAGTAATGTGATGAGCTGGTTGAACCATTGTTTATTAGGGTCGTTACAGTCTCACCAACTGACTCCGTGCTGACCGCAACAAAGAGGATGCTAGAATTGAAGATGAGTTCAGCAGTTGTAACTGTTGATAACAAGCCAAGGGGAATAATCACGTAAGCTATCCCCAAAGTTTATGTTTTAGTAAAATTAAAATGTTTCCTTGATTTGCTCATTTATGCTTAGTTCTCTTCCTCGTTGAATTCAGTTCGAGGGATATTTTAATGCGTGTGATCGCACAAAATCTTTCACCGGACTCGACCCCTGTGGAAAAGGTATATAACCTAATATTTATTCCAGACACTTTTTACTGTGAGTCTGACAAGTATGAATGTGAAATTTGCCTTCTATTTTAGATATATGTTTTTATGCTTTTGATGGTCCAATGTCACTTCACGCACTAATTTTTAGTGAAAAAAATTGAAGAGGAACTGTGAAGCCTGATGGGCATTCATAAGTAACACTTTGATTGTTATTCGTATTTTCTGTTTCAAATTACAGATGTGATTTACAGTACTTCTTGTAAAATTCATTGACTTGATACTTATTGCATATTATCAGACACAGAAAGCTATTAATATTCCATAAATTTCTTAGGGCTACAAAATGATGAGCCCAGTTTGGATCCTATTGGTCTTGATGTGCTGCAATGTGGCTGGGGTTCCATATTTGAATCCAGGTCGTTTGATGCTTTTTGACAATATGGTTATATTGTAACCTACATGCAGATATAAATGTAATGATACATAAGAAACTTGGTGGAGGCATAGCTAGGCATAAAAGATCATTGTGAAAATGACAGTGATAACTACAACAACAACAATTCCTTTATCACAACTTTTTGGCTCAGCTGTTTGAATCCTTCTTCCATTCAGTTCTGTTTAGGGCCATGTCCTCTACAACACTAACAAAAACCATATCCTTCTTTAAAAGTTCAATCCATGTTATCTACAGTGATAACTGATAATTATAAAAACAAATTGAGGCAAACACAATAGGTTAATGTGGAAGATAAGATATAGAGGCTATGGAAAATACTTGGAGTACTTCCAGAAGTTACCAGACCTAATTAAGTATCATGTAGCATGATCATAATTTATTGGAAAGTAAGTCATTCTTGATTCGAAACGTACACTATGTGTATCAATTAGGGCTGATGGCTGCAAACAGAAGAAATCCAAAGGAAGTATGGGAGATCAGTGAAGAGGTCATCATTTAGATGCTTATCAAATGGGATCTTGAAAGCTGAAAAAGTGCCATTGTTTTGAATTATTTTGACATCTATCAACAAGATATAGATATTTATTAAATAATATAAGGGCCTCGAACCGAATGCCTATAAGTAGTGCAGCTATGGGTGGGTGGGTGGGTGGGTGGGTTGGGGGGGGGGGGGGGGGTGTTAATGGGATTCAGAATTAGCAAAGGAATAATTTAGTGCGAAAGCAGTAGGAATGTGGTTGTCTTGTTTGAACTTGAGATGCTTTAAAGAAAAAGGGAAAAAACCACCTCAAATGCATGTGTCTGTAACATAATTAAATTTTCTATATACTAGCAAATTGTGCTAATTTTTGTTGAGATGTATAGAATGGTGCTACATCTTGACTGTTCGCAGTTTTTTTTGCTTAAATTTAATTTGATATGCAATGAACTAGTACTAGAAAATTTCATGGGATTCAGAACTAGCAAAGGAATAACTTAGTCGGAGAGCAATAGGAATGTGCCTGTCTTGTTTGAATGGAGATGCTCATTTACCTAAAAGAAAGTGAAAGAACCATCTCAAATGCATGTGTATGTGATTTGTAACATAATTAGATTTACAAGCAAATTGTGCTAATTTCTGTTGTGATGTATAAAATGGTGCTATATCTTGACTGTTAACACTTTTTTTGAGAAAATTGAATTTGATATGCAATGTGCTAGTAGTAGTCTATTAAGAAGGGAAGACTAACTTGTAAAGGCACTGTATCCAAAAGTTTTAAGCTGCTAATTTTTTATGATGTGGGTTACTTTTCGTGATATTTGTTTCTATACGACGACATTGTAAACAATAAGCATCTAAGTGGCTCTTTCTTTTCTTTTATGAGGCAGTACTTTTTAGGGTGCAATATACAAGTAATTGTCTATTAACATAATTTCTCTCGCAATGTATAAGATGGTGCTATATCTTGACTCATTAGTACTTTTTTCGAGAAAAAATAATTTGGTATGCAATGTACTAGTAGTAGTCTATTAAGAAGGGAGAACCAAATTGAAAAGGCACTCTATCCAAAAGTTTTAAGCTGCTAATTTCTATGATGTGGGTTACTTTTCGTGGTATTTGTTTCTATCTGACGACCATCTGACGACATTGTATACAATAAGCATCAAAGTAGCTCTTTCTTTTCTTTTATGAGGCAATACTTTTTAGGTGCAATATACAAGTAATAGTCTATTAAGATATTAAGGGAGAACAACAAGAGGGAAGTGTACAGAACACTTGGGCTATTAATACTTCTACGATATGCAGGTGATGACTCCGGATCCTGAATGTGGAACTGTTGATACACCAATTGTTGATGCTCTACATACCATGCATGATGGAAGATTTCTACATCTTCCTGTCATGGATAGAGGTATATTTCAAGGATAAGAAGTTATCTGCTGATTTAAATGGCCAACTATGTGTCTTTTTTGTTGCTTCAATTCTAATTTACCAAGAACGTGTGTTTTATAACAGATGGGAACATTGTTTCAGTTATTGATGTCATTCATATCACTAATGCTGCAATTGCTACCGTAAGTGGCTACTTACATTAAGCCGGGCTGGCCCTTGTCATCTTTTTTTTGGTATTGCCTGTTAAATTTCCCTTCATTGATGTCAGTCATATTATCATGCTGCAATCTCTGCCATAAGTCTACACTTACATTAAGCCTTTCTTAGGTTGGCCCTTGTTGTCTTTTTTGGTATTGCCTGTTAAATACCCTTTAGCAAATGGATTACTGCTCACATGCTGCTCACGAGCAAGACATTAGCATCTAATGAGTGAAGGCAATGTTTCAAACGTGTTGGTAAGAGTTGATTAGGCATGGCGAGTCATTGCATTGTTTATACTTCAATAGTATCAGAGATGGTTACAACTCTCTAGGGAACATGATATTAGAATGGTACCCTACCCTTATTTGACAAATTTTGGACATTTCCAAAAGAAATTGCTATATACTCAATTGAAAGAGGGGAGATGCATCTGGATCTAATGTCGATTCCTCAAAGGCTCACTTTGCAAGAATTAATAAACAAATGGTTTTTTATTATTGAACCACATACCCACTTAGATCGCTTGTTAGGTCTTATCTTATGATGTTTGTCATTACCACTTCACTTGTTCAGTAATGTATATATAAGGTAATCTGATAAAGTACCTTATCTGCAAAAAAAATTATACCTTTAACTTCTGCCACTTTTGTGCTTCATAGCATGTGTGCAACTGCTACCTTCAACTTTCTGTCAAGTTTAATCCTATTTGTTTTCCTTATACTGTCTCTTGGTTTCTTTATAGTTCATCTCATGATAGAATCCCTCAAATTGAACCTGTTCCAATATATGCCCCCCAAATCTTATTATTTGTTCCTACCCTCCAAACAAAATATAAAACTTTTGTTTAGGGCAACAAAAGGAGACATATTTCCGATGAAATTGTATAGGTCAAGGAAACTAAGTAGAAATAGAACACAACACCATGCTCTAGTAACCACCGATTTTGATCAATCAAATCAAACACATAGGAAGATTAACTTACTAGAATGATAACATGTGTGCTATCTTCCAGAAGGCAGGTCGCTGCCGCTGCCGCCGCCTAAAAGCAAACCACAACCATCTCTTTGGTTTGTAAACATGATTAGGTAAAACATGTAGACTTCTCTCCCTGATGTATAGAGTAAAACATAGAGTTACAATGTAGTTTTTGGAGGGTGAAATATGTTGACATCCACCTTTTACATTGTTTAAGATCTGCATTTACATAGACAGTATGCTTAGGTGATTACGTGGCTTATTTCAACAATATACAGGGTATTATAACATGGAGCCTACTGATGGTTGACGATTCTTTTAACAAACAAGACATTCGGTGATGTTGCTGAGAGTTTGTGTGCTTTCTGGATGAAATGACTAGGATTTGGGATTGGAGGGTAGTTACTATTAGAGGGCCTAGTAAGCTAGGCATGAAGCTTTAATATGTATCGATGGTGTTTATGAAATTGATATTATGGGCACATGTTCATATGTTTGACCAATTATTTGATCTTTTATATAATCAATCTTTTAGGACTTCAAGTAAATATTCATGGGCTTGGCGTGTTAATATTCTGAATGATTTCTTGTCTCATCATATTTTTCATTAACTAAGGTGGGAAGCAGCGGTGGACTTGGAGCAGAGACAACTGGTAACATGATGCAGAAGTTTTGGGATACTGCTATGGCCATAGGGCCTCTGGATGATGATGACGATAATCGGAGGTTGCATTGCACAATTTCACCTCCAAACTTCCAACATTCTTACGTGATTGTGTATTTATATCATTACTTACATGCTGAGATTTCATTTCAGTGAGGGGTCTTTGAAGCTAGCATCAGAAACTACAGAAGCAGGCAGATCCTCTTTTTATCCATCTTCAGGCTTAAATACCACCTTTGGCTTTAAGTTTCAGGATGGGAAGGGCAGAATGCATAGATTTAATTGTGGTATTTCTAGTTGTTCTCTTTACTTGTTTTATTCTGGATTTCTTTCTCTTTTAAATTAGCATACCTGCAATTGTTATTGTGTTAATGTGGGTGAACGTTCCTATCGTACCAGTTACGCAGAGCTTGACAGAAGTTAAAACTTGCATCCTCCAAAGGGTTGGTGATGATATCGATAAAGACAATTTGCCCCAGATTTTTGTACTCTAATACTTTCCTCTACAACTTGAATAAATGTTTTCTTCGACATGGTACCTTAATTTATTTTTCTGAAAAAATTTCATGTTGCTTTGTTCTAGTATGAAGATGAGGATCATGACAAAGTCGTACTTGCATCAGATAGTGACCTTGCTGCAGCTGTGGATCACGCGAGGCTAATTGGATGGAAGGTATCATAAGTTCAAATATATATATGAACCATAATGCTCATATTTCTACATGAGGCATGTACATGTGGACCAATAGGAATAGACTTTCACATTCCATGTGCACCCATGTGCAGTAGTACACTCTATTCCTATTGGTCCATATGTGTATGACTCATGTAGAAATATGAAAACAATAGCTCATATCTTATTTACCATATATATATATATATATATATATATATATATATATATATATATATATATATATATATATTATTGTCTTTTTACCAAAAAACGGTGCCATCAGACCTAATAAAAGCTGACATAAAAGTGCCTAAGATTGAAATGAACACATGAAATTTACAAAACTCTTTTTTCATATCGATTCTTTCTATCAGTCCGGATAGCCTTCATAAATGATGCATCTTCACTAAAGGTCCAGTTTCACGTCAACAAAAGGTTGTTTTCAAAATTTTCGTCTGACTTGTACACTGATTATTGCAAATGACCATGTACTGTGAAAAACACGAGTACAAATTAGCTTGTCAGGTTTGGATATGGACACTCCAATCGTTAGGCTATCTCCAATGGAGATTTCTAAAATTGAGTTTCTATCATACTTGACATTGTACTTTAAAGAAAATTCTATCATAGTTGGCAGAGTTTCTACATAGAAATTGCACACACACAAAATACTTTTCAATGATTCTCAATTTTAATCCTACGTGGCAGAAAATAAAATGATCAATTTAATGATTTAGTTTGACAGTATGATCCAATATTAATTGCTATGAGAGATGTAGAATTTCTATGAGAGTTTTTATATGTAGAAACCTTCATAGAAATTCTCCTTCCTACATCAACGTCACGTAGGATCAGTGTTCTAAAAATCGGCCTAGGTGTCGTCTAGACGCTAGGCAGCCGTCCGCCGCACCGAAAATCTCATGTTTGGCGGTCCTAGGCGCTTGTTCGGCCCTATTCGGACCTGTTTGGCACCTAGGATGGGCTGTACGGTCTTGTTCGACTGTTCGATTTTTTTAAAATTTTAAAATCTTTAAATTTTTTTATGCTTATTTGTATTGTGGATATGTTGTTTGGATTTGTATTTTAGAACATTGAAATTTAAAAAATTTAAAAAAATTATGAATTGTATTATGGATTTAAAAGTTAGAACATGTTTGGATTTCAAATTTGTATTATGGATTTAAAATATAATTTTTTTAAAAAAAAATTGTTCTCTGCCTTGGCGCTAGTCGGTCCTCCGCCGTACCGAATTCGCCTAACGAAATTTAGAACACTGGGTAGAATGAAAATTGGTGTAGAAACCACTTTGTGAATTTTTTTTCTTCTTCCTAAAAAGGATTTATATCATAAAAATATGGGAGATAGAAACCCACATTGGAGATGGCCTTAATATATAGGATATCTAAAAGATATTGGTTGGCAAGCGTGCAATATTTTACCCCTTTTCTCCTCTCCTGCAGGGCTTACTGCTGCATTTAGAGTATCCAAACTCCAACAGTGGTGGGAAGAAGAAAGACGGATCGGGTTGGGACTATGATGCTCACGAAGAAGCATGGGCCTCAGCATACAGCACAGTTGCTGCTGGAGCTGCACTTGTTGCCGGGCTTGGAGTCATGGCATACTTGAAGAGAGCCGGTGCATAGAGGGAAAGCCATCTTCCGTACTCCACGTCTTGGCATATGAACTCTTAAATGGGAACAAAAAGAGACAGAATAATACCAGATTGAAGGAAACAAGAGAGAATTATACAGTAAGCAGGTTGGATATGTATAAATAATAGTGTGCTCCAAACTATGTTGAAAACATTGGAACACCCATAATACAACAGTTGATTTAGTTTGGTACTCTACATATAATTGTTAAGAATTACTTCCCTGCAGATTGTTTTACTCATGCGTGCGAAGTCACTATTGTAATGGCTATTGATAATGATTGAAATACAAATAATTGCCGCAGGAATGTTTTGAACATTTTATGTACTGCATTTTTCTTTTTCTTTTTTGCACTTGAGAAGGCTTTATCATTTGACTTGTTGATTAGAATCTACCTCTTCAATAGGGGATGGAATGGACGCGGAACTCGAGTGACTCTTGTGGTTACCGGACAGAGGCATAAGATACTGGCTGGATGGCGGAAGATCAGTGGATCGAGTCACGGGACGTATTATTCATTTCATTTATAAATGTTGGAAGTTGGGAGACAGTGGGCCCAAAAGACATGCAATACAGCGTGCACAAAGTTTCGAATATTATGCCGGACACTGAAGATGGGAGGAGAAAGCAGTAGAGCTTAAACCTGGATTTGCGGAGGCGTTGTTGCAGGAGGACGCCATCTACCTTTGTTGGTCGACTGGACTGGACTGTCTCTCGAACGTGGATGGATTTGTCTTTTGCTGGTTGTAATGCCATCTCCAATGGAGATTTCTAAAATTGAGTTTTTATACTACTTGCATTGTACTATAAGAAAATTTCTATCATAGTTGGCAGAGTTCTTACATTGAAATTGCACACAGAAAAAATACTCTCCAATGGTTCTCAATTTCTATCCTATTTGACAGAAAATAAAATGGTCAATTTAGAGTCTTCTTGGCAATTATAGGGATAGCAATTATGAGGTGTTTTTAGATTACCGGTTATGATGGGTCCTAGCGGCTTTTAAACCAGTTCAATTCATGTTTGGTAACTCATTAACGAGCGGTTCTGAAATTTTTTTACACGAATAAATTTACATATGTCTATATATAAACAAAATGGTCCCGACCGCGGGAACTATCATCCAATTCACGCTTCGATCAGGATATAGAAGTCCATATTTGAGCAAAATAATATAAACACATAAAATAATAAAAATGAATGGATGAAAGTATGAGAGATTTACAAAACTTACCAGAAAAAGTAGTCATAGTTTGAAATAAGTAGAAGATAAACACAAATGAAAATAATAATAATATTGTAGGGTATTAATAGTTATAATTATATATTTTGGTGATGATATAAATAGAATAAAATAATAAAATCTCTCAGAATCCATCGATTTTGGATGTTTATAAAGTCATCCAAAATTACATTATATTGATTTTGAAAAAAATTTGAGCCGACCAAAACCAGTGCCTCAAAAAAATTAACAAATAGGGGTTTATGAAAACGGCCGGTTCAAAAACACGCTGAAACCGATAAAAACATCGTTACCAAGCAGACTCTTAATGATTTATTTTGAAAGTAGGGTACACATAAGAGAGAGAATATATATGAGAGTCTCTTAGAGATTCTTCATCTAACATTAGAGTAACGTAGGATGAAGATTGTGATAGAAATTGCTTTTGTGAGAATTCTTTTTCTTTTCTAGAAAAATGTTTCTACTTTAGAAATATGCGAGATAAAAATCCCATTGGAGATGGCGTTAACAATCTAGCAATCTGTATTTCTGAAGTGTGGAGCTTTTTTCCTTTCAAAATCTGATGAAAATCTGAAATGAACTAATGGCTCAGGTCACTATGATCCTAGTTTCTCCAAATTAATGGACGTCTGACCAATTATGATCTAATGAATAACAACTGTTGGGAAGAACACAACATAGCACTTGATTGTGAAATTGTTTGCACATTTTGTGCAATGGCTTTTACTGATTAGGGTAGGGATATTCCGAAACAATGTGAATATATATATATATATATATATATATATATATATATATATATATATATATATATATATATATATATATATATATTATAGAGAATAAGGGAGGTGAGGTGGCACATCACTCTCAAAACAAGGGTGGCGGTGATGTGGCACAATCCCAGCCACACAAACGAGGGGAGGGGGTTAAGTGCAATTTGCCAATTATGAAATGTGTGGCTGGGATTGTGCCACATCACCGCCACCCTTGTTTTGAGAATGAGGTGCCATCTCACCTCCCTTATTCTCTCTCTCTCTATATATATATATATATATTGTCCTTCTACAATACATGGGATGTATTAATACATTTCAAACAAGTGCATTGAAAATTGTGAAAGGTGTTTACTTTGACTTTGGATTTACCTGGAATAGCATGTCATATTAACCTGCTCACTTATTTAAAAAAATTCATCCTAGATTATCGCACATTGGACATTCAACATTTACATTTGTTACCCTACATTAACGCATATTTTTTACCCACATTAACCTGCTCACTTATATTTTCCACCCGGCTACTATCCCTGCTGGTAACATCTGCTGCAGCAGGTAGAAGCGATTACTATGAAGAAAAAGGCCTAATGTTCACTCACTAACGCCTGATGCTCACCCACTATCTATTTTTTTCTTTTTTAATGCCTGGTGTTCGCTCACTACTTTTTTTTAACGTTTGCTGCGACGCATGTTGCTGTTCACTAATTGTTTTTTTTTGGATTTTAAACGCATATTGCTTACTAATTAATTTACTTTTTTTTTGTTTTTTAACGCATGCTGCTCACTATTTTTTTTAACGCCTGCTGCTCACCAATTTAAAAATATTTTTGTCTTTTGTGTTTTAAGTTGTATTGAACTCCTACTGCTCACTTATTTAAAAAAAAATCTGTTTTGATTTTTTAACGATAATATTTTGTACTTTTCTAACGATAATATTTTCGAAGAGGCCATGAGGCAGTTGAATATAATAAAGTAAACAAAAATTTTTTATTGTGAAGTTTCGTCATATTAACCAGTTTTTTAATATTTACAGTATTTTGAATATCATTTTCAAAATTATATTCGAATATTTACGTTAATTTGAATATCATCTATCGAAAAATTTAAGCAAATATCATAATTTTGACTTTTAATGAATATCATGAACCCTCTATCCTATTGAGAAAAATATTAAAGCATGGTCAAGCTAATCTGAATATCATTTATTCATTTAATATTAAAGCATGGTCAAGAAAATCTGAATATCATTTCTTCAGGCTTCCACTGTATGGCTGCACAAAATAGGGTGACCAAAACAAAAATTTTGCGAGTGTTCGAATATAATTAACCTACTATCCAAGAGAATTTTTCTTACATTACATGCTTTGCTTCAGCAATAACAAGGAATGAACAGGCATGATTACATGTAAGACTCTTTCACTCTTAAAGTGACAATACTGCATTGATTCAAATTTTTCCAATTTTACCATCCCACGCATCAATACAATATGCATTACACTAACATCGAATTCATACTGATGGCATCAATGTACTGATTTTTTACAGAAAGCAAAACATATTCCAATCAAATAAAATTTTAGTGATCCCAGGAATGCACCCGGAATGAAGGCCAACTGCAAATCCTAGGAATGCACCCAGGACTCATCAAATATATGAAGGCCATCTACAAATCAAAGGAATACACCAAAAAGTCAAAAACATCTTTGAAGGCCAACTGCAAATCAAATGAATGCACACAACTTAGCTGAATTAATGTTTAGATGATTCATACAAACAAATATAAACGCTTCAACCAAACAAATCATAATCAAATTAAGTAAATGTCTCCAAGTCCAATAATTTGTATAATCCACGTTACAATAATATGCACAATCCACGTTTTCAACATAGAACCTACATAATTCACATTACAATAATCCAAACAATATCAGACCAACTCTAAATTCAAGACCATATTACATTTTTTCAAACAGAGTACCCAACGATGCTTAGTATGTCACGCCCCAGTCCCAAAATGACGAGGGACTGGGCACGTGAGCAATGGCCAGCAGCACGCACCGATGGACAACCCAATTAAATGGATCCATCGGGGCATGCTTAAGCTGTAGTCTAGCAGGACTAAGTACAAGTCTCAGGTATTACTAATCTCATCCACAGAATAACACAGATTAATTGCCAGAAATAATGCAATGGAAATAAATATGCAATAACAAATAAGGTTGTCTCGGGAACAAATCCGAGAAATATTCTGTTACATTTAAGGAAAAGACAGGAAATGAAATGCTGGAAATGGAAATACTGTGAAGTTGAAGCCGGTGCTCAGGAGAAATCTTCGGCCACTACTTCGTCCTCTGTTCCTTGTTCTGCTCCAAGGAGCGCTCCGGTACCGTACACCTCTGGGTAGTTCTCTTCAGCTGTACCTGGGGACATAATCCGGATCCAGGTCCTCAGGGGACAGCAAGGTACAGAAAATACAAGCCAAATAAATACAGTGCAGCAGTTAATTAAACAAGAGGGTAAGCTATGTAACCAGCTAAGTGATATGCAATATGAGAGCAGCACTAGAACTCAGGCTGAAGCCACTACAAGCTCTGTGTCGGGGAGCCGGTAGCGGCAATAACTATGAACTACACTATGTTATATACTATGTTTTATATATAATATCAGCCTGTAGTCTGTGTGTCTCTCCCCACCCAATGTAATCCCACGTCTCATGTCCACGATGCCTCATGTCCATGTCACGCACGATTATAACTAATGCAACAAGTCTGATAGCTATGAATCAAATGTCTAAGAATGTAAAGTCTATGTCATAAAACATGCATCCTATACAGAATCACCTTGAATGTCTCAGGAAGACTCTGTCTCATGAAATAGTGTCAAGTGTCCTGGGTTCTGAAGTACTTGATAAGACAAGTACGAGAATTATCGGGTCTCGTTATCCATGTCTATGTGACGTTACACAACTCCGCGTACGGAGTTGGCACCCGACTATGATCGGACACTAAGCACGTCACCCGTTTTCTAGGTTAAGCAGTTAAAACATGTTTATATTTAATTTCACAAGAAATCCATTAAAATACTATGTCAAGAATTACTGAGATTTGGCAAGCTTTACTTGTCCATTATTGCATAATTAAATTCAGAAAATAATTAGCAAGCTGCAGGATTTGGCAAGGTACACTTGCCTGTGGTTCCTGTTCCAATTGGGGTTCTGACTTCGGCGGGAATTGCAGGCGGTACTCCGATTGCTGAAACAAACATCACCATTAGATCCAGAAAATATCAATCAGCTAGAAACGCCTGTCCTTGAGTCCAATTTGGAGACAAGGGCAGAAACGGCAGTTTCGGGTCAAAACGGGGTCCACCGGTGGGCCCGCTTTGCACCGAAAAACGCGTCAGGGTCAAAGGTCTCCAAATTCACCAAACTCAGTGTCAACAGGTCAGAAACGCTGATACGAACCCAACAGAACTTTCAGAATTGAATTCCGATGAGCCGATCACAAAATCGCCCGTCGAGCGGGGCCTGTGGGGCCCACGACACGTGATTTCGTCAACGTTCTCAGAATCGAACCAAACTTGACCCACAGGACCGGCGTATTGCTACGAGTCCGATGGCGCAAGTTTTGTCTCGATCCGACGTGTGTACACAAAGTTAGGTCAAATTGCAGAAAAGACGGATACGGGGCGATGTCCGCGGATACGCGTTGATTCCGGTGTGCACGCACATCCGAATCAGCTTCCGCGAAATCCCACACGTCCGTATCGATGATGCGTACGTATCTGTGAAGACCGCGCGCGACCAAGTCGTCCCGTTTGGCGGGGCGTACTCAGTTCCGGGGTGAAACAGGGTCTGGGTTTTTCCTGTTTTTGGATCGCGGTGTGCGATCACCACAGGAAGCGATGCCCCGAGCGGTTTGTCCGGGCACCGAGAGGGTCATACAGGCTACGCGTAGCAATTTACAGAATAAAAAATGGGGATACATGGTGCATGATGCGAGTACCTGAACGAGGCCTGAAAAACCCGAGTTTTCTCGTGTCAGACTCGTGTCCGACACGCCTAGGGTTAGGGTTTACTGTTCTCGGGCTGTGTCCGGGTGTCCCCCGTTGTGTCCGCGTCTGGGCGAAGGTGCGTCGACACGGCACGACACTGGGCGGAGGGTCGCCGGAGAACGGCGTCGCCGGAGCGGCGAGGTGGCGCTGCTCGAGCCGGCAGGGGAGAAGAGCACCGGAAAATGGAGGAGGCGGAGGAGGTTTCTGGAGAGGGAGGCTGTGGAGGTGACGGCGTCGGGTTCCCGGGCTGGAGGAGGTGGTGTTGGACGGCGGGTCAGGGAGGGGATCGGCGTAGGGCTAGGGTTCCGGCGGGTTGGTTTGGGGAAGGTGAAGTGAGGCGGAGGAGGGAAGAGGGGAGGGTTTTTAAAGGGGCAGGCGGGCGGTTCGTGGCCGGGGGAGTCGGGCTGAGGGGAGGACGTGGCCTCCCCCGGCGGAGGCGGCGCGGATTCCGGGCGTCGCCGGAGGAATCGGGCGCCCGGACGTGGGGAAGGGGATGGGGGTGTTTGCGGGTCGGGTCGGGCGCGGTTCCGGGTTGGGCGGACCCGCCCGACCCGCTAGGGTGGCTCGGTGGGCTGCTCTAATGGGCTCGGCCCACTGGGCCGGGCCGGGCCCCAAAACAGAAAAAAAAAACAATAATAATAATAATAATAATATTAAGAATAATAATTAATTAATTAATAGGTAAATACTTTTTAGGCATTTAAAAATAGGTCCGGGGTCCGATAAATTCCAGAAAAATTGCCCTAAGTCCAGTTTTTCATTTTACAACAAAAAATATTATTTTCATAATATTTTAATATTGTTTATTATCAATTAAAAATCATTGAATAATTAAAACCCTATTTTTTAAATTACAGAAAAATCCCAAAAAATTCCAGAAAATTGTGAAAAATCCAGTTTTGAAAATTTTGAAAAATCAGGGGGTTTACAATCTACCCCCCTTAAGAGGATTGCGTCCTCGCAATCAAAGAATAACCGGTCAACAGAGATGACGCGGTCGCAAGCATCGTTTGAAATACAAGAGACTTCAGGGAAATACCGTCTCCCTAAAAATTAAAAGTTTACACTTTTCAGGAAAATCTAGTTAAAACTATAACTTTTATCAAAACCAGGTTGTTATTAACAAGTTATAATTTACTAGGTTGGGGCTGAGGTCACGAACCATTAGGTACGAACTACAACAAGACTAGAAACGGATAACTACGAATCACTTACTCGCATCAGCGTCCTGCACAGTCAGCGCATAAGCATGCCCTCGTCCTTGAGGTAGATTCCTCTGCTGCTGCTGAGCTTGCTGGAAGAGTGCTGCCTGAGGAGCCAGAGGTGGCCTAGGTACTGGTAAAGCAGGTTGGGTTGCCCTTCGTGCTCCATCTCGATGCTGAGGACAGTCCTTGGCTATGTGTTGATTGGTGCCGCAAATCAGACACAATCCCAACTTGCGTCTGCAGTCCCTCTCGACATGGCCTATCTTGCCGCAGTAGTGACAGGTAGGAAGGGTCTGCGAAGCTGCCCTGGGTGGCTGGTTCGTGTGAGATCTCTTCGCAGATTCTCCCGGTGATGATCTGTCTGGTGCTGTGGTGATTGGCCGCTTGAGGCGAGACTCTCTCCTGGTGACGCGTTCCATGCGTCGGGCTGCAGCGAGAACGTCCGAGTATGATGTTGGTGCGATGGACCCAATTAGTTTCTGCAGCTCAATGTTTAGTCCATCGAAGAATTTCTCGGCCTTCTCTTCCTCTGTCGGGATCAGGGTTGGGGCAAAGCGGCTCAGACGGATGAATTCCGCGTTATACTCTTCCACCGTCATAGAGTCCTGAGTGAGGCGATTGAATCTGTCCCAAAGTTCTGATCGTGTGATAGCCGGAATGTACATCTCCTGGAAGAGCCTGGAAAACTCTTCCCAGGTGACTCGGTCTGGTCCGAGTCGCGTCTCCTCGGATAGCCACCAGTGATGAGCATTATCCGTCAATTGCATTCGGACGGCAGTCATCCAACGTTCTCGTGGTAGCTCAGCTACTTCAAGTTGATGCCGTATGTTGGTGAGCCACTCATGAACTTCGGTGGGCTCCTCTTTTCCAGAAAAGGTGCGGGGCTTCAGTTGGCGGAAGTCAGTGATTGAGCCTGTAGATGGCCGTCGAGCTGGTAGGTTGGCCTGCTCCAGTATAGTTACGATGCTGTCCCTCCAGAAGTTAGCTTTGCGACGCTGAGCCTCGTGTTGGACTTGTTGCTGGGCTTGCATCATAGCGTATATCATTTGGAATATATGCTGCCTGTTAATTGGCTGTCCTTGTGGGAGTACGGGCGTTGGTGGGACGAACTGCGGCGGAGGTGGGATGTCATCGCGCCGGAATCGGGAGGTAGGTTGACCTGCCTGCTGGCTCTGTTGAGTTGGTGGAACTCCTTCGACTGGTGTTACTTCATCGTCATGGGTGACACCTGTAGCGTGGGGTGTTCCGACGGGAGTCTCGTTGCATTCTTGTGGGTCCATTTTCCTGTATCCAAAATAACCAATAAGAGGCGCACAGGAATCAAGGCAAGATGCAAGTAAATTATTTGAAGTCGATATAGAGATCAAAAACGATTCAAGCAAGTGGATGAGATCCTAGAACTTATCCTATTCTTATTGCAGGCCTGTTCGGTCCCTAAGTTAAAACCGAACAATTTAGTCGTTGACCTGCATGGGCCACCACAAAAACCATGTCACGCCCCAGTCCCAAAATGACGAGGGACTGGGCATGTGAGCAATGGCCAGCAGCACGCACCGATGGACAACCCAATTAAATGGATCCATCGGGGCATGCTTAAGCTGTAGTCTAGCAGGACTAAGTACAAGTCTCAGGTATTACTAATCTCATCCACAGAATAACACAGATTAATTGCCAGAAATAATGCAATGGAAATAAATATGCAATAACAAATAAGGTTGTCTCGGGAACAAATCCGAGAAATATTCTGTTACATTTAAGGAAAAGACAGGAAATGAAATGCTGAAAATGGAAATACTGTGAAGTTGAAGCCGGTGCTCAGGAGAAATCTTCGGCCACTACTTCATCCTCTGTTCCTTGTTCTGCTCCAAGGAGCGCTCCGGTACCGTACACCTCTGGGTAGTTCTCTTCAGCTGTACCTGGGGACATAATCCGGATCCAGGTCCTCAGGGGACAGCAAGGTACAGAAAATACAAGCCAAATAAATACAGTGCAGCAGTTAATTAAACAAGAGGGTAAGCTATGTAACCAGCTAAGTGATATGCAATATGAGAGCAGCACTAGAACTCAGGCTGAAGCCACTACAAGCTCTGTGTCGGGGAGCCGGTAGCGGCAATAACTATGAACTACACTATGTTATATACTATATTTTATATATAATATCAGCCTGTAGTCTGTGTGTCTCTCCCCACCCAATGTAATCCCATGTCTCATGTCCACGATGCCTCATGTCCATGTCACGCACGATTATAACTAATGCAGCAAGTCTGATAGCTATGAATCAAATGTCTAAGAATGTAAAGTCTATGTCATAAAATATGCATCCTATACAGAATCACCTTGAATGTCTCAGGAAGACTCTGTCTCATGAAATAGTGTCAAGTGTCCTGGGTTCTGAAGTACTTGATAAGACAAGTACGAGAATTATTGGATCTCGTTATCCATGTCTATGTGACGTTACACAACTCCGCGTACGGAGTTGGCACCCGACTATGATCGGACACTAAGCACGTCACCCGTTTCCTAGGTTAAGCAGTTAAAACATGTTTATATTTAATTCCACAAGAAATCCATTAAAATACTATGTCAAGAATTACTGAGATTTGGCAAGCTTTACTTGTCCATTATTGCATAATTAAATTCAGAAAATAATTAGCAAGCTGCAGGATTTGGCAAGGTACACTTGCCTGTGGTTCCTGTTCCAATTGGGGTTCTGACTTCGGCGGGAATTGCAGGCGGTACTCCGATTGCTGAAACAAATATCACCATCAGATCCAGAAAATATCAATCAGCTAGAAACGCCTGTCCTTGAGTCCAATTTGGAGACAAGGGCAGAAACGGCAGTTTCGGGTCAAAACGGGGTCCACCGGTGGGCCCGCTTTGCACCGAAAAATGCGTCAGGGTCAAAGGTCTCCAAATTCACCAAACTCAGTGTCAACAGGTCAGAAACGCTGATACGAACCCAACGGAACTTTCAGAATTGAATTCCGATGAGCCGATCACAAAATCGCCCGTCGAGCGGGGCCTGTGGGGCCCACGACACGCGATTTCGTCAACGTTCTCAGAATCGAACCAAACTTGACCCACAGGACCGGCGTATTGCTACGAGTCCGATGGTGCAAGTTTTGTCTCAATCCGACGTGTGTACACAAAGTTAGGTCAAATTGCAGAAAAGACGAATACGGGGCGATGTCCGCGGATACGCGTTGATTCCGGTGTGCACGCACACCCGAATCAGCTTCCGCAAAATCCCACACGTCCGTATCGACGATGCGCACGTATTTGTGAAGACCGCGCGCGACCAAGTCGTCCCGTTTGGCGGGGCGTACTCAGTTCCGGGGTGAAACAGGGTCTGGGTTTTTTCTGTTTTTGGATCGCGGTGTGCGATCACCACAGGACGCGATGCCCCGAGCGGTTTATCCGGGCACCGAGAGGGTCATACAGCCTACGCGTAGCAATTTACAGAATCAAAAACGGGGATACATGGTGCATGATGCGAGTACCTGAACGAGGCCTGAAAAACCCGAGTTTCTCCGTGTCAGACTCGTGTCCGACACGCCTAGGGTTAGGGTTTACTGTTCTCGGGCTGTGTCCGGGTGTCCCCCGTTGTGTCCGCGTCTGGGCGAAGGTGCGTCGACATGGCACGACACTGGGCGGAGGGTCGCCGGAGAACGGGGTCGCCGGAGCGGCGAGGTGGCGCTGCTCGAGCCGGCAGGGGAGAAGAGCACCGAAAAATGGAGGAGGCGGAGGAGGTTTCTGGAGAGGGAGGCTGTGGAGGTGACGGCGTCGGGTTCCCGGGCTGGAGGAGGTGGTGTTGGACGGCGGGTCAGGGAGGGGATCGGCGTAGGGCTAGGGTTCCGGCGGGTTGGTTTGGGGAAGGTGAAGTGAGGCGGAGGAGGGAAGAGGGGAGGGTTTTTAAAGGGGCAGGCGGGCAGTTCGTGGCCGGGGGAGTCGGGCTGAGGGGAGGACGTGGCCTCCCCCGGCGGAGGCGGCGCGGATTCCGGGCGTCGCCGGAGGAATCGGGCGCCCGGACGTGGGGAAGGGGATGGGGGTGTTTGCGGGTCGGGTCGGGCGCGGTTTCGGGTTGGGCGGACCCGCCCGACCCGCTAGGGTGGCTCGGTGGGCTGCTCTAATGGGCTCGGCCCACTGGGCCGGGCCGGGCCCCAAAACAGAAAAAAAAAACAATAATAATAATAATAATAATAATAAGAATAATAATTAATTAATTAATTAATAGGTAAATACTTTTTAGGCATTTAAAAATAGGTCCGGGGTCCGATAAATTCCAGAAAAATTGCCCTAAGTCCAGTTTTTCATTTTACAACAAAAAATATTATTTTCATAATATTTTAATATTGTTTATTATCAATTAAAAATCATTGAATAATTAAAACCCTATTTTTTAAATTACAGAAAAATTTCAAAAAATTCCAGAAAATTGTGAAAAATCCAGTTTTAAAAATTTTGAAAAATCAGGGGGTTTACATAGTACAACCAAAAATTTTAATTAACAAATTTTCAAACACAAAATCGAGTTTCACCGCCAAGACCAACAAATATCCAGAACCATATTACAATTCAAATATTACCGTCCAAATTGAAATAAAAGTTTTGAAACTCAAAAGATTAATCTTCATCTCTATCTCCATATTCTTCTTCTTCTTTTTTCTTCTTCCTCAAAATCTCCTTCACCTACACGTTGAGAGACGGATTCAAAAATTATAGTCAGTATGGACTCACTGTATATGTAGAAATGACATCCAGAAACATAAATAAAAGTATCAAAGTGGGGGCTAGCATTAGAGTGTCAATGTGCACAGTGTGTGTTCTAACATAAGAGTATCAATGTGCATACTGTAGGTTCTAACATTAGAGTATCAATGTGCACAGTGCGGGGTCTATGATGCGACCCCATTTTGTATCAATCACTGAGTAGTGAGTACACTCTCCAGTTAGCTCAAGTGTTAGGTTACTCTCAAGGACAAGCTCGAGTATCAGGATACCAAGCAAGTTTAAGTGCCTGGCTTACTCTCAAGGAAAACCTATATTATAGCAATATGCTCATGCTTATAATACCAAATATCACTGACTGAGGGAGTGTTCCAGCTCAGTCCTACCTCTAGTATCAGACATACATTATATGCCTTGAGGCATTTCCACACTGTACAGGCATTGGACCATCATCAGTTCAGTCCTAAATCACCATTTCAGGGTACAATTGGGCAGTATCAATGCAAGTATCAGAGCATCTAGTAGCATAGTATCAGTGCAATATTAACTATTATCCAGAGTAGCTTTGATTCAAGACCATGTGCTTCAGTCCTAGAATGTTTAATATAGAATATAGGGGCTAACAAGTATTGCTATAGCCTTAAGCATCAGAGATGAACATTCTATTTAGCTGAGTTGAAGCTCACAAGTGTATACAATGTACACAGTAATAACTGGAGCCTTAATTCAAATACAGATGATTCCTTGAATTTCTTCTTTGGTGATGATACTGATATCATAGTATTAGCCAATCTATACAGCCAACAAGCAAAACTAGAAGTCAGCTAAGAAAATAATCCAGCATGGATAGCTAGATCAGCTAGTATTAGAGTAGCAGGTCAAGTCAGCATAGTAACCGACTGATACTGATACTTTTCCTTATAAATAGGAAGACTGTAATGGAAAAATAATGAAGACTTATAATGTCATTTTTAATGTAACCTTATCTTTCCATTTTTTAATGTAAATTTCCATATTAAGATAAAGAAAAAAAATTCATTTCCAGATAAGTTGATATTTATCACTGCTGAGCTAATTCTGGATGGAGACTTATCATTCTAACATTAGAGTATCAATGTGTCTATTATATTACAGAATCATCAAGAGTACTAGTAGTAGAATAAGAAACAAAAATGTAAAGTAACGCTACTAGTATTATTACTCAATACCTCCAAACAATTTCATTCATTCATTCATTCATTCTTCTTCTTCTTCTTCTTCTTCCACTAATTCTGCCTCTAGCTCTTTCATCCTATCCAGAATCAATTTCTGGTTGTTTGATATAGTCTTCATCTCGTTGAAGACTTTCTCAAAGTTTGCAGCAACCAAATTGCACATATCATCCACCTTGTCCTTGGTGGTTTGGATTCCGAATGTTGATGGTTTGTTTGATGGTGCCTGAGTTGGTGGATGATTAGATTGCAGAAGAGAAAAGTTTTCTTTTTGTTTTAACAATCGGCTGAAAGTCAGTTTGTAATCAGCTACTGTAATGATCGAGGTAGCTATCGAAAGAAATCGAGTTTGGTTTGGTTCGGTACGATACGATTGATTTGACCCATATGTGCACAATTATTTAATAGAATTGATTGCGTGGCGAATTAGTATTAAGATTAAAATTACATCAAGAATAAAATTAGGAGTATAATTAACTATTAAATAAATATTAAAAATTTCATTAATATTGTGGCCAATATTAAAACTAACGTTAATGTAACCATTGGTATGGTCCGATTAGAAGCGATTGGTTCGGATTGGTATGGTCCGACTATAAGCGACTGGTTCAGATTGGTAATAGCCGTAGGCAACCTGTAACTATCACTTTTCTAGATAGGGATATTTTTGTCATTTCATATAATTATTATTGTTATATTTTATTTTCATAATAATTGTGTCACGCCCCAGTCCCAAAATACCGAGGGACTGGACACGTGGCAATGGCCAGCAGCACGCACCGATGGACAAACCCAATTTAATGGATCCATCGGGGCATACTTAAGCTGTATTACAATAGTCAGGGTTTACTAATCTCATCCACAGAATAAAGATAGCAACATCAGTAAAAGAAATATTAAACAACAACCAGTCAAAGTAAATAAAATCGGGGAACAACCCGATATTAAGTCTGTTACAATGTTCTCATAAACAGGAAATAAAGAGTTTAATTAAAGAGGAAAGAAAGTCTATTTGCCATAAAGACTGAGCATGGCAAAGTAGTTGTTCAGGAGAATTCCTCAGCAATCACCTCGTCTTCAGGTTCAGGTACTGCTCCGAGTAGTGCTCATGTTCCGTACACCTCAGGGTAGATCTCGTCTGCTAAATCTGGGGACATAATCCATTCCAGGTCCTCAGGGGACATAGCAAGGTACAGAAAACGCAAGCCAAATAATGCAGTGCAAAAATAAAGGAACAATAGGGTAAGTAATTAAACCAGCTAAGTGATAATGCAAGTGAGAGTTATTAGTCATACTCAGGCTGAGACTACTACAGGATCAGTGTCAAGAAACCATAGCAGTATTTTCTCGAAGGGCCAGAACTGGTGCCAAAGCTCTGTGTCAGAGACTAGGACACATCCAAATTACAATATATATAATTTCAGCCTTGATATGGTAATAGTCTCCCCACCCAATGTAATCTCACGTCACAGTTCTCAATGTTCATGTTACGCAAGATTAAACTAATGCAATCAGTCATGATAAAATCTAAGCTTGTAAATTGTATAAGTTATAAACCTGTATCCTATACAGAATCACCTTGAATATTCAGGAGGATTCTGTCTCATGATCTGTGTCAAGTGTCCTGGGTATAACGTACTTGATATGGCAAGTACTAGGATATAAATGTCACGATATCCATCTCTAATTGACATTGCACAACCCCGCGTACGGTGTTGGCACCCGACTATAATGGGACGCTAAGCAAGTCACACGGCCCTAGGGTTGATCATTTACAACAGTCACAGAAAATAAAGCAAGAGAACAAAATGAATCAATAAGCTGCAATTTATGGCAAGGTACACTTGTCTGGGTTTTCAGCTCCAATTGTAGCTCTAGCTTCAGTTGGGATTTCAGGCAGTACTCCGGTTGCTGAAACAAACATCACCATCAGATCCAAAAAATGTTAATCAGCTAGAAATGCCTGTCCTTGAGTCCAATTTGGAGACAAGGACAAAAATAACATTTTCGGGTTAAAGCGGGGTCCACATGTGGGCCGCTTTGCACCGAAAAATGCGTCAGGGTCAAAGGTCTCCAAAACAGCTCAACTTAGTGTCAACAGGTCAGGAACGATGATACGAACCCAACGGAACTTCCAGAATTGGATTCCGATGAGCCGTTCTCAAAATCGCTCGTCGGGTGGAGCCTGTGGGGCCCACGACACGCGATTTTGTCAACGTTCTCAGAATCGAACCAAACTTGGCTCACAGGACCAGCGTATTGCTACGAGTCCGATGACATAAGTTTTGTCTCGATCCGACGTGTGTACACTAAGTTACAGCGAGATTCAGAAAAGTCGGATACGGGGCGATGTCCGCGGATACGTACTGATTCCGGTGTGCACGCACATCCGAATCAGCTTCTGCGAAATCCCGCACGTCAGTATCAACGACGCGCACATATCTGTGAAGACCGCACGCGACCAAGTCGTCCCGTTTAGCAGGGCGTACTCGGTTCCGGGGTGAAACAGGGAGTTGGTTTTCCTGTTTTTGGATCGCGGTTCACGATCACCACAGGACGCGATGCACCGAGCGGGTTGCACGGACACTGAGGGGGTCATGCAGGCTACACGATGCAACTGACGGAATCGAAAACAGAGTTACGAGGAGGAAAATACGAGTACCTGAACAGGGCTCGAAAACAGCATATAAATTATGTCCGACTCGTGTCCGACACGTGTCCTGTGTCCAACCGCGTCTAGGGTTAGGGTTAGGGTTTCTGGGTCGGAGCTGCGGCGGGGAAGGCCGTCCGGAGGGAGACTGGGTCGGCGGCGCTGTCCGGAGGCGGCCGGAGTGCAGAGGCGGCCGGCGCGCGGGAGGCTGGACGGAGGCGGGGGCACGGCGGGTGTGTGGGGAAGAAGGAGGAGGAGGAGGAGAGGCTGGGCACGACGGGGGAAGTGCTGTGCTGCGGCGGAGCTGCGGGTGAGGAGGTGGCCGGCGCTGGGTGGTGCGGGGTTCTGTGGAGGACGGCGCAGGCGGAGGGAGGCGGAGCAGCCGGTGGTGGAGAGGAAGTCAAGGGGGAAGATGAAGGCGGAGGAGAGGGTTTTTATAGAGGAGGAGCGGGGAGCTGGTGGGGCGGCCGGTGGAGGGTGCGGGAGGCGGAGCGGTCGGGGGTTCGGGGAGGCGAAGGGGATGCGTCGCCGGCGGCCGGAGGGAGGTGAATCGGAACAGGCGGCGGGTTCGTCGGTTGGGGGAGAGAAGGAGATTCGGGTCGGGTTTGGGCGGTCGGATCGGGTCTGCGGATCCGACCCGATCCAAAATTAAGGCGGGTCGGGTTTGGGTTAGTGGGTCGGGTCTGGGTTAGACCCGGATCCGATCTGCTAAGAATTGGTTTAATAAACCGATTCAGAAATTGGTTTAATTAGACCGGTTTGGTTTATTTTAAATAAACCCGGTTTATTTTGATTTATTTAATTAATTAGTTTTTAGGGCTTTAAAAATACTTTCGGGGTCCAATAAATTTCCGAAAAATTACCCTATGTCTAGTTTTTCATTTTACACCATAAATTATTATTTTCATAATATTTTAATATTATTTATTATTATTTAAAAATCCTTTAATAATTAAAATACCTGAATTTAATTACAGAAAATTTCCAGAAAATTCCAGAAAATTGTAAAAAATTCAAATTTAAAAATTCTTGAAAATCAGGGGAATTACAAATTGGTATCATTGTATTATATATATATATATATATATATATATATATATATATATATATATATATATATATATATATATATATATATATATATATATAATAGTTGGTATAGTTGTATGTATATAAATATTTAATATAGATGATTGTGTATATTAGTCCCTTAGTTAGACTAATTGTTGGTGAACCCAAGTAAACCCAACTAGATTTGTCATGACCAATAGTGTAATCCATTTAATTAGTTATGGTTGACTAGTTAAAGTAGAAAGAATGAATATAATACCCCATTCATTAAATTTGAACCTTCATTAGTTAAACCCTTTATTAGTTAAACTCTTCATGAGAACCTTGAAGGGCATTGTGGACATTTTATATTACTCAACCCTAACCCTAGAGTGGCCGACCTATATAGCAAGGGGGAGCCTCCCTCTCTTTTATTATTAGTTCATGAAGAAAAAAACCCTAAGTTGAGTTCTTTCCCAAGTATTCATTCCTCCACCAAATTCCTCCAAATCAATCACAATCCCTCTCATTTTCATTTTCATTTTCATTTTTATTTTTATTTTTATTTTTATTTTCATTTTCATTTTCATATATATATATATATATATATATATATATATATATATATATATATATATATATATATATATATATATATTTGGTACTAGAAGTACTTAGAGTAAACTAAGTATTAGTAATATAAGACTAGTTTGGCTAGTAATGGCCTAGAAACCTAGGTATACCCTAGTGTCGACTAATGTTGACTAGTTGGACCCTAAAAGTCAATATTTGACCTAGTTTGATCTAGTTTGACTAGAGGAGCCTAGATTTGACGTAAAAATTCTATTTTAACTTATTTAAACTTGTTTATCCCTTCATTACACCAAATGACATATAAATTCATATATAGGTTTGTGTGACACCAGTTCGGACACCGTTCCACATTATTTTCTCAGGACCTCAGGCGAGTACATCTCTCTGTTAGTTTTCAGTACTTGATAGTGCATATATCACATGTTCTAGATCTGTTTTACTTAATTCTGACACCATGTGTACACGGGCTGGTATTATATGAATCGAGTCAGGAGATATTATTTATTTGACGTGTGCATCGATACTCCTTATACATAAATTTTATAGTGTGTATCGTGTATTTCTTGTGCTTGTATCTATTCGTGTGCTCCGTGTGCTTATATTATATTCGTGTGCGTAACGTGTCGTGATTGGATATGTGAATATTAGTCGGGGCGGGGGAGTTGGAGTTGGTTATGTGATCAAACCTTTAGTGTATTCGTGTGCATGCCAATTATACGATACACGTATAATTGAGTTACCGTAGTATAGACTTGTGAAACCCAAACCGATCACATAACGAACTTGTGCTCTAAATTACTTAGATAATATCACCAGTTCTCTTATTTACAATTCTCTTATTTGTAGTTCACACCATATTGCTTGTATTTACTTTTTCAGTTATCCTTTGTGTTTACCTGCTTATTCCAGTTATATATTTCCATTTTCTAGTTACCTGTGCATCTTGTATTCATTTCTATTGCTGTTATATATTATTTACCATGTATATGAAACTGCTTTCAGATTTTGTACTTTGCTCTAATCCTGACTGGATATATTTTTCCAAACGACTATTTAGAGGACTGGTATCCTATACACTACGGCCCGCAGGACGGAGAGCCAGTTGAGATAGCACCTTTAGCCCAGGATGATCTGATACCAGCTGTCGATAAGGCACATCTAGCTATAACAAACCCTTATCTAGTATCTATCTATTGTACTGGATATGTCTCCAGCTGAGACGTTGGCATGTTATTTATATTTGAGATCATTGGCGTTATTTCTAGATTCTAGACTTGTATATTGTTGAGACTTGTGATTTTTCTTCTTGTTTATGATATCGTGCCATTATCTGCCTCTAGTTTGGTGATTGAGTATTAATGTTATATATATTCATTTTGTCCTCCTTATGGAGTTGATTTACCATTGACAGGTTATATATATATATATATATATATATATATATATATATATATATATATATATTATTCCGTGAGTTGTTAGATAGTATTATGGATCTTTACAGAGTTCTACTACCGATGTTGCGGCGTAGGCTGAACGTACCCACGACTCATGCCCAATTTTCGGGTGCGAGTCGTGACACAATCGACTACCAGCTACTGTAAATGATCGAGGTAGCTATCAAAATAAATCGAGTTTGGTTTGGTACGATGCGTTTGGTTTGACCCATATGTGCATAATTATTTAATAGAATTGATTATTTGAATTTATTCTTAAATTTGAATTTGAATTTGAATTTGAATTTGAATTTGAATTTGAATTTGAATTTGAATTTGAACATTAAAATATAATCACAGAAATAATAAAGCTAATTGATAGCAAAAACCTTATGATAACCCAATATTACATGTGTCCTCTTGTTAGTGGAGTTGCAGAAGACGAAAATATTGTGTTAGAAGTTATTTTTTAAAATGATGCATGCTTTTAGGATTACTCAGGCATTTCTTCTGTTTGTATTATTTCTTGTCCTTCGTTTATTCTGTTGGTTTCTAACACACTTTGTTTTCTTCAATGGCAGTGTCACATGGAGAAATTGAGGGTCATGTGAAAGAATTAGTTGATGAAGAAAGATTTGCTTCAATAGCGTCAGATGGAGAAATTGAGGGTCGGGTGAAAGAATTAGATGATGAAGAAAGATTTGAAGCTGTTAACTTAGGAGACGATAAAGAACAAGAGGAAGAAAACAACGAAGAAATGCATCCTAACGATGACATCAACGCAAACAACGATAAGTTATTTTGCTTCACCTTTTCTAATGGATTTACGAAATGCATTATATTACATTGATTTCTCATACTTAATTTTGTTTAATTCTATTTTTAGGGACGATGGTGAATCTCCAATGGATTTCGATACAACTATGATAAACAAAATATTGTAGTCTGCCAACATTAACAAAGACCCAAGGGAGCTCTTAGATGAAGATATTGTTGTCTTACAGTTCAACTCTATTGAATAAGCAGACTCATTCTACCAGATATATTCAAAAATAGTTGGTTTTAGTGTTAGAAAGAACGAAGGAAAGAAAGACAAATTTGGGATGGTCAAAGTCCGTAGTTGGTGTTGTTCGAATGCGGGATTCAGACAGAAGAAATATATTGAAGCTCCTAACAGGGTTCGTGAGACAAGAAGTGAAGCAGAAGTGGTTGTAAAGCAATTTTTCGTATTGGGTACAACATTTCTACAAAGCTGTGGGCTGTCAAAATATTTTGAGTACATCACAACCATAATCTGGCGAATAATTTTGAAACAGTTTTTTAAGATCCTATCGTAAGATATCAGCCGCAGAATTGGAACAACCTAAGCTGATGAAACAAGTCGGGATGACGACTTCAGAAGTATGTAATTTATTTGTCCATCAGAATGGTGGCTGGGATAAGGTTGGATGGACAAATTTTTTTTTATACAATACTTTAGCTAATGATAGTAGAGGACTAGACAATCTTGATGCTACGACAACACATACATTTCTTCAAGCTAAGGAGGACATTGACCCAGATTTCTTCTACGTGTACAAGGTATATGAAGATTCCAGATTGACCCATCACTTTTGGGTCGACGATGCAAGTCGATTCGATTACGAATTATTTGGAGATTCACTAGCATTTGATTCTACATATAAAACAAATAGATGTCAAATGTTGTTGGTTGTTCTAGTGGGTTCAAACAATCATGCAATGACTTGTGTGTTTGGGTTTGTATTGATCCATAATGAGTCTGCAGAGACATATTCTTGGGTTTTACAAAAATTCTAAGAGTGTATGAAAGAAAAATTACTAGAGACAATTCTCACGGATGGTTGCAGATCCATGAATAAAGATATTGAGGATTTAATGCCCACTGTAGTTCATCGAACGTGCTCATCGCATATCCTAAACAATTCAACCAAACATGTACACCGAGAAGGTTTTGCAGAAGAATTGTGTAATTTGATTAAAAGGTACATCTCACACTTGGTACTTTACTTTGAAGTATGTTATTGTTACAATTTTAAAACTTTTGTTCTTGTCCATATTTTTTAAACAGGTACTATTCAGTCGAAGATTTTGCAAACCGTTGGCAGCAGATGCGAAGGGATTATAATGCAGAGAACAATGAGTGGACCGATGCATTATACAGTACGAGGCATCAATGGGCGGACACATTCCTACGTGGACATTATTTTGGTGGTTCTACTGCAACAAATAGATGTGAATCAATGAACGCATTTCTGATTTTTTTTTTTTGAATGAGAAGCTGCCACTATGGAGGGGCCTTCAATATTGTGACCACGGTTTAACGGCCTTACATTACGGCGAGATGAGTAAGCATGCCATTGATAAACTCTCAACACCAGTTGTGAAACAAACTAGCATGGCCGTAGTAGAAGATCAATTTGCAGCAATTTACACTAAAACAGTGTTTATAGAGGTAAGGAATGAAATCACACATTCTGATAAATATAGTGTTGTCCAGCATCACATGATAAGAGATGCAGATGTTTGCACTGTCGAAAAGTATTTGTCAAAAAACTATCCAAACTGGAAGGTTACATTTTTTCGTATCGACAACAACATAACCTATGACTGCTTGTGGATGGAGACCAAGGGGATTCCTTGTAGGCATATTTTTCAGCAATAAAGAGATTGCCTTTGTCAGATATTCCAAAGAACTTGGTAAAAACACGTTGGCTGAAGGATTGCAAAAAGAGTTATCTCTCTGGACTTGGCGTAGAAAGGAGATTCATCCACCCAGACGGGATTGAGAGCATAATGTATGGTGGTATTAATGAACAAGTTAATTTGTTTACGTATTACTGTAAAAAATTAAGCAAAATTCAAAAGAAAGGAACAGAGTTGATGTCAACTGTGCTGATTGATTTGCAAAAAATGGTGACCGATATTGGCGAAGAAGAAAAAATGGTAGCTGATGTAGTTCGTGGAGTGCATGAAGCTTATAAAGAGTCACACTCGGTAGCAACAAAATTAAGGCCTTCTCAAGGGAAATCAAGCCAGAATAAAGAAATACGGACTATCCCAAGCCTAGATTTTGTAGAGTTTGTAGAAAATTGGGTCAGGATTTTCGTAATTGCAAAGTACGGAAGCGTGCTAACGAGAAAGAGCCAATAGAATCAAATGAACTAAGCGATACGTCGTTGATTTAATTATCGAAATGTACTATTTCTTTATTTTTTTATTTATCAAATTATTATTATTGTAAAATTGTTCCAAATACAGCAGAAAACTTCTTCATGACAAAAAGAAAGATTATATGGCAGCAAGATTCTGAAACAATCTAGGAGAACAACTTCCATATTATGACACAATTTAATACCAGAAATCCTATAGAAACTCATGAGATCTTAATTTATTGAACTGTCAAGATACATTTGTTTCTTGGTAATCCCAACGGAAGGCATGTCGGCGGGGCCATTGGACCACGGGAGCCAAGAGGCAGTACTTCTTCCCAAGTAATCGAAACCAACAACAATTCTAAATTTAATATTTCCGTTCTAACAATATTTTCCTTCAAGGTTGGCGGGTAATTCAGGTGAAACATTTAATACATAGCAAAAAATTTAATACATACTTACATACTAAAGGTTTTCTGGCTCTTTAAATTATGTATCAAACTTGTAGCAGAGATTCACAAAATGGTTCGAAGAAGTTGGTGAAGATGAGTTATAGGACATGTCATTGTCTTCATCCAAAAGTTCATCGATAAATCATCACATCTGCCACTGTGGTGTATTTTCTCAAAAAAGAATCGCTTCGACGACTTACAATTTTGGTAGAGAGTTCTATAGTTGTGAAAATTACAAGGCAATGGTTCATTTTGATTAAAAGCAGTGCTTAAGCAAATTAAAATCAAGGACAGGGAAATAGAAAAGTTGAAGAAGAAAAATGAAAAGCTAAAGATAAAAATTCAAAAGCTAAATCGTTTGAAGAATAATCTGTTGTTATGTTTATGTTTTTTGGTAATTTTCTGCTATGTATTATGGGAATAGTTTATGACCAATTTTAAATGACAGCCATTATGATAAAATAAAATTGTCCAAATTTGGAACGTTTTGATCCCATCAAGATCTGTTCGACTGCGGCATAAGCCTTTAATATGACAAGCAAGACATTTTCGGTTACAACAAATCCTAATAGAAATTTGATATAATTTTCATCGCATATTTTAATAACATTATAACTCCATAAAAGTTTATTCCTAATCATTTGTTACAAAACAAATGAACATATTTCATTTGATAAAAGAAATAAAAATTTCATCATCTTCCATCTTCTCCCATCAGAGTGGACTCCTTTCGACCTTTGCTGCTTAATTATATTGTTGCGCAATTTGGATTCTTCTACATTGGGCTTTGAAGATGCAATCCATACAGCAAATTTGCTCCTATCAAATTTTGAATCAAACTGCATATAACAAACATAACATCAAAAATATTGCTCTAAAAAAGTGTAACTATTTGACGACATATTTTCAGACTTACATAGAAAGAATGGGAGTCCAACCTACATCCGTCTTTCATGAATAAAATGACAAAAATACCACAATCATATGAATTGTCTTGGCGGGGAACATAAGGACGATGGATTATGGAGAAAGTAGAAAAGTTGAACCTATCATCTCTCAACTTCCAAATCTTTTCCTAGATCCAAATTTGAAAACTATAATTACCATAATACAATATGCATTAGAATACCGCAAATCTAGTATGCAATTCATTAAAAAAAATGAATATGAGCTTACTATTTGTTTTATGACTACTTTATTATAAATTGGCTCATCTGTAGATGCAAGGCGGTCCAAAACTTCAACAGTCTTTGTTTTAACCATAACTCTTGCATGAGTATAGTGGTTAGACACAAGGATGGGTATGTATATCTGAATCAGGATTAATCATTATAACAAATTAATCAATTTTCAGTAAATTAGAATTAAAATTTAAACGTAAATAAATTAATACCTCGTTACAAATGCTTAAAGATCCTATATAATCCTCGAAATATTTGCACTTCTTCCATATTTTATGAAGAGGTTTATTAGATGGAGATAATGTTGCTCTCTACATACACATAAAATAATATATTACAAACGATAAACAAATGTGAGAAAATTGTTGATGCATAATCATTAAAGAATAAAATGCTCACTCACCAATATCTTTACTGGTAAATACCATACATTAGCTTTATTGTCAGTTCTTCTTCGTTCCTCCGCGGTGAGAAGAGCAGAGACCATGCTGACAATCTGACTATTTCTCATTAAAAATAACGATTGCATCGTAGTAAACATTGATGGCATCAAGGCCGTGCTAACAATCTGAGTATCTCATTAAATAAGCAACGATGGCATCGAAGTAAACATTGATGGCATCTAAGAAAAAAATATACTATCTACATACCACATCTTTAATTCTCCTTCCTAGAGAAATGAATTTCATCTCAGTCCGAGTCACGTAAAGCTTGTTGCAAGATGATATTATTTCTCTAAGAAAAGAAACGGATAGATTAGAAAAAACAAAATAAATAAACTGTTGAAATAAAATAAAAACTCATATTACTTACTCGTCAGATTTATCATCAGCAAAAATATAATTGTAAAAACTCGGACCACTACTAGTCAACTGGATAGGCTTTGAGGTTGAACTTTTTGTTTGACTTTTCAAAGGGGTAACCGGTACTAAATTCCCTCCGATACTTTTCGTAGAACTGCTAAGGTCAGGTTCTTCTAGAGGGGTCGAATGCAAAAGTTGCTGAATTTTTTCTCCAACTTCCTTCAGTTTCTCATCCTCATCAGAAGATTCATTGTCAACCTCCTCCTCAATATTAATTCCTCCAGCTAAAGATGCCTTCTTGACAGTGAAAGATTCTTCTATTTTTTCTAGACGCCGAGATATATTGATTTGTTCAAGTTCGATTGAACTAAGCTCAAAATTGATCGAAAAAGTTGAGTTAAAATCTTTGACATATGTTCTTCAAACCTGCGCATCATACGCGGAATAAAGATTTCATTTGAAGCTGGCATCCTATCTTCTAGCTCTTCTACATCTTCCATATGAGTAGACATCTTTGTTCAGTACTACAAAGTAAAATAAGAAAACTATTCTATGTATTTCAGAATAACTAATAGTTGAAACAAGAAAACTATTATATATATAACAAGAGAAAAATACAAAAAATGAGGAAAATGGAAAGACAAATAAATTTTGGGACTAACAAGAAATGACTACTAATTGTATGTTGTAATGATTTCTTAATATTACAAAATTTGGGACTAACAAAGAAATAACTAGCCGTTTGAAAGGTTCTCGTGATTCAATAATATTACAAATAAAATAAATAGACTCCTCTTCTCATGTATACATATAGATTTACAATCTATAGTCCAAACGCATTTTAAAATAATCTTTATATAAATATTGATGGAAGTTATTGGTCCCAAATTTTTTTATATAAAGATTGATGGAGTAAATTATCCTCTAAATAAATATTAATGGAGAAAATTAAATATAGATTAATGATGGAGCTAATTAATTTTTAAAAAACATACAAAATAACAGTGTTAATCCTAAAATACTTATCTTTCTTATTATTATTTTTTAATTCAATCTTAAGAAAAAAATAAATGAACTTCAACATAACGTGTAATTTTTTATAAACTTAAGAAAATAACAATAATCACCCTTGTCGGCACGAACTTTAGGATGGCGGCGTCGATGCTATCATGAATAATTCGATAGCAGCATAATAAAAATATTAATTACTATTAATATTTATTAGTAATAGTGTAATGTTTACTAAATTAAGAAAAAGTAAAAATATTAAAAGTGTATTGTTTACTAAATATTAACAGTGTGCTATTTCAATGAAAGAAAATACAGAAAATATTATTGTGAGACGGAGCCGTAGAAATAAAGAAACAAAAAAAATAACATTGTACATTTAGAAAATATTAACATTGTGTTCTGATTTATTTTCATGCAAAAAAAATTTAAAAAACAGTAATTGTGGGATGGAGTCGGAGATGGTGGAGGAGGAGTAGAGGGGGGGGACAGGTGACAACGACGGTGGATTTGCAGTCACTCCTGGCCAGGAGGAACAGTCCGTGAAGAGGCTGTCGAAGAAGGTACTCTTGAGGAACATTGTATTATTTAGAAAATATTTCTTAACATTATGTTCTGATTTATTTTCCTACAAAAAAAAAAAATTTAAAAACAGTAATCGTGGGATGTGGGATGGAGTCGGAGATGGTGGAGGAGGAGGAGGAGGAGAGGTGGGGACAGGTGATGGCGACGACGATGATGGAGTTGCAGTCCACTCCCGGCCAGGAGAAACAGTCCCTAAAGAGGGTGTTGAAGAAGGAACTCTTGTTCTTCAAAATATTGAATGTAGCAAGGCTGCAAATTAAATCAATCCAATATGAGTTAATTTATGATGTTTTGTGATTTTTTATCAGCTTAAAGATAAAGTAAATATGAGTTAATTTAGGGTGTTCATTGCAAAAATTGAAGTAAAGAATGACCTAAACTAGCAAGTTACCAACAGGTCAAAAGTGAAAAAAACTGCATTAAATGATGTTCGCTACTCTATTAATACTCCAAGAAAGCTCATTTAATAAGAACCATTGGATCAACAACCAATGGTTCAGATTTTTCTTGTATCGATACAAATTTTTAGCTGTTCGTATTGAAGAATTTCCCATATATATATATATATATATATATATATATATATATATATATATATATATGAGGAAGAATCCACATCCCCACCTATTGTGCATCTCCATATTTACAACCGTTGGATCTTGTTTACGTCATATAATATTAACCGTTGGTTTGAACTATTCAAACCAATAGTTAAGATTATACGACGTAAACAAGCATCCAACGGTTGATAACATTGGGATGATCGGGATGCGGATCCCTCATACATACATATATATATATATAATCTATTCGAATCAAGATTAAAGGATTAATGTTCAATGTGCTATTGTAAAGAAGCATGACATTTGTTCTCTAGCACTTATAAGTAATAATAACACGTTTGTATCAGAGACAGTTTGGCCGAGTGGTCTAAGGCGCCAGATTTAGGCTCTGGTCCGAAAGGGCGTGGGTTCAAATCCCACAGCTGTCAAGTTTTTTATTAATTTTTTTCTTAATAAATGTTCATTTAGTTCACTCTCTTGCATCTAGTATTTGCAAAGAGTCCATGTTGCAACTTCTGTCTAGATTATCCAATCCCTAAACATGTCTACCCTACATATGTTAGAATAAACGTTGGAGAAGGAAGAAAAAAAATAAGACAGCAGATATCTTATTCGTGTAATCACATAGTGGGAGATAAATGTCTTATTTATACAACCAAATGAAGATGTAATACTAATCTTTAACTAATGTGGGACTAAAATATAAAGTGGGAATTCAACATTTTTAGTAACCCACGTTATAACACTCCTCATTTGGATGACCACCATCTCTAAGCTTATTGCCTAGTTAAAACTAGCCAGAAAAATTTATTAGGACAAAATATGTGCGAAAGAAAAGAGTACAATCTTTAGGATGACTTATATATGTGTCAGACATGCTTAATGTTGCCTCATTAAAATCTTGTCAGAAAAAATTCAATGGAAAAAAAATTCATGACTAAGAAAAAAGAGTACAACGCTTTATAGTCCATACAAAATGTATCTCCCCCTGAAAATAATCACTCCCCCTGATGATTTTGATCCTGAACAGTTAGCTGATGTGTTGATCCTGAACAGTTAGCTGATGAAGACACACATTCCAATTCCATGAACTAGTTTTTGAAAAGTTGACTTTGGCAACAATTTGGTGAATAAGTCTGCAAGATTATCACTTGAGCGAACTTGTTGGACGTTAATATCAAAGTTCTTTTGAAGCTCATGAGTATAGAAAAATTTCGGTGAGATGTGCTTGGTCCTGTCTCCTTTAATGAATCCACCTTGAATTTGTGCAATACATGCTGCATTATCCTCATGAATAACAGTTGGAGTATCTGTGGTAGGGAAAATGTGACATGAGCTACGAATGTGTTGAATCAACGATCTCAGCCAAATACATTCTCTACTTGCTTCATGGAGAGCCAATATTTCTGAGTGATTTGAGAAGGTAGCAACCATTGTCTGTTTTGTTGAACGCCAAAAAATAGCTGTATTGCTATTAAGAAACACATATCCAGTTTGTGAACAACCTTTATGGGGATCAGATAAATAACATGAATCTGCATAGCCAACTAGATTTGCGATGTCAGATAAATCACAAGTATAGAATAATCCCATGTCGGTAGTTCCACGGAGATATCTCATCACATGTTTAATGCCATTCCAATGTTTGCGAGTTGGCGCCGAGCTATATCTAGCCAACAAATTGACAGAGAATGATATGTCTAGCCTTGTACATTGTGATAGATACATTAATGTCTCAATGGCACTAAGGTACGGTACTTTGGGTCCTAGCATCATTTTATTGTCGTCCTTAGGATAATATGGATCTTTATTGATATCTAAAGATCGTACAACCATTGGAGTGCTAAAGGGATGGGTTTTGTCACGACCCGCACCCGATGTAGGGATGCAAGTCGAAAACAACGCCCAACCTACGCCGCAGAATCGGTGTAGAACGCTGTCTTGGTCTACTATACTATCTAAAATCTCACAATAATATAAAGTCTGCCAACAATAGCTCACACAAAAACTCAATCATAATCTAAAGCACGAGAAGATATGAAGGAAGTCTAACTATACACCAAAATATAATAATCAACAATAAAATAATATTCAATCACAAACTATAAGCCGGAAACAAATTCGGTACCAAAATGCTAAAGAGACTAACTATGAAAACTAGTGATCCAGATAAACCTCCCGGCAATCACTCCAGAACTAGTGGATCCAAGTCTGCACCATCTATAAGTCGAAGTCCATAGTATATCAGACACCAATCTCTCGGATCCTCTGAAAAATATTTTCCAGTCAGGAATGGAGCGAAGTACATACCTCTGAAAGCAGTTCCAATAACATAATCGAGCATATATAACAAGCAATAGAAAAAGGATACAAGATGCACAAGTAATAAGAATGTACAATACAGGAAGAAAAGGCAATAAGCACAATAAGAACTGAAAAGTAAATGAGGGAAATAAACTGCAAGTAGAAAACAAGAATACTAGCTATGTGATTTAGAGTGCAAGTTCGTTATGTGATCGGCTTAGGTTGCACATGAGGTATAAAGGTAACTCCAGTATAAGTGAGGTGTATAATCGACATGCACATGAGATCAAAAGGGCTTTGATCACATAACCAACTCCTACTCCCCCTCCCCAACCAATACTCATGGATCCAATCATGACACGTTACGTACATGATCACGATATAGTCATACTAGCACACGAAATAGTGGATGCACAAGAAGCACATGAAAGTCAATACCCGATGCACATGATGAAATACATGTGACTGGGTACCCGTTGCACACAGTAGGGGATAACACCTGCTGACGGGATCTATATAGCACCAGTCCGTGAAATCACTGTGTCGAAAATCAATGTATAAAATTCTAGAACATGCATATATACAATATTATGAATTAAAAACAATCAGAGAAATGTACTCGCCTGTGGTCCAGAGCAATGTATGTCAAACTGTCGGAACTGGTGTCACACAGACCTATATATGGAATATTGTATTAATACAAGGTTCTGGAAAGAAATTAAGTTAAACTAGTCAACATCTAGGTCAACAAACCATTTCTAAGTCAAAAGTCAAACTCGGTCAACTCTAAGTCAACTATGGTCCACTATAGTCGAACTATGGTCAACTATGGTCAACTACCTATTTCTAGGTTGCATGAGTCTATCTCAAAGATATTGGGTTCATACACTATGAATCTAGGTCAACAAGTCACAACTTAGGTTACTAAGATATCGTATCTCAGGATACGCAAAACAATAGGTAAATATCACATATCTATAATAGAACAATATTAAATATATAAATCATAATTACAAATGCTAAATGATTATCTTGGTTTTGAACCAACTTGGTATTACAACACTAAACCCTTATCTTGATACCCAAACACAATACCTTGATTATTCTCCAATACCTTGATACTTACCTTGGTATCTCAAGATAAATTCAAAACCTTATTTATACTAACTACCCAACAATAATTCTAAACTACCATGCATTTAATATTTATACAATACTATATACCTTATTTTAGTCATCTTAATATCCACCCATAATTAGTTTACAACTATCCTATTACTATGCCAATACATACTACTCATACCTTGGTATATCTTGATACTTACCTTGGTATCTCAAGGTAATTGCCAAAACTTCATATATGTACTGACTATTCATCAATAACTATATGTATACATATATCAATCCAATATAACTTCTAGTATGTACTAAATAGAATAAATACTAACTTCTAACTACACACTAAATACTAATACATATATACGTACATACATACATACCTACAAATATATAATATATATAACTAAAGATACTCATAATAATAGATAACTAAAGTATACTAACTATTCCAATAAATTTATATGCTACAACTAAATATATTATACATATAGTATGTATTAAATACCATTAGCAAATAATATATTCATATATATTCAAATATTAATGCATATATGGATATATCTATATATATATATATATATATATATATATATATATATATATATATATATATATATATATATATATAAAATACTAAAACTGCCAAACTGTCGCTATATACCCTGCCCACTGTCGCCGAAAAGCTGCTGTGTATATAGATACACTGCAGTTTTTGTGACAGTTTCCTGCACTGTCGCTGAAGCTTCTGATACTCTGCTGATACACTGTTGTTTCAGCGACAGTTTCCTGCAACTGTCGCTGACTGCTGTCGCTGAAAAGCTGTTGCCGCTGCTGCTATTTCTCTGCTGTTGCGACACTCTCCTGCTGTCGCCGAAACCTATATATATAATATATATAATAACATATATATATATATATCTACCATATATATATATATATATGTATATATATATATATATGTATATATATATATATATATATATATATATATATATATATATATATATATATATATATATATATATATATATATATGTACTACTAATAATAATTATACACAGACCCTCACATAGTATTATGTACATAATACACATAGTAACATACACACACACACACACATATATATATATATATATATATATATATATATATATATATATATAAGAATAGCTAATTACAACATACATAATAAATATATAGATCTAAGACACAAGAAGCATAATTATATATACCATAATATATCTATCTATCTATATATATACAATTACATCCTTCATGAATTAAGAACATAAAGAATTAGATCTACAATTAAATTGCACATACATGGACCGTATCACCCCGTATCCCACTAGATCTAGGATACGCATGCGACACAAGTCCACACACATTCAAATGTACCCTGAAGGACACGAACAAGTCATATATATTATTTATGAATAATACAAAGAGTCAAAAATAAATCTACGTGTCCGTGTCAAAATGTGACATGCTCAAAGTTCCGTGTCGGAGGAAAAACCCCCAAATCATGACGTATCACCAAATTATTGGGATACGACCTACACGTACCCAATTGTGGACACAACATTAGCCCCAAACACACAAGCATATGCCAAATTGATCTATAGGACCAATTGACATACACAGCAAATGTCAATCTCGGAATTTCCCCAAAATTGATACAAAAGCACCATAATTTTCTCAATAGGCCTCATATGAACACAAAACCAAATCCTATGGGTAGCCTATGCATATGGGATGATTTTTCATGGTTAAAATCTCAGATTTAGAACCTAATTTTTAAGGGGAAAAACTGAATTATACCTATTGGGAGATAGATTTCCAATAAAACCTCCAAAATTGGTAAAATTGGCCTTCAACTTGTAGATCCTTGCTCCTCTTTGTAGATCCATACTTTCTCCTTATAGATCCATGCTCTAATAGCCTCCAATGGTGATTTGGAAAATAATTGGGTAAAAATTTGGTAGGAATTTGGTTGAGGTAATTTTCTAGATCTAGATTTGGAATAAAAAATGAAGAGAGAAAGTTTTTCATCCCCTTTATATAGGCCTCACTTGCCCCCTCACTCAAGCTACTATGTAAAGTCTAAAATACCCCTTGGGGCCTTTCATGAAGAAATTAATTAAGGAGAAAAGCTTCTAGTCTAATGGTTTAATTAATTTAATCATCCACCTAATCAATTGGCTTTCTAGTTGGGCTCAATTCTAACAATTAATACATGTTGGTCCATGAGTCTAAACTAAACTAGTTAGGTCCACTAACACAAGTCCAAAAATAAATCTAACATGCTAATAATAAATAAATAATATAATAAATAAATAAAAATTTAACAGGCACAATATTTAATTAATTACCAAATGACTAAAATACCCTTTCCTAGAAAATGTGGTAGTGACAAATCTACCCCCTTAGAAGAATTTTGTCCTCGAAATTAAAACTCTCACCCCTCTCTCTTGGGTCAGTCATATCCTATTCATACAAATCTTATTATGGTCAAACCCCATCAATCACAGTCTAAAATAGTATATATCCTATAACATACAATCCTACCATACTACTGAAAGAGAAAACATACTCGGATATAGTCTCTAACTATCATGAAATTCAGTCTCTGTCCTGCTGAGGTATCTCCCTCTACTGGTGAGGTAATCTGCTATGCTACCTGTGGCCTATTCCATCACAAACTATTAATCATTATTTTTGTCAAGATATTCTTAATACTGAGGTTTACCAAATACTAGTAATATACTATAGTTCTAGGTCATGGTCATGCTTAACTCACTGGCACTTGCTACCTAGGACACTATACAAAATACTGCTAAGATACTACCTCCTTGTTATGTTTCAATCACCAAAATTTCTCAATTATTCTCTTGCAAGGAACACTTGTATACCTTTTCAATCATGTTTTTTTATTAGCACACCCTCGTCCAACCTAATACTCCCAATAGGATGCCTTACTTAAATCTTGTTACTGTCTACACAAGGCATCAACCCTCATATGTATTTTTTTTAGATGACATCCTCATACCAAGTTACTCGTGTCTCTTCTCTATATTATTATACTAAAATTACTTGCCTCAACTTTCATAATACTTGAGGTACTCCGTCTCTTGTTACTAGGGTATCTTTTTCTATATGATACTTGGCGTAACTCATCCTCTAACATTTGTTAATCATCCTAAGGTTCTTATCTGTACATTAGTATCACAATAAATACACAATTACCTTCTAGCCATTACAACACCATGATATCTCACTGGTATCCTTATACCCCTCGGACTATTCTCTGATACATACGACCTCTATAATCAATTTTAGCAAGGTACTATACTTACTAAACTTACTCCTATATATATTGTCTCTCTCCTCTACTGCTTGGATCACTTGTACTATTACTCCCAAATAAATTTTTTATCCATATTAACTGATACATCAATCCAATGTACTTACTGTTACTAGCATATTACTCAGCTAATCCCTGATATAGAAATACTAGCACTCTTGATATAGTAGTACTAGCTTCCTAACTACACAACATATGTCCTTAAGGTTCTAAGGTACTAGCTTCATCATTAGATCACCTCGTCATACTTACTAGAAATCATGATCACTTGCGTCCAATGCACTAGTTATTAACTTCTATAATACACACGTTTTACTTCACTCTCAAAGGCAGACATATGGTTCCATATCTCTATTGATGTATATGTATCTCTCCTCAAACCTTAAAGACGGATATACAAATCAGTGATGCACTATATATCTTCTGTAATCACACTAAAATTTTTAGTTTGATAAAATCAATTTTTTGGGATTTTTCTGCATTTTTCAAGAATTAACATAAGGGCTTTGGTGATTATGTAATTTTTAATTGCTAATAACTAATATTAAAACGTAATGAAAATATGATTTTATGGTGTAAAATAGAAAACCGGACTTAGGGTAATTTTTCTAAAATTTATTGGGCCCCAGACCTAATTTTAAATACCTAAAAAACTATTTAAACTAGATCAATTATTATTATTATTATTAGTATTATTATTAGTGTTATTATTGTTGGTTATTATTCCGGCCCGGCCCAGTGGGCCGAAGCCCAGCCCAGCCCCGCTTAACGGGTCGGGCGGGTCCGCCCAACCCGAAACCCGCCGCCCGACCCGACCCGGCTACACCCATCTCCCCCCACGCGCGACCCCCCGCATTTTTTGGCCGCATTCTCCGGCCACGTCGCCGGAGAACCGCCCCTCTCACCCACGACCCCCCCTCGGCTCCGCCTCCTCCGCCATGACCCCCCCGTGGCTCCCCTATAAATACCCTAGCTTTCCCCTTCCCCCTTCATCCTTCATCTTCCCCTAACCCACCCGCCGGAACCCTAGCTCCGGTCACCTTCTTCTCCCTAGCTCCGGCGCCGCATCAGCCCTCCGCCTCGAGCAGCCCACTCCGCCAGCCTCCCCTAACTCCTTCGCCCCTCGAACTCTAGAACCCCGCATCCCCCTCCGGCTAGAACTCCGGCCCGCGTGAGCCTCCGGCCGGCCGCCGCACTCGCCGCTTCAGCAGTAGCAGCCTCCGATCCGGCCCGCCCATTGTGCGACTTCGGAAGCGTGCCAACTCCCCCTCCGGCAGCGGCCCGGCGAGTCTTCCCCCTGTCTCCGGACACGCAAACACGACCAAGACACAGGACTCGTGTCGGACACGAGTCGGACACGAGTTATTCTCAGTTTTCAAGCCCTGTTCAGGTACCTGTTTCTCTCTCCTTACTGCCCCATTTTTAATTCCGTCTGTTGCATTGCGAACCCTGCGTGACCCTCTCGATGCTCGTGCAAACCGCTCGGGGCATCGCGTCCTGTGGTGATCGCAAACCGCGATCCAAAAACAGGAAAACTAATCCCCCGATTCATCCCGGAACCGAGTCCGCCCCGCCAAACGGGATGACTTGGTCGCGTGCGGTCTTCACAGATACGTGTGCTTCGTCGATACGGACGTGTGGGATTTCGCAAAAGTCGATTCGGGTGTGCGTGCACACCGGAATCAACGCGTATCCACGGACACCGTCCCGTATCTGCCCTTTCTGGAACGTGTCCTAACTTTGTGTACACACGTCGGAACGAGACGAAATTTGCGCCATCGGACTCGTAGAGATACGCTGGTCCTGTGACCCAAGTTTGGTTCGATTTCGAGAACGTTGACGAAATCGCGTGTCGTGGGCCATACAGGCCCCACTCGACGGGCGATTTTGTGATCGGCTCATCGGAATCCAAATATGAAAATTTCGTTGAGTTCATATCAATGTTCCTGACTTGTTGACACTAAGTTGGACAGATTTGGAGACCTTGGACCCTGACACATTTTTCGATGCAAAGCGTGCCCACATGCGGACCCCGTTTTGACCCGAAATGGTCATTTTTGCCCCTGTGTCCAAATTGGACTCAAGGACAGGCGTTTCTAGCTGATTGATATCTTCTGAGCATGATGGTAATGTTTGTTTCAGCATCCGGAGACGTTTCTAGAAATTTCCCGAGTAACAGAACAGTAGTTGGAATTCAAGCATCAGGCAAGTGTACCTCGCCAAAACTTGCAGTCTTTGCTAAATATTCCTTGGCTTAGTTATACATCAGAGGGCAAGTATACCTTGCCAACTTTACAATCTTGTTGCATATTTCCTTGTTTTAATTATAACTGTTGTACATGCTTAACCTAGGACCGTGTGACATACTTAGCGTCCGATTATCAGTCGGGTGCCAACCCCGCACGCGGTGTTGGGTACGTCACCTAGAGATGGATATTTTGGACCCTTTACTTTCTCGTACTTGTCTTATCAAGTACATCATAACCCAGGACACTTGACACTATTCATGAGACAGGATCTTCCTGAGATATTCGTGGTGATTCTGTATAGGATACAGGACTTGACAGAGATATTTTATTTATAGATAATATGACTTGTTGCATTAGCTATAATCCCGCTGACATGGACATGAGACGTTATGGTCATGATATGAGTGATTACATTGGGTGGGGAGACGTTATGGTCATAAAACCGTGTCACGCCCCAGTCCCAAAATGTCAGGAACTAGGCCACATGTCACTGGCCAGCTGACACGTCACTAAGGGCTTAATCCACTTTGATGGACCCAAAGGAACGTGCTACGCTGTCCTAAAATACTACAAGTACAAAATAGGTATATCTATCTCATCCACAACAAAATGTCAGAAAAGCAAGTGCTGAACTATATATATATAACTGAGTCTGATACAGTACACAACTGGTGAGAATACAAGCCTACTACAAAAACTGATAATAGCGCAGAAAAATCAGATAGACTAAGCAGTGTCTATCTGATGAAAACATCTCCATCTCCAGGTGGCAGGCTCGAGGATCAAGCATACTCTGAGGGTGTCTCCTCGAGCTCCTCCTCGGTAGCACATTTGGCCTCCTGATCAGGGCCGTACACAGTGGGGTAGAAAGCCTCATCTAGATCTGGCAGGGAACCAGGTCCTCAGTGGGACATAACAAGATACAGAAAATGATATGCCATGTATGTGAATACTGAATAAAGAAAATAAATACAGGGTGCTAACCATCTAAGTGAAATGCAAGTAAAGACCTTGTAGTACGCATGGGAATGTGTCGGCTAGACATATGCTGACGTAATTCACCAATCGTGGTGACTGGCTAGTATAGGTGTCATATGCCCCCGGACTCACGGGTAGCTCTGCAATCGACCATCTCCGAGGAGCATGGTACGAAGGTATAAATCATATATGGAGGGGGTGTCCCATACGTCTACTAGTTATCTTTCCCAACCCAATGAAACTAAATATCAAGTCGTACATTTCCTGAGTTTTTCTAATCCGTGATGCGGGTCACACGTACTGGTAGCTAATCAAATACGCAGCTCACATCCATAAATGTAATGCAACCATATTGCGTGTTACCGTGATAGGGTCTAGGAGAATATCAGGATACTCTCACAGTGTTGGTGAGTCTGTAAGACTAAGTTATTTACACTAATTGTCAATGTATCAGTTGACTGTACCAGAGGCAGTCTCAGGTACTCATAGTATATGAAATTCAAGAACAAAGCGGATATCAATAATTGAATTTAAACATTTACTTGGCAAGGTATACTTGCCTACTCCCTGATAGTGTTGATAACCTGATCTCACAGTCAGGTTTGAGGTTGCTGGTGACAGGGGGTCACTGGCTGTGCTGAAGGTGGTTTCTGTTAAAACAGACAGGGTTCGTGAATATCATGGTTGTAATATAAGCATATATATATATATAGATATATATATATATAGTATGTATATACATAGATATAATATATATCTAGCAGTATATATAGTATATAAAGAACAGGATATGCAGGTATCTATAATAGTAGCAGGGTATATCCACTGCTATATATATAATATAATATTATCAGGGTGTATCCACTGATGTATATATTTATATAGATAAATGAAAAGACAGTGCAGAAATTTAATACATATATAAATGCTGTACTATTCAGCAATTATAATATAAATATTATCAGGGTCTATATGTGACCACTGTTATATATAATAAAGTGCAATAATTGTAAATATATATAGATAGGCTGTAATATCCAGCACAGTATAATATATAATATATATATAGATATATGTAATAAATTGAAATGACATTGCAAGTATTGAAAAAATATATATATATAATATATATAAGCTGTATTATTCAGCTGGGTCTATATGTGACCACTGTTATATATAATAAAGTGCAATAATTGTAAATATATATAGATAGGCTGTAATATCCAGCACAGTATAATATATAATATATATATAGATATATGTAATAAATTGAAATGACATTGCAAGTATTGAAAAAATATATATATAATATATATAAGCTGTATTATTCAGCTGGATATTAATATATATATAGATAACATATATATATATATATATATATATATATATATATATATATATATATATATATATATATATATATATATATATATATATATATATATATATATATATATATAATAGGTGCAGGAAATAAATTAAGTGCAGAAAAATAAATAAACTAAAAATGCATAGTATTATATAATATATAACATGTTATATATAAATATACATCTTATATAAATATATAAATAAAATAGAATTAAATACATATATACATATTAGTAATTATTACATAATATATTATATAGTATAAATATACATATACATATACATATACATATACATATATACATATATAAATATATATGTATAGAATAATAGATATATATATACATATATTTAGTAAATATATATAATAATAGTATATACAGTATAATATACTGTATAATAACAGTATATAATACATATATATTATAATATAATATATATATATAGATATACATATAAATACATATATAAATACATATATATATACATATATATACATATACATATAGGAATATATAGATAATTACATATACAATAGGTATTAGGAGTATACCTACTGACAGGTGGGCCCTAGGGGTCATCGACGGCGGGTGGACGGCGGCGGAGTCGGCCGAAGGCGGCCGGAGGAGCGGGAACAACAGCAGTAGCTGCTAGCAGCAGCAGCAGCAGCAGCTGAGTGCGGGGGCTGCCGGCGGCGGAGGAGCGGTGGAGGAGCGGCGGAGGTGGCCGGGTAGGCGGTGGGTTCGACAGAGGGGAGGGTGGCGGTCAGGTTGGTGGTGGTGGCGGAGGTCCACGACGGCGGTGGTGGAGGCTGGAGGCCGCCGGAGGTGAGGGTGGTGCCGGCGGTGGGGCTTGGCCGGAGGGGAGAGGGGGTCAAGGTGGAGGGTTGGCCGGAGTTGGGTGGCCGGCGGTGGTCGGAGGGGAGAGTTGTGGAGTTTGAAAGGGAAGAGGGTAGGGGTTTATATAGGGTTTTGGGTGGATGGCATTTCTGTAAATAAAATGAAGTTCAGGGGTATTTTGGTAAATCTGATTTTTGGGGATATTTCTCCTAGATTTTTCTGGGTGTTTTGGGTGGGTCCCATACACCTATGGTCTAGCCAATAGAATTATGCCACCTTGCATGCAATTTTGCATAAAAACCCCTAACTTTTCATAAATTGCATAAAAGCATAAAATTTATATTTTGCGTAATTTCGTAATTTACCAAATTTCTAATACTGATTTTTCGAAATTCTGAATTGTACAGAAATGAGGGAAATAGCTGGGGAAAATGTTTTGGACAGTGTGGGGTGAGCCTAGGCAGATGCAGGGTCTGATTCTGCAGGTGATATGGTCATCGTATTTATTATTTAATAAATACTGCGCACGGTGTTCACTAATTATTTTGAGGCTGTTAGGGTCATAGTTTTTCTACGGTGTCAAAACGATATTTGAAGTATAATTAGAGTAGAATTTTATCGTATTTTTGGTTGGGCAAACAGGTGCCTACTGGTCCTCAATTCTCTAGGGTACAGAGATGGGTAAAGAGCAGCAATTTAAATAGAAAATAAATACGTACGTTTGTAACGATATTTGTGCAACTAAAACGAAGCACCAAACGAGGTTTCTGGGAGTTACTAAAATACAAAAAAAGTAGTCTAATAAGTCTAGGGCAGGTATGTGAAATTTGTTTAGGGTTTAACAGCTAGTGGGATGCCCTAATTAATTGTGTAATAAACAGGTGCACAATCAATAGAATATATAATAAATAAAATTTTAAAAAGTTGCAATAATTCTAATTAGTCAAAACTAATCCTAAATTACTGAAATCTGGTCGAGGGAGTTTATAATCTACCCTCCTTAGAATATTTTGTCCTCGAAATAAAAACAATCATATAATGAGAATGAAAGATTGATTAAGGACATATGATGATTAAGAAAGATTGAGTTTAAAATATTGGACATACCCTGGTTTGGAAATAGATGGGGATAACGTTGTCGAATATCCTCTTCTCGTTTCCAGGTGGATTCACCTGTACATGATGTCTCCATGCAACACGAACGAGAGGAATAGTCTGGCCTCGCAACACTTTCTCGCTACGGTCCAGGATCTCTATAGGCTCCTCCTGGTACGATAAGCTTGGCCCGATGGTGATCTCTGAATAGTCCAGCACATGACTCGGGTCTGGAATGTACCTCCTCAGCTGAGATACGTGGAAGACGTCATGTACTCCTTCCAAGGTCTGTGGTAGAGCTAGCCTGTAAGCAACTTCTCTGACACGATCTTGCACATCGAAGGGTCCAATGTACCTTGGACTTAGCTTACCTCTTCCTCCAAATCTGATAGTTCCTCTGGTAGATGAGATCTTCAAGAACACATGCTCCCCTACTTGGAACTCGAGAGGTCGGCGATGAATGTTGGCCCAGTGCTTCTGCCTGTCTTGTACAGCTCGTAGGTGTCCCTGGATCTTCTTTACCTTCTCCACCGTACGAATGATCAGTTCTGGACCCAAGATCTGTCTCTCGCCAACATTGCTCCAGCATACTGGGGAACAACATTTCCTTCCATACAAAGCTTCAAAGGGAGCCATTTGAATGCTCGCTTGATAGCTGTTATTGTAGGAAAATTCTACCAGGTGTAAGTGATCTTCCCATGATCCGCTGAAATCAAGCATACAGGCTTTCAGCATATCTTCTAGAGTCTGGATGGTGCGCTCTGACTGGCCATCTGTCTGCGGATGATACGAGGTGCTGAACTTGAGGCGGGTACCAAGACTCTCTTGCATACTTCGCCAAAAGTAAGATGTAAATCTCGTATCCCTGTCAGATATTATACTGACTGGTACTCCATGTAGACGCACTATCTCCTTCATGTACATATCTGCCAAGACTTCTGTAGATTGCCCGACTCTGAAAGGTAGAAAATGAGCAGCCTTGGTGAGTCTGTCTATAATCACCCATACAGTATTACGGCCACTAGGACTTCTTGGGAAGCCTGTAACAAAGTCCATCGTAATGTGTTCCCATTTCCACTCGGGTATTGGGAGGGGTTGAAGTAGACCGGCATATCTTTGATGCTCAGCCTTGACTTGCTGACACACCAAGTATTTGGCCACAAAGCGTGCTATCTCCCGCTTCATTCCATGCCACCAATAATATTGTCGCAGATCTCTGTACATCTTTGTGCCTCCCGGATGTATAGAGTATGTTGAGCTATGGGCTTCTGACATCAGCTCATTACGAAGTTATCCATTTGGAACATAAAGACGATCACCACATCTTAGAGTCCCATCTTCGTGTATACGATATCCAGTCTGAATTCTAGCCTCTGTTCTTTGGCGAAGCCTCTAAAATCTTGCATCTGCTGGTAGAGCTGCTTTGATTCTTTCCACCAAGGTTGATTGCAGCTGGTAGTTTGATAACTGGCCGTTAAGTCTTGGCATAATGACCTCTATTCCCAACTTTTCTAGATCTTTCAGAAGACCTGGTTGGGTGATCATAAAGAATGCCGAGGGTCTTCTGCTTAGAGCATCTGCCACCATATTAGCTTTCCCCGGATGGTACTGTAGATCAATTTCGAAATCCGTCATCACTTCAAGCCACCGTCTTTGCCTCAGATTTAAGTCTTTCTGAGTGTAGACATATTTCAAGCTCTTGTGATCGGTGAAAATCTCCACTCGTTCGCCATATAGATAGTGTCTCCATAGCTTCAGGGCGAAGATGACTGCGGCAAGCTCCAGGTCGTGAGTGGGGTAATTTTTCTCATGAGTCCTCAGCTGTCTTGAGGCATAAGCTACAACCTTCCCATGTTGCATTAAGACACAACCAAATCCTTTTTCGGATGCATCGCTATAGATGACGAAACCTCCGGATCCAGATGGTATAGTCAAGATGGGAGCTGTAGTCAGACGCTTTTTTAATTCATCAAAAGCGGTCTGGCATTCTTCAGTCCATAAGAACTCCTGCTCCTTGCGGGTAAGACGGGTAATTGGCTCCGCGATTCTTGCAAAATTTTCTACGAACCTTCGGTAATATCCGGCAAGTCCTAGAAAGCTTCTCACCTCTGAGACATTGGTCGGAGTTGGCCATGTCTCCACAGATGAAATCTTTGCTGGGTCTACCGAGATGCCTTCTCCTGTGATAACGTGTCCAAGAAATGTGACACGGTCAAGGAAGAATTCACACTTGCTCATCTTAGCATAAAGGCTCTCCCATCTCAGTGTTTCTAGTACCAGTCTTAAGTGCTCTTCATGCTCCTCGTGGCTTTTTGAATACACCAGAATGTCGTCGATGAAGACTACCATGAACTGGTCCAGATATTGGTGGAAGACTCGGTTCATCAGATTCATGAATACAGCAGGTGCATTAGTCAGTCCAAATGGCATCACCAGGAACTCGTAGTGACCATAACGAGTCCTGAATGCTGTCTTTGGAATATCTTCCCTCCGTACCTTGACCTGATGATAGCCTGATCTCAAGTCTATCTTTGAGAATACCACGGCTCCTGTTAGTTGATCGAACAGGTCGTCAATTCTCGGCAAGGGATACTTATTTTTGATTGTCAGAGCGTTGAGGGCTCTGTAATCAATACACATGCGATATGTTCCGTCCTTCTTTGGTACAAACAGCACTGGTGCTCCCCAGGGTGATGCACTAGGAGGAACAAATCCCTTGATCTGTAATTCCTCCAGTTGAAGCTTCAGCTCGTCAAGCTCCTTCTTCGCCAGTCGGTATACATTGGAGGATACTGGTGCAGCTCCGGGAATTAGCTCAATAATGAACTCCACTTCTCTGTCAGGCGGTAGGCCTGGCAATTCTTCTGGAAATACGTCTGCGAACTCTGCTACAACTGATGGAAGTGCTGTCTCCATCGCCATGTAAGCTCTAGGAGTCTGGCCTACTCCTTGCTCGATGGTGCCTCGAACGTATTCGAACTCCGGGTGATCTGGAGGTCTAAAGATAACACTACCCTTTCGGCAGTCTAGGATAGCATTATTCTGGCTTAGCCAGTCCATGCCTAAGACAATGTCGACATTTGGCATTGGGAGTACCAAAAATCATGCTCTTAGTCCTCTACTAAAAACAACTAGCTGACAGGTTTCGATAATGTTGGTAACTGGAACAATACCTCCTCCAGTAAGTATTTTCCAACACTTGGGTAGCGGAGAAGTGGATAGCTTGTGCATGGCTACGAAACTACTGGATATGAAAGACAAAGTAGCCCCAGAATCGAATAATACAGTTGCCGGTAATGATGCAACTAAAATGGTACCTGTTATAGTTTCTCCTTCAGGCTCTTCTGCAACGGCAGCTAACGCAAAGGCTTGACCCTGTCTTTGCCCTCCGGCTTATTGTCTGGCCTTGAACTGGGCCTCCTGAGTAGGCAAAGGTGCTCCTCTCTGATATCCTCCTGATATGGAGGGTAGCATCTTCTGGGCTTGTGCTCCTGGCTTCTGCCCTTGCTGAGGTGCTGCATCTCTGCGTTGTAGGCAGTCTTTGGCCATGTGTTGGCTAGCTCCACATAGCAGGCATAATCCGTTCTTCTTCCTGCAGTCTCTCATATAATGCCCCTTTTTGCCACAAAAGTGACAAATCGGAAGCTCCTTCTTCTGGTAAGGCCCCGTTGTCTGCTGCGTCTGATATTGAGGACGACGTATAGGTCCTCCTGCTCCATACTGATTCTTGGCCGGAAAGGTTGAATTTGAGCGCCTTGCTCCTCGGCCAATTGCTTCTTGTTCCCTGGCTTCGGTAAGAACCTCGTTGTAGGAGATTCTTGACTGCATTGTTGTGTACCTCTGGAGCTCGTAGTTAAGGCCATGGTAGAATCTTTTAGCCTTCTTCAGCTCGTTCGGGATCAGATCAGCACCGAAACGACTTAGTCTGCTAAACTCCGCGTCGTAGGCATCTACCGTCATATTTCCCTGCTCCAGGTGCAGGAACTGGGAGTATAGGGCATTCTGGACTGTCGCTGGGAAGTACTTGGTGTTGAAGTGCTCCAAGAATTGTTGCCAAGTTTGGTCTTTGCCGACGCTGCGCTCTATGGATTCCCACCAGTGATGGACGTTGCCAAGTGTCACGCCCCAGTCCCAAAAATACGTAGGACTAGGACACGTAAGCATGCCAGCCGCATGGATATGACAACTCCAATATATGGAGGCCAAATACATACGTACGCTGTAATATGAATATCAAATCCACAAGTGGTATAAAATGTAATACAAGTCACGGGGTATAATCTAAATCTCATCCACCAAAATCATATAGAACTAATAACCAGTATCTATGAAACTAGATCTCAATAAGAAGTATCTAAGGATGACAGTTGGATGGAAACAAATCTACTACCAACTCAAATAGGAAAAGTAAATACAATATAAGTACAACTCACTCAAACAATATAAGTACTAGCTACCAATCACGGCTCGAAGAGAAGACATCCACGAAGCATCTATATCCTTCCGATTCTGCGCTCCTGCAAATACTCACGAACAGGCACACCTGGCAGCAGACCAGGTCCTCAGAGGGACATAACAAGTATACTTAAATACATGCCAATAAAGTACTGAAATAAATACCCAATGGTTCGCCTAACCATCTAAAGTGAATGCAGTTAAGAACAACTTTCCCCACAAGTGAGCTATCTGGCTGAAAACTGGGATTTGGCATGGTTCTCTTTTGGAGATCCAGGGGCCTAAAAGGCACGTCGTCTTTTGAACGCCGGTGGCCCGCCTGATAGTACATAATATATAGTGGTCATCATGACCCGTATCTCCAGCGGAGAATCCGGGCGTACAGGAGAAAAAGTGTAAATGAGCTCAAATGCGGTACTTGTTGTTCTCCTCACCCAATGCTCTAAGCATGTCATGTCCATGACACGATAAACCTCTAATAACCGCCAGGTCTACTAGCATGCAAAGTTTCTATTGGCAGTTATCCCTATCGCACGGCCCATACGTACAGGAGGCCAGACCTGTCACGCAGTCCGTGATCTATATGAGACTCATACTCGTGTAACCACTGTGTCACGGCCAATGGACCTAATGGTGCTACATGATAATGGGGTAGTCTCATGAACAAGGTTAATGCAATACATAAATAAAACATTCGCGACGTCACCGTCGCGCGCATTTTATATAACAATTAAAATATATGAACTACAGACAGAAAATAAAGATGCGTGCAACATATGGAATATAAATAACAGTACAATGGCAAGGTATACTTGCCTGGCAAGAAAGCTGCGATGTACCAATAACCTGCTCCAGAAGTCACGCAGAACAGTCCAATATCCAGAGCTTGCCATGTCAGAGGCTAATACAATCCATTTTCTTAATGTTGTGGTAATTGGTGAATCTCCATCACTTTGTTTGGAGCCATATCCAGATCATATAATCTAATAGAACATAACACTTCATTTCATTGAATGGGTTTTGGCCTCCTTATATTGGACTCTTTAGAAGTTTCCTTGTTGCCGCAGCTCTGCAAGCAATGCTGGTGCATTCCCTATCTAAGAGGCCAATCAGGCATCCTCCCTTGTGGTTGTCGACGCACTCTGAAACCACAGGAAGCTGATTCACCTCATGTAAATCCATAATCCTTTCAGCAGTTAGTAACGTCATGTCTGGTGTTGCTGTCCATGCCCGACATTTCTTCCCCTCCAAATGGCAGATATCAGACACAAGAATCTTCTTAACCTCATTTTCGATTCCACTTGCCCTTGAACTCTTGTGAAGTCCTGGATTTCTTCAAGCCGCAGCAACCCTACTAAGAAAGAATTGCTATCAATTATTACTGCACAAGTCTGCTTCTCAACAAGCATAAGAGTGACTGTTACGATGATTGAAGTACTCATCATGACAGTAGTATATATCATTTTCATAGCTTGTGAAACTGTAATCCTCTCTGCCTCACCTCCCACATCATTGCCCGACTCATACAAGCAAAGAGAGGGCTCTCAAGATTACATAAATTAGTTGTATAGGATCCTTCAGCAGAAACAGTTGAACTACTCGATTCCTGGCTTGTATATGGAATGGGTTTCGGTTGTTGGTTTCTGTCAAGCTTATCACGAGCATCAATTTTCTATTCAGACTTGATGAAATCCATGATGATACCCCACAGCTCCAAGCAAAGGAAGAACAATACGGTAGTCCTGTGTAAGCTCAAATAGGAGCAGAACCGAAGTCAAAGGTACCTGACCTACACCTGCTAGAGTAGCGGCCATTCCCACCAGACCATATGCTTAAGGAGATGCGACTTCGAAGATGGATAAGTGAAACAAGGGATTGGGTCCGCTTAAAGTAGAACTTATAAATTTTCCATAAGCCATGCCAGTTGCTGCACCGATGAAAAGGGATGGTGCATAGTAACCTCCAATCAATCCAGAAGCCCGGCTCAAGGATGTTGCGATTATTTTTACCCCCACTAATTGAATCAAAAATGGAAGCAGGTAGGTTATCTACGAATGGTCGTGATTCTAGCAGAATGTCAACATTCATAAATCCCCAGTAGAGAACCTCGGGGTATGCTAATGCTATCAGGCCACGGTTAGACCACCCGGTGCTGGAAATACAGCCTTCGTTATGCATGTGGTCGTTTGAAAGCTGTCAACAACCCCCAGAGCAAATGATGTGCACACTGACAAGGTTGATGACACCAACCCGCACAGGATACCCAGGAAAAGATACAAAGGAAGTTCTGAAAATGTATTTCAGGTTTGTCAAGCTCACTGGGAGAACGAAAATCATACTCCGGAACAATAAAAGCATGATCAGAACCAAGACCAACTTCAGACACCACTGATGCTATTATTGAACTGAGTATTACCATAGGTGTTGAATTCATATGGGGTGAGGATGAAGAACGGTGGAGATGTAGAGGGAGGATGGCGACGGCGAGGGTCGTGTCGATGGCAGCGGAGGAAGTGCAGGCAAGGGGGTACTGGTGGATGAGAGGAGGGCTTGGGAGGAGAAGCTGGGGCTCGGGAAGACGAGGTCGTGCTCCTCGGAGGTGAGCGACTCGTCGAGGACGACGAAGACGTTGAGGTTGGAGATGTTGCCAGCGCCGGAAAGGACCTGGGACATGGAGTCCACGTGGTAGAGGTGGTCGGGGCTCGCCACGCTCCGCCGACGTCCTTCCTCTGTAGATCCCATGGCGTCGGCTTGATCGGAAGAGAGAGAGTGGAGAATGGAGAGGAGGGAAGGAGCTCGGCGCTGATGGGGCAGCGGCCGGCGGGCTCCGGCCATGGGGAGGATGGGGCGTGAATAGGAGCTCGGGAAAAGGGGTCGGCTGAATTGTACATTTAGGTTTAGGTGTTTTAAGGGAAAAGAGATATTTATATATGTTATGGAGTGGTTTAACCTAGGAAAATTGACCTTGGTCAACATCCTTTTGGGTTGGGCCTTGGTCTACAATCCTTGGAGTGGGTCTTGGCCTCACATGAGGGTGTTTTGGAAGGCTAGAAATTGCATGATTAAAATACAAGGATGGGGTTAAAAATAAATGGGGGCGATGTGCGCGTTGAACATCCAAAAAATTATAGGAAGAATCCATGTGAAGGGAAAAGTAGGTTTCTTCACGAATTGTCCAATGGTGGAGACACCTAAATGCATTTTTGCATAAAAGCCTCCCAACAATTGGAAAATTACACAAAGGCAGAAATTGGATTTAATTAATTAAATCAAACGCGCATGATATTCTAGAATTATTTAGGAGTACATAGGATTAAATCAGGCGGCCATAATTGTCAGGGGTGTAGAGGGAACAGTGTAGAATATTAATAAAATTGGGTTTGCACAAAACGGTCGAGATTGTGTCCCCAATTTCGATTGGGACGCACAAGGGTACAAAATTAGGAAATTATTTATAATTAATAAATAACGTCTGCGACGTTTATTGTGCGACTAAAATGTAGCACAAGAAAGCAATATTATAAGTTGCACAAGGGTCAGAATAGTAGGCGGACATGTCTAGGATGAGATTGTGAAGTTTCTAGATAGGCAATGGCTAGTGAGGTACTCCAATTATCGAAGCACGGTAAGGTGCGCTACACATTATTTAACTATTGCATAATTAAATAAAAGCCGTGTTCTAATTCTAATTGGGTTCAAACTAACCCTAATTTCACTATCTAAGCCAAGTAGCCCTAATTTTAGGTGAGGGGGTTTACAATCTACCCAACTTAAAACAATTTCGTGCTCGAAATTAAACTAGGGTAGGGTTTCTCTATCTAACCTCACTTGATTGCAGTATAAGAATTCTCCTTAAGTTAACATGGTAGTTTCTACCCAACTTAAAATTTACCCATCTATCATCTAAGGCTATACACCTAAGAAGGCTATGTCCCAAATTTATTTGATCATGTTATTTAATCCTCAAAGTCTTTTAACACCAAACATATCCTCTATGATATGCCCTTAATCAATTATAAAAGGTAGTCACCAAACAATGTGATTGGCCTATGGGGAATATCTAGTACTATCTATATATCAAACTTATACCAAGCAAGATGTTTCGTCCTTTCGAATAAGGAAAGACGTAGACCAATAAATAAGAGTTCAAGGGAGGAGTAATAGAATGCAAGTATAAGGATCAAGGCGTTTCAAGGAATCCAAGAGGAATTGTCAAGGCAGTTGTGGACTGAAATCCTATTTGGTAGATCCGTATTCACATGCTCGTATTTATGTAACCGATACGATCCGCTCAGTCATCTCTAGAGGGCAAATACAGGTGTCTACTAGTAAATTATATATTTCAATCCACGTAAAGTATTATTGCGAAGGGCGAATCAAGCGCACTATGGTTGATCAGACCGTAATACACTGATTCTGAAATGTATTGGTGTGTCGACCCACTAATACATATGTCATGAACAAGCTCGATAAGGTATAAGCTTGCAAAAACTAGGCTATAATAGCGACATAAGTCAAGGGGGTACGACAAATATAAGTACGCTAGATGATGATGAAATAAGGTACAAGTCAATTCAAGTTCACCAACAAAAACAAAATATGCAATACTAATAAAGACTCTACAATCTCTACAGTTATCATACAACCTTCTTGTCTAAGTCGCTAGTCAACCAAATAGGGCATGGGCCTCTAAATTCTACCGTCTGAATAAACACTGTCATCTAGTGCTAGCATTTAATGTCATTTAGTTACACTACCTCGATGGGTCAAGTGGACTATGTGATACTAAGTTGTGAGGCATGCTACCCAACTTATAATAATTAAACCAATACTGTGACAGTCTTAAGAGGGTCCTACAAAATAATCTTGCACGTGTAAATAAAACAGAAACTCTTTATTAGGGTATATGAGGAAAAATCTTGGTATTGATTAGGGTATCTTTTTTTTTTTTTGTAGGTAATGGTCATCCTAAGTCTTAGTCATAGCACTTACAAGCAAGTGTCAATGGTAAGGATAGAAGAGTTACTGGCCGTTAAAGGGGAGGGGTCTATCGTGTATCGAGGTGAGGGTACAAATTACGTGGTCTACAACTAGGGGTAATCATCACAATCTAATTGAACAATTTAACTATCAGGTTCTAACTACAAGGCACACAATTCAAAATTCAAGATTACACTATCACTTTAGCAACCCATATATCCTATCATAGAATACAATTGCTTGGTCTAAAATCAGAAGCGTCAGATTAGCATGAGTTGAAAGATGGAGAAAAGAAGATCATAATTTAGTCGTCGCGCGAGTGGTGAGCGCTAGGGTTTCAGAGAAACAAGATGTGAAATTTAAAATAGGGCCTATAGATAGCATCATGGTTTCTAAAGGGAAGTGGTACGCTAGCTACTATGTTTGAGGTATGATTAGGGAAATATTCTATGCATTGCTCTTGGCTTTCTAGGGTACTTGTCTACTAATAATAAGACAATGACATAAGTTTTATAGTTCCAATATCATCTAACTATGAAGGTTAGGTTCAGTCCAAATATTAAGTTTTGGTTTTCTATGGGTTCCTCAATGCTAGGGGCAAACATTATGGTAACCTTCTAACTAACTCTAGTAGTGTCTATACTACTCTCAAGTCCTCATAATACATCCGGGGTAATGGTAAACCAATTATAGGGATAAGGGATTCTAGGATTCGCTAGATATTCTAAACTTAGTGGTGTATCTATAATCTCGTTGCATTCTAAATAGGTGTGCTACTCTAATTATCATCTAACAACAGGAACTTCTATATTCTAGGAGAAGGCTATACTTAAAGAACTATTAGGGAAGCACAGGAATCAAGCAGGATGCATGTGTTCAAAATAGAACAGAGAAGAGGAAGATGAATCATAGTCAATTGTGGATGAGATCCTATATTCTAGTCCTAGGTGCAGGCTTGCTCGGCACAGTAACGTAACCGAGACAATATGCTCTAGACCGCATGGGCCACCACAAAAACATGTCACGCCCCAGTCCCAAAAATACGTAGGACTAGGACACGTAAGCATGCCAGCCGCATGGATATGACAACTCCAATATATGGAGGCAAAATACATACGTACGCTGTAATATGAATATCAAATCCACAAGTGGTATAAAATATAATACAAGTCACGGGGTATAATCTAAATCTCATCCACCAAAATTATATAGAACTAATAACCAGTATCTATGAAACTAGATCTCAATAAGAAGTATCTAAGGATGACAGTTGGATGGAAACAAATCCACTACCAACTCAAATAGGAAAAGTAAATACAATATAAGTACAACTCACTCAAACAATATAAGTACCAGCTACCAATCACGGCTCGAAGAGAAGACATCCACGAAGCATCTATATCCTTCCGATTCTGCGCTCCTGCAAATACTCACGAACAGGCACACCTGGCAGCAGACCAGGTCCTCAGAGGGACATAACAAGTATACTTAAACACATGCCAATAAAGTACTGAAATAAATACTCAATGGTTCGCCTAACCGTCTAAAGTGAATGCAATTAAGAACAACTTTCCCCACAAGTGAGCTATCTGGCTGAAAACTGGGATTTGGCATGGTTCTCTTTTGGAGATCCAGGGGCCTAAAAGGCACGTCGTCTTTTGAACGCCGGTGGCCCGCCTGATAGTACATAATATATAGTGGTCATCATGACCCGTATCTCCAGCGGAGAATCCGGGCGTACAGGAGAAAAAGTGTAAAGGAGCTCAAATGCGGTACTTGTTGTTCTCCCCACCCAATGCTCTAAGCATGTCATGTCCATGACATAATAAACCTCTAATAATCGCCAGGTCTACTAGCATGCAAAGTTTCTATTGGCAGTTATCCCTATCGCACGGCCCATACGTACAGGAGGCCAGACCTGTCACGCAGTCCGTGATCTATATGAGACTCATACTCGTGTAACCACTGTGTCACGGCCAATGGACCTAATGGTGCTACATGATAATGGGGTAGTCTCATGAACAAGGTCAATGCAATACATAAATAAAACATTCGCGACGTCACCGTCACGCGCATTTTATATAACAATTAAAATATATGAACTAAAGACAGAAAATAAAGATGCGTGCAACATATGGAATATAAATAACAGTACAATGGCAAGGTATACTTGCCTGGCAAGAAAGCTGCGATGTACCAATAACCTGCTCCAGAAGTCGTGCAGAACAGTCCAATATCCAGAGCTTGCCATGTCAGAGGCTAATACAATCCATTTTCTTAATGTTGTGGTAATTGGTGAATCTCCATCACTTTGTTTGGAGCCATATCCGGATCATATAATCTAATAGAACATAACACTTCATTTTATTAAATGGGTTTTGGCCTCCTTATATTGGACTCTTTAGAAGTTTCCTTGTTGCCGCAGCTCTGCAAGCAATGCTGGTGCATTCCCTATCTAAGAGGCCAATCAGGCATCCTTCCTTGTGGTTGTCGACGCACTCTGAAACCACAGGAAGCTGATTCACCTCATGTAAATCCATAATCCTTTCAGCAGTTAGTAACATCATGTCTGGTGTTGCTGCCCATGCCCGACATTTCTTTCCCTCCAAATGGCAGATATCAGACACAAGAATCTCCTTAACCTCATTTTCGATTCCACTTGCCCTTGAACTCTTGTGAAGTCCTGGATTTCTTCAAGCCGCAGCAACCCTACTAAGAAAAAATTGCTATCAATTATTACTGCACAAGTCTGCTTCTCAACAAGCATAAGAGTACTGTTTCGATGATTGAAGTACTCATCAGGACAGTAGTATATCTCGTTTTCATAGCTTGTGAAACTGTAATCCTCTCTGCCTTACCTCCCACATCATTGCCCGACTCATACAAGCAAAGAGAGGGCTCTCAAGATTACATAAATTAGTTGTATAGGATGCTTCAGCAGAAACAGTTGAACTACTCGATTCCTGGCTTGTATATGGAATGGGTTTCGGTTGTTGGTTTCTGTCAAGCTTATCACGAGCATCCATTTTCTATTCAGACTTGATGAAATCCATGATGATACCCCACAGCTCCAAGCAAAGGAAGAACAATACGGTAGTCCTGTGTAAGATCAAATAGGAGCAGAACCGAAGTCAAAGGTACCTGACCTACACCTGCTAGAGTAGCGGCCATTCCCACCAGACCATATGCTTAAGGAGATGCGACTTCGAAGATGGATAAGTGAAACAAGGGATTGGGTCCACTTAAAGTAGAACTTATAAATTTTCCATAAGCCATGCCAGTTGCTGCACCGATGAAAAGGGATGGTGCATAGTAACCTCCAATCAATCCAGAAGCCCGGCTCAAGGATGTTGCGATTATTTTTACCCCCACTAATTGAATCAAAAATGGAAGCAGGTAGGCTATCTATGAATGGTCATGATTCTAGCAGAATGTAAACATTCGTAAATCCCCAGTAGAGAACCTCGGGGTATGCTAATGCTATCAGGCCACGGTTAGACCACCCAGTGCTGGAAATACAGCCTTCGTTATGCATGTGGTCATTTGAAAGCTGTCAACAACCCCCAGAGCAAATGATGTGCACACTGACAAGGTTGATGACACCAACCCGCACAGGATACCCAGGAAAAGATACAAAGGAAGTTCTGAAAATGTATTTCAGGTTTGTCAAGCTCACTGGGAGAACGGAAATCATACTCCGGAACAATAAAAGCATGATCAGAACCAAGACCAACTTCAGACACCACTGATGCTATTATTGAACTGAGTATTACCATAGGTGTTGAATTCATATGGGGTGAGGATGAAGAACGGTGGAGATGTAGAGGGAGGATGGCGATGGCGAGGGTCGTGTCGATGGCAGCGGAGGAAGTGCAGGCAAGGGGGTGCTGGTGGATGAGAGGAGGGCTTGGGAGGAGAAGCTGGGGCTCGGGAAGACGAGGTCGTGCTCCTCGGAGGTGAGCGACTCGCCGAGGACGACGATGACGTTGAGGTTGGAGATGTTGCCAGCAGAGTATTTTTACAGAAAATATGAAAATAATGACTGCAAGTTTGGCAAGGTGCACTTGCCTGAGGTTTGAATTTTACTTAGATCCTGGTTTAGGAAATTTCTAGAGATGTCTCCGAAAGCTGAAATAAATAATACCATCACGCTCAGAAGGTGTCAAACAGCTAGGATCGCCTGTCCTTGGGTCCAATTTGGAGACAAGGGCAAAAACGACAATTTCGGCCCAAAACGGGGTCCACCGGTGGGCCCGCTTTGCACCGAAAACGTTTCAGGGTCAACGGTCTCCAAATTCACCAAACTTAGTGTTAACAGGTCAGGAACGCTGATACGAACCCAACAGAACTTTCAGATTTGAATTCCGATGAGCCGATCACAAAATCGCCCGTCGAGCGGGGCCTGTGGGGCCCACGACACGCGATTTCGTCAACGTTCTCAGAATCGGACCAAACTTGACCCACAGGACCAGCGTATCGCTACGAGTTCGATGGCGCAAGTTTTGTCTCGATCCGATGTGTGTGCACGAAGTTAGGATGAATTACAGAAAAGGCGGATACGGGGCGATGTCCGCGGATACGCGTTGATTTCGGTGTGCACGCACACCCGAATCAGCTTCCGCGAAATCCCACACGTCCGTATCGACGAGGCGCACGTATCTGTGAAGACCGCACGCGACCAAGTCGTCCCGTTTGGCGGGACGTACTCAGTTCCGGGGTGAAACAGGGTCTGGTTTTTTCCTGTTTTTGGATCGCGGTGTACGATCGCCACAGGACGCGATGCCCCGAGCGGTTTATCCGGGCACCGAGAGGGTCATACAGGCTTCGCGTAAAAATTTACGAAATCGAAAACAGAGATCCGAGGTGCAAGTTACGAGTACCTGAAGGGGATCCGAGAAACCGAGTTTTGAACTGTGTCCGACACGCGAGTTCATGTCCCGCTGTGTCCGGCCTAGGGCTGGGCTGTGTCCGCGTGTCCGGGCTTCGCTGGAGGAGCGCTGGACGGTCGAGGCGTCGTCGGCCGGCTAGGGCGGCGCTGCTGGAGGAGCTGGGCGGCGCCGAGGGGGTCGGCCGGCGTCGGGTCCGCCTAGGGGGGGTTTCTCCGCCTGGGGAAGGTCGGTGTCGGCTTGCTGGAGGAGGGGGAGAGGAAGGCCGGCGTCGGCGCTGGCTGGGCGATGCTCCGGAGAGGGGGTGGCCGGAGGGGTGGTTAGGGTTAGGGTTCGGGTTTTGGGGGGGGAAAGGAGGCGGAGGAGGGGGCTATTTAAAGGGGGCTGGGGCGAGGGTTGGCCGGGGCGTCGTGGCGGAGAGGTCGGAGGGGTCGTGGGGGAGGCCAGGCGCCTTTTTCGGCGGGCGGCGGATTTCTCGGGCGGCGTGGCTCGAACGTGGGAGGGGAGAGGGTGAGGGAGATGCGGGTTCCGGGTCGGGCACGGATCCGGACTGGGAGGACCCGCCCGACCCGTTAACAGGGGGCTGGGCTGGGCTCAATGGGCTCGGCCCACTGGGCCAGGCCGGGCCCAAGAAAACAAAAATAAAAATAAATAAACAAATAATAATAATAATAATAATAATAATAATAACAGAAATAATTAATTAATTATAAAAATAGTTTTTAGGCTTTTAAAAATAGGTCTGAGGTCCAATAAAATCCCAGAAAATTACCCTAAGTCCGGTTTTCTATTTTACACCACAAAATTATATTTTCATTTTATTTTAATGTTATTTATTGGCAATTAAAAATTACAAACTCACTACAGGGCCTATGTAAATTCCTGAAAAATGCATATTAAATCCCAAAATTGATTTTAAAAATATTTGAAAATTTAGGGTGTTTACAATCTACCCCCCTTAAGAGGATTGCGTCCTCGCAATCGAAGGGTAAACTATAAAGACAAGATTTAAAGAATGCTTAAGTTCTACCTGATTCTGCAAATAGGTGTGGATAACGCTGGCGCATAACATCTTCTCGTTCCCAGGTTGATTCGCCAGGAGAGTGCCGCTTCCAAGCTACTCGGACCAGCCTGATTGTTAGCCCTCGCAGTGTCTTCTTGCTGGTGTCGAGTATACCCACTGGCTGCTCTTCGTATCTCAGGCTAGGTCCCACTGAAATCTCAGAATGATCAACTATATGGCTTGGGTCCGTCACATATCTCCTCAGTTGTGAGACGTGGAATACGTCATGCACTCCCTCTAAGGATGAAGGTAATGCAAGACGGTAAGCCACCTCACCAATGCGCTCCAAGATATCAAATGGCCCAATGTACCTTGGGCTTAACTTGCCTCTGCTGCCAAATCTGATAGTGCCTCTAGTGGGCGAGATCCTCAAAAATACATGCTCTCCTTCCTTGAACTCCAGGGGTCGTCTGTGTGCATCGACCCAATACTTCTGTCTATCCTGGGCTGCACGGAGATGGTTCTGAATCTGTTTTACTTTCTCCACTGTCTCCGTTACCAACTCTGGACCCAGTATTTGACGTTCACCAACGTCGCTCCAGCATATTGGCGATCTGCACTTCCTTCTGTACAACGCCTCGAAAGGTGCCATCTGAATGCTTGCCTGATAGCTGTTGTTGTAGGAGAACTCCACTAAGTACAGATGATCTTCCCAAGATCCTCCAAAGTCCAGTATACAAGATTGCAGCATGTCTTCTAGGATCTGAATTGTGCGCTCTGATTGGCCGTCTGTCTGAGGATGATAGGCAGTACTGAACTTGAGCCTGGTGCCGAGACTCTCTTGCATGCTTCGCCAGAAGTGAGATGTAAACCTCGAGTCTCGATCTGATACAATACTAACCGGCACTCCATGTAATTTTATGATCTGACGCATATACATGTCGGCTAGTACTTCCGTGGATTGTCCAACTCTGAACGGCAAGAAGTGAGCCGACTTAGTGAGCCGATCCACGATAACCTATACTGCATCCTTTCCACTAGGGCTTCTTGGAAATCCAGTGACGAAGTCCATGGTAATATGCTCCCACTTCCATTTAGGGATGGGAAGCGGCTGCAACATACCTGCAGTCCTTTGGTGCTCGGCCTTCACCTGCTGGCAGACTAAGCATTTTGCCACAAAGCGGGCAATCTCCCTTTTCATTCCATGCCACCAGTAATATTGTCTTAGGTCCCGGTACATCTTGGTTCCTCCGGGATGAACCGAGTATATGGAGCTATGGGCTTCTGTCATCAACTCCTGCCTTAATTCTCCATTTGGAACACATAGGCGATTTCCGCACCTTAATGTCCCGTCCTCGTGGATGCGAAGTCCCGTCTGCAAGCCTGCTTCTGTTCTTTCTTGCAGCCTTCGGAATCTGGCATCATTAGGCAAAGCTTCCTTGATTCTCTCCACCAGCGATGACTTCACTTCGAGGTTAGCCAGCAAACCATTTTGTCCAGGTAGAACAACCTCTATCTGAAGATCTTGCAAGTCTTGTAATAGCTGAGGCTGCTCCGTTAAGAAATAAGCCGAGGGTTTTCTGCTGAGGGCGTCGGCTACAACATTTGCTTTCCCCGGGTGGTACTGCAGATCGATGTCAAAGTCCACCATCAACTCAAGCCAACGCCTTTGCCTCATGTTGAGCTCCTTCTGTGTATAAACATACTTCAAGTCTTATGATCAGTGAATATCTCGACCTTCTCTCCATACAGATAATGTCTCCAGATCTTCAATGCAAAAATCACTGCAGCTAGCTCCAGGTCGTGTGTTGGGTAGTTCTTCTCGTGGACCTTCAGCTGCCTCGATGCATAAGCGATAACCTTGCCATGTTGCATCAAGACACAACCTAGTCCACTATCGGACGCATCACTATAAACAACAAAATCTTCTGACCCTGAGGGAAGAGTCAAGACTGGTGCTGTTGTTAGACGCCTCTTTAATTCTTCAAAGGTATTCTGGCATTCTTTCGTCCATATGAACTCCTGATCCTTCCTTGTCAGCTTAGTCATCGGCTCTGCGATCCTTGAAATTTTTTCTACGAACCGCCGGTAATACCCAGCAAGTCCAAGAAAACTTCTCACTTCCGCAACAGAGATAGGGGTAGGCCAAGTTTCTATAGCAGTAACTTTTTCTGGGTCCACAGACAGTCCTTCACCCGAGATAATATGTCCTAAGAATGGCACCTTGTCCATACAGAACTCACATTTGCTGAGCTTGGCATACAACTTCTCTCTTCTCAAAGTTTCTAGCACAATTCTGAGGTGTTCCTCGTGCTCTTCGTGGTTCTTGGAGTAGACTAGGATATCATCGATGAATACCACCACGAACTTATCCAAGTACTGATGGAAGACCCCGTTCATCAAACTCATAAATACGACGGGTGCGTTGGTTAAACCAAACGGCATAACTAGGAACTCATAATGTCCATACTTAGTTCTGAAGGCCGTCTTTGGGATATCTTCCTTCTTCACCCTAATCTGGTGATAACCGGATCTAAGGTCAATCTTTGAGAATACCTTAGCACCACTCAATTGGTCAAACAAATCATCAATGCGTGGTAATGGGTACCGGTTCTTAATAGTTACAGCATTAAGGGCTCTGTAATCAATGCACAACCGTACAGATCCGTCCTTCTTGGGTACAAAAAGTATAGGTGCTCCCCAAGGTGAAACACTGGGCCGGATAAATTCTTTCTCCAGAAGGTCGTCAACTTGTGTTTTCAGCTCCACTAACTCCTTAGGTGCTAGCCGATATACCGATGAAGTGATAGGTTCGGCTCCTGGAGTTAGGTCTATTATGAATTCTATCTCCCGATCAGGTGGTAAACCTGGAAGATCGTCGGGAAACACATCCATAAATTCCGTTATGACTCTTGGGTAACTTGAATCTTCTTCTACAGTCAATACCCTAAGAGTTGGCTGGACCCCTTGTTCTACAGCTCCTCGTAGAAATTCAAACTCAGGAAGGCTAGGGGGTCTAAATATCACTTTTCCAAGCCGACAATCCAGTGTCGCATGGTACTGACTTAACCAGTCCATACCAAGTACAACATCGTAATCAGGCATAGAAAAGATCAGGAATTGGGCTCGCATCTCTCGGCCACAGACTACTACCGAACATGATCTACAAGTATCACTAACCGGGATAATTCCACCTCCCGTTAGAATTCTCTTCATCTTCGAGAGAGGTACGGTAGCTATTCTATGGGTGGCTACGAAGCTAGCAGCAATAAATGAATGCGAAGCTCCAGAATCAAATAATGCTACAGCAGGAATTGAAGCTACTAATATGGTACCTGCTATCACTTCGCCTGCAGTAGCTTCCTCAGTGACTGTTAGTGCATATGCCTGACCTCGTCCCTGAGCGGGACCCCTTTGCTGACGAGCTTGTTGGAACAATGCTGCCTGAGGTGGTAGAGGTGGCCTGGCTCCTCCAGGCCCTGTCTGAGTTGCTCCCCCAGCTGGAAGAGCTGCAGGTGGAGCTGGTCGATTCGGAACTCCCTCTCGACGTTCCGAATAGTCCTTTGAGAAGTGTTGTCCAGATCCGCAAACCAGGCAGAGTCCCAGCTTGCGTCGACATTCCTTTTCAATATGTCCTACCTTGCTGCAGTAATGGCAAGTAGGCAGGTTCTTAGTTGCTGCTCTTGGAGGCGGGCTCTTCTGGGGCCGTTTAGCAGATTCCCTTGATGATGACTTGGACGGTGCTGAGGAGAAGGGACGTTTCAGGCTTGATTCCTTCCGAGTAACGCGCTCCAGCCGACGTGCTGCAGCTAGGACGTCGGTGTAAGAGGTGGGCGCGACCGATCCGATTAACTTCTGAAGCTCGAACCTGAGCCCATCAAAGAACTTCTCCGCCTTCTCCTCTTCCGTAGGAATTAGCGAAGGGGCGAAGCGGCTCAGGCGAATGAATTCGGCGTTATATTCCTCCACCGTCATGTTGCCCTGGATCAGGCGGTTGAATCTGTCTCGGAGTTCTGACCGAGCCACAGCAGGGATGTATATTTCCTGGAAGAGTCTGGAGAACTCCTCCCAGGTAACCTGATCATGTCCGAACCTTCTTTCTTCGGACAGCCACCAATGATGTGCGTTGTCCGTCAGTTGCATCCTGACGGCAGTCATCCATTTGTCCCTTGGTAGTTCGGTGGCCTCCAACTGATGCTGTGTGTTTGTAAGCCATTCATGCACTTCAGTTGGTCCTTCCTTGCCTGAGAAGGTACGGGGCTTGAGTTGACGGAAATCCGTAATAGATCCCGTCGCTGGCCGCCTATTTGGTGGGTTTGCATGTTCCAATGCTGCGACTAGGCTGTTCCTTAGGTTCTCGGCCTCTCGGCGTTGGGCCTCCTGTTGGATCTGTTGTTGTGCCTGCATCATGGTATAGAACATCTGGAACATTTGCTGGCCGTCCATTGCCTGTCCTGGGGGAAAGACAAGCATCGCAGGAGGGAACTGGGGAGGAGGCGGGATGTCATCACGCCTGAACCTGGAACTTGGCTGGCCAGTTTGATTGCTCTGAGAGGATTGTCCTCGGGTATCTGGCGTCGTTCCAGCTTCGCAGGTAAACCCTGCTTCAGTCGGTGTACCCAAGGGGGTCTCGTCACCACTTCTGGGATCCATATCTCTGCACCAAAAGGAAACAATGAGAACGCACAGAGGAATCAAACAGGATGCAATTCAAGCAATTAAATTAAATTCGACATAGAGTTCAAAAACGATTCAATGAATGGATGAGATCCTATAACCTATCCTGTCTTGTTGCAGGCCTGTCCGGTTCCTAAGTTGAAACCGAACAATTTAGTTTAGACCTGCATGGGCCACCACAAAAACCATGTCACGTCCCCGTCCTAAAATGTCGAGGGACTGGACTCGTGGCAATGGCCAGCAGCACGCACCGATGGATAACCCAATTTAATGGAACCATCAGGGCATACTTAAGCTGTAAGTAAGGTCTACTACACAAGTCATACTAATCTCATCCATAAAGATAAAGAAATATACTGCATACTGAATGGAAATAAGTAGCAACAACAAATCACAGCAAGTCAGTCGGAGCAACAATCTGACTTAAGTCTGAAATAACTGGCTCTATAGGCCAGGAACAAAAGATATAAACATGAAATAAATAAATGAGTACTGGGACAGGCACTCAGGAGAAGTCCTCGGCAGTCACCTCATCTTCAGTGTTCGGTTCAGCTCCAGCAATAGCTTCAGCTCCGGTCCCGTATACCTCGGGATACTGCTCCTCAGCTAAACCTGGGGACATAATCCATTCCAGGTCCTCAGTGGACATAGCAAGGCACAAGATAAAATAAGCCAACTGAATAAGCAGTGCAATAAATAAATGAACAGCAGGGTAAACTAAGTAACCATCTATGTGATATGCAAATGAGAGCAACACTAGTACTCAGGCTGAGACCGCTACAAGCTCTGTGTCGGGGAGCCGGTAGCAGTAATAACACGTAAAGGGTCTAGCTCTGCTGGAGAGTCTACAACCTCACAATAATAGTAGATATATATATAGAACAGCCTGTAGCCTGTGTGTCTCTCCCCACCCAATGTAATCACGCAAGCCATGACCATAACGTCTCATGTCCATGTCAGCGGGATTATAACTAATGCAACAAGTCATAGTGTCTATAATAAATGTCTCTATCAAGTCCTGTATCCTATACAGAATCACCACGAATATCTCAGGAGGATTCTGTCCATGATAGTGTCAAGTGTCCTGGGTTGTAGGGTACTTGATAGGTCAACTACAAAGTAAGGGAATCGTACATCCATCTCTAAATGACGAACCCAACACCGCGTACGGTGTCGGTACCCGACTATGATCGGACACTAGGTACGTCATACGTTCCCTAGGTTAAGCAGTTAAATCAGTTTATATGAATATGCACAAGAAATCCAGCAGAGTATTTTTACAGAAAATATGAAAATAATGACTGCAAGTTTGGCAAGGTGCACTTGCCTGAGGTTTGAATTCCACTTAGGTCCTGGTTTAGGAAATTTCCAGAGATGTCTCCGAAAGCTGAAATAAACAATACCATCACGCTCAGAAGGTGTCAAACATCTAGGATCGCCTGTCCTTGGGTCCAATTTGGAGACAAGGGCAAAAACGACAATTTCGGCCCAAAACGGGGTCCACCGGTGGGCCCGCTTTGCACCGAAAACGTTTCAGGGTCAACGGTCTCCAAATTCACCAAACTTAGTGTCAACAGGTCAGGAATGCTGATACGAACCCAACGGAACTTTCAGATTTGAATTCCGATGAGCCGATCACAAAATCGCCCGTCGAGCGGGACCTGTGGGGCCCACGACACGCGATTTCGTCAACGTTCTCAGAATCAGACCAAACTTGACCCACAGGACCAGCGTATCGCTACGAGTCCGATGGCGCAAGTTTCGTCTCGATCCGACGTGTGTGCACGAAGTTAGGGTGAATTACAGAAAAAGCGGATATGAGGCGATGTCCGCGGATACGCGTTGATTTCGGTGTGCACGCACACCCGAATCAGCTTCCGCAAAATCCCACACGTCCGTATCGATGAGACGCACGTATCTGTGAAGACCGCACGCGACCAAGTCGTCCCGTTTGGCGGGGCGTACTCAGTTCCGGGGTGAAACAGGGTATAGTTTTTTCCTATTTTTGGATCGCGGTGTGCGATTGCCACAGGACGTGATGCCCCGAGCGGTTTATCCGGGCACCGAGAGGGTCATACAGGCTTCGCGTAGAAATTTACGGAATCGAAAACAGAGATCCGAGGTGCAAGTTACGAGTACCTGAAGGGGACCCGAGAAACCGAGTTTTGAACTGTGTCCGACACGCGAGTTCGTGTCCCGCTGTGTCCGGCCTAGGATTGGGCTGTGTCCGCGTGTCCGGGCTTCGCTGGAGGAGCGCTGGACGGTCGAGGCATCGTCGGCCGGCTAGGGCGGCGCTGCTGGAGGAGCTGGGCGGCGCCGAGGGGGTCGGCCGGCGTCGGGTCCGCTTAGGGGGGGTTTCTCCGCCTGGGGAAGGTCGGGGTCGGCTTGCTGGAGGAGGGGGAGAGGAAGGCCGGCGTCGGCGCTGGCTGGGCGGTGCTCCGGAGAGGGGGTGGCCGGAGGGGTGGTTAGGGTTAGGGTTCGGGTTTTGGGGGGGGGGAAAGGAGGCGGAGGAGGGGGCTATTTAAAGGGGGCTGGGGCGAGGGTTGGCCGGGGCGTCGTGGCGGAGAGGTCGGAGGGGTCGTGGGGGAGGCCAGGCGCCTTTTCCGGCGGGCGACGGATTTCTCGGGCGGTGTGGGTCGAACGTGGGAGGGGAGAGGGTGAGGGAGATGCGGGTTCCGGGTCGGGCGCGGATCCGGACTGGGAGGACCCGCCCGACCCGTTAACAGGGGGCTGGGCTGGGCTCAATGGGCTCGGCCCACTGGGCCGGGCCGGGCCCAAGAAAATAAAAATAAATAAACAAATAATAATAATAATAATAATAATAACAGAAATAATTAATTAATTATAAAAATAGTTTTTAGGCTTTTAAAAATAGGTCTGAGGCCCAATAAAATCCCAGAAAATTATCCTAAGTCCGGTTTTCTATTTTACACAACAAAATTATATTTTCATTTTATTTTAATGTTATTTATTGGCAATTAAAAATTACAAACTCACTACAGGGCCTATGTAAATTCCTAAAAAATGCATATTAAATCCCAAAATTGATTTTAAAAATATTTAAAAATTTAGGGTGTTTACAGTTGCCGGCGCCGGAAAGGACCTGGGACATGGAGTCCACGTGGTAGAGGTGGTCGGGGCTCGCCACGCTCCGCCGACGTCCTTCCTCTGTAGATCCCATGGCGTCGGCTTGATCGGAAGAGAGAGTGGAGAATGGAGAGGAGGGAAGGAGCTCGGCGCTGATGGGGCAGCGGCCGGCGGGCTCCGGCCATGGGGAGGATGGGGCGTGAATAGGAGCTCGGGAAAAGGGGTCGGCTGAATTGTACATTTAGGTTTAGGTGTTTTAAGGGAAAAGAGATATTTATATATGTTATGGAGTGGTTTAACCTAGGAAAATTGACCTTGGTCAACATCCTTTTGGGTTGGGCCTTGGTCTACAATCCTTGGAGTGGATCTTGGCCTCACATGAGGGTGTTTTGGAAGGCTAGAAATTGCATGATTAAAATACAAGGATGGGGTTAAAAATAAATGGGGGCGATGTGCGCGTTGAACATCCAGAAAATTATAGGAAGAATCCATGTGAAGGGAAAAGTAGGTTTCTTCACGAATTGTCCAATGGTGGAGACACCTAAATGCATTTTTGCATAAAAGCCTCCCAACAATTAGAAAATTGCACAAAGGCAGAAATTAGATTTAATTAATTAAATCAAACGCGCACGATGTTCTAGAATTATTTAGGAGTACATGGGATTAAATCAGGCTGCCATAATTGTCAGGGGCGTAGAGGGAACAGTGTAGAATATTAATAAAATTGGGTTTGTACAAAACGGTCGAGATTGTGTCCCCAATTTCGATTGGGACGCACAAGGGTACAAAATTGGGAAATTATTTATAATTAATAAATAACGTCTGCGACGTTTATTGTGCGACTAAAATGTAGCACAAGAAAGCAATATTATAAGTTCCACAAGGGTCAGAATAGTAGGCGGGCATGTCTAGGATGAGATTGTGAAGTTTCTAGATAGGCAATGGCTAGTGAGGTACTCCAATTATCGAAGCACGGTAAGGTGCGCTACACATTATTTAACTATTGCATAATTAAATAAAAGTCGTGTTCTAATTCTAATTGGGTTCAAACTAACCCTAATTTCACTATCTAAGCCAAGTAGTCCTAATTTTAGGTGAGGGGGTTTACACCAAGAAGTTGGCCCCTCACAGCGGTCATCCATAGGTTAGGGGTGAGTTGCGATCCTTCTAGCAGCATTTCGGTGTTGGAGATCCAGTCGGAGATCTCCTCAGGAGTCTCGCTGCCTTTGAAGTCTCTGGGGTCATTTGGCGGAAGCCTCGAACTGTGCCCGCTGGTTGGACAGGTGCTGGTGTCGGAGTAGTAGCTCCTCTCCAAAGCCTTCATCAACGTCTGTCGCAGAGCTTCAGTCTGCTGCCACTGAGACTGTCCTCAGGGCCTCAGTCTGCTTCCACTGGTTCTGCAACATCGTTTGGAGGAACTGCAGCATTTGAGGTTAACCCTCAAGTTGTGGCATCAGGATAGACAAGGCTGGAGGTGGAGGCAAAGGTGTCTCCGCCTGCGGTGTTGGTGTCGTCTCCTGGCCAGAATTCTGATGATTGGACGAAGTTTCTTGGGTACTTTGCGAAGGGTCTGTTGCTTGGTCAGCCCCATTATCGCAAGTTTCCCGGGTATGTCCATATTTCTGAGGAAAATAGGATAATTAGAAAACACAAAGGAGATAATAATGATAATCAAGCAAGATGCAATAATAGAAATTGTAGAGATGGTGTCAGTGTGGATGAGACCTAATGTTTCTATCTATTACAGGTTTGCTGGGCATGTCATCATACCACTAGCAATGAGAAACGAGACCTGCATGGGCCACCACTAAAATGTGTCACGCCCCAGTCCCAAAATGTCAGGAACTAGGCCACGTGTCACTGGCCAGCTGACACGTCACTAAGGGCTTAATCCACTTTGATGGACCAAGGAACTGCTACGCTGTCCTAAAATACTACAAGTACAAAATAGGTATATCTATCTCATCCACAACAAAATGTCAGAAAAGCAAGTGCTGAACTATATATATTATAACTGAGTCTGATACAGTACACAACTGGTGAGAATACAAGCCTACTACAAAAACTGATAATAGCGCAGAAAAATCAGATAGACTAAGCAGTGTCTATCTGATGAAAACATCTCCATCTCCAGGTGGCAGGCCTCTAGATCAAGCATACTCTGAGGGTGTCTCTCGAGCTCCTCCTCGGTAGCACATCTGGCCTCCTGATCAGGGCCGTACACAGTGGGGTAGAAAGCCTCATCTAGATCTGGCAGGGAACCAGGTCCTCAGTGGGACATAACAAGATACAGAAAATGACATGCCATGTATGTGAATACTGAATAAAGAAAATAAATACAGGGTGCTAACCATCTAGTGAAATGCAAGTAAAGACCTTATAGTACGCATGGGAATGTGTCGGCTAGACATATGCTGACGTAATTCACCAATCGTGGTGACTGGCTAGTATAGGTGTCATATGCCCCCAGGACTCACGGGTAGCTCTGCAATCGACCATCTCCGAGGAGCATGGTACGAAGGTAAATCATATATGGAGGGGGTGTCCCATACGTCTACTAGTTATCTTTTCAACCCAATGGAAACTAAATATCAAGTCGTACATTTCCTGAGTTTTTCTAATCCGTGATGCGGGTCACACGTACTGGTAGCTAATCCAAATACGCAGCTCACATCCATAATGTAATACAACATGTTGCGTGTTACCGTGATAGGGTCTAGAAGAATATCAGGATACTCTCACAGTGTTGGTGAGTCTGTAAGACTAAGTTATTTACACTAATTGTCAATGTATCAGTTGACTGTACCAGAGGCAGTCTCAGGTACTCATAGTATATGAAATTCAAGAACAAAGCGGATTCAATAATTGAATTTAAATATTTACTTGGCAAGGTATACTTGCCTACTCCCTGATAGTGTTGATAACCTGATCTCACAGTCAGGTTTGAGGTTGCTGGTGACAGGGGGTCACTGGCTATGCTGAAGGTGGTTTCTGTTAAAACAGACAGGGTTCGTGAATATCATGGTTGTAATATAAGCATATATATATAGATATAGATATATATAATATATAGTATGTATATACATAGATATAATATATATCTAGCAGTATATATAGTATATAAAGAACAGGATATGCAAGGTATCTATAATAGTAGCAGGGTATATCCACTGCTATATATATAATATAATATTATCAGGGTGTATCCACTGATGTACATATTTATATAGATAAATGAAAAGACAGTGCAGAAATTTAATACATATATAATGCTGTACTATTCAGCAATTATAATATAAATATTATCAGGGTCTATATGTGTCCACTGTTATATATAATAAAGTGCAATAATTGTAAATATATATAGATAGGCTGTAATATCCAGCACAGTATAATATATAATATATATATAGATATATGTAATAAATTGAAATGACATTGCAAGTATTGAAAAAAAAAATATAATATATATAAGCTGTATTATCCAGTTGGATATTAATATATATATAGATAACATATATATATATAAATATATATATATAATAGGTGCAGGAAATAAATTAAGTGCAAAAAAATTAATAAACTAAAAATGCATAGTTTTATATAATATATAACATGTTATATATAAATATACATCTTATATAAATATATAAATAAAACAGAATTAAATACATATATACATATTAGTAATTATTACATAATATATTATATAGTATAAATATACATATACATATACATATACATATATAAATATATATGTATAGAATAATAGATATATATACATATATTTAGTAAATATATATAATAATAGTATATACAGTATAATATACTGTATAATAACAGTATATAATACATATATATTATAATATAATATATATATATATATAGATATACATATAAATACATATATAAATACATATATATATACATATATATACATATACATATACATATAGGAATATATAGATAATTACATATACAATAGGTATTAGGAGTATACCTACTGACAGGTGGGACCTAGGGGTCGTCGACGGCGGTGTGGACGGCGGCGGAGTCGGCCGGAGGCGGCCGGAGGAGCGGGAACAGCAGCAGTAGCTGCTAGCAGCAACAGCAGCAGCAGCTGAGTGCGGGGGCTGCCGGCGGCGGAGGAGCGGCGGAGGTGGCCGAGCAGGCGGCGGGTTCAACAGAGGGGAGGGTGGCGGTCAGGTTGGTGGTGGTGGCGGAGGTCCACGACGGCGGTGGTGGAGGCTGGAGGCCGCCGGAGGTGAGGGTGGTGCCGGCGGTGGGGCTTGGCCGGAGGGGAGAGAGGGTCAAGGCGGAGGGTTGGCCGGAGTTGGGTGGCCGGCGGTGGTCGGAGGGGAGAGTTGTGGAGTTTGAAAGGGAAGAGGGTAGGGGTTTATATAGGGTTTGGGGTGGATGGCATTTCTGTAAATAAAATGAACTTAGGGGTATTTTGGTAAATCTGATTTTTAGGGATATTTCTCCTGGATTTTTCTGGGTGTTTTGGGTGGGTCCCATACACCTATGGTCTAGCCAATAGAATTATGCCACCTTGCATGCAATTTTGCATAAAACCCCTAACTTTTCATAAATTGCATAAAAGTATAAAATTTGTATTTTGCATAATTTCGTAATTTACCAAATTTCTAATACTGATTTTTCGAAATTCTGAATTGTACAGAAATGAGGGAAATAGCTGGGGAAAATGTTTTGGACAGTGTGGGGTGAGCCTGGGCAGATGCAGGGTCTGATTCTGCAGGTGATATGGTCATCGTATTTATTATTTAATAAATACTGCGCACGGTGTTCACTAATTATTTTGAGGCTGTTAGGGTCATAGTTTTTCTACGGTGTCAAAACGATATTTGAAGTATAATTAGAGTAGAATTTTATCGTATTTTTGGTTGGGCAAACAGGTGCCTACTGGTCCTCAATTCTCTAGGGTACAGAGATGGGTAAAGAGCAGCAATTTAAATAGGAAATAAATACGTACGTTTGTAACGATATTTGTGCGACTAAAACGAAGCACCAAACGAGGTTTCTGGGAGTTGCTAAAAATACAGAAAAAGTAGTCTAACAAGTCTAGAGCAGGTATGTAAAATTTGTTTAGGGTTTAACAGCTAGTGGAATGCCCTAATTAATTGTGTAATAAACAGGTGCACAATCAATAGAATATATAATAAATAAAATTTGAAAAAGTTGCAATAATTCTAATTAGTCAAAACTAATCCTAAATTACTGAAATCTGGTCAAGGAAATTTACAGGAGAGACACACAGGCTACAGGCTGTTTCATGTATATATCCACTACTATTGTGAGGTTGTAGACTCTCCAGCAGAGCTAGACCCTTTACCTGTTATTACTACTACCGGCTGTAAAATCCCCTTCCTAGAAAATCGTATACTCCCTTTATTTATTATTTATTAATTAAATTATAGTAATTAGGTCTAAATAGGAGAATTAGATTTTTAATAATTTTTATGTTAGGTGTTCGGGCACTTAGAGGACTTATGGGACCATCAAGAATTTTTCGGAATTTATTCCATGTAGGAGACCCCTTGAGCAGTTGCTAGCCTAACGATGTGCATTACCCTAATCTATAAATTTTTCTTATGAGAATATATAATATATATGTATACACAAATATATATATGTATATATATATTAAGAAAAGAAAAGAATTATTTAATATTAATATAATAATAATAATAATAATAATAATAATAATAATAATAATAATAATAATAATAATAATATAATAGCAACTAATATAATAATAATAATAATAATAATCTACTACTACTACTACTTAGTATACTATTTCCTAGTAGAATAGTCACTTAGCACAATGGCTAAGACCGCCTAGCTCCAGACCCTTTAGAAATTCACCAATCCCTATTGACCCGCCTACTTCAGCCCGTTGCTCCAGACCCGCCCATTGCAATTAGCAGCGCCCCTACCTTTTTTTTCTTGTTCGGCGGACCAACTTCCCTCTTTCTTTCCCTATAATATATATATATATATATATATATATATATATATATATATATATATATATATATATATATATATATATATATATTTCTCTCTCTAAAACCCTAACCTAGACTCCAGACCTCCTCTTCCCATCTAGAGCCGTCACCACAGCCAGAGAAGCCCCACCAAGCCATCCAACCATCCCGACGACGCCGACCTCGCGCCCTGCAGAATCCCACTCGAAGCACCTTCGCTCCGGAGCGATTTTCCGTTGACTCGCTCAACCAAACGCTGTTCCGTCTTCATAGATATGATCACCCCTTAACCCTCTTCCATACTTGTTTTATAGCCAACATCGGACAACGTGTGCCCCTAGGTGAAAAACAGCGCCCAAGTGGGCGGAGCAGACAGAATTCTGGAATCACAGAATTCCAGAATGACCACCCATATTGCCGAGTTCATATCTCCCACCACAGAGATCCGAATTCGGTGATTCTTTTTGATACCTGTAGAATACCTGACCTAGTTTATTTTCTGTTAAATAATCCTATATTATTAGTTGCTGTGGACATAATTATATTCGTCACAAAACTGCACGCACCCACTTCTTCCAGATTTCCAAAAGTTGAAAAACGGAGCGCGCCCCGCCAAACGGGACCGCCCCGCCGTGTACCAAGTGTACCGCATGGTGCACGCAGCGTAACCGGACACGTGAAAATTCGTGGGAACTGATTCGGACGCGTGTGCGCGCCGGAATCAGGCCGTATCCGCGGACACATTTTGTGTCGCAACTTTTGTGGAACTCGCACGTATTTTGTGCACGCTTGTCAGATTACGACGAAATTTGCGCCACTGGACTCGTGCTAACGCGCTGGTCCTGTGACCCAATTTTTACGCATTTCTGAGACGGTTGACCAGATCGCCAATTGGCGGGCCCCACAGTTGACTTTTTGGACGAAATTTTGTTCGGCCCATCGGAATCCACATTTGGACATACCGTTGGGTTCGTATTGACCTCTAGAGTTGTTTGACCTATAGTTTGTCCCATTTAGAGACTGTTACCCTTGGCACACTTTTCGGTGCAAAGTGGGCTACACGCGGACCCCACTTTTATCCGAAATTACCGTTTTGTCCCTGTGTCCAAATTGGACGAAAGGGATGTGTATTTTTAGCTATTTTGCTCATTCCGGAAACGTTGGTGATGTTTATTTCAGCATCCGGAGACTTTTGTTCGGAGTCCTTAGTTCCAGGTTCAGTGTCCTTGACATTTGGGCGCGTACACTTTACAGATTTCTTGCCAGGCAAGTATACCTTGCCATTATACTATTTTTACATTCCATATGAGGCATGCATGTTTACTTTCTATTTATTTAGTTTATTTATTTTAACTGTTATATAAACTGCGCGTCCAAGGAAACTTGGGTGCAACGACTGTGTCGTCGTACTATATTTTTATTTATGTATATGCATTGGACCTATTTTATGAGACTACCCCATTTTCATGAGGCATTTATGTTTTATTGGCCATGACACTATTCTTACACGAGTGTGAGTCACATGTAGGACACGGACTTGCGTACTCGGCTGGCCACCGTTACGTATAGGTCGTACGACGGATAGGGATAACTGCCAATAGAAAATTTGCATGCTAGTAGACTTGGCAGTTATTAGAGGTATTATCGTGTCATGGACATGACATGCTTAGAGCATTGGGTTGGGAGAACAACAAGTAAGGCATTTGGGCTCCTTTGCACTTTCCTTGTGTAACCCGTACGCTCCGCCGGAGATGCGCGGTCATGATGACACCTATACTACTTGGCGGGCCTTCGCCGTTCAAAAGATGACGTGCCTTTGTAGGCCCCTGGATCTCCAAGAGAACCATGCCAATCCCATTTATGGCCAGATAGCCCACTTGTTAGAAAGTTATTCTCAAACTGCATTCACATAGATGGTTAGGCGACCCCAATGGATGTTTATTTTCAGTACTTTATTGGCATATGCTTTTTGTATCTTGTTACGTCCCTCTGAGGACCTGGTCCCTTCCAGATATAGGTGAGCAGGAGTACCTGCAGGAGTATGGACCTGGACCTGACGCTACCTATCAGACTGAGAAGATCTTACCTTCTGATTATATGTGATTCATTGCAGCTGTTTAGAGATTCTAGTTGCTATTCTTTTCTAGACATTTATTCTTATATTAGAGTTTATTCTCTTCTCTCTTTAGTAGTTTATTATAGTCGATTTGTAGTGGATTTGTTTTCACCCGACTATCACACTTTGAGATTACTATTTGAGACTGCTTCTTTGATATTCATTTATTGATTTCCATTATTCTATTATTTGTGCTGTGGATGAGATATAGAACTGTGTGTGACTTGTTGTGACATATATTACCACTGTGGATTGGATATTCATGTACAGCATACGTGTGTATATGGTTTCCATATATTGGAGTTCGTATACATACGGCTGGCGTGTTACGTATTCCTAGTCCTACTTATTTTGGGACTGGGGCGTGACATATTTTTGTGGCGGCCCATGCAGGTCAAGAATATATTGTCTCGGTTACGTAACCGTACCGAACAAGCCTGGGTATAGGAATAGAGTATAAGGATCTCATCCACGCTTGATTGAAATTCATCCTTCCTATTTAATACTTGCATCCTGTTTGATTCCTGTACTTTTTCTAATCGTTTCGTACAACAACTGCAGAGAGATGGATTCGCAGAATGGATGTACTGCCGCTAATGGCGATGCAACTTCTGGAGTCAATGGTCAGACTCAAGGAGGGACCCCAACGATTCCTAGGCTTCCGGGACCAGATGGACAGACTCACACCCCAGTTCCATCTGATCTTCCCGCTTCACCTATTGGGAACCTTCCACCTGTCCCAGTACCGCAAGATGGCCAAGCGCAGATGTTCCAATTCTTTTAGATGATAATACAGGAACAGAGGCAGCAGGCAGCCGAGCAGAGGCAGCAGGCAGCCGAGCAGAGGCAAGAATTTTTGGCAGCCCTGGAGCGGATGGCTGCACAGGCTACTGTACCAGCCCAAGCACTAGCTCCAGTACCTCGAGCTAGGGTTGGATCAGTAAAGGATTTCGTTCAGATGGGTGCAAGGCAGTACAAGGGCACTGAGAGCCCGGAGGAGACTACCAACTGGATCACTCACACGCAGAAGCTACTGGAGGCATCGCAGTTACCCACGGACCTATGGATGACGGGTGTACGGACGCTTCTAGATGGTAATGCCCATCACTGGTGGGAATCCATGGAGCGCCAGTTGGGTACTTACCAGACTTGGGAGCAGTTCTTGGAGTTCTTTGAGGGAAAGTACTTCCCGGACACTGTCAGGGACACCTTGTATGATCAGTTTCTTCACTTAGAGCAAGGGAACCGAACCGTGGACGAGTATGATGCCGAGTTTAGTCGACTCAACAAATATGGCGCTGCTTTGATACCAAATGACTTGGCTAAGGCTAAGAGATTTCATCGAGGACTGACCCAGGAGCTACAACATTATACAAGCTCGCAGTCCCGAGTCTCTTATGCTGAACTACTGACAGAGGCCAGATTTCAGGAAACCATTAGCAGAGGAAAGGGAGGTCAGCTGAGGGCACAACAAGGATCAGCGAGGATACAGCAGGGACCAGCCAGGACACAACATGGAGGACCTATCAGACGTCCCTTGGCACAGCAGCATCAGCAACACAGAGCTGGACCATACCAGAATCCAGAGAAGCCCTACTGCAATTATTGTGGGAAACGCAGACATGTATCGAGAGATTGTCGGACTCGCTTGGGTCAGTGTCTGAGATGTGGCTCCGGGCAGCACATGGCGAGAGACTGCCCAATGCAGACATCGACACTCCCACCACCAGTTCAGAGACTAGCACTTCCAGCACCGAAGCCAGCCCAGCAGATGACCGGACCGGGAGCACCCCGTCCCCCAGCAGCAGGAGGATTTCAGAGAGGACCACCGCTACCCACTCAGGAGGAGCAGTATATGAGGACCGGACATGGACAGCCACAGAGGAACGAGCGAGCTTTTGCATTGGAGGTAGATGACCTGGATCATGAGGTGGATGTCATAGCAGGTATTACCCTTGCTTTTACTTTTCCTGCGGTGACATTATTTGATACGGGAGCCACCCACTCATTCATATCATCTAGTTTTATTGCCAAACACAACATTGCTTCTACACCATTATCTAGTTGTGTTAGAATTCTAACCGGAGGAGGAGTTGTACCAGTTAGTCGAGTTTGTAGAACGGGTCCTATAGTGATACGTGGCAGAGAGATGAACGCCCAACTCTTAGTCCTTCCTATGCTATCTTTTGATATTATGCTTGGAATGGACTGGCTAAGCAAGTACCATGCTTTCTTCGATTGCTTTGGAGGAAGCATTCTTTTTAAGGTACCAGGCCAGCCTGAACTTGAGTTTGCCCGAGGATCCACAGAAATCTTTGATGGTATGCAGCTCACAATGGACGATGTTGTCTATCACCTTATTATTTTAGATTTTTTAGACGTCTTTCCAGAGGATTTGCCAGGACTACCCCCAGACAGAGACGTAGAGTTTTCAATTAAACTAGCACCCGGAGTAGCACCTATAGCATCACATGTTTACAGACTAGCGAAGAAGGAGATGGACGAGCTGAAGGCACAGTTAAAAGAGATAGAGGAGAAAGGTTTCATCCGACCGAGTGCATCACCCTGGGGAGCACCAGTGTTGTTTGTACCGAAGAAGGATGGGTCAGTGCATATGTGCATTGACTACAGAGCCTTGAATGCAGTGACAGTAAAGAACAAATATCCATTGCCACGCATTGATGACCTGTTTGATCAACTCAGTGGAGCTAAGGTATTCTCGAAGATAGATCTGAGATCGGGATATCACCAAGTGAAGGTACGGAAGCAGGACATTCCGAAGACCGCATTCAGAACAAGATATGGACACTAAGAGTTTTTGGTCATGCCATTTGGATTGACCAATGCTCCAGCGATCTTCATGGACTTGATGAATCGAGTCTTCCATCAGTACTTGGACCAGTTCATGGTCGTCTTCATAGATGATATACTTGTCTATTCGAAGAGCCACGAGGAGCACGAGGAGCACGAGGAGCACCTGCGGATTGTTCTAGAGACTTTGAGGAGAGAGTAGTTATATGCTAAACTCAGCAAATGTGAGTTCTTCTTGGACAGAGTTTCATTTCTTGGAAATGTTGTTACAGGAGATGGTATTTCTGTTGATCCAGAGAAGATCTCAGCAGTTGAGACATGGCCTGTTCCTAAATCAGCAGCAGAGGTAAGGAGTTTCCTTGGACTTGCGGGATATTATCGACGGTTCGTGGAAAACTTTTCAAGGATAGCGGCACCTATGACTCGTTTGACTTGTAAGGATCAAGAATTTATATGGACTGACGAGTGTCAAGCAGCCTTTAAAGAGTTGAAGAAATGATTGACTACAGCACCAGTATTGACAATTCCGTCGGGATCAGGAGGTTATGTAATCTACAGTGACGCATCAGAAAAAGGCTTAGGATGCGTATTGATGCAGCATGGCAAGGTGATTGCATATGCATCTAGGCAGTTACGAGTACATGAGAAGAATTATCCGACTCATGACTTGGAACTTGCAGCCGTTGTATTTGCTCTGAAGCTATGGAGACATTACTTATATGGGGAACGAGTGGAGATCTATACAGACCACAAAAGCCTCAAGTACGTCTTCACGCAGAAGGAGCTAAATATGAGGCAACGTCGATGGCTCGAGTTGATGAAAGATTTCGAGATAGAGCTACATTATCATCCAGGCAAGGCTAACGTGGTAGTAGACGCGTTAAGCCGGAAGCCAGCAGCTTACTTCTTGACAGCACAGAGGGAACTATTGGAGGACTTGCAAGAGCTTGGCATTGAAGTAATATTACCCGGAGCAGATGGGACACTAGCCAACTTACAAGTTCAATCATCATTGGTAGAGAGGATTAAGGCAGCTTTGCCTACAGATGCCAGATTCAGGAGACTAAAGGAAAGAACAGAGGCCGGAGAGCAGACAGGATTGCGCATTCATGAGGATGGGACATTACGATGTGGTGATCGTCTTTATGTTCCAAATGGAGAGATTCGACAGGAGCTGATGACAGAGGCTCATAGTTCAATTTATTCTATTTATCCTGGAGGCACCAAGATGTATCGCGACTTACGACAACACTTTTGGTGGCATGGGATGAAGAGAGAGATAGCTCGCTTTGTAGCTAAATGTCTGGTATGTCAACAAGTAAAAGCGGAGCACCAGAGGACAGCAGGATTATTGCAACCACTTGCGATTCCAGAGTGAAAGTGGGAGCACATCACTATGGACTTCGTCACGGGTTTTCCCAAGAGTCCAAGTGGGAGAGATGCAGTATGGGTAATAGTGGACCGACTCACAAAGTCAGCCCATTTTATACCTTTTAGAGTGGGTCAGTCGACAGAAGCTTTAGCTGACTTATATATGAGGCATATTGTGAGATTATACGGCATACCAGTCAGCATTGTATCGGACAGAGATTCGCGCTTCACATCGCACTTTTGGAGGAGCATGCAAGAGAGTCTTGGTACTCGTCTGAAGTTCAGTACATCTTACCACCCGCAGACAGATGGGCAGTCGGAGCGGACTATTCAGACCTTGGAGGACATGTTGAGGGCTTGCATGTTAGACTTCAGAGGATCATGAGAGGACCACCTACATCTTGTAGAGTTTTCTTACAACAATAGCTATCAAGCGAGTATTCAGATGGCTCCGTTTGAAGCATTGTATGGAAGAAAATATAGGTCTCCTGTGTGTTGGAGCGACATGGGAGAACGTCAGATTTTGGGACCCGAGTTGGTGGTCAACACCGTAGAGACAGTCAAGAAGATTCAGGGACACTTGCGAGCAGCGCAAGACAGGCAAAAGCAGTGGGCAGACCTTCATCGTCGTCCCTTGGAGTTCAAGGAGGGCGATCACGTCTTCTTGAGGATATCACCGACCAGAGGCACCATCCGATTTGGAGGACGCGACAAGTTGAGTCCAAGGTATATTGGACCATTTGACGTGCTCGAGAGAGTTGGAGAGGTGGCCTATCGACTTGCGCTACCACCTTCACTGGAGGGAGTACATGACGTATTCCATGTGTCGCAGCTCAGGCGATATGTGACAGACAGCAGTCATGTTCTTGACCATTCAGAGATCACTATTGGGCCGAGCTTGTCATACCAAGAGCAACTCGTGGGAATCCTTGATCGTCGAGAGAAGGTATTGAGGAACTAGTCTATTCCCTTGGTTCGCGTAGCATGGAGGCATGGCGCGCCAGGAGAATCAACTTGGGAGCACGAGGACGACATGCGCAAGCGTTTTCCAAACCTATTCGCAGACCAAGGTATGAATTTATATTGTTAATTTATATCTTATACCATCATTGCATTCTATCGTGGCTTAATTTTAATTTCGAGGACAAAATTTTTACAAGTTGGGTAGAATGTAAAACCCCCCTTCCTAGAAAATCGTATACACCCTTTATTTATTAATTATTAATTAAATTATAGTAATTAGGTCTAAATAGGAGAATTAGATTTTTAATAATTTTTATGTTAGGTGTTCGGGCACTTAGAGGACTTATGGGACCATTAGGAATTTTTTGGAATTTATTCCATGTAGAAGATCCCTTGAGTAGTTGCTAGCCTAACGATGTGCATTACCCTAATCTATAAATTTTTCTTATGAGAATATATAATATATATGCATACACAAATATATATATGTATATATATATTAAGAAAAGAAAAGATTAAGAAAAGAATTATTTAATAAGAATATAATAATAATAATAATAATAATAATATAATAGCAACTAATATAATAATAATAATAATAATCTACTACTACTACTACTACTTAGTATACTATTTCCTAGCAGAATAGTCACTTAGCACAATGGCTAAGACCGCCTAGCTCCAGACCCTTTAGAAATTCACCAATCCCTATTGACCCGCCCACTTCAGCCCGTTGCTCCAGACCCGCCCATTGAAATTAGCAGCGCCCCTACCTTTTCTTTCTTTTTCGGCGGACCAACTTCCCTCTCTCTTTCCCTATAATATATATATATATATATATATATATATATATATATATATATATATATATATATATATATATATATTTCTCTCTCTAAAACCCTAAACTAGACTCCAGACCTCCTCTTCCCATCTAGAGCCGTCACCACAGCCAGAGAAGCCCCACCAAGCCATCCAACCATCCCGACGATGCCGACCTCGCGTCCTGCAGAATCCCACTCGAAGCACCTTTGCTCCGGAGCGATTTTCCGTTGACTCGCTCAACCAAACGCTGTTCCGTCTTCATAGGTATGATCACCCCTTAACCCTCTTCCATACTTGTTTTATAGCCAACCTCGGACAACGTGTGCCCCTAGATGAAAAACAGCGCCCAAATGGGCGGAGCAGACAGAATTCTGGAATCGCAGAATTCCAGAATGACCACCCATATTGCCGAGTTCGTATCTTCCACCACAGAGATCCGAATTCGGTGATTCTTTTTGATACCTGTAGAATACCTGACCTAGTTTATTTTCTGTTAAATAACCCTATATTATTAGTTGCTGTGGACATAATTATATTCGTCATAAAACTGCGCGCACCCACTTCTTCCAGATTTCCAAACGTTGGAAAACGGAGCGCGCCCCGCCAAACGGGACCGTCCCGCCATGTACCAAGTGTACTGCATGGTGCACGCAGCATAACCGGACACGTGAAAATTTGTGGGGACTGATTCGGACGCGTGTGCGCGCCGGAATCAGGCCGTATCCGCGGACACATTTCGTGTCGCAACTTTTATGGAACTCACGCGTATTTTGTGCACGCTTGTCATATTGTGACGAAACTTACGCCACTGGACTCGTGCTAACGCGCTGGTCCTGTGACCCAATTTTTACGCATTTCTGAGACGGTTGACCAGATCGCCAATTGGCGGGCCCCACAGTTGACTTTTTGGACGAAATTTTGTTCGGTCCATCGGAATCCACATTTGGACATACCGTTGGGTTCGTATTGACCTCTAGAGTTGTTTGACCTATAGTTTATCCCATTTAGAGACTGTTACCCTTAACACGCTTTTTGGTGCAAAGTAGGCCACACGCGGACCCCACTTTTACCCGAAATTGCCGTTTTGCCCCTGTGTCCAAATTGGACGAAAGGGATATGTTTTTTTAGCTATTTTGCTCATTTCGAAAATGTTGATGATGTTTATTTCAGCATCCGGAGACGTTTGTTCGGAGTCCTTAGTTCCAGGTTCAGTGTCCTTGACATTTGGGCGCGTACACTTTACAGATTTCTTGCCAGGCAAGTATACCTTGCCATTGTACTATTTTTACATTCCATATGAGGCATGTATGTTTACTTTCTGTTTATTTAGTTTATTTATTTTAACTGTTATATAAACTGCGCGTCCAAGGAAACTTGGGTGCAACGACTGTGTCGTCGTACTATGTTTTTATTTATGTATATGCATTGGACCTACTTTATGAGACTACCCCATTTTCATGAGGCATTTATGTTTCATTGGCCATGACACTATTCTTACACGAGTATGAGTCACATGTAGGACACGGACTTGCGTACTCGGCTGGCCACCGGTACGTATAGGTCGTGCGACGGATAGGGATAACTGCCAATAGAAACTTTGCATGCTAGTAGACCTGGCAGTTATTAGAGGTATTATCGTGTCATGGACATGACATGCTTAGAGCATTGGGTGGGGAGAATAACAAGTAAGGCATTTGGGCTCCTTTGCACTTTCCTTGTGTAACCCGTACGCTCCGCCGGAGATGCGCGGTCATGATGACACCTATACTACTTGGCGGGCCTCCGCCGTTCAAAAGACGACGTGCCTTTGTAGGCCCCTGGATCTCCAAGAGAACCATGCCAATCCCATTTATGGCTAGATAGCCCACTTGTTAGAAAGTTGTTCTCAAACTGCATTCACATAGATGGTTAGGCGACCCCAATGGATGTTTATTTTCAGTACTTTATTGGCATATGCTTTTTGTATCTTGTTACGTCTCTCTGAGGACCTGGTCCCTTCCAGATATAGGTGAGCAGGAGTACCCGTAGGAGTATTGTAAACCCCCTGAATTTCCAAATTATTAATCTTGGATTTTCCCAATTTTCTGGAATTTTCTGTGAATTTTCTGTAATTAAAATCAAGCTTTTCAATTAATGAATGATTTTTAATTAGCAATAAATAATATTAAAATATCATGAAAATAATATTTTTGGGTGTAAAATGAAAAATTGGACTTAGGGTAATTTTTTCTGGATTTTTCTGGACCTCAGAACTATTTTTAAATGCCTAAAAACAATTTTCTAATTAATTAATTATTAATTAATTATTTATTATTATTTATTTATTTTATTTCTACTTTTATTTTTATTTTTTATTTTTGGCCCGCGGCCCGTGGGCCGCTGCCCGGCCCGTAGCCCAACCCAGCCCGTCTCCTTCGCGGGTCGGGCGGGTCTGCCCAGACCCGTTAAGCCCCGAACCCGACCCGGCCTCCACCCCAGCCCCACGACCCGCTCAGCCCCGCGCGATTTCCGGCGGAGCGCCGGCCACGTCGCCTGGCCGCCCGCGTCGCTCGGCCCCGCTCCGCGCGGCCAATCGCCCACGACCCCCGGCTGCCCCGCCACCTGGCCGCCTCCCTCGGACCCCACGACCACCGATCTCCCCTATATAAACCCCTCCGGCCCCCCTCACCGCCTCCGCCACCACGCCGCAGCCGCCTCGCTCCTCGCCGAGACCCCACCAGCTCCGCCCTAGGCCGCCAGCGCCTCCTCCTTTCCCTCTCCTCGAGCTCCGCCGCACGCCGGCCCCGACGAGCAGAACAGCAGCAGCAGCAGCCTTGGAGCCGCCTCCCGTCGGCCTCCGGCGCCACCCCGCCCGTCGATGGATCCGCCTCGCCCAGGCGAACCCTCCCCGACCACCACCGGCCAGCCAGCGCCGCCCAGGCCTCCGGCCGACCGCCGCTGTCCCGAAACCCTAACCCTAAATCCCCTTTTCTTCGTGTCGTGTCCGACACGACACGGACACGATTTCGACCCTGTTTTCGGGTCCCCTTCAGGTACGCGTAACTTTCGCCTCGTAGCTCCGTTTTCAATTCTGCAAATTGCGTTGTGAAGCCTGTATGACCCTCTCGGTGTCCGGATAAACTGTTCGGGGCACCGCGTCCTGTGGTGATCGCACACCGCGATCCAAAAACCGGAAAAACCAGACCCTGTTTCACCCCGGAACCGAGTACGTCCCGCCAAACGGGACGACTTGGTCGCGTGCGGTCTTCACAGATACGTGCGCAGCGTCGATACGGACGTGTGAGATTTCACGGAAGCTGATTCGGGTGTGCGTGCACACCGGAATCAACGCGTATCCGCGGACATCGCTCCGTATCCGCCTTTTCGGTAATTCGCCCTAACTTCGTGCACACTCGTCAGATCGAGACGAAACTTGCGCCATCGGACTCGTAGCGATACGCTGGTCCTGTGGGTCAAGTTTGGCTTGATTCTGAGAACGTTGACGAAATCGCGTGTCGTGGGCCCCATAGGCCCCGCTCGACGGGCGATTTTGTGTTCGTCTCATCGGAATCCAAATCTGGAAGTTCCGTTGGGTTCGTATCAGCGTTCCTGACCTGTTGGCACTAAGTTTGGTGAATTTGGAGATTTTTGACCCGGACACGTTTTTCGGTGCAAAGCGGGCCCAACGGCGGATACCGTTTTGGCCCGAAACTGTCGTTTTTGCCCTTGTCTCCAAATTGGACCCAAGGACAGGCGTTTCTAGCTATTTGACATCTTCTGAGCATGATGGTAATGTCTATTTCAGCTTTTGGACTCATCTGTGGAAATTTCTCCCAAGAACCAAATTAAACAGATCCAAACAACAGGCAAGTACCTGCACTTCAAGTTAAATCTATATATTGTGATAATTAAATTCCTGTTTTACTAGTACCCTTGATGATTACACCTAGTGTTAGAAATGCTGAATTTTCATGTCTTGACTATTGGAATTCATGTCTTGTTATCATGTCGGGTGGGAGAATACTGAAAGGCATGTAGTTTACCCTTCCCCTTGTCGTGAATAATAGCTGTTGGTACACGACTGTCCATCAGCCGGATCTCGATTATTCATGAATAATAGCCGTTTATGACGGCCGGATTAGCCTTATAAACCCCTACATGCCAACTAAGTATTCTAAAAACAAACACAAGTTTCATACAGATAGTTTCTAGTCATGTTATCTTTCTTGCTGACTGTGATAGTTTCACTCTGCTCGTTTACTTCTGTTTTCTCATATTCCTGTTTATAGTGTTGACTCTGAGATATTGACATTCTTTTATGCAATTTTTCTTAACATGATACTCAATATTTAATTATCATAAATATTTAGTTAACCTTGCTGTGCACTGTGTACTTTGCTCCTTTCCTGACTGGATCTGTTGATTTAGGCGATGATGAGGATCTTGCCCCTACCTATTATGGTCCTTATGAGGGTACAGATGATACCTATGAGGAGCCAGAACCCCCCCAGGAGACCCCTGCTGCTGAGTAGTTTTTAGTAGCTATCTTTTATTTCTGTTCTTATCTTATTTATCGGGTTTATCCCCGATTTCATTAGAAATTCCTGTATTAAACATTTGAATTGTTGTCACATTCATTCCAGTTGCATAATTTAAGTTTCTAATCTCATTTTTATCTTGCCTATGTTAAATTGTGAATGAGTTAGACTAGTTAGATGGATTGACCTAGACAGCGTACTACCGCCGACTCTGCGGCGTAGGCTGGACGTACCCACGCACTCGTGCCCGAACTTCCGGGTGCGGGTCGTGACACGTTTATATGGTGGCCCATGCAGGTCCTATCCTAAAATAGGGTAATACCCTAGGACAGGGTATGGAATAAAATTGAGGATTCTAGGAAAAGCTCATTCACAGTATAGCGTCCTTATTTCAATTCTTGATATCATTGCTGCTCAATTTTTCTATCGCCCTTGATTTCCAAGTATTCTATTCTGATCTTCCTATCCCTTAATCTTTCAGAATGGTCCAGACCAGGAACACAGTAGGAGGCACATCAGAACCAGCTGAGCCGAATGTGCCCGAGACTCTTGCACTCCCGCCGCCCCCATCTGTTCCGGCAGTTACCTTAGATGGGGCACAGCTAATAGGAGTATTCCAGGGATTAGTGGAATCCCAGAAAGAACAGACGGCACTTCTGCGGACCAGCCTCTCAGAAGCTCTTAAACCCCAGGAGTCGTCACTCAAGAGGCCAGGGAGTGCTAAAGACTTCAAGAACCTTAGGCCTCTGGAATTTTATGGAACTGAGGGCATTCTCTACGCTGATGAGTGGATAGAGAATGTCGAGAGACTCCTGAAGACTGCTCGGGTTCCCGACGATCTCAAAGTGGAATCCGCTAGCCTGCAACTGTTCGATATTGCTCGAACCTGGTTCAGAGATGAACCCCAACTATCTGCTCCCGACGTCACCTGGGAGGACTTCAAGAGGCTATTCAAGGAGAAATTTTATCCCGAAGTGGCTCGGGAAGCTCTCGAAAGCCAATTCGAGAGACTGGAACAAGGTAACATGACTGTTGATGAATATACTGCTGAATTTAGCAGGTTAAGCCATTTTGCGGAGTACATGGTTCGTACCCCGGAGGACAGAGCCCGAAGATTCAAGAAGGGGCTATCTCCGGATATCCGCCTTGCTGTCACCACCAGCCGAGCTCGCACCTATGAAGAAATCCTGAGCGTGGCACAAGGAGTCGAGAGAGACATGGGGCACAAACTGAAGCGAGAAAGAGATACCGGAAATGCGGGACCCAACAAACGCCCTTTTCAACAACAACAACAGCAGAGGGCCCCGCAGCAAAATCAGCGTCCCCCCCCCCTCGAGCTCCAGCACCCCAGGCTCAAGGACAGAACCAACGAGCTCCCCCTTGCAACTATTGCGAAAAACCAGGCCACACTTGGCAAGACTGTAGAAAGAGGCTAGGTGCTTGCCTCTATTGTGGTTCCCCAGCACATCAATTGAGGGACTGTCCTGTTGCTCAAGGACGTCCAGCTGTACCAAAGGCTCCAGTCCAGGCCAGGCCCCCAGCAGCACAACAAAGGGGACCTCCGCTTCCAACTCAACAACAACGCTTTGCTCAGCACCAACAGCAACAACAGAGGGGTGCACCGCAGCAAGGCCGTGCTTATGCAATGACTCTGGAAGAAGCAGAAGCCACAGCTGACGTGATCACAGGTTCCGTGCTTATAAATTCAATACCAGCTATTACTTTATTTGACTCTGGAGCTTCACATTCATTCATGTCAGTAGAATTTCTTATGAAGCATAGTTTAACCACTAAACCCCTTAGGAATTGTTATAAGATCATTACCGGTGGAGGAATCATTCCGGTTAGTGATGCCTATAACAATTGCCCTATTACATTATGTGGAAGAGAACTGTATGCTAGACTACTTGTAATGCCAGTGCCCAGTTTTGACATTATACTGGGTATGGATTGGTTAAGTCAACATCATGCCACAATAGACTGTCACAGGGGCAGTGTAATCTTCAGACCCCCTGGCCAGCCAGAATTTGAATTTGCTAGGGGTTCTAGAGAAATGGGTAATAACAAAATTTGTGGAGCCCTAGTAACAGAAGAGTTGCCACCTATCATCTCTGAATACCTAGATGTCTTCCCTGAGGATCTCCCAGGCTTACCCCCAGACCGAGAAGTTGAATTCTCCATTGACTTAGTGCCAGGAGCAGCACCAGTATCTCAGAATCCCTACAGAATCAACAAGAGAGAGATAATAGAACTTAATGAACAAATCAAAGAGCTAGAAGACAAAGGGTTCATTAGGTCTAGTGTCTCACCCTGGGGAGCCCCAATACTTTTTGTGCCCAAGAAGGACGGAACATCCAGAATGTGTATTGACTACAGGGCCTTAAATGCCTTAACAATTAAGAATAAGTATCCCCTGCCCAGGATAGATGACTTATTTGATCAGTTGAGTGGAGCTCGGGTCTTTTCAAAGATTAATTTGAGGTCTGGTTACCACCAAGTAAGGGTGAGAAAGGAAGACATCCCTAAAACTGCTTTCAATACCCGGAACGGACACTACGAATTCTTAGTAATGCCGTTCGGGTTGACGAATGCTCCAGCAGTTTTTATGAACCTAATGAACAGAGTCTTCCAGCCATACCTAGACAAATTTGTAGTGGTCTTTATTGACGATATTTTGATCTACTCCAAGACCCCCGAAGAACATGAAGAACATTTGAGGCTAGCATTGGAGACTTTGAGGAAGGAAAAGCTTTATGGAAAATTGTCTAAATGTGCTTTCTTCCTAGACAAAGTAGAATTCTTGGGACATGTTGTGACTGGAGATGGGATAGCAGTAGATCCTAAGAAAATAGCGGCAGTAGAATCCTGGCCCACCCCAGACTCGGTAGCGGAGATTAGAAGCTTCCTGGGACTAGCTGGCTACTATAGGAAGTTTGTAAAGGACTTTGCTAGGATTGCTGAACCCATGACAAAGTTAACAAGGAAGGATGAAGAGTTCACCTGGACTGATGAATGCCAGCATGCTTTTGAGGAATTGAAGAAAAGGCTGACTTCTGCCCCTATTCTGACCTTACCTTCTGGAACCGGAGGTTTCGCTATTTATAGTGATGCTTCTGGAAAAGGTCTAGGTTGTGTATTGGAGCAGAATAAGAAAGTAATAGCATATGCCTCTAGACAGCTTCGACCACATGAAAAGAATTATCCAACCCATGATTTAGAATTGGCAGCTGTCATTTTTGCTCTTAAACTTTGGAAGCATTACCTTTATGGAGAAAGGGTGGAAATATTTACAGACCATAAAAGTCTAAAATATATTTTCACTCAGAAAGAGCTAAACATGAGGCAAAGAAGGTGGCTGGAACTAATGAAAGACTTTGATATCACTCTTCAATATCACCCTGGGAAGGCAAATGTAGTTGCTGATGCTCTAAGCAGGTATCCTATGGCGATGTACTTGACTATGGACAGACACCTGCTGGAGGACTTGGAAAGTTTGGGTATTGAAGTAATTATCCCAGGAAAAGAGGGCCAAATGATGAACTTGCAGATTCAGTCTACCTTAATAGACAAGATCAAGGAGACTCAGTTTCAAGACGAAGGCCTGCGAAGCCTTCGAGGTCAAGTGCAAGCTGGATTAGTAGAAGAGTTCAGGATTCATGAAGATGGATCACTGAGGCATGGCGACAGATTATGTGTACCTCAAGGAGACATAAGAGAAGAAGTTATGCAAGAGGCGCACAGATCGCAGTACTCTATACATCCAGGAGCCAACAAGATGTACAAAGACCTGAGGACGCATGTTTGGTGGCATGGCATGAAAAGAGAAGTAGCCAGGTTCGTATCTCGTTGTTTAGTGTGCCAGCAAGTTAAGGCTGAAAGACAACGACCTGGAGGGTTGCTTCAACCACTACCCATTCCGGAGTGGAAGTGGGAACATATCACAATGGATTTTGTTTCCGGACTTCCAAGGACACCTAGTGGAAAGGATGCAATCTGGGTGATAGTAGATAGACTGACCAAGTCTGCACATTTTCTACCTTTCAAAGTAGGGCTATCTACAGAGAAGCTGACAGAGTTATATATCAGACATATTGTTAGGCTGCATGGAGTTCCAGTAAGTATTGTCTCCGACAGAGATTCAAGATTCACCTCTCACTTCTGGAAGAGCTTACAAGCCAGCTTGGGGACTCAACTCAAATTCAGCACAGCTTATCATCCCCAAACCGATGGACAATCGGAACGTACCATCCAGACACTTGAAGATATGCTCCGTACATGTGTTCTGGATTTTGGAGGATCCTGGGAAGACTATTTACATCTGGTGGAGTTCTCTTATAACAACAGCTACCAAGCCAGTATCGAGATGACTCCATTTGAAGCCCTGTATGGCCGAAGATGTCGTACCCCGCTATCATGGGACAACGTTGGAGAAAGAGCCCTACTGGGACCAGAGATGGTGATCGATTCAGCTGAGAAGGTAAAGCAAATAAGGGACAGACTTCGAGTGGCTCAAGACAGGCAACGACATTGGGCAAATAGCCACCGAAGGCCCTTAGAATTTGAGGTAATTAAATTTATAAAATTCAAGTCAATTTAAATATTTTGCTTATGGAACTAAGACCTGATTGTGACTTTATTAAAGGTTGGAGAGCTGGTGTTCTTAAAGATTTCCCCGACACGTGGCACCATTAGGTTCGGAAGGAGTGGAAAACTCAGCCCAAGATTCATCGGACCTTTTGGCATACAGGAGAAAATCGGAGAAGTGGCATACCGACTGGCATTGCCACCCTCTCTGGATGGAGTACATAACGTCTTCCACGTGTCGCAGCTGAGGAAGTATGTGTCAGACCCCAGTCACATTTTGGATCACTCAGAACTCGAAGTAGGCCCAAGTTTGACTTACCAAGAGCAACCCGTGGAGATCCTGGATCGCTCGGAGAAAGTCCTACGGAACCAGGTTATCTCACTGGTTCGCGTAGCTTGGAAGCACCATTCTCCCGGCGAATCCACCTGGGAGCGAGAAGACGAGATTAGAGAGCGATACCCCTACCTTTTTGAACCCTGAGGTATATTGTATTTTATTTTTCGGCCTTTCCTTTCGTGCCTTGTTACTCTTAAATTTCGAGGACGAAATTTTGTAAGTTGGGTAGGTTGTAAACCCCCTGAATTTCCAAATTATTAATCTTGGATTTTTCCCAATTTTCTGGAATTTTCTGTGAATTTTCTGTAATTAAAATCAAGCTTTTCAATTAATGAATGATTTTTAATTAGCAATAAATAATATTAAAATATCATGAAAATAATATTTTTGGGTGTAAAATGAAAAATTGGACTTAGGGTAATTTTTTCTGGATTTTTCTGGACCTCAGAACTATTTTTAAATGCCTAAAAACAATTTTCTAATTAATTAATTATTAATTGATTATTTATTATTATTTATTTATTTTATTTCTACTTTTATTTTTATTTTTTATTTTTGGCCCGCGGCCCGTGGGCCGCTGCCCGGCCCGTAGCCCAACCCAGCCCGTCTCCTTCGCGGGTCGGGCGGGTCTGCCCAGACCCGTTAAGCCCCGAACCCGACCCGGCCTCCACCCCAGCCCCACGACCCGCTCAGCCCCGCGCGATTTCCGGCGGAGCGCCGGCCACGTCGCCTGGCCGCCCGCGTCGCTCGGCCCCGCTCCGCGCGGCCAATCGCCCACGACCCCCGGCTGCCCCGCCACCTGGCCGCCTCCCTCGGACCCCACGACCACCGATCTCCCCTATATAAACCCCTCCGGCCCCCCTCACCGCCTCCGCCACCACGCCGCAGCCGCCTCGCTCCTCGCCGAGACCCCACCAGCTCCGCCCTAGGCCGCCAGCGCCTCCTCCTTCCCCTCTCCTCGAGCTCCGCCGCACGCCGGCCCCGACGAGCAGAACAGCAGCAGCAGCAGCCTTGGAGCCGCCTCCCGTCGGCCTCCGGTGCCGCCCCGCCCGTCGACGGATCCGCCTCGCCCAGGCGAACCCTCCCCGACCACCACCGGCCAGCCAGCGCCGCCCAGGCCTCCGGCCGACCGCCGCTGTCCCGAAACCCTAACCCTAAATCCCCTTTTCTTCGTGTCGTGTCCGACACGACACGGACACGATTTCGACCCTGTTTTCGGGTCCCCTTCAGGTACGCGTAACTTTCGCCTCGTAGCTCCGTTTTCAATTCTACAAATTGCGTTGTGAAGCCTGTATGACCCTCTCGGTGTCCGGATAAACTGTTCGGGGCACCGCGTCCTGTGGTGATCGCACACCGCGATCCAAAAACAGGAAAAACCAGACCCTGTTTTACCCCGGAACCGAGTACGTCCCGCCAAACGGGACGACTTGGTCGCGTGCGGTCTTCACAGATATGTGCGCAGCGTCGATACGGATGTGTGAGATTTTACGGAAGCTGATTCGGGTGTGCGTGCACACCGGAATCAACGCGTATCCGCGGACATCGCTCCGTATCCGCCTTTTCGGCAATTTGCCCTAACTTCGTGCACACTCGTCAGATCGAGACGAAACTTGCGCCATCGGACTCGTAGCGATACGCTGGTCCTGTGGGTCAAGTTTGGCTTGATTCTGAGAACGTTGACGAAATCGCGTGTCGTGGGCCCCACAGGCCCCGCTCGACGGGCGATTTTGTGTTCGTCTCATCGGAATCCAAATCTGCAAGTTCCGTTGTGTTCGTATCAGCGTTCCTGACCTGTTGGCACTAAGTTTGGTGAATTTGGAGACTTTTGACCCGGACACGTTTTTCGGTGCAAAGCGGGCCCAACGGCGGACCCCGTTTTGGCCCGAAACTGCCGTTTTTGCCCTTGTCTCCAAATTGGACCCAAGGACAGGCGTTTCTAGCTATTTGATATCTTCTGAGCATGATGGTAATGTCTATTTCAGCTTTTGGACTCATCTGTGGAAATTTCTCCCAAGAACCAAATTAAACAGATCCAAACAACAGGCAAGTACCTGCACTTCAAGTTAAATCTATATATTGTGATAATTAAATTCCTGTTTTACTAGTACCCTTGATGATTACACCTAGTGTTAGAAATGCTGAATTTTCATGTCTTGACTATTGGAATTCATGTCTTGTTATCATGTCGGGTGGGAGAATACTGAAAGGCATGTAGTTTACCCTTCCCCTTGTCGTGAATAATAGCTGTTGGTACACGACTGTCCATCAGCCGGATCTCGATTATTCATGAATAATAGCCGTTTATGACGGCCGGATTAGCCTTATAAACCCCTACATGCCAACTAAGTATTCTAAAAACAAACACAAGTTTCATACAGATAGTTTCTAGTCATGTTATCTTTCTTGCTGACTGTGATAGTTTCACTCTGCTCGTTTACTTCTGTTTTCTTATATTCCTGTTTATAGTGTTGACTCTGAGATATTGACATTCTTTTATGCAATTTTTCTTAACATGATACTCAATATTTAATTGTCATAAATATTTAGTTAACCTTGCTGTGCACTGTGTACTTTGCTCCTTTCCTGACTGGATCTGTTGATTTAGGCGATGATGAGGATCTTGCCCCTACCTATTATGGTCCTTATGAGGGTACAGATGATACCTATGAGGAGCCAGAACCCCCCCAGGAGACCCCTGCTGCTGAGTAGTTTTTAGTAGCTATCTTTTATTTCTGTTCTTATCTTATTTATCGGGTTTGTCCCCGATTTCATTAGAAATTCCTGTATTAAACATTTGAATTGTTGTCACATTCATTCCAGTTGCATAATTTAAGTTTCTATTCTCATTTTTATCTTGCCTATGTTAAATTGTGAATGAGTTAGACTAGTTAGATGGATTGACCTAGACAGCGTACTACCGCCGACTCTGCGGCGTAGGCTGGACGTACCCACGCACTCGTGCCCGAACTTCCGGGTGCGGGTCGTGACAAGTATGGACCTGGACCTGACGCTACCTATCAGACTGAGGAGATCTTACCTTCTGATTATATGTGATTCATTGCAGCTGTTTAGAGATTCTAGTTGCTATTCTTTTCTAGACATTTATTCTTATATTAGAGTTTATTCTCTTCTCTCTTTAGTAGTTTATTATAGTCGATTTGTAGTGGATTTGTTTCCACCCGACTATCACACTTTGAGATTACTATTTGAGACTGCTTCTTTGATATTCATTTATTGATTTCCATTATTCTATTATTTGTGCTGTGGATGAGATATAGAACTGCGTGTGACTTGTTGTGACATATATTACCACTGTGGATTGGATATTCATATACAGCGTACGTGTGTATATGGTTTCCATATATTGGAGTTCGTATACATACGGCTGGCGTGTTACGTATTCCTAGTCCTACGTATTTTGGGACTGGGGCGTGACACCGGCTCCCCGACACAGAGCTTGTAGCGGTCTCAGCCTGAGTTCTAGTGCTGCTCTCATATTGTATTTTACTTAGCTGGTTACATAGTTTACCCATTTATTTACTTATTGCTGCACTGCTTATTTATTTGGCTTGTATTTTCTATACCTTGCTATGTCCCCTGAGGACCTGGAATGGATTATGTCCCCAGGTTTAGCTGAGGAGCAGTACCCCGAGATATACGGGACAGGACCTGAAGCTATTACTGGACTTGATACTGGAGCAGAACTGAACCCTGAAGACGAGGTGACTGCCGAAGACTTCTCCTGAGTACCTGATCCCGTACTCAGTATTTACTTTATGTTTATCTCTTTTGTTCCTGGCCTATTGAGCCAGTGTATTCTGACATATGTCGGATTGTTTCTCCGACCGACTTGTTAAGATTTGTTGCTACTTATTTCCATTTCCTTATGTAGTTTATTTATTTATTTATCTTTTATGGGTGAGATTAGTGTGACTTGTGGTAGTAGACCTTCTTTACAGCTTAAGTGCGCCCTGATGGTTCCATTAAATTGGGTTGACCATCGGTGCGTGCTGCTGGCCATTGCCACGTGTCCCGTCCCTCGATATTTTGGGACTGGGGCGTGACATGGTTTTTATGGTGGCCCATGCAGGTCCAAACTAAATTGTTCGATTTCAACTAAGGGACTGAACAGGCCTGCAATAAGATAGGATAAGTTATAGGATCTCATCCATTGATTGAATCGTTTTTGGACTCTATGTCGAATTTAATTTAATTGCTTGAATTGCATCTTGTTTTGATTCTTCTGTGCGTTCTTATTGTTTTCTTTTGATGCAGAGTAGTGGATCCCAGAAGTGGTGACGAGAACCCCTTGGGTACACCGCCTGAAGCTGTGGTTACCTGTGAAGCTGGAGTGACGCCAGATACCAGAGGACAATCCTCTCAGAGCAATCAATCTGGCCAGCCCAGTTCCAGCTTCAGGCGTGATGACATCCCGCCTCCACCCCAGTTCCCTCCTACGATGCCTGTCTTTCCCCCAGGGCAGGCAATGGACGGACAACAAATATTCCAGATGTTCTACGCCATGATGCAGGCCCAACAACAGATCCAACAAGAGGCCCAGCGTCATGAGGCCGAGTACTTAAGGAACAGCCTAGTCGCAGCATTGGAGCAGGCAAATCCACCAAATAGGCGACCAGCGACGGGATCTATCACAGATTTTCGTCAACTCAAACCCCATACCTTCTCAGGCAAGGAAGGACCAACTGAAGTTCATGAATGGCTTACGAACACGGAGCATCAGTTGGAGGCCGCTGAACTTCCAAGGGACAAGTGGATGATTGTCGTCAGGATGCAACTGACGGACAACGCGCACCATTGGTGGCTGTCCGAAGAAAGAAGGCTCGGACATGATCAAGTCACCTGGGAGGAGTTCTCCAGACTCTTCCAGGAAATGTACATCCCTGCTGTTGCTCGGTCAAAACTTCGAGAAAGATTCAACCGCCTGATCCAGGGAAATATGACGGTGGAGGAATATAACGCCGAATTCATTCGCCTGAGCCGCTTCGCCCCTTCTCTAATTCCTACCGAAGAAGAGAAGGCGGAAAATTTCTTTGATGGACTCAGGTTCGATCTCCAGAAGTTAATCGGATCTGTCGCGCCCACATCATACACCGACGTCCTTGCTGCAGCACGTCGTATAGAGCGCGTTACTCGGAGGGAGTCAAGCCTGAAACGTCCATTCTCCTCAGCACCGTCCAAGTCATCACCTGGGGATTCTGCCAAACGGCCCCAGAAGAACCTGCCTCAGAAAGCAGCATCAAAGAACCTACCTACTTGTCATTACTGCGGCAAAGTAGGTCATATTGAAAGAGAATGTAGACGCAAGCTGGGACTCTGCCTGGTTTGCGGATCCGGACAACACTTCTCAAAGGACTGCTCGAAGCGTCGAGAGGGAGTTCCAAATCGACCAACTCCACCTGCACCTAGGCCAGCTCTTCCAGCTGTGGGAGCAACACAAACAGGAGCTGGAGGAGCCAGGCCACCACTACCACCTCAGGCAGCATTATTCCAGCAGGCTCGTCAGCAGAGGGGTCCAGCTCAGGGACGAGGACAGGCATATGCACTAGCAGTCACAGAGGAAGCTACTGCAGGCGAAGTGATAGCAGGTACCATATTAGTAGCTTCATTACCTGCTGTAGCTTTATTTGATTCTGGAGCCTCGCATTCATTTATTGCTGCTAGCTTCGTAGCCACACATAGAGTAGCTACCGTACCTCTCTCGAAAATGAAGAGAATTCTTACGGGAGGTGGAATTATCCCGGTTAGTGATATCTGTAGATCATGTTCGGTAGTATTCTGTGGCCGAGAGATGCGAGCCCAATTTCTGATCTTTTCTATGCCTGATTATGATGTTGTACTTGGTATGGACTGGTTAAGTCAGTACCATGCGACACTGGATTGCCGGCTTGGAAAAGTGATATTTAGACCCCCTAGCCATCCTGAGTTTAAATTTCTTCGAGGAGCTGTAGAGCAATGTGTCCAGCCAACTCTTAGGGTATTATCTATAGAAGAGGATTCAGGTTACCCAAGAGTCATATCGGAATTTGTGGATGTATTTCTCGATGATCTTCCAGGTTTACCACCTGATCGGGAGATAGAATTCACAATAGACCTAAATCCAGGAGCCGAACCTATCACTTCAACGGTATATCGGCTAGCACCTAAGGAGTTAGTGGAGTTGAAAGCGCAAGTTGACGATCTTCTGGAGAAAGGATTCATCCGGCCTAGTGTTTCACCTTGGGGAGCGCCCATACTTTTTGTACCAAAGAAGGATGGAACTGTACGCTTGTGCATTGATTACATGGCTCTTAATGCTGTAACTATTAAGAACCGGTACCCCTTACCATGCATTAATGACTTATTTGACCAATTGAGTGGTGCTAGGGTATTCTCAAAGATTGACCTTAGATCCGGTTATCACCAGATTAGGGTGAAGAAGGAAGATATACCAAAGACGGCCTTCAGGACTAAGTATGGACATTATGAGTTCCTAGTAATGCCGTTTGGTTTAACCAACGCACCCGCCGTATTTATGAGTTTGTTGAACGGAGTCTTCCATTAGTACTTGGATAAGTTCGTGGTGGTATTCATTGATGATATTCTAGTCTACTCCAAGGACCACGAAGAGCACGAGGAACACCTCATAATTGTGCTAGAGACATTGAGAAGGGAGAAGCTGTATGCCAAACTCAGCAAATGTGAGTTCTGTATGGACAAGGTGCCATTCTTGGGACATATCATCTCGGGAGAAGGACTGTCTGTGGATCCAGAGAAGGTCACTGCAATAGAAACTTGGCCTACACCTACCTCTGTTGCAGAAGTGAGAAGTTTTCTTGGACTTGCTGGGTATTACCGGCGGTTCGTAGAAAATTTTTTAAGGATCGCAGAGCCGATGACGAAGCTGACACGGAAGGATCAGGAGTTCATATGGACGGAAGGATGCCAGAATGCCTTTGAAGAATTGAAGAGACGTCTAATAACAACACCAGTCTTGACTCTTCCTGTCACGCCCCGGCCCCGCCCGGGCCGCCGCTCTGCCCTGCCCCGCCCCGTACGGCCGGGAATTAACGAACCGGACACGTATCACCGTGCCTCGGCGCGCCGAACGCGAATCACCACGCCCGTCCCGCGGGTGCGAGGGAGGAAGGGAGCCAAACGAATGGCCCGTTCGAGCTTTCGGGGTACGTGATGCCGCACGGGCCTGGGGTTGCGCCCGTGCAAGGCCAATCGTTTAAGTTGATAGTTGGCTATCATTGCATCAATCGAGTAAGCAGCGGAAAGGGACTTGTTGCAATACAATGCATTTAGCCAACTGAGTGTTCGGGACAATCGAGGCAACTTGGGTTTCCTTTAGCAAAGGCACACGTTTGTTCCATACATTATGCCTCCTTATACGATAGCATTCTCGGGGCAACAATCGAAACCAGGATTCTGGGTCTTGGGGACTGTGGCACGCCTATCGCTCCCTCGGACGATCCAGTACCTGCGAACAAGTAAACTGTTGGTAGGTCAGCACTTTATACAAGTACTGGTGAGATAAATCAACTGAACAGAAACAAGCATTCACTCAAACAGGCACTAAGTAATCATGTTATAAAATATTACATTACTAGTGATCTTTCTAGTTTTACCTAGGTTCGTTTCATGCAGTTCTAGCAGAGTCGATTTACTTGTTTAGAAACATGTTTGGAAACAGAGTTTCATATTGAATATGCAAGCAAGCAAACCGTTCATGTTCAGGGTGTGCGCAGCGTGTCTCGTGCGACTCGAGGGTCTGATGCATAGCTAGACACATGATGCACATTCTTAGGGGCAGTCACTATCCAAGCCAACACAATGACTTAGCTATATGCAGGACGGTCCCCGAGTATCTCAGGATCGGCAGCTGGTGGAACAGCATACCAATGACTCTTTATCTGATGCTAGAGGCAGCTGTGACTCATGGTTGCTTTGCACTATCATGGTAGCAGCCGTGACACATGCAGTTCAGCTCTCCACCAATAGCCATTGTCCGACCGCGTGCGAATGCATGAAACACTATCAAATAAACTCTAGTATACAGACGAGAAGAACCATCTATAAATAATCTTTGTTGCGGGGCAATCCGACTTATCACTTGAACACGTTCAGGCACAGTATGGTTCTCTCGAAGCATAGACGATAGTGAACATGTTCATGCACTCTAAGCAAGCGATTCAGGATTCTCGTTAAGCAGACTTGATTCAAAGACAAGCTAGGTGAGTTCGTTCATTAACATGCAAGGCAGGTTCTATCATTCTCTTAAGAAAACATTGCAAGCAAAAACTCAGGTTATTATTAAGGCGTGCAAGAATCAGAGAACGAAGTTCTGCCCACTCACCTTGATACATAACGCCGGTGCGGAGCGGGGCGTTACATACTTACCAACCAACAAAAAGTTTTGTCCTCGAAACTTCAAGGATAAACTTCTCGATATCCCGAGTAGCGATAGTGCCGTCCCTCGCCGTACTCAATCGAAACAATCAAGCAATTCAAGTTCAGAAAATATTTTGCACTTTGAGAATATCTATGGACTAATTGTATGGAACGCTCTTTGCAAAACCATATCGGTAATATCTCAGAGTCATAGCAACGGTTTGGGCCAGAGAATCGATTCTGCTCTGATACCATTCTGTCACGCCCCGGCCCCGCCCGGGCCGCCGCTCCGTCCTGCCCCGCCCCGTGCGGCCGGGAATTAACGAACCGAACACGTATCACCGTGCCTCGGTGCGCTGGACGCGAATCACCGCGCCCGTCCCGCAGGTGCGAGGGAGGAAGGGAGCCAAACGAATGGCCTGTTCGAGCTTTCGGGGGACGTGATGCCGCACGGGCCTGGGGTTGCGCCCGTGCAAGGCCAATCGTTTAAGTTGATAGTTGGCTATCATCGCATCAATCGAGTAAGCAGCGGAAAGGGACTTGTTGCAATGCAATACATTTAGCCAACTGAGTGTTCGGGACAATCGAGGCAACTTGGGTTTCCTTTAGCAAAGGCACACGTTCGTTCCATACATTATGCCCCCTTATACGATAGCATTCTCGGGACAACAATCGAAACCAGGATTCTGGGTCTTGGGGACTGTGGCACGCCTATCGCTCCCTCGAACGATCCAGTACCTGCGAACAAGTAAACTGTTGGTGGGTCAGCACTTTATACAAGTACTAGTGAGATAAATCAACTGAACAGAAACAAGCATTCACTCAAACAGGCACTAAGTAATCATGTTATAAAACATTACATTACTAGTGATCTTTCTAGTTTTACCTAGGTTCATTTTATGCAGTTCTAGCAGAGTCGATTTACTTGTTTAGAAACATGTTTGGAAACAGAGTTTCATATTGAATATGCAAGCAAGCAAACCGTTCATGTTCAGGGTGTGCGCAGCGTGTCTCGTGCGACTCGAGGGTCTGATGCATAGCTAGACACACGATGCACATTCTTAGGGGCAGTCACTATCCAAGCCAACACAATGACTTAGCTATATGCAGGGCGGTCCCCGAGTATCTCAGGATCGGCAGCTGGTGGAACAGCATACCAATGACTCTTTATCTGATGCTAGAGGCAGCTGTGACTCATGGTTGCTTTGCACTATCATGGTAGCAGCCGTGACACATGCAGTTCAGCTCTCCACCAATAGCCATTGTCCGACCGCGTGCGAATGCATGGAACACTATCAAATAAACTCTAGTATGCAGACGAGAAGAACCATCTATAAATAATCTTTGTTGCGGGGCAATCCGACTTATCACTTGAACACGTTCAGGCACAGTATGGTTCTCTCGAAGCATAGACGATAGTGAACATGTTCATGCACTCTAAGCAAGCGATTCAGGATTCTCGTTAAGCAGACTTGATTCAAAGACAAGCTAGGTGAGTTCGTTCATTAACATGCAAGGCAGGTTCTATCATTCTCTTAAGAAAACATTGCAAGCAAAAACTCAGGTTATTATTAAGGCGTGCAAGAATCAGAGAACGAAGTTCTGCCCACTCACCTTGATACATAACGCCGGCGCGGAGCGGGGCGTTACACTTCCCTCATGGTCAGGAGGTTTTGTTGTTTATAGTGATGCGTCCGGTAGTGGACTAGGTTGTGTCTTGATGCAACATGGCAAGGTTATTGCTTATGTATCGAGGCAGTTGAAGGTCCACGAGAAGAACTACCCAACGCACGACCTGGAGCTAGTTGCAGTAATTTTTGCACTGAAGATCTGGAGGCACTATCTGTATGGAGAGAAGGTCAAAATATTTACTGATCATAAGAGCTTGAAATATGTATATACTCAGAAGGAGCTCAACATGAGGCAAAGGCGTTGGCTTGAGTTGATGGTGGACTTTAACATAGATCTGCAGTACCACCCGGGGAAAGCAAATGTTGTAGCCGACGCCCTCAGCAGGAAACCCTCGGCTTATTTCTTAACGGAGCAGCCTCAGCTATTACAAGACTTACAAGATCTCCAGATAGAGGTTGTTTTACCTGGACAAAATGGCTTGCTGGCTAACCTCGAAGTTAAGTCATCACTTGTGGAGAGGATCAAAGAAGCTTTGCCTACTGATGCTAGATTCCGAAGGCTGAGAGAGAGAACAGAAGCAGGCATGCAGACGGGACTTCGCATCCACGAGGACGGAACATTACGGTGCGAAAATTGCCTATATGTTCCAAATGGAGAATTAAGGCAGGAGTTGATGACGGAAGCACATAGCTCCATATACTCTGTTCATCCAGGAGGAACCAAGATATACCGGGACTTAAGACAGTATTATTGGTGGCATAGAATGAAAAGGGAGATTGCCCGATTTGTGGTAAAATGTTTAGTCTGCCAGCAGGTAAAGGCCGAGCACCAAAGGACTGCAGGTATGTTGCAGCCTCTTCCCATACCTGAATGGAAGTGGGAGCATATTACCATGGATTTCGTCACCGGATTTCCAAGAAGCCCTAGTGGAAAGGATGCGGTATGGGTTATCGTGGATCGACTCACTAAGTTGGCACACTTCTTGCCATTCAGAGTCGGACAATCCACGGAGGTACTAGCCGACATGTATATGCGACAAATCGTAAGATTACATGGAGTGCCGGTTAGTATTGTATCAGATCGAGACTCGAGATTTATGTCTCACTTCTGGCGAAGCATGCAAGAGAGTCTCGGCACCAGACTCAAATTCAGTACTGCCTATCATCCCCAGACAGATGGCCAATCGGAGCGCACAATTCAGATATTGGAAGATATGATGCATCATGTATACTAGACTTTGGAGGATCTTGGAAAGATCATCTGCACTTAGTGGAGTTCTCCTACAACAACAGCTATCAGGCAAGCATTCAGATGGCACCTTTTGATGCGTTGTACGGAAGGAAGTGCAGATCGTCGATATGTTGGAGCGACGTAGGCAAACGTCAATTACTGGGACCAGAGTTGGTAACGGAGACAGTGAAAAAGTAAAGCAGATTCAGAATCATCTCCGTGCAGCCCAGGATAGACAGAAGCATTGGGCCGATACGCACAGACGTCCCCTGGAGTTCAAGGAAGGAGAGCACGTATTTTTGAGGATCTCGCCCACTCGAGGTACTATCAGATTTGGAAGCAGAGGCAAGTTAAGCCCAAGGTATATTGGGCCATTTGATATCTTGGAGCGCATTGGTGAGGTGGCTTATCGTCTTGCATTACCTCCATCCTTAGAGGGAGTGCATGATGTATTCCATGTCTCGCAGCTGAGACGATACGTTACGGACCCAAGTCACATAGTTGATCATTCTGAGATTTCGGTGGGCCCTAGCCTGAGATATGAGGAGCAACCAGTGGGTATACTCGACACCAGTGAGAAGACACTGCGAGGGCAGACAATCAGACTGGTTCGGGTAGCTTGGAAACAACACTCTCCTGGCGAATCGACCTGGGAACGAGAGGATATCATGCGCCAGCGTTATCCACACTTATTCGCAGATGCAGGTAAAACCTAAGCATTCTTTTACTTCCGTAGTTTATGCCTTTGTAGTTTACCCTTCGATTGCGAGGACGCAATCCTCTTAAGGGGGTAGATTGTAATCACCCTAAAATTTTCAGTTTGATAAAATTAATTTTTTGGGATTTTTCTGCATTTTTCAAGAATTAACATAAGGACTTTGGTGATTATGTAATTTTTAATTGCTAAAAACTAATATTAAAATGTAATAAAAATATGATTTTATGGCGTAAAATAGAAAACCGGACTTAGGGTAATTTTTTTGGAATTTATTGGGCCCCAGACCTAATTTTAAATACCTAAAAAACTATTTAAACTAGATCAATTATTATTATTATTATTATTAGTATTATTATTAGTGTTATTATTATTGGTTATTATTCCGGCCCGGCCTAGTGGGCCGAAGCCCAGCCCAGCCCCGCTTAACGGGTCGGGCGGGTCCGCCCAACCCGGAACCCGTCGCCCGACCCGACCCGGCTACACCCATCTCCCCCACGCGTGACCCCCCGCGTTTTCCGGCCGCATTCTCCGGCCACGTCGTCGGAGAACCGCCCCGCTCACCCCACGACCCCCCCTCGGCTCTGCCTCCTCCGCCACGACCCCCCCCGCGGCTCCCCTATAAATACCCTAGCTTTGCCCTTCCCCCTTCATCCTTCATCTTCCCCTAACCCACCCGCCGGAACCCTAGCTCCGGTCACCTTCTTCTCCCTAGCTCCGGCGCCGCGTCAGCCCTCCGCCTCGAGCAGCGTACTCCGCCAGCCTCCCCTAACTCCTCCGCCCCTCGAACTCTAGAACCCCGCATCCCCCTCCGGCTAGAACTCTGGCCCGCGTGAGCCTCCGGCCGGCCGCCGCACTCGCCGCTTCAACAGCAGCAGCCTCCGATCCGGCCCGCCCGTTGTGCGACTCCGGCAGCGTGCCAACTCCCCCTCCGGCAGCGGCCCGGCAAGTCTTCCCCCTATCTCCGGACACGCAGACACGACCAAGACACAGGACTCGTGTCGGATACGAGTCGGACACGATTTATTCTCAGTTTTTAGGCCCTATTCAGGTACCTGTTTCTCTCTCCTTGCTGCCCCGTTTTCAATTCCGTCTGTTGCATTGTGAACCCTGCGTGACCCTCTCGATGCCCGTGCAAACCGCTTGGGGCATCGTGTCCTGTGGTGATCGCAAACCGCGATCCAAAAACAGGAAAACAAATTCCCCGATTCACCCCGGAACCGAGTCCGCCCTGCCAAATGGGACAACTTGGTCGTGTGCGGTCTTTACAGATTTGTGCGCGTCGTCGATACGGACGTGTGAGATTTCGCGGAAGTCAATTCGGGTGTGCGTGCACACCGGAATCAACGCGTATCCGCGGACACCGTCCCGTATGCGCCCTTTCTGGAACTTGTCCTAACTTTGTATACACACGTCAGATCGAGACGAAACTTGTGCCATCGGACTCATAGCGATACGCTGGTCCTATGACCCAAGTTTGGTTCGATTCCGAGAACGTTGACGAAATTGCGTGTCGTGGACCCCACAGGCCCCACTCGACGGGCGATTTTGTGATCGGCTCATCGGAATCCAAATTTGGAAGTTCCGTTGAGTTCGTATCAGCGTTCTTGACTTGTTGACACTAAGTTGGACAGATTTGGAGACCTTGGACCCTGACACATTTTTCGGTGCAAAGCGGGCCCACATGCGGACCCTATTTTGACCCAAAATGGTCATTTTTGCCCTGTGTCCAAATTGGACTCAAGGACAGGCGTTTCTAGCTGATTGATATCTTCTGAGCATGATGGTAATGTTTGTTTCAGCATCCGGAGACGTTTCTGAAAATTTCTCGAGTAACAGAACAGTAGTTGGAATTCAAGCATCAGGCAAGTGTACCTCACCAAAACTTACAGTCTTTGCTAAATATTCCTTGGCTTAGTTATACATCAGAGGGCAAGTATACCTTACCAACTTTACAGTCTTGTTGCATATTTCCTTGTTTTAATTATAACTGTTGTACATGCTTAACCTAGGACCGTGTGACGTACTTAGCGTCCGATTATCAGTCGGGTGCCAACCCCGTACGCGGTGTTGGGTACGTCACCTAGAGATGGATATTTTGGACCCTTTACTTTCTCGTACTTGTCTTATCAAGTACATCATAACCCAGGACACTTGACACTATTCATGAGACAGGATCTTCCCGAGATATTCGTGGTGATTCTGTATAGGATACAGGACTTGACAGAGATATTTTATTTATAGACAATATGACTTGTTGCATTAGCTATAATCCCGCTGACATGGACATGAGACGTTATGGTCATGATATACATGATTACATTGGGTGGGGAGAGACACACAGGCTACAGGCTGTTTCATGTATATATCCACTACTATTGTGAGGTTGTAGACTCTCCAGCAGAGCTAGACCCTTTACCTGTTATTACTGCTACCGGCTCCCCGACACAGAGCTTGTAGCGGTCTCAGCCTGAGTTCTAGTGCTGCTCTCATATTGCATATTACTTAGCTGGTTACATAGTTTACCCAATTATTTACTTATTACTGCACTGCTTATTTATTTGGCTTATATTTTCTGTACCTTGCTATGTCCCCTGAGGACTTGGAATAGATTATGTCCCCAGGTTTAGCTGAGGAGCAGTACCCCGAGATATACGGGACAGGACCTGAAGCTATTACTGGACTTGATACTGGAGCAGAACTGAACCCTGAAGACGAGGTGACTACCGAAGACTTCTCCTGAGTACCTGATCCCGTACTCAGTATTTACTTTATGTTTATCTCTTTTGTTCCTGGCCTATTGAGCCAGTGTATTCAGACATATGTCGGATTATTTCTCCGACCGACTTGTTGAGATTTGTTGCTACTTATTTCCATTTCCTTATGCAGTTTATTTATTTATCTTTTATGGGTGAGATTAGTGTGACTTGTGGTAGTAGACCTTCTTTACAGCTTAAGTGCGCCCTGATGGTTCCATTAAATTGGGTTGACCATCGGTGCGTGCTGCTGGCCATTGCCACGTGTCCCGTCCCTCGATATTTTGGGACTGGGGCGTGACATCTTCCATGACTAATCTTGATATTTCTCAACCCATGACATAATATTAACACTCAAGCTTCCACTTTCTGATACTCATAAACTTCCATACTGACATTTATCATCCACTGTACATCCTGCACACAATTTTTGATACTTCTCCCACATATTGCTTCCTACACATCACTAGCCTTAATATCAGGTGAGATACCCATCACTAGTCATATATTGGTATACTCCTATCTACTCACATTAATGCTCTACTTTACCTTAACACAAGTCATACTACTTTAGAATAATGTATTATTATTCCCTCATAATTTCCTATATACTTATGGGTAACCATTCTACTATGGCATGCTCACTAATACCCTTTATGCATATATATTTCTCTACTCTTGACACACTCAAGTATCAATCACCAAATTGAATATCATGCTCCATTGATTTCCAACACACAAGGAATTTTGCTACCTTAGGACCGTGACAGCGCCTTCTGCGGAGGTTCGAGAATCTATGATAGGAAGGATATTGCAGGCTAAGGTAATCTCGGCGCATCCTTTTGGCCCGGAAATTTTCTTTATACTTAAATGTTTACATGGATCACCCAACTACCTAAATTCATGACTATCCAGAACCGGCATGCTGGCTCTGATACTAACTCCTGGAACCACTACTAATATTTTCTACTCCCTCTTCTACCTATAGTACCCATACTATCTATAGTTAAACCTATCATAGAACTAGTGCTACAAAGTACTATGCTATGGGTTATCCCTAGATTTATGCCTATTGCTCACATGCCTAACCAAGAACCACTTACAGACTCATAAGTCACACTCTCAATAGTCAAATACTCAAGACACAGACCTAATTGTAACTCCCAATTATCACACTAACAAGGACTCTAATAGAAATAAGCTATATAAGGAACTAGAGAACTGAAGGTATCTCTACTGATAAGCTAAGGAACAATGGAACAAAGTCCTGAAATAATAGAATTGAATAAGTATTAAGATGATACTTTAAGAACCAATTTAAGATACAATCTGATAATCATACACGTCTGTCCGAAATCATGACACTCAAAATCCTCGCCACGCCAGTAAGCATAGCTGCGATAAATGATAGATTCCATAACTAGGGTATGCAACTCTATAATTATGTCATCTAGGATCCTCACCACGCCAACCGGTATACCTGCGAGAAACTCTAAATTTTATAACTAAGATATGTACATCCGAAGTCAGGTCCCTATGTTTCCGCTACGCCAGCTAATATGGCAGCGTTAAACTCTAGGCTCCATAACCAAAGTAGACATTTTATCTTTTTCACTGTCCTCATCAATATATGTCATCAGATGATACCGTAACTTAGTCCATAAATTTTCTCTCGATATAAAATCAAACTAAATAACGAACACCAAGAATTTAAATCAACCGATCACCAAGAGTCAAATTCAACAACAACAAGGGAGAGCAGACAGAAACAAGGGAAAAGACCTGAAATAGGAATTGTAATAAGATTCTCAAGGGTCGTCTCAGGAATCTCTCAAGAAATTTATGATTGAGTATCCTCTCTCACCCTAGTGTCCTATGTCCTATATCCTATTACAGGCACACAGTAGTACAACTAAGTTGTCGCACTACCACGATATCATAAAACTTGCGAAACCTGACCTGCATGTGTAAACCCCCTGATTTTCAAGAATTTTTAAATTTGGATTTTTCACAATTTTTTGGAAATTTTTGGAAATTTTCTGTAATTAAATTCAGGTGTTTTAATTATTAAGTAATTTTTAAATGATAATAAATAATATTAAAATATTATAAAAATAATATTTTATGGTGTAAAATGAAAAACTAGACATAGGATAATTTTTCGGAAATTTATTGGACCCCAGAAGTATTTTTAAAGCCCTAAAAAAAATTAAAATATTAAACCAATTTAAAACCCAAATTAAATCGGGTTTATTTAATAAACCAACTGAATCGGACCGGGTTCAATTGAACCCAACCCAAACTCAGCCTGCGGGTCGGATCCGGGTCAAAACCCGCGACCCGAAACCGCTAGACCCGACCCGCAATCAAACCTTAACGGATCGGGCCGGATCCGTCAGACCCGACCCGATTAGGACCCGACCCGGCCCGAAATCCCTTCCCCTTCCCCCAGCCATTTCAGCCCCGACTCCGGCAGCCCGCCGCCTCGCCTCCTCTACCCGCAGCCGACCCCGCCGCTCCGGCTACCCGAAACGGCCGCCGCCGGCCGCTCCCTCTTCCTCTCCCTCCACCGGCCGCCCCACCAGCTTCTTCCTCCTCTCTATAAAAAGCCCTACCCGACCTGTTTTTCCTCCTCCCTCCTCCGACCCGAGCCCATCTCCGCCTCCGGACTTCACCGCCGTGCCCGGCCGTACTCCCCTCCAGCCCTCGACCTCGCCACACCCGCCGAGTCGGCCGCCCTCGAGAGCACCAGCAGCTGCAGCGGGCCAGAGCTCCGCCGAGCCCCGGCCAGCCTCGATCTGGCCCGCCTCCGCCGTTCAGCGCCTGCCGCGCGCCACCGTCCGGCCTCCGTGCCGTGCAGCGCTGCCCCCAGCTCCCTCCGGCCAGCCTCCCCCGCCTGAGCCTCTGACCCAGAAACCCTAACCCTAGCTTCTGTGGACACAGCACCCTAACACGTGTCGGACACGAAGAATTTGCAGTTTCTGGAGCCCTGTTCAAGTACTCGTATCTCACTCCTCGCTACCCCAATTTCTTTTCCGTCAGTTGCATCGCGTAGCCTGCATGACCCCCTCGGTGCCCGTGTAACCCGCTCGGTGCATCGCGTCCTGTGGTGATCGCGAACCGCGATCCAAAAATAGGAAAATCAACGCCCTGTTTTACCCCGGAACTGAGTACGTCCCGCCAAACGGGACGACTTGATCGCGTGCGGTCTTCACCGATACGTGCGCGTCGTCGATACGGACGTGCGGGATTTCGCAGAAGTTGATTTGGATGTGCGTGCACACCGAAATCAATGCGTATCCCGTATTTGACCTTTCTGGATCTCGCTGTAACTTAGTGTACACACGTCAGATCGAGACAAAACTTGTGCCATCGAACTCGTAGCAATACGCTGGTCCTGTGAGCCAAGTTTGGTTCGATTCTGAGAACGTTGACAAAATCGCGTGTCGTGGGCCCCACAAGCTCCACTTGACGGGCGATTTTGAGAACGGCTCATCGGAATTCAATTCTGGAAGTTCTGTTGGGTTCGTATCATTGTTCCTGACCTGTTGACACTAAGTTGGACAGATTTGGAGACCTTTGACCCTGACATATTTTTCGGTGCAAAGTGGCCCACATGTGGACCCGCCTTGACCTGAAAATATCGTTCGTCCCTGTGTCCAAATTGGACTCAAGGACAGGCGTTTCTAGCTGATTGATATTTTTTGAATCTGATGGTGATATTTATTTCAGCAACCGGAGTACTGCCTGCAAATCCCACTGAAGTCAGAGCCACAATTGGAGCCGGAACCCCAGGCAAGTGTACCTTGCCAACTTGCAGTCTTTGATACATATTACTTGAACTTAATTATAAACGGTTGTACATGCTTAAACCTAGGACCGTGTGACTTACTTAGCGTCCGATTAATAGTCGGGTGCCAACCCTGTACGCGGAGTTGTGTACGTCATCTAGAGATGGACATTTGTGACCCTTTACATTCTCGTACTTGCCATATCAAGTATATTATACCCAGGACACCTGACACAAATCATGATCAGAATCTTCCTGAAATATTCAAGGTGATTCTGAGTAGGTTGCAGGATTTATAACATAGACATTATATTCCTAGACATTATAGACATAGTATGACTCACTACATTAGATATGATCTTACGTGACGTGGACATGAGGCATCGTGGACATGAGACGTATGATTACACTGGGTGGGGAGAGACACACAGGCTACAGGCTGATTATATATATATAAAATCCATAGTAAACACATAGTAAAACTCATAGTATAACTGCTACCGGCTCCCCGACACAGAGCTTGTAGTGGTATCAGCCTAAGTTCTAGTGATGCTCTCAACTTGCATTTCACATAGATGGTTATATAGTTTACCCTATTATTTCATTTATTGCTGCACTGCATTTATTTTGGCATGAGCTTTCTTGTACCTTGCTATGTCCCCTGAGGACCTGGATCCGGATTATGTCCCCAGGATTAGCAGACGAGGTTTATCCAGAGGTTTACGGAACATGAACACTTCACGGAATAGTACCAGTACCTGAGGACGAGGTGACCGCTGAGGACTTCTCCTGAACAACTGCTTCTTCATGCTCAGTTATTATGGCAAATAGACTCTCTCTCCTGTTTAATTAAACAATTGTAACAGACTTTATATCGGATTGTTCCCCGAATTACTTTGTTGAGACTGGATGTTTGATTTACTTTCCTTATTGTTGTTGATCTTATTATCTTTTGTATGGATGAGATTTGTTCTGACTTGTTGTTGTAGACCTTATATTACAGCTTAAGTATGCCCCGATGGATCCATTAAATTGGGTTTGTCCATCGGTGCGTGCTGCTGGCCATTGCCGCGCATCCAGTCCCTCGATATTTTAGGACTGGGGCGTGACAACATGGGCCACCACTAAAAATATGTCACGACCCGCACCCGATGTAGGGATGCAAGTCGGAAACAACGCCCAGCCTACGTCGCAGAATCGGCGGTATAACGCTGTCTTGGTCTACTATACTATCTAAAATCTTATAATAATATAAAGTCTGCCAACAATAGCTCACACAAAAACTCAATCACAATCTAAAGCACGAGAAGATATGAATGAAGTCTAATTATACACCAAAAATATAATAATCAACAATAAAACAATATTCAATCACAAACTATAAGCCGGAAATAAATCCGGCACCAAAATGCTAAAGAGACTAACTATGAAAACTAGTAATCCGGATAAACCTCCCGGTAATCACTCCAGAACTAGTGGATCCAAGTCTGCACCATCTATAAGTCGAAGTCCATAGTATGTCGGACACTAATCTCTCGGATCCTTTGAAAAATATTTTCCAGTCAGGAATGGAGCGAAGTACATACCTCTGAAAGCAGTTCCAATAACATAATCGAGCATATATAACAAGCAATAGAAAAAGGATACAAGATGCACAAGTAATAAGAATGTACAATATAGGGAGAATAGGCAATAAGCACAATAAGAACTGAAAAGTAAATGAGGGAAATAAACTGCAAGTAGAAAACAAGAATACTAGCTATGTGATTTAGAGTGCAAGTTCGTTATGTGATCAGCTTAGGTTGCACATGAGGTATAAAGGTAACTCCATTATACGTGAGATGTATAATCGACATGCACATGAGATCAAAAGGGCTTTGATCACATAACCAACTCCTACTCCCCCTCCCCAACCAATACTCATGGATCCAATCACGACACATTACGTACATGATCACGATATAGTCACACTAGCACACGAAATAGTGGATGCACAAGAAGCACATGAAAGTTAATACCCGATGCACACGATAAAATACATGTGACTGGGTACCCGTTGCACACGGTAGGGGATAACACCTGCTGACGGGATCCATATAGCACCAGTCCGTGAAATCACTGTGTCGGAAATTAATGTATAAAATTCTAGAACATGCATATATACAATATTATGAATTGAAAACAATCAGAGAAATATACTCGCCTGTGGTCCAGAGCAATATATGTCAAACTGTCCGAACTGGTGTCACACAGACCTATATATGGAATATTGTATTAATACAAGGTTCTGGAAAGAAATTAAGTTAAACTAGTCAACATCTAGGTCAACAAGTCAATTCTAAGTCAAAAGTCAAACTCGGTCAACTCTAAGTCAACTATGGTCCACTATAGTCGAACTATGGTCAACTATGGTCAAGTACCTATTTCTAGGTTGCATGATTCTATTTCAAAGATATTGGGTTCATACACTATGAATCTAGGTCAACAAGTCACAACTTAGGATACTAAGATACCGTATCTCAGGATATGCAAAACAATAGGTAAATATCATATATCTATAATAGAACAATATTAAATATATAAATCATAATTACAAATGCTAAATGATTATCTTGGTTTTGAACCAACTTGGTATTAGAACACTAAACCTCTATCTTGATACCCAAACCCAATACCTTGATTATTCTCCAATACCTTGATACTTACCTTGGTATCTCAAGATAAATTCAAAATCTTATTTATACTAACTACCCAACAATAGATGAAAGATATAATGATACCTGCAAAGATGTCCAATACTTCACTAGATCAAGCCTCATCCAAACTGTTCAAATAACTTGGAAGGGAACAGGGTTCTTAGAGGGACGTAACAAGATACAAAAAGTATATGCCATAATGTAAATACTGAGTAAAGTAAATCAGGGTGAACTATCCTTCTAAGTGAATGCAATTTAAGGACAACTTAGTGCGTATGGAAAGTAGGCTAGGCTAGTGTAAACCCCCTGATTTTTCAAAATTTTTAAAACTGGATTTTTCACAATTTTCTGGAATTTTCTGGGAATTTTCTGTAATTTAAAAACAGGGTTTTAATTCTTAAATAATTTTTAATTGATATTAAACAATATTAAAATATTATGAAAATAATATTTTTGGATGTAAAATGAAAAACTGGACTTAGGGCAATTTTCCTGGAATTTATCGGACCCCGGACCTATTTTTAAATGCCTAAAAACTATTTATTTAATTATTTAATTAATTACTGGTTTTTAAATATTATTATTATTATTTATTTTTATTTATTTATTTCCCTGGCCCACTGGGCCCGGCCCACCGGCCCAACCCAACTCGAGGCCCAGCCCGCCCCGGCCTAGCGGGTCGGGCGGGTCGGCCAGACCCGAACCCGACCCGACCCGACCCGGCTGACCCCCGCCTCCCCACGACCCGCAGCAGCCCGCTTCGCGCGCCGCCTCCGCCGCGCTCTCCGCCGCGCTGCCCGCCACGCCCCCGCCATCCTCGACCGCGACGTCGCCGCCTTCCTCGGCCCCGTCCCCCACCGCCACGGCCCTATAAAACCCCGTTCCCCCCCGTTCTCCTCCGGCTCCCCGATCTTCCCCTCAGCCGCCCCTCGCCGGAACCCTAGCTCCCCGTCGACGTCACCGTCCGCCTCGCCGCTGCACCCTCCGCCGGCCTCGCCTCGCCGCCGACGTCGCCCAGCCGAGAAGCCACCGCCCACAGCTCCTCCCTCCACCTCCAGCCGCTCGGGCAGCCCGCAGCGCTGTCCCCGGCCGCCGGCGAGCCCCCAGCCGCCGTGCCGCGCGCCGCCGCACCGTCCCCAGCCCCTCCGCCGCAGCCCCAGCCGCCCATGCCGCCGTCCCCGCCGTCGGCCGACTTCCCAAGCCCTAACCCTAGTTACTGTTCTGTGTCCGGACACGTGTCCGACACGTGTCGGACACGGTTCGACCCCGGTTTCCGGGTCCCCTTCAGGTGCGTGTAACTTTTGATCCGTAGCTCCGTTTTCGATTCCGCAAATTGCGTTGCGAAGCCTGTATGACCCTCTCGGTGTCCGGACAAACTGTTCGGGACATCGCGTCCTGTGGTGATCGCACACCGCGATCCAAAAACAGGAAAAACCCAGACCCTGTTTCACCCCGGAACTGAGTACGCCCCGCCAAACGGGACGACTTGGTCGCGCGCGGTCTTCACAGATACGTGCGCCTCGTCGATACGGACGTGTGGGTTTTCGCGGAAGCTGATTCGGGTGTGCGTGCACACCGGAATCAACGCGTATCCGCGGACATCGCCCCGTATCCGCCTTTTCTGCAATTCGACCTAACTTCGTGCACACACGTCGGATCGAGACGAAACTTGCGCCATCGGACTCGTAGCGATACGCTGGTCCTGTGGGTCAAGTTTGGTCCGATTCTGAGAACGTTGACGAAATCGCGTGTTGTGGGCCCCATAGGCCCCGCTCGACGGGCGATTTTGTGTTCGGCTCATCGGAATCCAATTCTGGAAGTTCCGTTGGGTTCGTCTCAGCGTTCCTGACCTGTTGACACTGAGTTTGGTGAATTTGGAGACCGTTGACCCTGACGCGTTTTTCGGTGCAAAGCGGGCCCACCGGTGGACCCCGTTTTGGCCCGAAACTGCCGTTTCTGCCCTTGTCTCCAAATTGGACCCAAGGACAGGCGTTTCTAGCTGATTGATATTTTCTGGATCTGATGGTGATGTTTGTTTCAGCAACCGGAGTACCGCCTGCAATTCCCGTCGAAGTCAGAACTGCGAACATAGCCAGAACCACAGGCAAGTGTACCTCGCCAAAACTTGCAGCTTGCTACATATTTCCTGAACTTGGTTGTACGTCAGTGGGCAAGTAAAGCTTGCCAATTCTTAGACATTTCTGATTATAGTATTTTACTTGATTTTCTGGTAGTTTCTTATGTAACTTGATTAACTGCTCAACCCAGGACACCTGACACGCTGCATGTGACGGAATTGCCTGAGATTTACCTGGTGATTCCGTATAGGTTACATTTTTATGACATTTACAGTTACATGCGTAGATTCTATTCTGACTCATTGCATTAGTTATATCTTGCGTGACTTGTACCTGATATTCTGGAACTGTGACGTGAGATTACATGGGGTGGGGAGAGGATTATCATATCAAGGCTGAAAATAATATAATGAAAACATGGTTATCTGGAGGTGTCTTAGTCTCTGATACAGAGCTCTGGCACAAGTACTGGCCCTCTCGAGAAATACTGCTATGGTTTCTCCAACACTGATCCTGTAGTAGTCTCAGCCTGAGTATGACTAGAACTCTCACTTGCATATCACTTAGCTGGTTTACATAGTTACCCTGCTGTTTATTTCATTGCTGCACTGATATTCATTATGGCTTGAGATATTTCTGTACCTTGCTATGTCCCCTGAGGACCTGGAATGGATGATGTCCCCAGGTACCGCTGAAGAGAACTACCCAGAAGTGTACGGTACCGGAGCACTCCTCGGAACAGAACCAGGAACAGAGGACGAAGTAGTGGCCGAAGACTTCTCCTGAGCACCTGCTTCAGCTACACAGTATTTCCATTTTTCCAGCATTTTATTTCCTGTCTTTTCTTAATTGTAACAGAATAATTCTCGGATTTGTTTCCCGAGATAACCTTATTTCATATTGCTTATTTAATTCCAATGCATTATTTCTGGCTTCAATCTGTGTTATCTGTGGATGAGATTAGAAATACCTGAGACTGTAACTTAGTATTACTAGACTACAGCTTAAGCATGCCCTGATGGATCCATTAAATTGGGTTGTCCATCGGTGCGTGCTGCTGGCTATTGCCACGCTCCTCCAGTCCCTCGGCATTTTGGGACTGGGGCGTGACATGGTTTTTGTGGTGGCCCATGCAGGTCTACGACTAAATTGTTCGGTTTCAACTTAGGGACCGAACAGGCCTGCAATAAAAATAGGATAAGTTTTAGGATCTCATCCACTTGCTTGAATCATTTTTGATATCCGTATCGCATTCAAACTAATTTGAACTTGCATCTTGCCTTGATTCCTGTGCGCCTCTTATTGGGTATTTTGGATACAGGGAAATGGACCCACAAGAATGCAACGAGACTCCCGTCAGAACACCACCAGCTACAGGTGTCACCTACGACGACGAAGTGACACCAGTCGGAGGAATTCCCACAACTCAACAGAGCCAGCCGGCAGGTCAACCTACCTCCCGATTCTGGCGCGACGACATCCCGCCTCCGCCGCAGTTCGTCCCACCAATGCCCGTGTTCCCACCAGGACAGCCGATCGACGGGCAGCAAATATTTCAGATGATCTACGCGATGATGCAAGCTCAGCAGCAAGTCCAACACGAGGCTCAGCGTCGCGAAGCTAACTTCTTGAGGGACAGCATCGTAACTGCACTGGGGCAGGCCAACCTACCAGCTCGACGGCCAACTACAGGCTCAATCACTGACTTCCGCCAACTGAAGCCCCGCACTTTTTCTGGAAAAGAGGAGCCCACAGAAGTGCACGAGTGGCTCACCAACATACGGCATCAACTTGAAGCAGCTGAGCTTCCCCGAGAACGCTGGATGACCGCCGTCCGAATGCAATTGACGGACAATGCCCATCACTGGTGGCTATCCGAGGAGACGCGACTCGGACCAGACCGAGTCACTTGGGAGGAGTTCTCCAGACTCTTCCAAGAGATGTACATTCCTGCCATCGCTCGATCAGAACTGCGGGACAAATTCAACCGCCTCACTCAGGACTCCATGACGGTGGAAGAGTACAACGCAGAATTCATCCGTCTGAGTCGCTTCGCCCCCACCCTGATCCCGACTGAGGAAGAGAAGGCCGAGAAATTCTTCGACGGACTGAACATTGAGCTGCAGAAACTGATTGGGTCCGTCGCACCAACATCATACTCGGACGTTCTTGCTGCGGCTCGACGCGTGGAGCGCGTCACCAAGAGAGAGGCCAGACTGAAGAGGTCTTCCCCATCATCAACCTCCAGAACACCACAAGAAGAATCTGCAAAGAGACCGCACCAACAGCAGAAGGCACCTGCACCACAAACGGTAGCCCTCCTTACTTGTCACTACTGTGGCAAAGCAGGCCATATCGCCAAGGAATGCCGACGCAGACTAGGATTGTGTTTGGCATGCGGATCCCGTCAGCATTCAGTAAGGGATTGCACTCAACGTGGAGAAGGAGCACCAAGGGCGAACCAGCAAACTCCGCCAGCGCCTCGAGCAGCACCCTACCAGCAAGCTCAGCAGCAGCAGAGGAATCTACCTCAAGGACGAGAGCAAGCTTATGCGCTGACTGTGCAGGACGTCGATGCGAGTAAGTGATTTATAGTTATCCGTTTTTAGTCTTGTGTAGTTCGTGCCTCTTGGTTCGTGACCTCAGCCCCAACCTAGTAATTTGCAACTTGTTAATAATAGCCTGGTTTTCATAAAAGTTATAGTTTTAACTAGATTTTCCTGGAAGTGCATAACTTTCATTATTAGGGAAACGGTAGTTCCCTGAAATATCTTGTGATGTATTTTCAACCGATGTTTGCGACCGCGTCATCTCTGTTGACCGGTTATTCTTTGATTGCGAGGACGCAATCCTCTTAAGGGGGGTAGATTGTAAACCCCCTGATTTTTCAAAATTTTTAAAACTGGATTTTTCACAATTTTCTGGAATTTTCTGGGAATTTTCTGTAATTTAAAAACAGGGTTTTAATTCTTAAATAATTTTTAATTGATATTAAACAATATTAAAATATTATAAAAATAATATTTTTGGATGTAAAATGAAAAACTGGACTTAGGACAATTTTCCTGGAATTTATCGGACCCCGGACCTATTTTTAAATGCCTAAAAACTATTTATTTAATTATTTAATTAATTACTGGTTTTTAAATATTATTATTATTATTTATTTTTATTTATTTATTTCCCTGGCCCACTGGGCCCGGCCCACCGGCCCAACCCAACTCGAGGCCCAGCCCGGCCCGGCCTAGCGGGTCGGGCGGGTCGGCCAGACTCGAACCCGACCCGACCCGGCTGACCCCCGCCTCCCCACGACCCGCAGCAGCCCGCTTCGCGCGCCGCCTCCGCCGCGCTCTCCGCCGCGCTGCCCGCCACGCCCCCGCCATCCTCGACCGCGACGTCGCCGCCTTCCTCGGCCCCGTCCCCCACCGCCACGGCCCTATAAAACCCCGTTCCCCCCCGTTCTCCTCCGGCTCCCCGATCTTCCCCTCAGCCGCCCCTCGCCGGAACCCTAGCTCCCCGTCGACGTCACCGTCCGCCTTGCCGCTGCACCCTCCGCCGGCCTCGCCTCGCCGCCGACGTCGCCCAGCCGAGAAGCCACCGCCCGCAGCTCCTCCCTCCACCTCCAGCCGCTCGGGCAGCCCGCAGCGCTGTCCCCGGCCGCCGGCGAGCCCCCAGCCGCCGTGCCGCGCGCCGCCGCGCCGTCCCCAGCCCCTCCGCCGCAGCCCCAGCCGCCCACGCCGCCGTCCCCGCCGCCGGCCGACTTCCCAAGCCCTAACCCTAGTTACTGTTCTGTGTCCGGACACGTGTCCGACACGTGTCGGACACGGTTCGACCCCGGTTTCCGGGTCCCCTTCAGGTGCGTGTAACTTTTGATCCGTAGCTCCGTTTTCGATTCCGCAAATTGCGTTGCGAAGCCTGTATGACCCTCTCGGTGTCCGGACAAACTGTTCGGGACATCGCGTCCTGTGGTGATCGCACACCGCGATCCAAAAACAGGAAAAACCCAGACCCTGTTTCACCCCGGAACTGAGTACGCCCCGCCAAACGGGACGACTTGGTCGCGCGCGGTCTTCACAGATACGTGCGCCTCGTCGATACGGACGTGTGGGTTTTCGCGGAAGCTGATTCGGGTGTGCGTGCACACCGGAATCAACGCGTATCCGCGGACATCGCCCCGTATCCGCCTTTTCTGCAATTCGACCTAACTTCGTGCACACACGTCGGATCGAGACGAAACTTGCGCCATCGGACTCGTAGCGATACGCTGGTCCTGTGGGTCAAGTTTGGTCCGATTCTGAGAACGTTGACGAAATCGCGTGTTGTGGGCCCCACAGGCCCCGCTCGACGGGTGATTTTGTGTTCGGCTCATCGGAATCCAATTCTGGAAGTTCCGTTGGGTTCGTCTCAGCGTTCCTGACCTGTTGACACTGAGTTTGGTGAATTTGGAGACCGTTGACCCTGACGCGTTTTTCGGTGCAAAGCGGGCCCACCGGTGGACCCCGTTTTGGCCCGAAACTGCCGTTTCTGCCCTTGTCTCCAAATTGGACCCAAGGACAGGCGTTTCTAGCTGATTGATATTTTCTGGATCTGATGGTGATGTTTGTTTCAGCAACCGGAGTACCGCCTGCAATTCCCGTCGAAGTCAGAACTGCGAACATAGCCAGAACCACAGGCAAGTGTACCTCGCCAAAACTTGCAGCTTGCTACATATTTCCTGAACTTGGTTGTACGTCAGTGGGCAAGTAAAGCTTGCCAATTCTTAGACATTTCTGATTATAGTATTTTACTTGATTTTCTGGTAGTTTCTTATGTAACTTGATTAACTGCTCAACCCAGGACACCTGACACGCTGCATGTGACGGAATTGCCTGAGATTTACCTGGTGATTCCGTATAGGTTACATTTTCATGACATTTATAGTTACATGCGTAGATTCTATTCTGACTCATTGCATTAGTTATATCTTGCGTGACTTGTACCTGATATTCTGGAACTGTGACGTGAGATTACATGGGGTGGGGAGAGGATTATCATATCAAGGCTGAAAATAATATAATGAAAACATGGTTATCTGGAGGTGTCTTAGTCTCTGATACAGAGCTCTGGCACAAGTACTGGCCCTCTCGAGAAATACTGATATGGTTTCTCCAACACTGATCCTGTAGTAGTCTCAGCCTGAGTATGACTAGAACTCTCACTTACATATCACTTAGCTGGTTTACATAGTTACCCTGCTGTTTATTTCATTGCTGCACTGATATTCATTATGGCTTGAGATATTTCTGTACCTTGCTATGTCCCCTGAGGACCTGGAATGGATGATGTCCCCAGGTACCGCTGAAGAGAACTACCCAGAAGTGTACGGTACCGGAGCACTCCTCGGAACAGAACCAGGAACAGAGGACGAAGTAGTGGCCGAAGACTTCTCCTGAGCACCTGCTTCAGCTACACAGTATTTCCATTTTTCCAGCATTTTATTTCCTGTCTTTTCTTAATTGTAACAGAATAATTCTCGGATTTGTTTCCCGAGATAACCTTATTTCATATTGCTTATTTAATTCCAATGCATTATTTCTGGCTTCAATCTGTGTTATCTGTGGATGAGATTAGAAATACCTGAGACTGTAACTTAGTATTACTAGACTACAGCTTAAGCATGCCCTGATGGATCCATTAAATTGGGTTGTCCATCGGTGCGTGCTGCTGGCCATTGCCACGCTCCACCAGTCCCTCGGCATTTTGGGACTGGGGCGTGACAGCTAGACATATGCTGACGTAATTCACCAATCATCGTGACTGGCTAATATATGCTACATATGCCCCCCATATCCGGGGCAACTTTGCATAAATAATAATGTCTGTATATCTCCGAAAAATGTAGAATCTGCATAAATATAACGTCTGTATCGCTCCGAAGAATGCAGAATCTGTATAAATATAATGTCTGTATCGCTCTAAAGAACGCAAAATCTGCATAAATATATAGAGGTGGGTGTCCCATACGCCTACTAGTATTCCTCTCCTCCAAATGCCAATGTACAAGTCTCAAGTACGACGTGGACATCTCGTAACTATAATGCAAGTCACCTAGAGCAATACAACTACGCAAAGTACCATCACATGTGCTACTCGCACCGATGGCAAGTCAAGTGCGTAATCCCGTATCCTATCATGAATTCACTCTGTGATGTAAAATAGTACGTGATAAGGCCTCAGAGTTATAATGATAACTCCACAACTTTAGGTACGTTCTCTAGACACTTGGTCAAACACAAGTCCTAACGTCAACATCTTCGTCGATTATACCCGAGCAAAACTCAGAAGCGCATAATTATAAAATATTCAGAGAACAAAATATATGAATAATAATAACTAAATTTAAATAGTACAATAAGGCAAGGTATACTTGCCTGGAAGCCAGGCGAAGATTCGAACACTAACTCGCTTAGGAAGTAGCATCACAAGAAGGGGGCTGAAGCAGATATCTTTGGATGTTGTCACAAATATCACCAACAGTCTCGAAATAAGTGACATACTTAAAAAAGCATATCCATACGTCCAATTTGGATACAGGGGGCAAAAAGACAATTTCTAGTCAATACAGAATCCATAGGTGGACCCGCCTTGCACCGAAAAACGTATCAGAAACAAAAGTCTCTAAACTTAGCATATTATAGGTCAAACAAGTTCTAAACGATGATACAAACTCAACCGTATGTCCAGATTTGGATTCCGATGGACAGATCACAAAAACGGTCTTTGGAACGAATCATGGGGCCCACGAAACGGCGATCCGGTCACTGCCTCAGAATCAAAGAAAACATGGGTCACATGATAAGTTGAACGCTGCAAGTCCAATGGTGTCAGTTTTGTTGCGATACGATGAGCGTGCACAAAGTAATTGAGACATTATAAAAAGTCACGATACATGGATTTTTGACGGATGCGGGTTTATTTCGTTGCGCATACGCGATCGAATTGAATTCCGTCAAAGCCCACACGTCAAAAAATATCGTATGCACCTTTCGGTGCAATCGATACATGATGAGGTTGTCCGATTTGATGGGACCAACTCCGTATCGAAGATTTTTGAGTTTTATAAATCTATTTTTCTTGATTTTTAAGAAAAAATAAAATAGAGTTTAATGCAAAATAAAATAAACTAATTAAAGAAAATTAATGCTGGTTTTATAAGTTTTGCACATGAAAAGGAAAAACAAGTTTTTGTTCAGTAGATTGGAAGATATTGGTCTCTAAAGAGGGCAACTTGGGACAGTTTTTGAAGTACAAAAATTATATTTTTTTCATAATTTTGGAACCCAAATGACTACCAATCTAATACAAACTATTTAAAGGTGATGGAAGAGGGTTAGATAGAGATTATACCAGAGAAAGCGATTCGGGATTCGGTTGAGCAAGGAAGGAGTAATCTCTTCGCGTAGTGGGGGGGGGGGTTAGTATGCTCGGGTCTGGACTAAATTTGGGTGGAGAGGCCGGGTTAGTGTCGTCTAGCGGTCCGGCGGTCGTCGATGGTCGGGCCACCATAGGTGGGGTCGACAGTCATCGGGGGTGCCCCGGGGGAGGTCCCCAGTTGTTTGGGGGGCTCAACAACAGCTGCAACAGCAACAAAAACAGTAGCAACGATAGTAGTATAAGTGGCAGCATCAACATATTTGAAGTAGCGACAACAACAATAGTATAAGCAGCAACAGTAGAGGAAACTCAGGGGGTGATGGTGGTGGTGGTGGATGATGGTGGAGGTGGTAGTGGTCGGGTTGGAATAGAGAGGGTAGTCGGGTGAAGGTCGGTGTAGTAGTGGTGAATGGAGTTGATGAAGTTAGTTAGGATGATGGTGATGTTTAAGGAGGAAGAGGAGTGAAGTTGTGAAGAGTGGTGGAATGAAGAAGAAGAAGAAGAAGAAGAAGAAGAAGGAGTGAAATGTTTGTTTTGGGGTGGGAAATTGCTAGGGTCGATTGTAGGGATTTTTGGGGGGGTGTTTCTATGAAGGAAATGAGTGGTTGTGATAGGTAGAGGCTTAAATGGGAGGCTAGGATTTAATGTAGTTTGATGATGTTGCATAGTACCATATAAAGAGAGAGAGAGAGAGAGAGAGTGGAATAAGACCAGTCATGTATCCCAAAAATAGGATTTTTTCCATATGCTCCATCCAGTAGGAGGTGGACACCTAGCAACTATTTTATGTTTAGGTCCCTAATAGTTTAGGATTTTGCACAATTAGAAGAATTGGATTGGATGAGGGTAGAATCTATGTTTGGTGTATTGTAGAGAGAAAATTGGTGTAGGGTATTTTGTATTAGCCATGAGAGTGTGAGTATGGGTTTAAGTTGGTGTTTGGTCTAGTTTTTGGCTAGATTGAGTCGGTTGCCCTAGAATGAATAAAAATTGTGTCATTGGTGGTTTCGATGAATTTAAAGTGCATAGAATTTCAATTGGGTGTGACACAAGTGTCATTGACATAGTAGACTCATAGTAGATCATTAATATATATTGGGTTACAAGAAACGGATCGAAGTTGTGTCTCCAATTTCGATTGGGACAGACATAGGTACAAAGTTTAGGATTTAATTAGATATTTTGCGACGAATGTTGTATGATCAAAATAAAGCCCAAGAGAGTGTAATTATGAGTGAAACAAATGTAAGGATTGAAGATGAGCTTGCCTAGGTCAAGGGTACAAATTTTGTTGGAAGACAAAAACTAGTGTAGTGCTCTAGATTTTTAAACAACGTCGAGGTGCAACAAGTACTACAAAAATAGATATATTTGAAATAACTTCCATTATTAATCTAGAATAATTCCAAATAAACACAAATCCTAGATTTTGGGTCAGAGGGTTTACAATCTATCCACCTTAAAAAAATTTGCCCCTGAAATTTAAAATCTCTCTCCCCAATAATGAACTTAACATATCTCTAAATATAAGTACACGTCTTATCACTTAGTCCTACTCCACTCTCCTAACCTTAAATTTCCATACACATACAGTCTAATCATTTAAGGTATTTGGTCCTCTAAACATCTTTTTACCATCATGAATTGTCTCGTCATTGTTATCATGCTAATCTTCATCCAGAAAATCACCACATATAAGCCTAGGTTGCTCAAGGATGCCGCAACACCATCTCTGTTTGAATCTTCCAATATCTATAAAGGAATAATGTCATACCTTTACTCTCGAAGGAGTGCATGGGTTAGGTACTAAAATCCATCAATCACAAAATTCTCAAGGCCACCTCATAGTATCTAAATTCCTTGTTGTGTAGCTAAGGCAGTTACTATCTCATCATACTTTCCTAGGTAAAATATCATCGACCTATAGTATCCACAAAATTCTCGAAGAAGTATCTAGAGAAGGTGCTAAAAAGATTCATCATGAAGGACTATAAAAATATGAGCATCCCTATCGTTAATCATTTTAAGTTATCCTCAAAAGAGTGTCTGAAATAAGAGGAGAAGAAGGTAAAGATGTCTCGAGTTCCATATACGAGTGCGGTGGGATCTTTGACATATGTTATGTATGCATTTGTCCCAATTTATTGTATGCGATCAGTTTGGTGAGCCGATACATGTCAAATCCAGGGAAGCTTCATTGGGATGTCGTAAAGTTTTCGATTTGTTGTTTCATAAGTCAGAACACTGATTGAGCCAATTATAACATATTAACACTTATTACGCCATGACTTGGATAAGAGATCAGATCAACTACGGGCTATGTATACACACTTGTAGGTTCTCCAGATAGTTGAAAGCATACACTTAAGCATATTATGGCATTTTCCACTACGGAAGCAGTCGAGGCATCAATGGTGGCCTTATAGTTGAAAGGCATAGTTGGCGAGTTTGGTTCGAGAAGGTGAAAGTCTTATTGTTTGTTGACAGTCAAAGCGTAATTCATCTCACTAAAATTTTAGTATACCATAATCGGACAAAACACATCAATATACGGTATCACAAGATACATGAGTGAGGTGCAATAAAGAAATCAATCTCTTGAAGATTGATACTAAGGTGAACCCTGGCGAACATGCTAACGAGCGTCATTCCTATAAAGAGGTTCAAGAATGCCTTGAATTTTATTCAAGTACTCAAGTTTGAGCAAGGTTCTAGGCGTCTGTAGGAGGGTCATGATAATTTCGGGGTTCAGGTCAAAGACTGTGTCAGAGTCAGTTTCGTGTTCTAGACAAAGACCGCGTCAATGGACAGAATCAGTTCTGGACAAGATTGTGTTGAGGATAAGATTTAGGTTCTAAATAAAGACCGTGTTGGTGGAGATAAACCAAAGAGGAGCTAAAGTTAAAGGAGCATGGAGTATCGACAAAAGTCTCATGACGTGTCTAGTTGAACGACAATCCAAGGTGAATATCGTTGTATATGGCCTAGCGTTCTACTGCATGGTGCAACGGGCATCGTGATGATAGAAGAAGTCCAGAAGGTGTCAAAGCATCAATATGGGGCTCAAAGTAAGATATAGTAATATCATACTAGCTTGTGGACAATATTTTGTTGGTATACCAACAGTCTGTCGGTAAAGGATGAATTCGTTTCAACAAGTTTTGGGGTCCAAATTGACATAACAGTATGTTCTGAAAGAATTCCAGAGGTATACCGGCGGGTCAGGATTATGGGATTCTAAGAACGGTTCAAATCTAAGGATGATGCTATCGATGACCCAGATTTGCTCCTTAGGGCTAGTTTGGATAGATATAAATAGGGTTATTCATGCCCTATCTTTGGTTGGCTTGACACTTAAGGAGGCTTGCAAGAGAGAGTTCTTTGAGGTCAATAAAGGATTCTTCATGAGGAAGAATGATAGAGCTCATTAGAGATCTCGTCGAGGAATGATTTTGTATTATGATATTGTGTGTGTAGTCTTTGTAAGTTTTTCTTGTTGGTTCAATAAAGTTATTTTTTCTATTACCATGTGAAGTAGGTTGAGCTTGACCAAACCAAGTTAAATATTGTATATTTGTTATTGTTGCTTTTTGTTCGATTATTTGTGCTTTGTTATTCTCGGCATTCTAAGGTTATTGTTGTCACTTCCGTGGGACAACATGACCAAAATCCATCAGGGAGAAGGCAATCTTTAGAAACCGTTAGAAAACCAAGACGTTTTCTTATCTCCTTCCTATGAAAAAAAAAGGATGATTATACAACAGTAATATATAATTAAGTTAACTCATAGCACGAAGGGGATGTAGCTCAGATGGTAGAGCGCTCGCTTAGCATGCGAGAGGTACGGGGATCGATACCCCGCATCTCCATTACTTTTTTAATTTATTAGTTTTTTTTTTTCTAAAAAACTTTCCAAAACTCTCTCTCTCTCTCTCTCATTCATTCTTTCTTTCTTTCTTTCTTCTACACCTCTTCTTCCTCCTTATCGTTAGTTTGTCAGCGTGGAGAGGGACACAGCCACGTAGTGAGTCAGCCTACTCTACTCTACTCTACGCCCACCAGATATTGAGGTCGTAAAAGAACCCCTCTCTTCTCCCTTCCCCCACGCCAATTTTATTTCCCTCTCTCTTTCTCAATTTTTCTATTTAAACCCTCTTTTTCTCTTCTTCTTCTCCTCCCCTACTCCTCCTTGTCCTTCAGGTAAGGCTGTGAAAATTTATGGCATGGGTCAAATATTAGTTGTATACTTCGTTGCTGCTCGATTCTCTAGGTTTAATCTTAATTTTTCATAGTTTCTTAAACATTTCTAGTCTTTTATATATATATATATATATATATATATATATATATATATATATATATATAGAATGAGTAGGTGGATTCGTGTTATCTCAGGGTCTACTCAGCAACGGTGTTTTCACCGGTTTTGGAAAGGTTTTGAGCCGATCGTTTAAGAAGTGTATAAGAAACGCCTGGTTGGTAATTTTTTTGAGACACTGGTTTTTGTCGGCTCAACACCCCTCCTCCCAAAACCGGTGTATTGTAATTTTGGATGTCTTTATAAACACTCCAAACTGGTGAATTTTGAGGGTTATTATTATTTTATTTTATTTATTTATATTCTCACCAAAATAATATAATTAAGTAGTGGAGACGATGCACAAAAACTTCTTCTTCATGTAGCCTTCACAAATCCTATTTGGTTATTGCCGAAGTCGTTGTAAGTCGCAGTAAAGCTACTGACGCAAGTAGGCAAGCACCTCTCTACACAGGAGCTCAAGAGTTTAGAGAAACTCAAATGAAGACAAGAGACAGTATTTGATTTTTATTGGCACTGTTGCTTCCTCTCGTTATTTGTTGATTGCTTAAATAGAGAAATGAACAAACTCATATCCCCCCCCCCCCCACTTCTCACGTACACAGATCCTTATTTCTAGCAACTGTTACATCCACACAGTGATCCACAATTCTAGCAAAACCTATTCTCAAGCCACTCATGTATCATGGCCATGACCAAGTACTACACGTGCATGTCTTCATGGAACAGGATTAAGTCTAACAAATCATCCCATAAACCTGTTGCATGAGATTCACCTCTATGATGCCGAGCTTCTGCCTCATCTCAATGAACTTGACTCGCCCGAGCGCCTTGGTAAGGATGTCCGCGAGCTGCCCTTCAGTGTTGATGTACTCGATCTCAATCTTCCCTCTCTCGACGCACTCCCGAATGAAATGATACCTTGTATCAATATGTTTGCTTCGGTCGAGAAAGACGGGGTTCTTGCTGAGGGAGATGGCGGATTTGTTGTCCACCATGAGCACGACGCTGCCGGCCTCCTCGTTCTTCTAGTCACCAAGGAGATTTGCAAGCCAAATGCCTTGGCATGCCGCCGTTGTCGCGGCAATGTACTCGGCCTCGCAGGAGGACAATGCCACGACCTTCTGCTTCTGAGATTGTCAGCTAATGAGGCTACGGCCGAGGAAGAATAGCACGCCAGTGGTGCTCTTGTGAGTGTCGATGTCACCTGTCATGTCACTGTCGCTGTAGCCGATCAACCGTTGTTCCTCCACCTTCTTTGCGTAGCGACAGCCAAAGTGACGTGTGCAGGCGACGTAGCGGAGGATGCGCTTGACGGCAGCAAGGTGTTCGGTGGTTGGGTTCTCCATGAACCGACTCACGTAGCCTACCGCGTACTAGATGTTTGGGCGCATATGCACCAAGTACCGGAGGCTCCCGACGATGCTCCTGTAGAATGTGGCGTCAGTCGGAGGGGCTGAGCTCACCTTGCTTAGTTTGAACCTCGGTTCCATGGGGACGCGGCACGGGTTGCAGTCCACTATGCCACTCTTCTCCAAGATTTTGAGCACATATGCCTCTTGAGTGAGGGTGATAAAACCATTGGACTGCTGCACCTTAATGTCGAGGTAGAAAGTGAGCAACCCCAAGTCACTCATTTTGAACAAGGCCTTCATCTCCTCCTTGAACCTGACAATCTCCTGTGGGTCCGTCCCGGTGATTATGAAATCGTCGACGTACACTTCCACAAGTAGGCGAGCTGGACCTTTGCCGCGTTCATACACAGCTTGCGCCTGTGCACTCCGGTAGAAACCAAGTGACAGTAGGCAACTGTCAAGCTTGGTGTTCCAAGCCCTTGGTGCTTGTCGCAGTCCGTACAGTGCCTTGTCAAGTTTCAGCACTTTGTGCTCCTGGCCTTCGACAACGAAGCCGGGAGGTTGGGCGATGTACACCTCCTCCTCGAGGTTGCCGTTGAGGAACGTCGTCTTCACGTCCATGTGGTGCACCGCCCACCCCTCATGCGTGGCGGGTGCGGTTAACAAGCAGACAGACTCGAGGCGAGCAACCGACGCGAACACTTCTTCGAACTCCACTCCTTGCCTTTGACCTGAACCTGTGCGGCCCGTCGTCATCGGCGTCGAGCATGGCCGAGGTGTTGGTGGGCGGCGAGACGAATTCCACCCCACCTTGTGCAACAAAGTTGGATGTTTCTGCTCCGGACGTCGGCATCAACGGCCCTGGACTGGGCGCTACTGGTGTTGATGGCTAGCCACCCTCGTGTACTGGCGTGCCTACGTGTTCAACATGTGGTTTGGGGATCATAGTGTACTCAATAGTAAATGTCTCACCTACGTTGTCTTGCGCGCACCAGTCCCACTTGTCTTCCTCGTCGAAGACAATGTCGCGCGTGACGTGCACGCGCTTGCCGGCGGGGTCGTACACCCGGAACGCCTTGGTGCCGAGCTCGTAGCCGATGAAGACCATGTGCTTGCTGCGATCTTCTAGCTTCTGTATGTTCGGCTTGACCACCTTGGCGTGTGCGACACAGCCGAAGGTGCGGAGGAAGTGCACTCTCGGCTTGTGTCCGTGCAATGCCTCGTACGACGTCTTGCCGTCGACGCTCTGTGTCGGCGAGCTGTTGAGTATGTAGACGGCCGTCGTGACCGCCTCGCCACACTCCCTGGGCATATCCTTTGCCTTCAGAAGGCTGCGCGCCATCGCGACGACCGTCTGGTTCCGGCGCTCGACGACGCCGTTCTGTTGCGGTGAGTACGACGCAGTGAGGTGGCGTTTGATGCCCGCGCAATACTCGCTAAATGCTACGGATTTGAACTCGCCCCCACGATCAGTACGGAGCGCACGCAGCTTGCGTCCGACCTCCACCTCGGTGAGGGCCAGAAAGTGTTTGATGGCTGCCGGTGCTTCATCCTTCGAACCTAGTAGCGTCAACCACACGAGGAGCAAAAAGTAGCGCTTGCCACCGGGTGTCGCCGGCGTGATCGGCCCGCAGAGATCACCGTGCACGAGGTCTAGCAGGTTGTCGGCGCGGTACTTGGCCTCCTGTGGAAATGGCGCATGCCGCTGCTTCCCGGCAAGGCAACTATCGCAAATCTGATCGACGTTGTCGAACCGTGGTAGCCCGTGCACCATGTTGCGGCGAGCTAACTTTCGGAGTGCTTCGAAGTTGAGGTGGCCGAACCGTGCATGCCACCGCCATGCGTCGTCATTGAGCCCTGCTGCTAAACACACTGGTTGTGCAATATCAAGAGATAGAATGTACAGTCGGTTTCGGACACGTTTTACCTTGGCGAGGAGGCGTCACTGACGATCGCGGATCGAGAGCACGCTGCCTTCGATGAAGACTTGGCAGCCATTCTCATCGAGCTGCCCAAGGCTGATGATATTGTTTCGTAGCTTCGGGATAAAGTAGACGCAGGTGAGGGCGCGGTGGTCGTCGTTCTGGCATGTGAACATCACCGTACCACGCCCTCGGATGTCGACGACCGACCCGTCACCAAACTTGATGGAGCCCATGACCCCAATGTCCAGCTCGGCGAAGACCTCCTTGCAGCCCGTCATGTGGTTGCTGGCGCCGGTGTCGAGGTACCATGCATTGCCGTGGTGGTCGTCCTCGCGGCCTAGATGCACCTGAGCGTGCACCGCGTCAAGCATGACGTTGTTGGTCGCGCCTACGGTGGTCTTTGCGAGGGTGCACTCCTGCGCCATCAGCAGTACGGGCTCATCGTCGTCAGCTTGCGTCAAATGGGTCTGCTCACCGCGCTTCGGCTTGCGACAGTCCTTTGTCCAGTGGCCGTAGATACCACAATTGTGGCACTTTTCCTTCTTGTCATGCGTGCCGCCGGACGCGTTGCCATTGTTCGTGTCGCCATGGCTACGACCTCTTGGTCTGCCGTGCCCACGACCACTGCTCTTGCCGCCGTCGGAGTAGGCCTCGCCTTGCTTCCTCTGCTTCGTGCGAGCGAGCCACTCTTCGGAGAGGAGAAGGCGTCTACATGTGTCGTTGGCATTGCCGCCAAGATCGTACCGCTCCTCGACGGTTAGAAGCCGACCGGTAAGCTCTTCAATTGACAGCGTCTTGAGATCCACTAGTCTCAATGGCGATGGTGACTTGCGCGTACTTGGGTGGAACGGTTCGAAGAAATTTTTTAACTACCTTCTCGTCGTACATTTTGTCACCGAGTAGTTGCATGTCGTTGACGAGTCCCGTGAGCCGCATTGCGAAGTCCTCGATGGACTTGCCATCCTTGAACTTGATTGTTTCGAATTCGGCGCATAATTTATGCGCTTTGGCCTCGCGCACGTGCTCGACCCCCATCCGCATCATCTTCAGAGTGTCCTATGCTTCCTTGGCAGTGTCTTTCACCGCCAGTGTCCACAGCATCTCCGGCGGCACGTCTCGGAGTATGACGGACATGGCCATCCTATCGTCGCGGTAGTCGGCGTTCCCAGGTTCGATCGCCTCCTACAGGCCTTGCGCCTGCATGTTGACTCTCAATAAGAGAGTCCAATCTGCGTAGTTGGCAACATGGGGTACTCGAAGGCGAATGAGGTCTCCTTCATCGGTATCGACGTCGATGCCATAAGGCTCTGATACCAATTGTAAGTCGCAGTAAAGCTACTGATGCAAGTAGGCAAGCACCTCTCTACACAGGAACTCAAGAGTTTAGAGAAACTCAAATGAAGACAAGAGACAGTATTTAATTTTTATTGGCACTGTTTCTACCTCTCTTTTTTGCTGATTGTTTAAATAGATAAATGAACAAACTCACACCCCCCATTTCTCACGTACACGGATCCTTATTTCTACCTGGAGGGGCTGAGCTCACCTTGCTTAGCTTGAATCTCGGTTCCATGGGGTCGTGGCACGGGTTGCAGTCCACCATGCCACTCTTTTCCAAGATTTTGAGCGCATATGCCTCTTGACTGAGGGTGATGAAACCATTGGACTGCTGAGGAAAAGGGTATTTTATAATAAAATTTTTGTGTTGTTGATTCCTAGGTGTAGTGCTTCTTCCCTTATGCCTCCTATTGGTACTAGTGGACCTGCAATACAAAACCTATAGGTATAACCTTTTGTTCAATACTAAAATCGATAATTAAAGTATCCGAGGCTGGATCAATCGAGGATACACGACAGAAGGAATTGTTCTATCTCCAAACTTTACCCTAATCCGAGAGACTATTCCTCCCGGAACAAAAGGATCAAAACTTTAATACCGAGGTAGAAAGTGAGCAACCCCTAGTCACTCATTTTGAACAAGGCCTTCATCTCCTCCTCAACAAGAACTCCGTCTTCCATGACCGAAGCGAACATATTGATACAAGGTATCATTTCAATCGGGAGTGCATCGAGAGAGGGAAGGTTGAGATCGAGTACATCAACACTGAAGGGCAGCTCGCGGACATCCTTACCAAAGCGCTCGGGCGAGTCAAGTTCATTGAGATGAGACAAAAGCTTAAAAGGCATTTGTGCTCAAAATCTTGGAGAAGAGTGGCATGGTGGACTGCAACCCATGCAACGTCTCCATGGAACCGAGGTTCAAGCTAAGCAAGGTGAGCTCAGCCCCTCCGACTGACGCCACATTCTACAGGAGCATCGTCGGGAGCCCATAGTACTTGGTGCACACGCGTCCAGACATCTCGTACGCGGTGGGCTACGTGAGTCGGTTCATGGAGAACCCGACCACCTTGCTGTCGTCAAGCGCATCCTCCGCTACGTCGCCGGCACACGTCACTTTGGCTGTCGCTACGCAAAGAAGGTGACGGAAGGTTGAGATCGAGTACATCAACACTAAAGGATAGCTCGCGGACATCCTTACCAAGGCGCTCGGGCGAGTCAAGTTCATTGAGATGAGGCAGAAGCTCGGCGTTATAGGGGTGAATCTCATGCAACAGGTTTAGGGGATGATTTTTTAGACTTAATCCTGTTCCATGAAGACATGCACGTGTAGTACTTGGTCATGGCCATGATACATGAGTGGCTTGAGAATAGGTCTTGCTAGAATTGTGGATCACTGTGTGGATGTAACAGTTAGAGAAATAAGGATCTGTATACGTGAGAAGTGGGAGGATGTGAGTTTGTTCATTTCTTTATTTAAGCAATCAGCAAATAAAGAGAAAAAAAACAGTGCCAATAAATCAAATATTGTCTCTTGTCTTCATTTGATTGAGTCTCTCTAAACTCTTGAGTTCCTGTGTAGAGAGGTGCTTGCCTACTTGTGTCAGTAGCTTTACTGCAACTTACAATTGGTAAAGGTAGTTAAAAAATTCCTTCGAGTCGTTCCACCCAAGTATGCGCAAGTCGCCATCGCCATTGACTCTAGTGAATCTCAAAACGCTATCAATTGAAGAGCTTACCGGTCGACTTCTAGCCTTCGAGGAGCGGCACGATTTTGGCCGCAACGCCGGCGACACATGTTGCCGCCTTCTCCTCTCCGAAAAGGAGTGGCTCGCTCGCACGAAGCAGAGGAAGCAACACTGCCAATAAAAATCAAATACTGTCTCTTGTCTTCATTTGAGTTTCTCTAAACTCTTGAGTACCTGTGTACAGGTGCTTGCCATGTCACCGTCGACATCAAGTTTGGTGACAGGTCCGTCGTCGACATCCGAGGGCGTGGTACGGTGATGTTCACGTGCCATGTCACTGTCGCTGTAGCTGATCAGCCATGGTTCCTCCACCTTCTTTGTGTAGCGACAACCAAAGTGACGTGTGCCAGCGACGTAGCGGAGGATGCCCTTGACGGTAGCAAGGTGTTCGGTGGTCGGGTTCTCCATGAACCGACTCACGTAGCCCACCGCGTGGCGCGTGTGCACCAAGTGCCGGAAGCTCCCGACGATCCTCCTGTAGAATGTGGCGTCAGTCGGAGGGGCTGAGCTCACCTTGCTTAGCTTGAGCCTCGGTTCCATGGGGACGTGGCACGGGTGACGCAAGTAGGCAAACACCTCTCTACAAGGTAAACTCAAAGAGTTTAGAGAAACTCAAATGAAGACGAGACATTATTTGATTTTTGTTGGCATTGTTGCTTCCTCTCTTTATTTGCTGATTGCTTAAATAGAGAAATGAACAAACTCACATCCCCCTACTTCTCACGTACACAGATCCTTATTTCTAGCAACTGTGACACCCACACAGTGATCCACAATTCTAGCATGACCTATTCTCAAGCCACTCATGTATCATGGCCATGACCAAGTACTACATGTACATGTCTTCATGGAACATGATTAAGTCTAACAGTCGTACACTGTAAGATACACATCCATAAAGACATCTCCAAGAATCATGTATCAAGCTGAGTTCGACATTAGAAATGAGACTTTGGGAGCACTTTTGTTTATATATGGGCATATAGGTAATTTTATTTTTGTAAAAAAATTTCAGAACCGTTCATTAATGAATTACCAAGTATGGGTTGGACTGGTTTAAAAGTCGCTACTTAAAACCACTTAAAACTGAACCCTTCGTAATCGCTTATAAGTGATACTCTAAAAACACCTCATAATTACTACCGCAACAATTGTCAAGCATACCCAAATCTCGACACATTATATTGCTGACCAATAAAGCCATGAAGCTTTGACTTTATATATATATATATATATATATATATATAAAAGGAGGAATCAGAATTCATGCTAAGCATCTCCGCATGTTCTTCGAAATAGTAGTCGTTAGATTGTATTTTTTTACCGTTCAGATTAGATCAAAATCACTCGAGGAATTGAGTAGTTTAAGAATCTAATTTGAACGATACAGCCAACGCCTGCAATTTCGGAGAACATGCAGGGATGCTTAAGAGCGAGGATCTCGATTCCTCCTCCTCTCTCTCTCTCTCTCTCTCTCTCTCTCTCTATATATATATATATATATATATATATATATATATATATATATACATTGTCTGATGGCGACCGATGGGAAACATAGTTTGGCTGATGGATATTTTCATATTAAATATGTGACAATATCAATTGACTAAAGAGACGTACTTTATTCCTTCATTTGCGTTAAGCATTCATCATGATGGAGATAGAATCAAAACTTGGTGGTCGAGATGGAGGAATGCTACTGGAGTACTTTGCGTTTGGACTCTTTGGAGGATACCTTTGAAGTTTTTTTTCTATATGATCAACCATGCTTTACAGATCTAAGTGTTGGGCAATTATGACCGTGCCCAGGTAATTAGTGTAGCCGAAATGAGTATATTAAAAATACATCAAAAGATAGGATAAGGAAGTTAGAGGTGATGCCAAACGAGGACAAGAGGCGAGAAAATCGTGTTAGGTGATTTGAACATGTGCGAAGTGTACTAGAGGTTGGCCTAAATGAACATGGATTGAAGTTTTAAAGAAGGATACGGTTTTTGTTTGTATTAAAATTAGCTGAATCCATGAAAAGGATTCAAACAGCACCCCAAAAATTTGGGATAAAGTCTTTGTTGTTGTTGTTGTTGTTGTTCTTGTAGATCAAAAGCAATAAGATAGATCTCCAATTAGATTGTTCGCTATATTTTCTATCAACAAGGATCTAATCTACTTCTTGATACATAAGGACATGGATATGAACTAGTATACCTGATTGAAGTTGATGTACAATGTTGTTATTGCATTCATTTAGTTATGTTTTACAGCTTTAGCTATTGAGTCCGTTTGAAAAACATGCAATTGCAGACTATAGAATTCCATACCTCAAGGCCATGCTGTTAACTTACGCTAGTCCATATTTCTCTATTCTTTATAAAGAGGTTTGAAATAGGCTAGTCGTCTAAGCCGTATGTATATCCTCACATAATTAAAAAAAAAATCCTAACTAATTGTTTAACTACCTAATATTATCTAACTATAGCCAAACATTTCTAACTCGTATGGTTAAAGCGGGAGGTATTCTTCTTGGATGGATGGGTTCGATTTCAAGGGACGTCGGTATTTATAATAAATTTATTTTTTTCAACCAATTTTTTTTTATCTGCGTGCAATGCACGTGCACATTACTAGTTCTTATAATGCTGCTCTATGTTGTTACATGCGACGTCTAGGCGCGCCTAGGCGGCCTGTTGAGGGGAGAGCGCCTCGACCAAGGGAAATATTCTCCGTATTTGGAGATGGGCGCCTAGGCGGGCGCATAGTGTCAACCAGGGGAAGGAAAGACGAACGTCTAGGTTATTGTTGCTGCTGGTGCTCAAAAATAATAATTTGATGTTGCTGCTTCTGTTGTTGCTGGTACTGCTTCTGCTCGTACTGCTGCTGCTGTGACCTGGGTGGGCGCCTAGGCGGCGCCTAGGCGAGGCGGCCACCCTCTCGCCTCGCCTCGCCTAGCGCCCAGAACAACTTTGATGCTGCTTGGTTTCCATGTAGACACTAATCGTGTGCAATTTCATTTATGTTTTTATTGGTTTTATAAAATTTTCATGCCATTTGGGATGTCATTCCTTTAGTCTTTAGTGTAATGCGTCATAGAGATGAATGTAATTCCCTATTAGTATTAACCAATTATATCATCTTATCTCTTCGTGTAGACTCTTTATAGTGTAGGAGAATTTGAAGGGTGTTGCTTGGTTGCATGAGCTTAAACTGCAACAAAAAAATAGGTCTACCTATTTGCCAACTGGCCACTAGGTTTTATGGTATGTCTCTCTTATTCTCATAGCAACCTTTGCAAGAAATTTGACACCAACATAGAGGATTGGTGTCATGTGGATATCTGATCATAAAATTTATCAAATCTTGTATGGAGCTTTCTTATGCTCCATAGCCGACTCATTCTAACGAAAGAAGACTTGGATGATGATGACAGATTTTCGTGCCAATTTTAGACTTAATTTTGATCTATTCATATTGATGAATTTTTGTTGAATTGTAGAACAATTAGACAAAATATGAATCCATGTTTCCCATCTTATCGTCTTATGCTTCTACATGCATGACCTCTCTGTGCATATTTGATGAATCGTACTTCGAGTATAGTGAATGCACTTTTTATGGTCCCGAGTTGATTATGGTCAAGGTCTTGTTTCATATAATCAATATTGTGGATGTGTACAGGTCTTTATCATCCTAACAATGTTCTTATTTTAAAGTGTTGACACTAACACCTGCTTCCTCTTTGGTTTTCAGCAATTCTAAATGGCAGCTTCTTCAATATGCCTCACCTCAAATGGGATATCTACTTGCTGCACCAAACGAAGTCTAACTAAGGAAATTTATGGTATGCGTCTGAATTCCTTATCAGGCATTCATTCCCGTGCCACAGTGTCTAGGCTAGTGTCTGCCAGTGCCTCTTCTGGTCAGCAGCAGCATGAAGGAAGACGAGGATTCCTTAAACTGCTACTTGGAAATGCTGGACTTACTTTGCCAAGCTTAGTGAGCACAGGGAAGGCTTATGCTGACGAGCAAGGTGTATCCTCATCAAGGATGTCATATTCAAGTTTCCTAGAATACTTGGACAAGGGTAGGGTGAACAAAGTTGATCTATACGAGAATGGAACAATAGCGATCGTGGAGGCTGTTTCACCTGAACTTGGTAATCGCATCCAAAGGGTTCGAGTGCAACTACCAGGTCTCAGTCAGGAGCTTCTTCAGAAGTTAAGAGAGAAAAATATAGATTTTGCCGCACATAATGCCCAAGAAGATTCAGGCTCTCTTTTGTTCAATTTAATTGGGAATTTAGCTTTCCCTCTGCTTCTCATTGGAGGTCTATTTCTGTTATCAAGACGGTCAAATGGTGGACTTGGTGGACCTGGAGGTCCAGGAAATCCCCTTGCCTTTGGTCAGTCCAAAGCTAAGTTCCAAATGGAACCCAACACTGGTGTCACATTTGACGACGTAGCCGGAGTGGATGAAGCAAAGCAGGACTTCATGGAAGTGGTGGAGTTCCTGAAGAAACCAGAGAGATTTACTGCTGTTGGTGCTCGTATTCCTAAGGGTGTTCTTCTCATTGGTCCTCCAGGAACTGGAAAGACTTTGCTTGCCAAGGCAATTGCTGGTGAGGCAGGTGTTCCGTTTTTCTCTATTTCAGGGTCTGAGTTTGTAGAAATGTTTGTTGGTGTTGGTGCTTCACGAGTTCGTGACCTTTTCAAGAAGGCCAAAGAAAATGCTCCTTGCATTGTGTTCGTTGATGAGATAGATGCTGTTGGCAGGCAAAGAGGAACAGGGATTGGGGGAGGGAATGATGAGAGAGAACAGACTCTCAATCAGCTTTTGACTGAGATGGATGGTTTCGAGGGAAACACTGGGATTATTGTAATTGCAGCAACCAACCGTGCCGATATTCTAGACTCGGCTTTGCTAAGGCCTGGTCGCTTTGATAGACAGGTGAGTGTTATTCATCTATTGTCTAGTGTACTTATCCTGCATTTTTGTTTTTACTTATCCTGCATATGTTTCAGTTCTTTTTATCGACCAGAACCCTACTTTTTTCTTCTTACTAAAATTACTTGCATTCATGTGGCCTTTTATATGGATATTTGTTCCACACCATTCTAATGTTTTCCGATAATTATGGTCAGGTATCTGTTGACGTTCCAGATGTACGTGGGCGCACTGAGATCTTAAAGGTGCATGGTGGCAATAAGAAGTTTGATGGTGATGTATCTCTAGATGTTGTAGCTATGAGAACACCTGGTTTTAGTGGAGCAGACCTTGCAAACCTTTTGAATGAAGCAGCCATATTGGCGGGCCGTCGTGGCAAGACAGCCATTTCATCTAAAGAGATCGATGATTCCATTGACAGGATTGTGGCTGGAATGGAAGGAACAGTCATGACAGACGGGAAAAGTAAAAGCCTTGTGGCATATCATGAAGTTGGACATGCCATTTGCGGGTATGGATGAATCTAACCTGTAATTTATTGTCTTTGTCTATTATATTCTGCATCCATGCTACTTGGACATTGCTTCTTATCTATCATAACTTCATTGCAAATCTGAGTAGGGGTGAGCATTATTCTGAGTAAAACTGAGCAGATTCTGGAATAATTTTCATGGCTGCTTCTATATTCCGTTTATCAGTATGTTCTGTTGTAGGACTCCTAACCCATGCAGATCAAGCCACCAATTTTTTTTCTTAACACTTTTTCCCCTCGAAGTTGAAGTGAATGCATATTTTCTTGCAGTTTCTTCTTAATCTTATATCTTGTACTAAAAATTGAAGGGCTTCCAACGTCCATTAATTAATTTTTGCAATGATCTGATGAATACTTCAATTATGTTTACTCTTTGGCCCAATTGTGTTCCAATTAAATGCCTCTTCTAAGCTGAAACCTTGTGGCAACTTCACTCTGCAAGAATGTCTATCTAATAAACTTTAATACTTTTAATTGTCTCTGAAAGTTGAAGTTAAGTATAATTCGTCGGTAAGGGCGCAGAGAACCAAATTGTTTACTGGTATTGTGAATTTGTTAGTGCAAACACAATGTCTACCTCCACCTTTATCAAAGTACTTGGCACCACCTACAGAATTCCTTCTTATTTATCAAAAGAATAATATACAGAATTCCTTGTTCCCGTTCAGGCAGATTTTTGAATACTGAAATTTGATAGGCAATATCCACTAGTAGGTAATTTGTGAAGCACCACTTTTCTTAGAGCATCATACGTAAAGTTAATAATTTACTGACCATATTTTACATGGTTCATCATCATCATCATCATCATCCAAGCCTTCTCTCATCAGAATAGGGTCAGCTGTGGAGAATAAGAAAACTTCATAGAAGATTTGACAAAGTCTTGATGACCGGCTGTCGACCTGATATCAACCCTCTTATGTTGGTTTCAAATTCCTAGCCAAGGTCGCTATGAGCATGAGAGTGTCATATGCCATAACCCTAGGTGGCAAGTTGGCAAAGACATAAATAAATAACTGAAAACTGAAAAAATCATACAGAAAAAGGGCACCACTAGGCTTCGAACTCGTGCCCCTTTGCATAGGAGGTGTAAGTGAAAACCAATTTTACTGATTGAGCTATTCTCTTATGTTGTGTGAGCACTAAAATTTAAAATACTATCAAAGGTTATATATATAAAAAGGAACCTATATTTTTTTGGGGTGCCCCGGACGGCCGCCCTGCCTGCCAGGGCTGGCCCTGCCCAATGGAATAGCGGGTTGAATAAATTAATATGGAATTGCATTCATCTTATGCTAGGTTGAATAAAGTAGGGCGGAATTAGGTCATTAATTATGCAAAGGAATAATTATGTTAAGTAGCTAATGCATCTAAGCATATGGTAATGATCTTAGCTGAGAATATGTGGCCTGTCATTCTACTTATATTATGTAAAGACATCCACTGTAATAGAATCACTAATTGTAGTGGGAGTAGGGTTTTTTTTAAGGTTCATCATGTGACACTATGGACACTTGTTCTTAAGTAGGTGACTCACATTTAGTTGGGACTTTGTATCACATTATTCGTTTTGCATATATTGGGAAGTACTTTTGCTTAGTTAGAAACATAGTTCCTACTATTAGCCAAGTCATTGCCATTCACTTAGCATCCCATTTTGGGGTACTAATTGTGTACTTCCATAATCATTTCTTTCTTCATATCATGTAGCATATTTTCTCTGGCTCTCCTTAAATGTCTCCCTGAAGTCCATTGTATTTCTCAGTCATCTGACCGCTCTGTGAAACGGTCCTTTTTATGCCCAAGTCATTCTAACACATGGGTCATACTCGTTAAGGAAAAAATGTACATTCGCCATAATTGGGTAAATAACATGCTAGGTTCCAATTCTGTAAATATAGGACATTGTTATTTTTCTCGATGCTGTTTTTGTTGTTATTTTGTGAACTGTGATCTCAATTGAGTTAGCTAGCTCTGCAAGATGACAGGTTTCTTATGGGGTCCGTACAATTGCACTTCTCATCCAAAAAGTTGCTTTCAGATTCATTTATTAAATTGGTAAAACTTGTATCATGTTGATTATGGATGAAACCGGACTTCAATGTTAGTTAGATACCAAGGATCTTATGATAAAATTGGAACAGCACATGTGACTGCAATAAAGGCCTCTTCAGTTTTGCGTATTTTGACAAGAAACTCAAGCGTAAACAGCACATGTGACTGCAATAAAGGCCTCTTCAGTTTTGCGTATTTTGACAAGAAACTCAAGCGTATCTTAGGCAGGTTTCTCTTTGCCAAAAAGATTATATTCATTGTGCAGGTCCTTAATAATCTTGTGTGAAGATTTGTATATTTGCTAGAAATCCATCAACTCGTGAAATTTGGATTATTGATGGACGATTGTCAGCTACCTTCACGACTTATATAATTACATACAAAATGAAATCAGTAACTTGAATTAGATATTGTATGCAATTCTCAAGTTGAAACCTTCCAAAATTCACAGTTAAGGCTTGAAACCCTTCGAAAATTAACAATTTATGGTCTTGTTTTATAAGTTTATATTTCAGTTTTAAACATAAAAGGTTGGAATTTATAGCTTTATTGACTTTTGTCCGTTGCAGCACGTTGACGCCTGGCCATGATGCTGTTCAAAAGGTCACCCTTGTTCCACGTGGCCAAGCACGCGGTCTGACATGGTTCATTCCTGCTGATGATCCAACTTTGATCTCTAAGCAACAGCTGTTTGCAAGAATTGTAGGTGGTCTTGGGGGCAGAGCAGCTGAGGAGATTATCTTTGGGGAACCTGAGGTGACCACTGGTGCTGCCGGTGACCTGCAGCAGATCACTGGTTTAGCCAAACAGGTACCTTCTTACTCTGCATAATCCTATTGTAGGACCAGGAATTTTCAACCTGATTCGTGAAAAATGTGGCTTAGGATAGGCTATGAAAGGTTATGTAACAATGAAATTACTAACTAGAGGCAGATGACAAAAATAACTTCACAATTTCAAATATCTAAACAGCAGGATACAAAGTTTCTGTATTTTGTCTCCTAAAGTGAAACAAGGTTGTCTATAACTTTCTATTAATTAGTTTATAGTCCTTCCAGATTGGCGGTTAATAATTTTCCATCTTTTAATCACTATACTAAAAGAAAAGAAAAGAAAAGAAAAGAAAGCAAAGTGATGTAGAGCGCCAAGGGTTAAGTTACTAGTTGGATTATTCGGGTTAAAACGATGTATGACCCACTGGCTGGTATGCCCCGGGAAACAATAACCTGGTTGAGTATCAAGCAGGTATTGGTTGGAGTCCAGCATCTTAATGCATAAGTCTGAGCCATTTCTAATCAGCCAGAAAAATATTAGATCTGGATCAGCATCTTCATCCCCCAGTCATCCAACCAGTTTGCAGTGGAACACAAAATTAACTTGAGAAGGTCCCGTAGAACGAGTGACCAAATTATTCTGTTGCCACTCTGACGTCAACTGGGTGCTTGGTTCATGAACAAGAAAAAGTTACTTCCCCCACAGCCGGCCCAGATTTTTTCCTTTCGTTGACTTAATCTGGATAAAAAAGAAGTGAATCTTTCTTCCCACACAGTACCTAGTAAGTAGACCACTGACGACACCATGGGGGCTACTCTCTCCATGTATTTCTTTCTTCCCAAGTCCCCTTCCATGACCAAATATGAATGAATGACTTGTTAATTAGTTGCAGGAGAATATCCAGGAATCAAAAGAGTGAAACTTTTATGGATATAAAATTAGATAAGACTGGATTCTCGTGAAACCTAGGAAATACACAATTTAGATAGTACAGTTGCAAAAGGAACAATTTCATCTTATTTGTTTTCTATAGGTCAACATGGATGCAAAGATATTGACCTGATACCAGACACGATATCTATGTTTGTTGAAAACAAAGAAAGATTTAGCGGATAATATCGTATTCGGGTTTCTCGAGCTGAAAAAGTACCCAACTATGAGTTTGTCTCTTCTTGAGTAGGAAGAAAATGCCTAAGTAGGACGGGACTATTGTAGTTGACATTAATGTGAAATATTCTAACAGAATATTACTAGTTACCCCTTGTATCTTACTAGAACACTCGAGTTCGAGTTTCATCAGTTAAATTTTTAGCTCCTAATGCATATATACTTTGATATATGGATTATCCAAATTGGGATACAGATCTGGCTACATTCCAAAAGTGCTATACATATTTAAGCAGACAAATATTGGAAATCCGTATTGCTAAAATACAGATACAAAACACTTTTGGGCCTTAGTAGGGACACCTAGGTAACGACGGATTTTCTAGTAAAAGGACCAAGTGTCCTAATTTCTCTATGGACCTAATTCTTCGGACTTGTTTGCGGCCCTAGTAGGAGTGTCTAGCTATTGATTGATGCTCTAGAGAGAGTCAAGATTCTTACATTTTTTTAATATATACAGATGGTGGTGACCTTTGGGATGTCTGAAATTGGCCCGTGGTCGTTGATGGACTCTTCAGCCCAGAGTGACGTGATCATGAGAATGATGGCGAGGAACTCCATGTCAGAGAAGCTTGCAGAGGACATCGATAGTGCTGTGAAGCGATTATCTGACAGTGCCTATGAAATAGCTCTGAGTCATATCAGGAACAACCGGGAGGCAATTGACAAGATCGTTGAGGTGCTCATCGAGAAGGAAACAATGACCGGTGATGAGTTCCGAGCAATTCTTTCTGAGTTTGTTGAGATTCCTGTCGAAAATAGGGTTCCACAAACTACACCAACAGCTGTTCCCGTCTAAGGTTCATTTATGTCCATGTATGCTCATTGATGTCTGCCCTTTGGAGGCGTTCCTGATGTAAACTGTATAATTTGTTGTTGGTTTAGTGTAGTATTTTGAGCTGTATATCTTTCCCACTCCTGAAACATTTACATCAAGAATTACATAATTTTCTATGGCTTGTATTATGAACTGTATAAATATTGCACACTTGAAACGTAGCACCATAGAACTTTCATAAATTTCCAACGGGCTTATGTTAAGATGTGAGTTAAAAATGTGTCGTTTCTTTCCTTTTTTACTTTTCAGTGTTTCTCCATATTATTGATGATCAAAGCATTCTTCATATAAAGAATTGAATTCAAGCAATCCATTCCAGACCACCTTTGTCTCATACATAAGCTTTCAAAAATCAGCCACAATTAATCCCTGTTGTGTCTTTGTGGATTGGTGGTTTGATGCATGTTAGACTCTGCATTCGTGACCTCGAACTGCACACCCCATGGTTAGGAACCTCAGTCTATCCATGATCCTGGATAGAATGGTGGACCTACATGGGTCCTAGTGAATTTTTGCTTTTGTTCTTTTCAATTTTTCTTTATCAATTTTATGTTTTGTTTCATCCGAAATTTATAATATTTAATTTCTATATATAAAAAAAAATTTAATAAAAAAATATATAAGTAAAAAAGGGAGAAAATTTTGGGTGGGTTCCAGCCAACCTCACCACAAGGGTGGATCCGTTCTGCTTCAAAGGAATGCCAGCGTGGCCACGGGCAACACGGTGAGATCGGAGAAGTCTCCTAAAAAAGAAGCCTGACGAGTCGAACAACACGACAGAAGACGTGAAGGCGGACGAGGTGGCGGACAAGGCTGGCGAGGAAGATGCCCAAGTGAAGGATGTGGAGACGATTGCCAACACATTACAAAAAAAATTAGATTTTTGTGACATGTAAAGCTATCATAAAATATGTGAAACGTATCACAACACATCTTCTGTGACGAGTAAAATGACGACATACTTTTGTTACATATACCTCCGTAACTAAAAGACAAGTGACAACTAAAGACATAACATCACACACGTGGATGACAATGATGATGATGATGAGGAGGAGGAGGAGGAGGAGGAGGAGAAAGAAGGAAAGTTCTTCGCGGCAGGGTTTCCTGACCAGTACTTCCTCAAGGAAGGACAAGGAGGTGGTCGAGACAGTTAGAAATTTTCACACTTTTTGTCTTTTGTTAATTCCTTCTAGTCTAAGTTGTGGTTGAGTATAGGAAATCAAGCATCAAGGTTTCCATGGATCTGGAAGAGACAATAATGGTGGAGGAGAAGGAAGCGAAGGCGGCCGAGAAAGAGAGTGTAGGAAAGGAAGGGGGTGCTTCTGTGAGCCAGGCTCACTATGCATCTTCATTGTCCTTCACTTGATGGCATAAAAATGAGGACGACTGTTCTAGGTTGCCACTGTATGCACCCATCCACATAACATACATCAAGTGAATGACAACAAAAGTGCATGGTGAGCCCAACTCACTGAATAATTTCTCCTCCTTCATGGCTCTTCGATACTACTCGTGAGATTCATTTGTATTTGATTATTGTGCAATGGTGATTCAGACTAATTGTTGATTTCTTTATTTCTCAAACAAGCTAATTTTAGCTCTAGTGGCAAGCTTTCGATCTTTATTGACATTTTGTCCTATATCAAATATGTATTGGACATAATTCAGACACTCCAAAATATAATAGGATAAATCATAGAAGGTGTCGTGTCATAGATTTGCAATTAACATACGATTGATAAACACATCAAGATTTTAGAACGTAGGAAATATAGAGCAAGAAGGCCTAATGAATCTCTTCAACAAATAATTTTTCATGTACATAACGCCAAAAATGAAACGCACAATCTCAAATATCTCTAAGTTGTCGGAGATTCACAAGAGATATGTACTTGGGCTCCCCGTTGACCAACTGCTTCGCTATGATCAGGTTCGAAGCCTCTCTCAGTTTGTAGGGGTCCCAGACCACGTACTCGACACGATCGTCGTAGAGGATCGAGGTCGGCCCACACGGGATGATGCCGGTGAGTTGGCCTCCGTTGCCGCAGCAAGCAACACTCGCCGTCCGGAACCCTGCCAAGAAGTTGCACCAACAATGCTAGTAAAACACTATTTGTGACATCTCAACTATAGCGTTCAGACGTTTTTTACATCTTAACTTTACGCTGCTCGACTTTGACATCCCAGCTTCCTAAATTGTTCTTCTGAAGCATATTTTGTCAATTTTGGAGCACATCGAGACCGCTTCGAAAGAATATCTGGTATAAATGTATTTAAATTGCGCTTTTGTACTACAAGATACGGAGTTGGGGTTATAGTTGAAGCAGCCAACAGAAAACCGAAATAACTAGTATAGTAGGCATGAAAGAGCTGAATTAGATTTTTTTTTTTGATACATATGTTGATCTCATTGTGCTACAAAATTGACGAAATGTGCTTCAAAAAGCAATTAACATACACGTGATAAATAATACATCAATCTTTTAGAACGTAGGAAATATAGAGCAAGAAAGCCTAATAAATCTCTTCAACAAATATTTTTTCATGTACATAACGTTAGAAAGGAAACGAAAATATAAAATATCTCTAAGTTGTCGAAGATTCAGAAGAGATGTACTTGGGCTCCCCATCGACCAGCTGCTTCGCTATGATCATGTTCGAAGCCTCGCTCGGGTGGTAGGGGCCCCAGAATATGTACTCGACGCGGTCGTCGCAGAGGCTCGAGGTCGGCTCGAACGGGACGATGCCGGCGAGTTCGCAACAATCAGCACTCGCCGTCTGGAACCCTGCCAAGAAGTTGCACCAACAATGCTAGTGAAACACTATTTGTGACATCTCAACTATAGCGTTCGGATATTTTTGGCATCCTAACTTTACACTGCTCGACTTTGACATCCCAGCTTCCTAAATTGTTCTTCTGAAGCATATTTCGTCAATTTTGGAGCACATCGGGACCGCTTCGAAAGAATATCTGGTAATACAAGTATTTAAATTGTGCTTTTATACTACACGATACAGAGTTGGGGTTATAGTTGAAGCAACCAATAGAAAACCAAAATAACTAGTTATAGTAGACATGAAAGAGCTGAATTATATATTTTCTTTTGATACATATGTTGATCTCATTGTGCTACAAAATTGACAAAATGTGCTTCAAAAAGCAATTAACATATACTTGATAAATAATACATCAATCTTTTAGAACGTAGGAAATATAGAGCAAGAAAGCATAATAAATCTCTTCAGCAAATAATTTTTCATGTACATAACATTAGAAAGGAAACACAAATCTCAAATATCTCTAAGTTGTCGAAGATTCACAGGAGATGTACTTGGGCTCCCCATCGACCAGTTGCTTCGCTATGATCAGGTTCGAAGCCTCGCTCGATTGGCAGGGGTCCCAGAACACGTACTCAATGCAGTCGTCGTAGAGGCTCGAGGTTGGCCCGCACAAGACGATGCCGACGAGTTGGCCTTAGTTGCCGCAGCAAGCGGCACTCGCCGTCCGAAACCCTGCCAAGAAGTTGCACCAAAAATGCTAGTGAAACACTATTTATGACATCTCAACTATAGCATTCAGACATTTTTGGCATCTTAACTTTACACTGCTCAACTTTGACATCCCAGCTTCCTAAATTGTTCTTCTGAAGCATATTTCCTCAATTTTGGAATACATCGGGACCACTTCTAAAGAATATCTGGTAAGACAAGTATATAAATTGTGCTTTTTGTTGGGAAAAAGAAGACCTTTCCTGTCTTTGTGATGAGATGAGAATAAAATAAAAAATGAAAGAGAAGAGAAATTAAGAGAGATAGCACACACAAGATTTACTGAGGTTCAGCTCAATTTGAGCCTACGTCCTCCGCCCGCCCCATCTTCGTCGTTTTCACTATAATCAAATGAAAGATTACAATGGCCTTCTCTCAAGTTGATACAACATAACTTGAGGATCACTTTCTCTCACAAACTCACCTGCGGTGGATTACAAGTGTGAGGATTACAAATTATGTATTGTTCTTCTTGCTACTTGTTGTGTTCAACCTTCACCATCTTCCCTCTATTTATAAGGAGGATATGTCTCTTGGGTACATCACATTCGTTAAATGGAGAACTCCAAAGGGCAGCCCCTTCCTTCTCCCAAGATTCGTTCATCTATCATCAATGTTACATGCAAGCTGAATGCATGAAGATATGAATAGATAGGCTACTTCAGATGGTCATAACCTCTTCAATACACCTCCAAATGACCTGATTCAAAGCTTGGATGAAAGAGAAAGATTTTCTCAACAACTTTCGTATTGAAGATCGAGCCAAATAATGACTGCAACATATCCAAAATAGCCTCTAAAAACTGAATTTTGTCACAGAAACTGCATCCAAAAAAATGGCTAAGTACTTGGCCGAACCCAACCATGGGTGACCGATTTCTATAGATCAAATCCATGTTTATTCATAATGGGGATGGACCACGTTCCCATCAATCTTCTCCTACATCCTCATGAGGAGAAAGTTTTCAAACAGTAGTCATACCTGCCCTCCTTCGGCATAAGTTATGCTTCTCTTTTGGTAGAGGCTTCGTTATCATGTAAGACGGATTTTGCCTTGTATCAATATTCTTAATGTGCATCAAGCGATTCTCCAAAGCGTCTCTGATCCAGTGATGGCGTATATTGATGTGCTTTGTCCTTAATTGATAGGTATCATTTTACTCAAGTTGTAAACCCCCTGATTTTTTAGGAATTTTTAAAATGGATTTTCACAAATTTTTAGATTTTTTCGGGATTTTTAACTAATTAAAACTAAGGTATTTTATAATTAAATGATTTTTAAATGATATTAATTAATATTAAAATATTATGAAAATAATATTTTATGGTGTAAAATAAAAAACTAGACATAAGGTAATTTTTCGGGAATTTATTGGACCCCGGAAGCATTTTTAAAGCCCTAAAACTAAGTTGTGAATAAACCGAATTAAACCCTGAATTAAACCCGGTTCAGTTGAACCAAACCAACCCAAACGAACCGAACCGAACTAGCACTTAACGGGTCGGGTCGGATCCAGATTGAACCCGACCCAGACCCGTTAGCCCGCCGGAACCCTAATCCTAATCTGAACAGAATTCACTGTTCCGACGTATTTAATCCCCTCCGCCCGTATTGTCGGAACCCTAACTTCCTCCGCCCACTCTCCGGAGCCCCCACACCATTGTCTCCTCGAGCAGACCCGACCGCCTTCCCTCTTCCTTCCTCCACCGTCTGAACCCCTCGTCATCTCCTCCGCCAGAGCAACGATCTCCGCCGTCTCCTCCGCCCGGACTCACCCCGCAGCGCCTCAGCGAGCCCTAGCCACCCCGAGCCCCCATCTCCCCTCTTCCTCCTTCCCCGACTCTACCTCCTCCTCCCTTAGCCATCGCCCCGCTCTGCCACGACCCCCTCCCGCAGAGCCGCCCTAGCCTCCCGCCTCTGCTGCCCTCGCCTCCGTCTCTCCCGACGAACCCCCGCTCCTCTCGATAACCCGCAACCTCGAAGACAACCCCCTCCAGCAGCCCCCGACCTCGGCAACCCCTCCGCCTCGATGCCCTAGCTGCCCCGACGAGCCAGAGCCCGCTCCGCCTGACGACCCAGCCCCGGCGAGCAGCCGCCCGCACAGCCACCAGCTCTGGCGAAGATCTCCGGCGGAAACCCTAAAACCTAGACCGGACACAGCACCCAACTCCGACACAGCTGTACTGTGTCGAAGAGCCGAGTCGCTTCGCGGACACGAAGAAACCCAGTTCCACGGGGCCCTGTTTAGGTAACCCGTTCTCTCTCCTCATTGCTCCATTTTCTATTCCGTCAGTTGTGACGCGTAGGCTGTGTAACCCTCTCGATGCCCATGTAACCCGCTCGATGTGTCACGTCCTGTAGCGATTTCGAACCGCGATCCAAAAACAGGAAAAACAATACCCCATTTTTCCCCGGAACTGAGTGTGCCCCGCCAAACGGGACGACTTGGTCGCGAGCGGTCTTCACCAAAAGGTGCGCGCCGTTGATACGGATGTGCAGAATTTCGCAAAAGTTGATTTGGATGTGCGTGCACACCGGAATCAACGCGTATCCGTCGACAACGCTCCGTATCCGCCTATTCTGGAACTCGTTGTAACTTCGTGTACACACGTTGGATCGAGACGAAACTTGCACCATCGGACTCGTAGCAATACGCTGGTCCTGTGACCCAAGTTTGGTTCGATTCTGAGAACGTTGACAAAATCGCGTATCGTGGGCCCCACGGCTCCACTTGACGGGCGATTTTGTGATCGGCTCATCGGAATCCAGTTCTGGAAGTTCCATTGAGTTCGTATCATCGTTCTGAACTTGTTGACACTAAGTTTGACGAATTTGGAGACCATTGTTCCTGACACATTTTTCGGTGCAAAGCGGCCCACATGTGGACCCCGCTTTGATCAGAAACTGTCATTTTTGCCCATGTGTCCAAATTGGACTCAAAGACAGGCGTTTCTAGCTATTTGATATTTTCTGAATCTGATGGTGATGTCTATTTCAGCAACCGGAGGACTACCTGCAAATTCCGCTGCTATCAGAGCCACAGTTGGAGTCAGAACCCCAGGCAAGTGTACCTTGCCAACATTGCAGTTTTGTTACATATTTCCTTGTCTTATTTATATGTTGTACATGCTTAACCTAGGACCGTGTGACTTTACTTAGCATCCAATTAATAGTCGGGTGCCAACACCGTACGCGGAGTTGTGTAACGTCACCTAGAGATGGATACCGAGACCCTATACTTCTTGTGCTTGCATTATCAAGTACGACATAACCCAGGACACTTGACACTATTCATGAGACAGAATTTTTCTGAGATATTCATGGTGATTCTGTATAGGATACAGGTTACATGACATATTCTTTTTCTTAGATATTATATGACTTGATGCATTAGTTATGATCCTGCGTGGCATGGACATGAGACGTTGTGGACATGAGACGTATGATTACATTGGGTGGGGAGAGTCACACAGACTACAGGTTGACTATATTATGTCGGCGTCTCAGTCTCTCTCCGAGCTAGACAACCATATGATATCACTGCTACCGGCTCCCCGACACATAGCTTGTAGTGGTTTCAGCCTGAGTTATAGTGCTGCTCTCATCTTGCATTTCACTTAGCTTGTTATATAGTTTACCCTATTATTTCATTTATTTCTGGAGAGTCACACAGGCTACAGGTTGACTATATTATGTCGGCGTCTCAGTCTTTCTCCGAGCTAGACAACTACATGATATCACTGCTACCGGCTCCCCGACACAGAGCTTGTAGTGGTTTCAGCCTGAGTTATAGTGCTGCTCTCATCTTGCATTTCACTTAGCTTGTTATATAGTTTACCCTATTGTTTCATTTATTGCTGGAGAGTCACACATGCTACAGGTTGACTATATTATGCCGGTGTCTCAGTCTCTCTCCGAGCTAGACAACCACATGATATCACTGCTACCGGCTCCCCGACACAGAGCTTGTAGTGGTTTCAGCCTGAGTTATAGTGCTGCTCTCATCTTGCATTTTACTTAGCTTGTTATATAGTTTACCCTATTGTTTTATTTATTGCTGGAGAGTCACACAGGCTACAGGTTGACTATATTATGCCGGCGTCTCAGTCTCTCTCCGAGCTAGACAACCACATGATATCACTGCTACCGGCTCCCCGATACAGATGTCACGCCCCAGTCCCAAAATACGTAGGACTAGGAACACGTGAGCATGCCAGGCGCATGGATATGGCAACTCCAATATATGAAAACCAAAATCCACACGTACGCTGTAATATGAAAATCAATCCACAAGTGGTATAAACATATGTCACAAGTCATAGGGTACAATCTAAATCTCATCCACAGAAAATCAATATAAATGAATAACCAGCATCTATATAACTAGATCTCAACATAAGTATCTAAGGATGATAGTTGGATGGAAACAAATCCACTACCAACTCGAATGTAAGAGCAAATACGAAATAAGTACAACACAACAACACCATATAAGAACACCAGCTAGCAATCACGGGCTCAAAGAGAGGACATCCACGAAACATATATAGCCATCCAATCTGCGCTCCTGTAAATACTCAAGAACAGATACACCTGGCAGAAGACCAGGTCCTCAGAGGGACATAACAAGATACTTAAACACATGCCAATAAAGCACTGAAATAAATATCCAATGGGGTCGCCTAACCATCTAAGTGAATGCAGTTAAGAACAACTTTCCCCACAAGTGAGCTATCTGGCTGAAAACCTAGGATTTGGCATGGTTCTCTATTGGAGATCCAGGGGCCTAAAAGGCACGTCGTCTTTTGAACGGCGGAGGCCCGCCTGATAATACATAATATATAGTGGTCATCACCGCCCGTATCTCTAGCGGAGAATCCGGCCGCACAATAGAAAAAGTGTAAAGGAGCTCAAATGCGGTACTTGTTGTTCTCCCCACCCCATGCTCTAAGCATGTCACATTCATGACACAATTTGGTTCATAGCCTATTCTTAGTACCCTGGCTCAATCCTGCAACCAAACAAGGACAAGGATAGGACCACCGTACTACAATAGGCTATGCCCCTAGACCTCTAATAACTGCTAAGTCTACTAGCATACAAAGTTTCTAACAGCAGTTATTCCTAATGCACGTCCCACACGTACCGATGATCAGTCAATACGTGCGTCCGTGATCTATATGAGCCTCACAACTCGTGTAAAAATATGTGTCACAGTCAAATAAAACCTAATGGTGCTACATGATAATGATGTAGTCTCATAAACAAGGTCAATGCAATTACATAAATAAAAATATACCGCGACGACACCGTCGCGCACATTTTATATAATAGTTAAAATATATAAACTAAAGACAGAAAATAAAGATGCATGCAACATATGGAATATAAATAACAGTACAATGGCAAGGTATACTTGCCTGGCAAGGAAGCTGCAATGTACCAACAATCTGCTCCAGAAATTGCGCAGAACAAATCCAAATCCTATGTACACATAAATATAATACAATAGAATCATTAGTCTTTACACTAGCACATACATAACCACATTTACACTGGACTCAGGAGGTATACTAGGGGTAACACTAGTCATCTAATACGGTCAATTACGCGTTGAATTACGCGGGTGTCGCGTCTTCAAGTACTGTACGAAATCAGTCAGTCAACTGACAGGTGTCTATGCCAGTACGTTAATGTACGCAAGGCGGACAAATTCATAAGTTCTTAGGGTCAACATGGTCAAGGTAAGTATGGGATAGTCCACGGTGTCCTAGGGTCGTACAGTCTGAATATTTAGTCATAATTATCAATTAGCATTTACTTACATATATATTCATATAACTATATAATAATATAACCATCAATTTATTTACATAATTATTAGAATACATATAGTAATTACGTACATAAATATATATACCAAACTAATAATATTTGCGAACATGTAAATGTACGAACGCGCGTTGGGTTCTCCGACTCAGGGTCTGATGTAAACTAACCGTGGTGGCTAAATACTACGTCCTACTGGAACATTGTCAGAGAATGTACTCGCCTGGGATCCTGCTGCTGGTATGAATCAGAGTCCAAGTCACAGTCCAAATAGCCTATGTATTACAAATTTATCACGTTAAAAGATAATTTATTTTAATTTATTTAATTCTGGAATAATTACTCTAAAATCCTATTTTAATCTTATTATTCTGATTTTTATGTTAATTCCTAAATTTTGTCCAAAGAAACTGAATTTTATCAACTCGAGACTCATGGCACACAAATCGAGGCGATCTGTTGACCGAAAAGTCAACCGACACAAACTCAACTTTCATGCATGATTTCCTATAGGTTTCAGCGTCAAAAACATGCTAAAATTTACGGCTCATCCGAATTCAAAATCGTTTGGGAATTATGGCACATACAAATTTTGTATTGTGCACCGATGGTTAAATTCTAACCTAGAAGTTCTACAGAATTAACAGTATATAAATACTTTGATTTAAATTCTAGGAAAAACATATGTCAATTATCTCGACATTAGCTTTCCGAAACTTTAAATGGTTCATGATTCTGATTCCTGGTTCTCCCGAAATCGCGAAAATATTGAAACACGTCTATTTTCGGACATGCTGTGCTCTACGAATTTTCCAGAATTTAATACTCATAATTTTGTAAAATAAATTATATAATAAGAAATCTAACCTCAATATCTTTCTAACGTAATAAACTAGGCCTCGTTTGGGGTCCGAAGCTATGCGCAATGACTTGTGGAAGATGAAGGAACCCTAGATGGCAATTCTCCAAAATCTCTCTCTCTCTCTAAGATAATGGGATAATTAGGGTTATAATAATAATAATAATATATATATATATATATATATATATATATATATATATATATATATATATATATATATATATATATATAGGGATCTACCTGCGGCTAAATGGATATTTATAGGCTGACACGTGTCAGAATCTGATTGGATGGATTTTGTTATATTATTTGTTTTTGATTTGCCTTTATCAAAACATTATTCAAGTCATTTTAAATCTAAATAACTCCAAATAAATATTAAAAATAATCATAAAAATCTGGAAAATTATATAAAATATATTTTGAACTTATAAACCCTAGAAAAATATTTGGGACAATTTTATATTCATAAGTTTACTACTATAATTAGGAGAAGCTCTAAACATTAGTTTTATCCATTTAACTAAAAATAAATACTAATATTATTCCAAAAATTCTGAAATAATTTCAGAAAATATGTAATAATATTATAAACCCTAGAAAATAACGTGGGTCCATTTTATATTCCTAGGCTTGCAAAATAAATTCTTCAAAGTCCTAAAAAATTAGTGTTACTAGTTTTTAATTAACTAAAAATTATGGAAAAATCTCAATAATCTAAAATAGCCTAAAAATAATTCTAAATAAATATTTATATAAGTAAATATACTAAAAAAATTTATTTTTTAATTAACTAAGAGAATACTCTAAATAAATTCAACATCTATAATAAATATAATAATATAAAATATACACAAAATACCTATTTTGGGTGACGGAGTTTACAACAGAGCTTGTAGTTGTTTCAGCCTGAGTACTAGTGATGCTCTCACTTGTATTTCACATAGATGGTTACATATTTATCCTATTTATTTTATTTACTATTGCACTGTATTTATTTTGGCATGAGTTATTTTGTACCTTGCTATGTCCCCTGAGGACCTGGATCCGGATTATGTCCCCAGGATTAGCAGACGAGATCTACCCTGAGGTATACGGGATAGGAGCATTAGCAGGAGCAGGAGCAGTTACTGGAGCAGTACCAGATCCAGTAGACGAGTGATCCCTGAGGGTATCTTCTGAGTATATACTATTTCCATACTCAGTATTTGTTGTAGTTATCTTTATTCTTTTATCTTGACAGTTGTATCAGACTCATTACCGGGTTATTTCCCGAGTTTATATTTTATTGAGATAGATCTTGCTCTATGATTCTGATATTGTGGTATTCATATCTGTGGATGAGATTAGTATATTTAGACCATTATTGTTGTACTACAGTTTAAGTGCGCCCCGATGGATCTATTAAATTGGGTTTGTCCATCGGTGTGTGTTGCTGGCCATTGTCGCGTGTCTAGTCCCTCGATATTTTGGGACAGGGGCGTGATATGGTTTTTGTGGTGGCCCATGCAGGTCAACGACTAAATTGCTTCGGTTTCAACTTAGGGACCGAGCAAGCCTGAAATAAGAATAGAATAAGATTTTTTAGGATCTCATCCACTAGCTTGAAATGTTCTTGATATCTATATCAGATTCGAATTAATTCTTGACTTGCATCCTGCCTTGATTTCTGTGCGCCTCTTATTGTTGATTTTGGTTACAGAGTTATGGATTCACGAGCAAACAATGAGACTCCTGCAAGATCACCACGAGATGCTGTGGTAACCAACGAAGAGGAAGTAACACCAATAGGAGAAGGTCAATCAGCTCAACAACGCAGTCAAGCAAATCAGCATGCCTCGAGAATCCAGCAAAATAATATTCCACCATCGACGTAATTTACTCCATAAATGCCCGTATTTCCACAAGGGCAGGCCATGGACGGGCAGCAGATATTTTAAATGATCTACGCAATAATGCAAGCTCAACAAGAGGCTTTGAGTCACAGCCTAGCAATCGCACTGGAGCAGGCGAATCTACCAGCACGACGGCCAACGACGGGCTCTATCACCGATTTCCGCCAGCTGAAGCCCCGCACCTTTTCAGGCAAGGAGGAGCCAATTGAAGTTCATGAGTGGCTCACCAACACTCAACATTAATTAGAAGCAGCTGAGCTTCCACGAGAACGTCGGATGACTGCCGTCAGAATACAATTAACAGACAATGCCCATCACTGGTGGCTATCTGAGGAGACACGGTTCGAACCAGACCGAGTCACTTGGGAAGAGTTTTCCAGACTCTTTCAGGAGATGTACATACCAGCCATCGCTCGATCAGAACTTCGCGACAAGTTCAATCGCCTCACTCAGGATACTATGACAGTGGAAGAGTACAACACAGAATTCATTCGTCTAAGTCGCTTCACCCCAACCCTGATCCCGACAGAAGAAGAGAAGGCTGAGAAGTTCTTCGATGGACTAAACTTTGAGCTACAGAAACTAATTGGATCTGTTGCACCTACATCTTACTCGGACGTTCTCGCTGCAGCCCGACGCATGGAGCACGTCACCAGGAGAGAGACCAGTCTAAAGCAGCCATCCATATCAGCACCAGCCGGAGCACCATAAGAAGAAGTTGCAAAGAGACCTCACATGCACCAGCCACCAGGAGCATCTCCACATGCACTACCTATCTGTCAATATTGTCGCAAGCGAGGCCATATTGAGGACGAGTGCAGACGAAAAAGGAAAGTATGTTTAGCTTGCGGATCCAGTCAGCATTCATTGAGGGAATACCCTGAGCATCGAGAAAGAGCACCAATGGTTAACCAACAAGCGTTACCAGTACCGAGGCCAACCTATCCAACATTGGGAGCACCACAAACGGAAGTTGAATGAGTCCTACCACCAGCTCCAGGAGGGTATCAGCCTAGGCCACCTTTGATACCACAAGCAGCACTCTTCCAGCAGGCTCAGCAGCAGCAGAGGAATCGACTACAAGGACGCGGACAAGCCCTGGCGATGACCTTGGAGAACGCGCAGACTCATAGAGTAGCTAATGCGCGTAAGTGATTCGTAGCTATCGTTTATAGTATTGTTTTAGCTCGTACCTGTTGGTTCGTGACCCTAGCCTTAACCTAGTAATTTTGAACTTGTTAATAAATGGTAACCTAGTATGTTTTTATAAGTGATAACCTAGTTTTTCTAAAAATTGTAGTCTTCTAGATTTCCTTCATCCGGGAAATTGCATAACTTTTAATGCTTAGGGAAATGATTTTCCCTATGTGTTCTTCTCAAAACCCTCAACCTTGATTCTTCTTGATAATGATGTGCTTCGAACAATGTATTACAACCGTGTCATCTCTGTTGACCGGTTATTCTTTGATTGCGAGGACGCAATCCTCTTAAGGGGGGTAGATTGTAAACCCCCTGATTTTTCAGAAATTTTTAAAATAAATTTTTATAATTTTCTAGATTTTTCCGGGATTTTTAACTAATTAAAAATAAGGTATTTTATAATTAAATGTTTTTTAAATAATGTTAATTAATATTAAAATATTATGAAAATAATATTTTATGGTGTAAAATAAAAAACTAGATATAGGGTAATTTTCCGGAAATTTATTGGACCCCGGAAGCATTTTTAAAGCCCTAAAAACTAAGTGGTGAATAAACCGAATTAAACCCTGAATTAAACCCGGTTCAGTTGAACCAAACCAACCCAAACGAACCAAACCAGCTCTTAATGGGTCGGGTCGGATCCAGATTGAACCCGACCCAGACCCGTTAGCCCGTCGGAACCCTAATCCTAATCTGAATTGAATTCACTGTTCCGACGTATTTAATCCCCTCCGCCCGTATTGCCGGAACCCTAACTTCCTTCGCCCTCTCTCCGGAGCCCCCGCACCATCGTCTCCTCGAGCATACCCGACCGCCTTCCCTCCTCCTTCCTCCACCGTCTGAACCCCTCGTCATCTCCTTCGCCAGAGCAACGATCTCCGCCATCTCCTCCGCCCGGACTCGCCCCGCAGCGCCTCAGCAAGCCCTAGCCACCCCGAGCCCCCATCTCTCCTCTTCCTCCTTCCCCGACTCCACCTCCTCCTCCCTCAGCCATCGCCCCACGCTGCCACGACCCCCTCCCGCAGAGCCGCCCTAGCCTCCCGCCTCCGCTGCCCTCGCCTCCGTCTCTCCCGACGAACCCCCTCTACCCTCGACAACCCGCAGCCTCGACGACAACCCCCTCCAGCAGCCCCTAACCTCGGCAACCCCTCCGCCTCGATGCCCTAGCCGCCCCGACGAGCCAGAGCCCGCTCCGCCTGACGACCCAGCCCCGGCGAGCAGCCGCCCGCACAGCCACCAGCTCCGGCGAAGATCTCCAGCGAAAACCCTAAACCCTAGACCAGACACAGCACCCAACCCGGACACAGCTGTACTGTGTCGAAGAGCCGAGTCGCTTCGCGGACACGAAAAAACCCAGTTCCACGGGGCCCTGTTTAGGTAACCCGTTCTCTCTCCTTGTTGCTCCATTTTTCGTTCCGTTAGTTGTGACGCGTAGGCTGTGTAACCCTCTCGGTGCTCGTGTAACCCGCTCGGTGCGTCGCCTTCTGTGGCGATCGCGAACCGTGATCCAAAAACAGGAAAAACAATACCCTATTTCCCCCCGGAACTGAGTGTGCCCCGCCAAACGGGACGACTTGGTCGCGAGCGGTCTTCACCAAAAGGTGAGCGCCGTTGATACGGACATGCGGGATTTCGCAGAAGTTGATTTGGATGTGCGTGCACACCGAAATCAACGCGTATCCGCCGACAACGCCCCGTATCCGCCTGTTTTAGAACTCGTTGTAACTTCGTGTACACACGTTGGATCGAGACGAAACTTATGCCATCGGACTCATAGCAATACGCTGGTCCTGTGACCCAAGTTTGGTTCGATTCTGAGAACATTGACAAAATCGCGTATCGTGGGCCCCACGGCTCCACTTGACGGGCGATTTTGTGATCGGCTCATCGGAATCCAGTTCTGAAAGTTTCATTGAGTTCGTATCATCGTTCTGGACTTGTTGACACTAAATTTGATGAATTTGGAGACCATTATTCCTGACACATTTTTTGGTGCAAAGCGGCCCACATGTGGACCCCGCTTTGATCAGAAACTGTCATTTTTGCCCCTGTGTTCAAATTGGACTCAAGGACATGCGTTTCTAGCTATTCGATATTTTCTGAATCTGATGGTCATATCTATTTCAGCAACCGGAGGACTACCTGCAAATTTTGCTGCTACCAGAGCCACAGTTGGAGTCAGAACCCCAGGCAAGTGTACCTTGCCAACATTGCAGTTTTGTTACATATTTCCTTGTCTTATTTATATGTTGTACATGCTTAACCTAGGACCGTGTGACTTTACTTAGTGTCTGATTAATAGTCGGGTGCCAACACCGTACCCGGAGTTGTGTAACGTCACCTAAAGATGGATACCGAGACCCTGTACTTCTCGTGCTTGTATTATCAAGTACGACATAACCCAGGACACTTGACACTATTCATGAGACAGAATCTTCCTGAGATATTTATGGTGATTTTGTATAGGATACAGGTTACATGATATATTCTTTTGCTTAGATATTATATGACATGATACATTAGTTATGATCCTGCGTGGCATGGACATGAGACGTTGTGAACATGAGACGTATGATTACATTGGGTGGGGAGAGTCACACAGACTACAGGTTGACTATATTATGCCGGCGTCTCAGTCTCTCTCCGAGCTAGACAACCACATGATATCACTGCTACCGGCTCCCCGACACAGAGCTTGTAGTGGTTTCAGCCTGAGTTATAGTGCTGCTCTCATCTTGCATTTCACTTAGCTCGTTATATAGTTTACCCTATTGTTTCATTTATTGCTGGAGAGTCACATAGGCTACAGGTTGACTATATTATGCCGGCGTCTCAGTCTCTCTCCGAGCTAGACAACCACATGATATCACTGCTATCGGCTCTCCGACACAGAGCTTGTAGTGGTTTCAGCCTGAGTTATAGTGTTGCTCTCATCTTGCTTTTCACTTAGCTTGTTATATAGTTTACCCTATTGTTTCATTTATTGCTGGAGAGTCACACAGGCTACAGGTTGACTATATTATGCCGTCATCTCAGTCTCTCTCCGAGCTAGACAACAACATGATATCACTGCTACCGGCTCCCCGATACAGAGCTTGTAGTGGTTTCAGCCTGAGTTATAGTGCTGCTCTCATCTTGCATTTTACTTAGCTTGTTATATAGTTTATCTTATTATTTCATTTATTACTGGAGAGTCACACAGGCTACAGGTTGACTATATTATGCCGGCGTCTCAGTCTCTCTCCGAGCTAGACAACCACATGATATCATTGCTACCGGCTCTCCGACACAGAGCTTGTAGTTGTTTCAGCCTGAGTACTAGTGATGCTCTCACTTGTATTTCACATAGATGGTTACATATTTACCCTATTTATTTTATTTACTATTGTACTGTATTTATTTTGGCATGAGTTATTTTGTACCTTGCTATGTCCCCTGAGGACCTGGATCCGGATTATGTCCCCAGGATTAGCAGACGAGATCTACCCCGAGGTATACGGGACAGGAGCATTAGTCGGAGCAGGAGCAGGAGCAGTTACTGGAGCAGTACCAGATCCAGTAGACGAGTGATCCTTGAGGGTATATTTTGAGTATATACTATTTCCATACTCAGTATTTGCTGTAGTTATCTTTATTCTTGTATCTTGACAGTTGTATCAGACTCATTACCGGGTTATTTCCCGAGTTTATATTTTATTGAGATTGATCTTGCTCTATGATTCTGGTATTGTGGTATTCATATCTGTGTATGAGATTAGTATATTTAGACCATTATTGTTGTACTACAGCTTAAGTGTGCCTCGATGGATCCATTAAATTGGGTTTGTCCATCGCTGTGTGCTGCTGGCCATTGCCACGTGTCTAGTCCCTCGATATTTTTGGACTGGGGCGTGACACAAGTCAATGATGCTCTGACTCTCACAATATAGAGTGTACAGATAACTCCTTTAGAAAAAAAATTATCTACAAGAGCTTCTTGCTGGCTTTTGCAGCAGCGATATATTCAGTTTCTGGGGTGGATAGAGTGATACACTTTTGTAGCTTTGATTTCCATGATACGACTTCCCCTACAAAGGTAAATAAGTATCCCGATGTGGACTTTCTTTTGTCTAAGTCACCTGCCATGTCTGAATCAGTGTAACCATCCAAGATAGGTTTTTTTTATCTCCAAAACATAAAGAATATTTAGAGGTTCCTCTAAGATATCTTAGGATCCACTTTACTGCTTCCCAATGTTCTTTACCAGTTAGCAAAAAAATGACTTACCACTCCAACTGCATGTGTTATGCCGGGTCTTGTACAAACCATTGAGTACATTAAACTTCTGACGGGCGAGGAAAACGGAATGCTCTTCATCTCCTCATTTTTTTTCTCAATTGAAGGGCTTTATTGTATACTTAGCTTAAATGAGCTGCTAGCGGTGTGCTGACTGGCTTGGAGTTCAATATATTGAAACTCTCCAAAACACGTTCAATGTATCTTTCTTGTGATAGCCACAACATTCTCTCACTTCTATCCCAATAGATCTTTATTCCCAAATATGTTGTGTTGCTCCTAAGTCCTTCATGTCAAAGGACTTCCTAAACTCTTTCTTCAACCTGTCAATCTTAGACATATCTTTTCCAACAAAAAGTATATCATCAACATATAGAGAGAATAATAAAATCATCATCAGATAACTTCTGGATATAAATGCAATGATCTGCATATGTTTTTTTGTACCCATGGTCAAGCATAAATTTTTTTTTATACCACTGTCGCGGTGCCTGCTTGAGCCCGTACAAGCTCATCTTCAATTTACAAACCAAGTGTTCATTGTCCTTTACCTTGAAACCCTCTGGCTGCTCCATATAGATTTCTTCTGCCAAATCACCATGAGGAATGCAGTCTTCACATCTAACTGCTCAACTTCAAGATCTTGGGAAGCAACAAGACCAAGAATAACGCGAATAGTAGGAGAAAATATTTCTTCATAGTCAATACCTTGCTTCTGACTGAAATATTTCACCACGAGGCGAGCTTTGTACTTGACTTGGCCATTTCCTTCATTCTTGATTTTGAACACTCATTTGTTCTTCAGGACTTTTTTGTTCTTCGGTAGCTCCACCAAGTCATAAGTGTGGTTCTTATGCAAAGAATCCATATCTTCATGCATAACTGTCTTCCACTTGGCACGATCTTCATGAACTTGTGCTTCTTGGAAACTTTCTTGTTCACCTGCATCTTTCACCAAAGTATACTCTGAAGCAGGATATCTAGTTGAGGGTTGGCGTTCTCTCTTCGACCATCTCAACAGAGGTGCTGGTGGCTGATCCATATGTGACGGTTATGCATGTTCATGCTCTCCCTGATCAGAACCTGAGAAAGCTGTAATTTTTTCTTCTTCCTGCACAAAGCTGGGGTTATAGTTGAAGCAGCCAATAGAAATCTGAAATAAATAGTTATAGTAGGCATGAAAGAGCTAAATTAGATATTTTATTTTGATACATATGTTGATCTCATTACAAAATTGACGAAATGTGCTTCAAAAAGCAATTAACATACACTTGATAAATAATACATCAATCTTTTAGAACATAGGAAATATATAGCAAGAAAGCATGATAAATCTCTTTAACAAATAATTTGTTATGTACATAACGTTAGAAAGGAAACACAAATCTCAAATATCTCTAAGTTGTCGAAGATTCAAAGGAGATGTACTTGGGTTCCCCATCGACCAGCTGCTTCGCTATGATCAGGTTCGAAGCCTCGCTCGGGTAGTACGGGCCACAAAATACGTACTCGGTGCGGTCGTCACAGAAGCTCGAGGTCGGCCCGCATGGAACGATGCCGCGAGTTGGCCTCCGTTGCCACAACAAGCGGCACTCGCCGTCCGGAACCCTGCCAAGAATTTGCACCAACAATGCTAGTAAAATACTATTTGTGACATCTCAACTATAGCGTTCGGACGTTTTTGGCATCTTAACTTTACCCTGCTCGACTTTGATATCCCACCTTCCTAAATTATTCTTTTGAAACACATTTCGTCAATTTTGAAGCACACCGGGACCGATTCGAAAGAATATCTGGTAATACAAGTATTTAAATTGCACTTTTGTACTACACGATACAGAGCTGGAGTTATAGTTGAAGCTGCCAATAGAAAACCGAAATAACTAGTTATAGTAGACATGAAAGAGACGAATTAGATATTTTCTTTTGATACATATGTTGATCTCATTGTGCTACAAAATTGACGAAATATGCTTCAAAAAGTAATTAACATGCACTTGATAAATAATACATCAATCTTTTCGAACGTAGAAATTATAGAGCAAGAAAGCATAATAAATCTCTTCAACAAATAATTTTTTATGTACATAATGTTAGAAAGGAAACACAAATCTCAAATATCTCTAAGTTGTCGAAGATTCATATGAGATGTACTTGGGCTCCCCATCGACCTGTTGCTTCGCTATGATCAGGTTCGAAGCCTCGCTCGGTTGGTAGGGGTCCCAGAACACGTACTCAGCACGTTCGTCGCAGTGGCTCGAGGTCGGCCCGTACTGGACGATGTCGATGAGTTGGCCTCCGTTGCCGCAGCAAGCGACACTCGCCGTCCAGAACCCTGCCAAGAAGTTGCACCAACAATGCTAGTGAAATACTATTTGTGATATCTCAACTATAGCGTTCGGACGTTTTTGGCATCTTAACTTTACATTGCTCGATTTTGACATCCCAACTTCCTAAATTGTTCTTCTGAAGCATATTTCGTCAATTTTGGAACACATCAGGACCGCTTCGAAAGAATACTTGATAATATAAGTATTTAAATTGCACTTTTGTACTACAAGATACAGAGCTGGGGTTATAGTTGAAGCAGCTAATAGAAAACCGAAATAACTAGTTATAGTAGGTATGAAAGTGCTGAATTAGATATTTTCTTTTGATACATATGTTGATCTCCTTGTGCTACAAAATTGACAAAATGTGCTTTAAAAAGCAATTAACATACACTTGATAAATAATACATCAATCTTTTATAACGTAGGGAATATAGAACAAGAAAGCCTAATAAATCTCTTCAACAAATAATTTTTCATGTACATAACGTAAAAAGGAAACGCAAATCTCAAATATCTCTAAGTTATCAAAGATTCACAGGAGATATGTACTTAGGCTCCCCATCGACCAGCTGCTTCACTATGATCAGGTTTGAAGCCTCGCTTGGGTGGTAGGGGTCCCAGAACGCGTACTCGGTGCGGTCGTCGTAGAGGCTCGAGGATGGCCCGCACGGGACGATGCCGGCAAGTTGGCCTTCGTTGCCGCAGCAAGCTGCACTTGTCGTCTGGAACCCTACAAGAAGTTGCACTTAGTTATCACTATTTATGGCATCTCAAATTCATAAATTGCTCTTTTAAATCATCTTTTATTAATTTTGGAGCACATCGGGACAACTTTAAAAGAATATATGGTACTTAGGCTCCCGGGAAGTTCTCGTTCAGCTCGGTGAGCAAGTTGCACAGCTGCCCATTGTACCGCACCACCAGCTAGTTTGGTAGCCTGACGCACTCAGTCGCGTCAAGCTGGTTGATCGTCTTCTGATACGGGATGCACCCGATAGGCCTGACGTTCCCCACCACGAACTTCCGAGTACCGAGAGAATAAAGCCTCTGTTTACATTGAAACACGCAAATGACACAATAAAGGACACTGAGGCAAAAGGACATAGGACACTCCTATCCTAGTTTGTCCTAATAGTTGGAGTTTTTTTACCCTTGTTTCTGATGTGTCCAACACTGACACGACACGACCCACATTAATAAAGCTATAAAACTTGCATGCATTCTGCGAGATGTCACTACCTGAGATCATGTTCGTCTTTAACTAAAGTCATTAATTTTATTTTTTTATTAAGTAGCTAAGTTTCAAAAGGTAAGCAATAATGCTTACAAAATTTACATTAAGTTGGCCCCTAAAGGTATAGGACACTGTGGCAAGGACACGACACACCTATCTTGGTGTGTCCTAGTTAGAATTTTTTTCTACGTTATTTTTGATATGTGTCTGACACGACATGGTCCACATTTTTAGGATGTTTATGAAACTTACGTTAAGTTGGCCCCTGAAGGTATTGAGAAGCGTGTCGACGAAGCTCTCGGGTACCTCCGAGATGCACTCTCCCATGGATACGATGGGGAGGAGATAGTTTTTGAGGAAGTCGTTCGACTGATGGTGATCGAGAAGATGGCTCTTTTGCCGATAAAGTCTGTCGCCTTTGCCTTCCCGAGCAGTTCATCTATCTGTTGCCTAGTGATATTTAAGTAATCGATTTGTATGTCCAATCCAAGCTTATTCACCTGCAAACATCATATTCAATGTAGGAAAAAAACTATAGAAAAGAAGTTTAGGGTGATTTAGTTATAGGATATCCTATAATGTTCAAAATTTGTGTTTAGTTTTCAATATTTGAATGCTATCGAGATCTAAACAAACTGTCATCCCAAGTCACCAGTCAGAACAAATCCAAATCCTCAATACTGGATACTATAGAGACATAAACGCAAATTTTAAGTAGAGCCGAGCTATACACACCCTACCCTCTACTTAACATAACCCATATTAAATTAAATAAAAAAATAAATATATATTAAAATACATGAATATCCACCCTCGGTCGGCCACTAGCGAACCCCGCCCCCACCCTCCCATCATTCTCCGGCCGCCCCTGACGAACCCCCCCTCGCCACTTGCCGTCCGCGCACCCCCCTCCCTCCCCAGCCGTGTACCGCCCTCCGCTGACCTGCGCGTCGACCTCTGCGCGCGCGCCTCCACAGCACGCCGCGCGCAACACCCCTACGCGTGCGCCTCCGTCGCACGTCGCTCCCCGCGCGTCCCCGCGACCCCACTATCGTTGCTACTCCCCCCCCTCTGGTCGTCTACTCCCAGCCAAAACAAACCCTAATCCCCAAACGCAACACATTTTACCTAAACCCCCGCTCCCTCGCCAGCGTCGCCGAGGCGGTGGAGCCCATCTACACCTCCTCCTCCACCTACGCTGCATAATTCTCCTCCTCCCCCGACGTCGTCCCCACCCAGCTGGCGAGAATCCATGCGGTGCCGAGGCCCGCGTACGGTGCGAGGTCGGGCCGGCAGTTCGTGCTGCGGCGGCGGCAAATGCGAGTCGAGACGAAGGCGTGGGAGCAGGCGACGAAGGAGTACAAGGACCTGCGTGGGAGCAAGCGACGTAGGAGCAGACGGCGATGGTAAAATAGTAATGTAGTGGGGTGTGTTTAGGATTTTGGTAATTTTAAATTAATTAAATTTGGATGTGTTTAGCATTTAGGGTGTGTTAAGTAGAGGGTGGGGTGTGTATAGCCCGACCCTTTTAAATATTATACAAGAAGTTTTTAAGTGATCAAATTTGTTAGAAACATACAAAAATTCTTCCGGTGCTGTTCATGATTCCTCTTCCACCGGATGCGTAGTTCACTCCTTGCAGTACAACTGAACCCGTAATGTTCGGGTCTAGGAATAGTTGCGTATAGCCCTTCTGTCCCAACATTTTACCTTCGCATGAAACATAAAAGAAACTTATCATCTAAGCGACAATGTTCAATGTTCTCTTGTCGTCAACACGATGTCAACCCTCTATTTTCTTCGTTGCCAAACTCGGAGCCTGGCTGAGGAATTCTGTGAAAAGTCAAATGCTAGTTCGTCGCTAATCCTAGCATTTTGGTCGTACAGTTTAAACTAAGGTTCGTATTATTGGTATCAGAATCGGTATCAGAACCTTCCTATGAGTATCAGAATCGACGGTATTGACAGTTTTGGCAGTTCCGGATCAAAGTATTAAAAATTTTGGTATTGAAAAACAAATAATTATTAATATTTTAGAGAAAAAAATATTTTACATATCTATGCATAATTTTAAGTATTTTATGTGTTATTTTTTAATAGTTTTGAAATTTGAATGAAATAGTAGTCACCATTGTCCATAGATTTACCTACGATAGATAAGTTTTCTTCTCCTTACTGAATCAGATTTTTTTTGCCGAATTGACTGAAAAAAGAACCTCTAATGTCAGTATCGGTTAGTATCGGTCAGTATCAGATTGGTACATATCAAATCATATTTGATACTGTTGGTGTTGTTTCCTTTGGACTAGTAAAGATAGTCCCACATTGGCTACACCACCAAGTGGGTTTCTCAATATAATACTTTGTATGAGTTGAGGTATGCACATGGGGTGTGGTGGGGCACAAGGGTGCAATGTAGGGGTCTTTTCCTAGGAGAAAAAAAGGATTAACTCCTCATGTAAGAATTTATGCTTTTTGTCATGCTCTTGGAATTATTTCCATATGAGCTAAGCCCCGCGACCCAGACTCGGACTCGGGATCAAAGGCGTAAAGTGGCGCTTTGTTGCCGCACTTTGCACTTAGCATCGTCGTATGGCGCTTGTGCGCATCTGATGCGCTCGGATATGCGCTAGCCGCATGCTTGTCCGTATGGGCGGCCGCATGCGCTGCTGCTGCATGAGCAGCCGCATGTGAGGTTGCTTGGGTGTCCACTACTTTCAGATATATTTGAACGGTTATGGAAAGATATGGACAGTTATTCAGATCTATTTGTTGTGGGATTTAAAATTAATTCGTGTCTATCTTTTAGAAATTTGGTGTTAATTTGTTCCTATCTTTACGTAACTAATGGGCGGCTAGGGTTTCCACCCTCTCTCTATAAATACTCTCTTCGTGTCTCTTTGATAACTTACTTCAAAAATTAGGAGACGAAGAGAGTTGTTGTTGTCGCCGCCATTGGAGTCCATGAAGTTCGTGCGAGTCCCGAAAAAGAGGTGACAACGAGCGTTCCAGAAGTTCTACGTGAACATGCTAGTTCCTGAAAGTATATCGTGTGGGGGCGAATCTTGCTTTGAGCAACGGTGATCTTCATCACCCCAGCAAGCAGATTTCCTTCTTCTCCTTTCTTTTCTCTTCTGCTAGTTATAATTTTGTTATATCCGTCTGCAACTGCGAGTACAAGAAAGAACATGAAGTTTATTTTTTCTGATTCTTTTGTAATCTTGATAGCAAGTTGTAATCAGGATCATTATATAGTTCTTCGTGGAGATCGAGAATAATCAGAGTAAAAACTTTTGTATGAACCTCTGATCTCGACCACGCGTTCTTCTATCTTTGGTTAAGCCTCAAAAATAACAATCTCAAAGCAAGATCTGAGTTAGATAGAGAATTGATCAAACATTCTCGATACCAGCTTTCATATGCTTGAGAAGTTTGATGGCGAATACTATAATATTTGGAAGAGGAAGATCTACATAAATTTTTGTCTTGTCAAAGTTGCTTATGTGTTGGTTGATCCTGAACCTACCATCCCTGAAGATGGAGGAGAGATCGAAGTTGGTGTGGCGCAGGATGCGCACTCCAAGTGAAAGAAGGATAATAACCTCTGCAGGCTATTGATCCTTAATGCAATGGACGACTCGATGGTAGAGTCATATAACAAGAAAGAGAAGGAAAGATATGTCTGGGAATCTCTTGAGAAGCATTACAAAACTGACAAAAAAAAATTCAAAAATCCATCTCGTCGAAAAATTATTCACTATGCAATTTGAAGACGAGAAGGTAATGCTACCACAAGTCAATAAACTTTTAAAGATGCAGCAGAAACTGGAAGAAGAAGGCATGAAGCAGGAAGACAAGTTCATTATAGGGGCTATAGTCACCAAGCTTCCTCCAGGATGGATCAACTTTAAGACTAACATGTACCGTAAGAAGATGGAGATCAATCTCGAAGGTATTCTTCACTGGATTCACATAGAAGATGAAGTCAAGAGAAAACTGAAGTTGGACTCCCTGTCCAAGCAGTTGGCAAAGGCTACCTTGGTACATGCTGATAATTCTAGGGGGAAGCAGAAGGCTTCTCACAACAAGAAAAATGAGGTCATTATCCTCCTTCTTGGGACTGGAACGATGGTACTGAACCTGACTTCGGGAAAGTCGTTGACACTTCAGGATGTAAAGCACATACCGATGATAGCCAAGAACCTGGTCTCAGGAAGCCTGCTCTGTAATGCAGGCTTGAGGATAGACATCAATGCTGGACAGATGGTGGTGTCCTACAAAGGAACATACTTCGAAAAAGCATTTTGTATCGAAGGTATGTTTAAACTTCAACTTGTAATTCTTGCTACAATGATAAATGCAGTCTCTTCTTCTGGTTATTCTCTTGAGTTATGACATAATAGACTATGACATGTTCATTGTAAAAGAATAAACAAAATGTCTAGTCTATGACTTATCTCCAAATATGGGAATAAGGAGGTGGAGAAGTGTGAGGTCTGTGTGCAGACAAAGATTACCAGAAAGCCGTTTAAGGGGTTAACCAAAGCACATATCTTCCGGAGTTGGTACACTCAAATATCTGTGACTTCAAGCAGTTTTTCACAAAGGCCAAGATGAAGTATTTTATTACATTTATCTACGACTACTCGAAGTATGCGTTCGTCTATCTGCTCAAGTCAAAGGACGAAGCATTCAGGAAGTTCAAGGAGTTCAGGACTGAAGCTGAATGTCAGACATGGCAATAACTCAAAAGACTTAGAAATGATCGAGGCGGAGAGTATAGGTCTATTGAATTTGTATCGTTCTGTAAAGAACATAAAATTGTCAATGAGACGACTGCTCCATATTCTCCTCAATCAAATGGAGTAGCTGAGAGAAAGAACATGACATTGATAGAGATAATAAACTAAATGTTGTTGACTATGGGTCTTCCAAACTGCTTCTGGGAAGAACCTGCATTGATAGCTATGTTCATTCTGAATAGAGTGTCGTACGCAAGCTCTGATACCATTCCTCATGAACTCTTGTTCAAAGTCAGACCCAATTTGAATGTCATTCGAGTGTGGGGTGTCTGGCATATGTGAAGCTCCCAAATTTGAAAATACAGAAGCTGGGTACAAGGACTAAGAAGATCATCTTCCTGGGTTATGCTGAGAAGAGTGATTCTCAAAGATTTTTTGATATAGAATCAAATCATATCATTGAATATCGCAATACAGAATTCTTTGAAGATAAATTTGCAAGTCACAAGAATATTGTTATCATGTATATTCCAGAGAATAACATGGGTGCACAGGAGGCTAACGCTTCCAAAGAAGATGTAGTCAAAAAATAAATTGTCATACCAGAGACAACATTCGAACCAGAACTCGCAAAATCGGTGTCTAAGCGAGTGAGGAGACCGAAGGACTTCGAAGAAGATTTTGTCACCTATCACGTGAAAGCAGATCCGCCTACCTATGATGAGACAATGAAGACCAGAGACGCTGTCTTCTGGAGGGAGGCTATCAATGATGAGTATGACTCAATAACCTCCAATAACACTTGGGTGTTGGTCGATCTACCTAAAGGAGCTAAACCAATCGGATCCAAATGGATCTTCAAGAAGAAGATGAAAGCCGATGAAACTGTTGACAAGTTCAAGGAAAGGTTGGTGGCCAAAGGGTTTTCTCAGAAGCAGGGGATCGACTACTTCGACAAATATGCTCCAGTGGCACGGATGACGACCATCAGGATGTTGATTGCTCTGAGTGCAATTCACAAGCTAGTTATTCATCAAATGGATGTTAAAACATTATTTCTAAATAGAGAGTTGACCGAAGAGATTTACATGCAACAGCCAGAAGAATTTATCGTCAAAGGGCTTGAAGACAAAGTCTACAAGTTGGTGAAATTACTTTACGGTCTGAAGCAAGCTCCCAAGATATGGCATGAGAAGTTTGACAAAGTCATAAGATCAAACGGCTACAGGGTCAGTAAGACGGACAAGTGTGTTTACATAAAGTTCACTGACGAGAGAGGAGTCATCGTTTGTCTGTACGTGGGTTTGGATCTAGCACGTGACACTGAGACAAAGAAGTTTCTCTCATCTAATTTCAGTATAAGGACTTAGGGAAAGCTGATATTATCCTCGGGATAAAGATTATCCGGACCAATACTAGATTGGCACTGTCACAGTCCCGTTATATTGAGAAGATGCTCACATGCTATGGATATCAGGTTCTTCCTGGGATTGATATTCCGTATAGGTGTGACGAGAAGCTGAAGCCAAATCCTAGGAAAAACGTCAAGCAGCTAGAGTATTCAAGCGTCATTGGGAGTTTGATGTATGCAACAACTGTCATAAGGCCTGACATTGCTTTTGTCGTGGGGATGCTGAGTTAATTCACTAGCAACCCAGGTGTGGAACACTGGAAGGCGATGAAGAGGGTGATGATATATCTCAGGAGAACTCAGAAATATGCGCTGCACTATAGCGGGTATCCGAAAGTAGTAGAAGACTTCAGTGATGCAAGCTGGTGTTCATAAGTAGAGAGCGAAAGGTCCACAGGAGGATACATATTTTTCATGGGTGGAGATGCTATATCATGGAAATCGAAGAAGCATACTATGCCCTCTCATTCCTCGATGGAACCTGAGTTTTATGCACTGGCGGCTGCATCAGATGAAACAGAATGGCTTCAGGAGCTCATGTATGATCTTCTATTGGTTGGTGCACAGATTCTGGCGGTACCGATATACTGCAACAACTAGGTGACTGTAGCAGTGACCTCAAATGACCACTTTAGTGGTAAGAAAATGACTGTGCGGTTGGGGCACATGGCAGTGAATGATCTGATAAAGACTGGAGTCATTGTCGTGATTGATGTTCAGAGCCAGAAAAACCTGGCGAATCTGTTCACCAAGGGTCTTAAGCGCTAGCTGGTCGAGGACATAACAAGAAAAATGGGCTTAAAGACATTATGATATTGAGTCTTTGTAATTCTACCATAAAGTTTTATACTATTAATTCAAAGAGAAATCTACTAGGCATCTAGCTTTTGGTTCAAAGAAGGACCATTGACTGGGAGAATATCAGTTACAGTGGGTAGTCCTCAGGGACATTGTGGGATACGTACCCGGAACCATTGTGGTATACTATTTGTTCTTGAACAGAATATTTTCTGTGGGAGGATGGCTTTGACGCCTTAATGAGTTCTCGGACAGAGTGAATGTCCGATGTGCATTACAGGAAGCACGTAGTTTCAGTACTACAAGGGACTTATATCCCATGCTATAGTGGTGTGACACCACAGAGGTAGAAGATATAAATCCTCGGCATTAAGTCATGTCATAGCGGCGTAGCACCGCACATAGGCAAGTAGACTAATGTTGTAGAATTAAGAGTGGTAGGCAGCACTACAAAGAGGTCGATGATATCATGTTACAGTGGTATGCCACCACAGAGATAAAAGATGTAAGTCCTTGGCAGAAATCCATGTCACAGCGGCATAATACCGAAAGGAAGTGCAAGGCTTTATGCTGGATAGTTTGGCACTACAAAGAGACTGAGACCTTATGCTACAGTAGATGACACCACATGAGGGAGTGAACCTTGACTTTAGGCCATATCATAGTGGCATAGAACCGCAAGGAAACGCAAGTCTTCTTGTCAAGGAATCTTTAAAAGAACTCACCTATAGTGTATAGAAAGAGATACAGGCCGTCTTTTGAGGAAAAACTTGTAGACAATCAAAATACATACACAGAAACCAGGCGTGCACATGGCCTTCAATGTGCAATCAGAAGCACAATAGATGTCATTATGTGAGTGAAAAGAATTACAGCTATGGTACAAAATTCAAGGCTTAGTACATTCTTGTATCATACTGCTATTCGACCCATGAGGGAAGATTCAAGTCAAAGCGACATTTATCCTAATGCATGATGGGCAGTCACTGTGGGGAACGCTCAACCCATATATATTGAGATATGTGGAGGATTGTTGGTTTTGTTTTTTTTGGACTAGTAAAGATAGTCCCATATTGGCAACACCACCAAGTGGGTATCTCAATATAATACTTTATATGAATTGAGGTATGCACATGGGGTGTGGGGTGGCACATGGGTGCCGTATGGGGGTGTTTTCCTAGGAGAAAAAAGGGTTAACTCATCATGTAAGCATTTATGCTTTTTGTCATACTCTTGGAATTATTTCTAAAGGAGCTAAGCCCCAAAGGGGCTTAGCGACTCGGACTCGGAATCGAACTCGGGTTCAAGGGCACAAATGGCGCTTTATTGGCACACTTTGGACTTATCACGTCAGCATCATCGTATGGCGCTTGTGCGCACGTCAGCATCGTCGAATGGCGCTTGTGCGCATTTGATGTCCTCATGCGCTCGGATATGCATGAGCCATATGCGCTGGCCGCATGGGCTGGCCACATGGGTTGGCTGCATGCGCGGTCACATGGGCTGGCCGCATGAGCTGGCTGGATGGGCTGGCCGCATAGGCTGACCACATGAACTGGCCACATGCGTGGCCGTATGTACGGCCGCATGCGTTATTGTTGTGTAAGCGGTCGCATGTGAGGTTGCTTGCGTGGTCGCTGCTTTCAGATAAATTTGAACAGTTATTGTCATGACCCGCACCTGCATGATTGGGTACAAATACGTGGGTACATCCAGCCTACTCCGCAGCATAGACGGTAGAACGCTGTCTAGGTCATCAATATCTAGCTATCAATATTAATAATACAACTAGTTCTATCATATACTCAATCACCATAATCTAAAGGCAGAATAAATAAGAAATATAAACCAAAGAAAAGAAACTAGACATAATATAAAATAAAAAGTACTAGCCTAGATCTCTACAATTGTCACCTCAAGGTCCATAATGTAAGAGCAGTCTTGTATATAGCATCACTCTGAAATCCTGAAATATAGAGCACAACAATCACTAAAAAATATAATCCAGTCAAGATTGGAGCAAAGTATACCTCTATGAGCAGTTCTAATAAATTATAAAGACTATGTAACAACAAATAAAGAAAAATACAAGAAAAATAGAACAAGAGCAAGAAATATACAAGATATGGAATGCTGTAAATAAATACAAGAGTAATGAGTATCATATACCAGAGACAAGAAATACAACTAGCTAAGTGAGTGAATACTAGCTTCAATATGTGATCGGCTTGGAAACTTGTACAAGGATTAGGGCCTGGTTAATCATGCGTGTGGTGTATGATCAACACTCACAAAGACATGCACAAGGAGGGTATGATCACATATCTACACTAACACTTTTTATTCCCGACTGGTATAGTGGATCCAACTATGACACGCTACGACACATGATTCTATGAGAAGAAAGCTAATCTTCTCATGAATCGGCATCTATATATGTACAAGAATCATAAGGCATGCACAAGAATCACAAGGCTTGCACAAGATATACCAAGATACACAAGGAATAATATCTCATGACGGGATCCAAAAATACCAATCCGTGTAACCGTGTGTCAAAAAATTAAGGATATCTACACTAGATACAAGAAACATAGAAGATATCATAAATAAAAAACTGTCAGAGAATGTACTAGCCTCCGGAGTAATAAATGTCAAACTGTGTCTGTATCGGTGCCTCACAGACCTATATATAAAATTCTATGTCATTACAGTATTTTGAAATCATAAACATGCTATACTAGCTTGAAACTAGGTCTCTAAATCAATACTAGGTCCAACTAAGTCAAACTAGGTCAAATTTAGGTCAACACGGTCAAACTAGATTATTTCCTAGTTTCTATATTAATTTTACCTATTTACAAGGTTTATAAAGTTATACTAGGTCTTAACAAGTCACTATTTAATTTTTTAGATACTAACTAGGTCAAACTAGTCAATACTAGTTAATACTAGGCAATACTAGGTTTATAGGCTATACTAATAAGTTACTAGCATTAATTACTCTAATATATACTTCTACCTATAATTTCTAGCAATACCTTGGCCTATAGCTATTTATCTTATCCCGTATCACGGTATCTTAACCCGTATCACACAATTACTTAATACCTTAGCCCGTATCTCAAATACCTTAACTATTAGTCAATACCTTAGTTCTAGGGTCAATACCTTGGCTAAATTAGGTTTTAAAGTCATACGAGTTAGCTATGATATAATAATATCATATATACTATATAAATATACTAATATGTATAATAACTTAGTCTAACACTTAATACCTAGCTAATACCTTCGTATTACCTCATTACTTAGCTATTACCTTAGTATTACCTCATTAGCTTAACCAATACCTTAACATATTACCCCGTATCCTAGTTTCTAGACTAATACCATAGCTAATATTATTACCTTTACTAATACCCAATACCTTAACTCATACCTTGGTACATAACCCATTACCCAAGCTAAACACTACCCTTACCATGGTATCTTAATCCAATACCTAATATCATAATCTTATCTTAGTATCCTAGTATTACCTCATACTAGTTCTGATATTTTAGTATATTGGTATTCTAAATACCTTGATACATCCTAGGATACCACACTCTAATTTACCTCACACATATTCTACCTGTTTGTACATGGTATCATGGTACCACATTAGGTATCATATGATACCAACCCCCAAGATACTAACCCATGACCATAATCTATACTTTTCTTACATCCAAGATACTCACCCTACTATTGGCACTTGATATCTTAATATCACCCATTATCTAGTTCTAATACCCAATATCTTAGTATATTGACTACTACCTTATCCTCCTAGATACTTACCCAACTAACTCTAATACTAATATTTGATAACAAATAGGATACCTTACTCAAACCCAATATCCACTTACCCTTACTCATGATACTTGAGTGTCATGATACCAATATTCTCATGGTACCCAAGTATCACACTAGTACCTTGCCACAAACTCTAATTCCTTGACACATAACTTACCTATACTTGGCTCACTTGATAACCACTTGTATCAACACTAACACGCACACTAACTAACACCTATTACCTAACACATAACTTACCTATATATACAGATATATGCTTGGCAACCTATGATACCTACACTCACTTGATATCCATACTACCTAATCTCATATGATACACAAAATACTTATGTTGTATAGTCAGTTCTCTACTTGTAACCAATACTGCATCTATTAGACATATTCAATAAATTCTAGGGTTAAAGTATGTTGTATCCCTTTGTATTAACTTTTTGAAACTTCAAACGGATCGCATTTTTATGTCCGAAAGCTCCCAAAATCGCAAAAATATCGAAACGCATTCATCATCGGACACCTGACACTCAAACAGTTTTACAGAAAGTTCCAGAATGAATATGGCCTATTAATTTATATATTTGAAAAGCTAACTTCGATATGGTTCTTTTAAAAAATAGGAGATTAATCGGAGTCTTGAGTTAGGAGTTATGGAATTTCTAATTTACTATGGCTGCTAAAAATGAGGCTGAATACTATGACGAATTTGTGTTATTTTGGACAAAAGAACACATGTATACATCCAATTTACCAATTTTATATATACGTATCATGGCGTATCATGATACAGACTCTACATATTTAATTTTGGATACAAGAACACCTTCATACCATCAAATAAATATCAATAGTCCACATTAGGACACAATACACACACTAAATGGACACAATAGGGGTTTTCCCAAATTGAGTCCCAAAAATCATGACACCAACTTAGATATACCAAATTGAGGGCTCCTAGTGCCTAGATCTACCATTGGAAAGTCAAATCTAACCATGTGAAGGTTCCTACATGACCAAGGGGTGTTCCTAACCATAAGTTTGATAAAATTGAGAAAATTACCTAGTGTTTTGGTAGCCTCTTTGAAGAATTTCGAATTTGGACAAGGAAGTGATGAGTCAGACACGATCTCCTAGCAAGCTTCTCTCCTATGGATCTCCTTGTACTCTCCAATGCTCTAGGCCTTCATGATGGTAAGAATGAGTAAAATTGAAAGTGGATTGAGTAGAATTGGTAGGGAATTGTGTTTGCTTGGGGAAGAAGAAGCTTTAAAATAAATAAGGCTAATGAGTGAAATCAAATGAATGGATGAGCCCTAAATTAAACTTATCTCTTATAGTAAGGTTTGGTCATGCCAAAATATCAAGTTTGCCCATCTATATTTGTCATGAATGGAATCTAATTAAACTAAGGAAAGAAATCTCTACAACTAAGAGGAATATTCTCTTCATGACAACTAAACTTAATTAATTCTAATTACTAAAGTCATAACTAAAAATAATTAGCACTAACTAACACTTGCAAATTATAATTGGCTAGCCACTAACTAATACTAATATAATTTTAGACAATCACTAATATAAAATAATATATAAAAAATTTAACATGTAAAATTATCAAAATACTCCTATGGTGGAAAGTGGTAGTTACAATCATACCCTCCTTAGAAAAATTTTGTCCTCGAAATTTAAGGATGGAAGTAGACATGAACTGAAAGAATAACTCATGGTCCATAAGATAATCTCGTCTCCTTTCTTCTACGGTCATAACATACTCATAAACTTTACTATAGTCAAGCCTCCATCTAGTCATGGTCTAAGAAAATCTCATCTAAAAATCATACCAGCATACAATTCTGATAGCCACACTATACATTTCTATAAGCACGATTATGGTCTATATCTGTCATGATATTGTAGTCTCTATCAAAGGTTTACTAATATAAGCTATAAGATAATAGAGAATCAAGTAGATCAAAAGATAAAAATGAAAGGAAGGTCAAGAATATAACAGAACCTGCTAACTCAACAACTGTAGCACCGATCTCTCAACTATCATCGCAAAAATTCTTCCCTGCTGGGGTGTCTTCCTCTGCGGGTGCATGGCAATTTGCTGTGCCACAAGTGGCCTAGCTGAACCTTTACCTATATTTAATACTTACACTAATTATTTACTAAGCATCAATCTAGACATAATACTTAATATCAAGGGATACCACTTCTAATATTAAAGATATACTATGGTTCTAGGCCATGGACACACTGGCACACACTACCCAGGATCTTATACTACTTCTAGGATACTATATTCTGGTATTAGAAGGGTAGTCTACCAATCATGAACGCATTCACTAGTATGTCGATTCTTATTCTAGCTCACCCTTTAACACACATACAATCTTCTATCTGTCTCAGTTTCTTGCAGTCACCTGCATACTGCTTAACCATTCTTCTTGCAAATGAACACTTGTATACACTCACACGCATGTACCCTATTGGTACACCCTTACCAATCTATAATACTCTCTATAGGGTGCCTACCCCTATCTTGACATAATCTACATAAGGTACTAGCTCATATATGTGTCACTTAGATGATACTCTCAAACCAGGTTATTCATGTCTCCCATCTATACTTAGTACACTAGCCACTAGAATGTTTGTACCCTAAATCTTCTTAATACTTGAGGTACTCTGGATCTTAATACTAAGGTACTCCTAATATCTTGGCATCTGGTGCAAACTCATATCTTACACTTAACAATCACCCTAGGTTATTTACATGTATTTGTTGTCAATGTACATACATAAATACCTCCTACCCACTATGACACTATGATATCTCACGGGTACCATTATACCCATTATACGGTTTACTGATGCATAACTACTCCCATACTTCCAATACGCTAGCAAGGTGCTCACACTACTGAAACTTACTCCTATACATATTACTTTTCTTCTTATTGTCTAATACACCTACACCTTACACTCCATGACTCATCCCTTATATGTCCTACCTCAATATCGTACTGGTACACCTAGCTAATATTATCACTCACAATAATACTTACTGAAATCAGATTGACACATATCACATGTTACTTATCTAAATCTTGGTACATCCTGAATACTTGCACTCTCTAGGCACTCTTGGTACACAGACACTAACTTCTTAACACTCATAACAGCTCATCACACATACTACTACCCATACTAATGCACAACTTTCAAATATAACTCAAGTCCTACTACCTAGCACAATATATTCTAATACCATCACACTCATCTATACACTTATGGGTATCACTCTACCATGGCTCACTCTCGAATACATCTTATGGATACACATCTCTACACAACCAAGTATCAAGCACCAATAGAATAGTGAGGCTCTATTAATTTCCAAAACTATTTCATGATATTCAATTGCTACTTGGATCACCCAACTATATGACCATATATCCATCTAAAACATGTATGATGACATAATACCAATACATAGAATCATAAATGGGTATGCTACTCCCTCTCATAACTCTCTTATATCTAATGCCAATGTACCAATCACTAACTATACTCTGACACCAACATTAGATTCATTATTACAATTGTACTACGCTTCGAGTTACTTCTAGGCTTATACACTGATACATGATGCTCATATACCCAACCAAGAACCACTCTAAGACTCACAAGCTACACTCCCTACAGCCAACACTAATACTCAACTTGACACAACATATCTGCAAGTTACCAAACTATTGTACTATCCAAGGAACCTCAGAAACTATTGAAATAAAGCTCTATGAGGAACTGGACTAGAGGAACTAAGGATATCTCTATTCCTGAGCTAGGGAAGGTGATGGAACAAAATTCTATAATAACAGGAGTGGAATGATAGAGATGATATGTTAAGAACCAATTTAAGTTACAATATGATAATCATATATGTCTATCTGAAATCATGTTACCCAGAATTCTCGTCACGCCAGTAAGCATAGCTGCGATAAACTATAGAGTCCATAACCAAGGTACATACCTCTCAAATCATGTTATCTAAATTCTCGCGTTGCCAGCTAGCATGGCTGCAAGATCTCTAGATTCCATAACCAAGATAAGTATATCCTAAAATCATCTTTATGTTTTTGCCACGCCAGCTAATATGGCTACGATAAACTATATACTCCATAACTAAAGCAAACGTTTACCTTTTTTACTATCCTCATCAAAATATGTCATCAGAATATACCTAATTCGGTCCATAAAATTTATCTCGATATAAGAATCAAAGTCAACAATAAACTTCAAGAATCAAATTCAACAACAACAAGTGAGAGTGAACGAAAACAAGTGGAAACGGATTTTGAAGTAGAGTTTATAGTAAGATTCTCAAGGGTCATCCCAGGAATCTCTCAGGGAATCCTAATTTATGATTGAGTATTCTTTCATCATATATCATCTATCATATCGCAGGCTCGTAGTAGTACAACTAAGTCATTGTACTACCACGATATCACACTAGTTGCGAAGCCTGAACTACATGGGCCACCATAAAAATATGTCACGACCCGCACCCGCATGATCGGGCACGAGTACGTGGGTACGTCCAGCCTACGCCGCAGCATCGACGGTAGAACGTTGTTTAGGTCATCAATATCTAGCTATCAATATTACTAATATAACTAGTTCTATCATATACTCAATCACCATAATCTAAAGGCAGAATAAATAAAAAATATTAACCGAAGGAAAGAAACTAGACATAATATGGAACAAAAAGTACTAGCCTAGATCTCTACAATTGTCACCCACAATGTAAGAGCAGTCTTGTATATAACATCACTCTAAAATTCCAGAATATAGAGCACAACAATCACTGAAAAATATTATCCAGTCAGGATTGGAGCGAAGCACACCTCTAACAGCAGTTCCAATAAATGATAAAGACTATGTAATAGCAAATAGAGAGAAATACAAGAAAAATAGAATAAGAGCAAGAAATATACAAGATATGAAATGCTGTAAAAAAATACAAGAGTAATGAGTATCATATACCAGAGACAAGAAATATAACTAGCTAAGTGAGTGAGTACTAGCTTCAACATGTGATTGGCTTGGAAACTTGTACAAGGATTAGGGCCTGGTTAATCATACATGCGGTGTATGATCAACACTCACAAGGACATGCACAAGAAGGGGTATGATCATATATCTACACTAACACTCCCCGTCCCTACTGGTATAGTGGATCCAACCATGACACGCTATGATACGAGATTCTATGAGAATGGAGCTAATATTCTCATGAATCGGTGTCTATACATGTACAAGAATCACAAGGCATGCACAAGAGTCACGAGGCTTGCACAAGATATACCAAGATACACAAGAAATAATATCTCATGACAGGATCCGAAAATACTAATCCATGTAATCGTGTGTCAAGAAATCAAGGATATCTACACTAGATACAGGAAACATAGAAGATATCATAAATAGAAAAGTATCAGAGAATGTACTCACATGAGGTCCGGAATAATGAATGTTAAAATATTCGTATCGGTGCCTCACAGACCTATATATATGAAATTCTATATCATTAAAGTATTTTGGAATCATAAACATGCTATAGTAGCTTGAAACTAGGTCTCTAAATCAATACTAGGTCCAACTAAGTCAAACTAGGTCAAACTAGATCAAATTTGGTCAAACTAGGTCAATTTTAAGTTAACACAGTCAAACTAGATTATTTTCTAGTTTTTAGGTTGATTTTATATATTTACAAGGTTTATAAAGTTATACTAGGTCTTAACAAGTCACTATTCAATTTTTAGGTGCTAACTAAGTCAAACTAGTCAATACTAGTTAATACTAGGCTAATACTAGGTTTCTAGGCTATACTAATAAGTTACTACCATATATTACCCTAATATATACTTTTACCTATAATTTCTAGCAATACCTTGGCCTATAACTATTTATCTTACCCCGTATCACAGTATCTTAACATGTATCACATATTTACTTAATGCCTTAGCATGTATCTCAAATACCTTAACTATTAGTCAATACCTTAGTTCCATGGTCAATACCTTGGCTAAATTAGGTTTTAAAGTCATACAAGTTAGCTATGATATAATAATATCATATATACTAATATATACAATAACTTAGTCTAACACTTAATACCTAGCCAATACCTTACTATTATCTCATTACCTAGCTATTATCTTAGTATTACCTCATTACCTTAACCAATACCTTAACATATTATCATGTATCCTAGTTTCTAGACTAATACCTTAGCTAATACCATTACCTTGACCAATACCCAATACCTTAACTCATACCTTGGTATATAACCCATTACCCAAGCTAGACACTACCCTTATCATGGTATCTTAATCCAATACCTAATATCACAACCTTATCTTAGTATCCTAGTACTAGCTTATACTAGTTCTAATATTTTGGTATATTGATATTCTAAATACCTTGATACATCCTTGGATACCACACTCTAATTTATCTCACACATATCCCACTTGTTTGTACATGGTATCCTGGTACCACATTAGGTATCATATGATACCAACCCCCAAGATACTAACCCATGACCATAATCTGCACTTATTTTACATCCAAGATACTCACCCTACTCTTGGCACTTGACATCTTAATATTACGCATTATCTAGTTATAATACCCAATATCTTAGTATCTTGACCACTACCTTATCCTCCTAGATAATTACCAAACTAACTCTAATACTAATATTTGATACCAAATATGATACATTACTTAAGCCCCAATACTCATTTACCCTCTCTCATGATACTTGAGTGTCATGATACTAATATTCTCATGGTATCCAAGTATCACACTAGTACCTTGCCCCAAACTCTAATACATTAACACATAACTTACCTATACTTTGCTGACTTGATAACCACTTGTATCAACACTAACACGCACACTAACTAGCACCTATTACCTAACACTTATATATATATATATATATATGTATATATATAGTCAGTTCTCTACTTGTAACCAATACTGCATCTATTAGACCTATTCAATAAATTTCTAGGGTTAAAATATGTTGTATCCCTTTTTATTAGATTTTTGAAACTTTAAACGGATCACATTTTCGTGTCCGGAAGCTCCCGAAATCGTAAAAATATCGAAATACGTTCGTCATTCGGACACCTGATGTAGCGCCCCGTTCTCCCGGTGCGGAGAACGCGGCTAAGAAACACAAGACGGTATCGTTCGATCGGGATAGATTGAATTAAGAACTCGTCCTCGTTATGGATTTGTTTCTTCGGAATCGATTCCCATATTCAGTGGACTGCGCCCCAAGGATCGGCTTAGCGGCAGAGTCAGGAGGGACCTCTCCGCTGCTATCTTTTATTGCCTCGGTTTTCGATGTCGCTTGCTGCTTTCGTGCTTTGAGTTAGTTTTGGGATTTGCTTGTTTTTTTTGAACGGTTTCGATGGTCTTCATTACTTTCATTCATTGACTTGCACTTCTATTCCGAGATTGGAAAGAGAGGAAGAAGTATTAATCGAGCTGTTCGTGTGCAGGTGAACGAGCAGTAGGCGGCTTGCGAGCGGAGTCGTGAAGCGCCTCTTTCCTTCTCCTTCCAACTATCTAAGTGAGTGGCTACCAACCCGATTAGCTAGCCCTGCTTCCAAGCTTCACATCTAATAAATCTGCAATCTTCTTTGCCCCGATCAAACGATACCAAATAATAATAAAAGAAACCAAGATAAAAGAGAATAGACTTGGTATATATGCTTGTCAATAACTTCATGAACGGATACTGAACTGTATGCTTGTTCGTTTGGAAATAAATTATAAATGTTGCTTGTCTTGTACAATTGCTTGTCTTGTACTCTTGTTGCCTCAACTGCAATAACTTGTTACTTGTATATTGTTCGATCATGGACAACCAGTGCACAGGGTAACGGTCTTGCGGACGATGCTGGGGCACTGGCATCGATCCGGTCCGGGCGAGACCTATTGTTTAGTCTCTTGTTCTTGGCGGAATGGCTTGCAACGCCCCCTTGTACTTTTGTTGCACACCATTCTCGTCAAAGACTATCGTCCATTATGGCACCAAGCCAGTGATCATCTTGTATATTTAAACCTGTTGCAAACTAACTTGTGTCTTCGTGGCAGGGAAGGCATAGTAAGTATTGTGCAGGTAATTCAGACGGCCAGATAAAATCTACCGAACGGTGGCACGTTCATTTCAGTAAATTCTATATGCTGCTTACTTGTAAATGAACTAAGGCAAGATAGAAACCCACAAAATATGCATGCTTCATTAAAACAACGTGCGGATTGGTATAGTCAGGCTAGCTCGCCTTCACCAGTATGTTTCGACATGCTGATCCTCGTTGAAACAGGTTCTCCGCACCAAGGCGAACCGAGCGAGGAGCCGAAGTCGTCTACCCGATCCAGTCCAGCTGTTGGCGCATCTTCACCGCGCCCCCTGAAGCATTTTGAAGACAGGAGCTTGCAACTCTTCATACACAAATGCAGCTCCGTGGCAAAGCTATCCTCCAGCCTGGAGGTCCTTATCATTTTGAGTTTATATAGGGATATAATGTACAGGACTGCTATCTCATTTTGAGTCATCTCTTTTGTAAGCCGTTCGGCATATTAATTGACTCGTTCAGGAGTTTGTAATAGATGTTCATTATCAATAAAGAGAACTTTTCCATGTTTCAAATCTGTGTTTCAATTTATCTGCGTACTCTGAATATGTGCTTGCTATGCAAATCATTAAAGCCTTGTGAGGGTGCAACTCCAGGCCCGCACGGCGGTCACGATTCGGGGGACGCCTCAAACGATTCTAAGGAATCGGGTCGTGATATAGTGGTATCAGAGCACAGATTCAAAGTTCCTTAGACTTCGTGCTGGAAAAGTTCCTTTAATGATCAAATTTCTGTGCGAACTCTTGAACTCGCTAGGCCAAAATGAGATACGTTCATGCAATAAGTCCATAATACATTATGATCCTAATGTAATTTACCTTCTTTTGAAGGAATGGCTCCAGCACAATCTGCAGCGCAAACACCGGACGAAACGCAAGGCCAAGAAAGTAGTTCGGACACTTCGGAAAGTTCAAGGAGCCAGCGAGCCGCGCCAAGCATCGATCCCATCCAGCAAATATTGTGGATGTTGGAGGAAAACCAACAAAGGGACGAGGCTCGCTATGAACGGGCCGAGAAGCGAGCGGAAGAGAGTCAGCTCAAGTTTCAAGACAATATAGAAGCACGATTCTCAGTCCAACAAAAGCAGGTGGATACCCTGCAACAGATCGTTCAGACTTTGGCTTCCAACCATTCCACGGCAAGAGCGTCGACTCCGGTGGAACAGCCCGTGCTTGAAGTAGAGATGCCGCAAATTCCAAGGACGAGGGACGTGACTACCTTCGACTTTGGCCACTTCAAGAAAGTCTGCAACACCCCATTCAACGGGATTGAGGACCCAGTCGTAGCTCTAGATTGGTTGGCCGAACTTGAAGATTACTTCGCTCTGCTAGAGGTCCCCAAAGAAAAGCGCGTCGCCTGCGCGCAACTACAGCTCCGCCTCAACGCGCACGATTGGTGGGACGTGCATCGACGATCTCTCCAATTTGATCACGGAGAGGAGGCGATCTCGTGGACGACTTTTCGTGCCGCGTTCGAAGAGGAGTTTGTACCCCCTCCAGTACAACGTCAGATGGAGAACGAGTTCGTGCAACTGAGGCAAGGCAGTATGACAGTTAAAGAGTACTCCGCCGAATTCAACCGACTCTCCAAATTCGCTAGGGCCTATTTACCTGATGTAGCGAGTCAAGCAAGAAGGTTTGAAGGTAGACTACGCCCTGCCATCCATTCGCACGTAGCCGTTCATCAATATCGTACAATGCGTGAAGTAATGAATCACGCCCTATCTCTCGAACCACTTTATCCTCACGTTCCTGTCGGCGCTGTGCATACCTATAATCACAAACGCCAAAGCAACGAGAGAGGAAACAACGATACAAAGTGTCACAATAACGGCGGAAAGCAGAAAGCAAACCAGACTTGTAGTTTCTGCAAAAGTCGGGGCATGCAATAGACAAATGTCGCCTGAAACTTGGGTTATGCCTAGCCTGTGGCGGATCAGACCATTCTGTTCGTGATTGTTCCTTGAGTCATGATCGCCGTCCTGAATGCAATGCTCCCTAACGGTAGGTCCTATTCTTAAGTTTCGGGACAAAACTTCCAATTAGTTGGGTAGGATGTAGCGCCCCGTTCTCTCGGTGCGGAGAACGCGGCTAAGAAACACAAGACGGTATCGTTCGATCGGGATAGATTGAATTAAGAACTCGTGCTCGTTATGAATTTGTTTCTTCGGAATCGATTCCCATATTCAGTGGACTGCGCCCCAAGGATCGGCTTAGCGGCAGAGTCAGGAGGGACCTCTCCGGTGCTATCTTTTATTGCCTCGATTTTTGATGTCGCTTGCTGCTTTCGTGCTTTGAGTTGGTTTTGGAATTTGCTTGTTTTTCTTGAACGGTTTCGATGGTCTTCATTGCTTTCGTTCATTGACTTGCACTTCTATTCCGAGATTGGAAAGAGAGGAAGAAGTATTAATCGAGCTGTTCGTGTGCAGGTGAACGAGCAGTAGGCGGCTTGCGAGCGGAGTCGTGAAGCGCCTCTTTCCTTCTCCTTCCAACTATCTAAGTGAGTAGCTACCAACCCGATTAGCTAGCCCTGCTTCCAAGCTTCACATCTAATAAATCTGCAATCTTCTTTGCCCCGATCAAACGATACCAAATAATAATAAAAGAAACCAAGATAAAAGAGAATAGACTTGGTATATATGCTTGTCAATAACTTCATGAACGGATACTGAACTGCATGCTTGTTCGTTTGGGAATAAATCATAAATGTTGCTTGTCTTGTACAATTGCTTGTCTTGTACTCTTGTTGCCTCAACTGCAATGACTTGTTACTTGTATATTGTTCGATCATGGACAACCAGTGCACAGGGTAACGGTCTTGCGGATGATGCTGGGGCACTGGCATCGATCCGGTCCGGGCGAGACCTATTATTTAGTCTCTTGTTCTTGGCGGAATGGCTTGCAACGCCCCCTTGTACTTTCGTTGCACACCATTCTCGTCAAAGACTATCGTCCATTATGGCACCAAGCCAGTGATCATCTTGTATATTTAAACCTGTTGCAAACTAACTTGTGTCTTCGTGGCAGGGAAGGCATGGTAAGTATTGTGCAGGTAATTCAGACGGGCAGGTAAAATCCACCGAACGGTGGCACGTTCATTTCAGTAAATTCTATATGCTGCTTACTTGTAAATGAACTAAGGCAAGATAGAAACCCACAAAATATGCATGCTTCATTAAAACAACGTGTTGATTGGTATAGTCAGGCTAGCTCGCCTTTACCAGTATGTTTCGACATGCTGACCCTCGTTAAAACAGGTTCTCCGTACCAAGGCGAACCGAGCGAGGAGCCGAAGTCGTCTACCTGATCCAGTCCAGCTGTTGGCGCATCTTCACCGCGCCCCCTGAAGCATTTTGAAGACAGGAGCTTGTAACTCTTCATACACAAATGCAGCTCTGTGGCAAAGCTATCCTCCAGCCTGGAGGTCCTTATTATTTTGAGTTTATAAAGGGATATAATGTACAGGACTGCTATCTCATTTTGAGTCATCTCTTTTGTAAGCCGTTCGGCATATTAATTGACTCGTTCAGGAGTTTGTAATAGATGTTCATTATCAATAAAGAGAACTTTTCCATGTTTCAAATCTGTGTTTCAATTTATCTGCGTACTCTGAATATGTGCTTGCTATGCAAATCATTAAAGCCTTGTGCGGGCGCAACTCCAGGCCCGCACGGCGGTCACGATTCGGGGGACGCCTCAAACGATTCTAAGGAATCGGGTCGTGACACCTGATACTCAAACAGTTTTACAGAAAGTTTCAGAACAAATCTGGCCTATTAATTTATATATTTGGAAATCTAACTTCGATATGATTCTTTTAAAAAAATGGGAAGATTAATCAGAGTCTTGAGTTAGGAGTTATGTTATTTCTAAGTTGCTATGGCTACTAAAAATGAGGCTGAATACTATGACGAATTTAGACAAAAGAACATATGAATACATCCAATTTACCAATTTCACATATACGTATCATGGCGTATCATGATACGGAATCTACGTATATAATTTTGGACACAAGAACACCTTCACACCATCAAATAAACATCAATAGTCCATATTAGGACACAATACACACACTCAATGGACATAATTAGGATTTTCTCCAAATTGAGCCCCAAAAATTATGACACCAACTTAGATCTACCAAATTGAGGGCTCATAGTGCCTAGATCTACCATTGGAAAATCAAATCTAACCATGAGAAGGTTCCTACATGACCAAAGGGTGTTCCTAACCATGAATTTGATAAAATTGAGAGAATTACCTAGTGTTTTGGTAGACTCTTTGGAGAATTTCGAATTTGGACACGGAAGAGATGAGTCGGACACGATCTCCTAGCAATCCCCTCTCCTATGGATCTTCTTGTGCTCTCCAATGCTCTAGACCTTCATGATGGTGAGAATGAGTGGAATTGAAAGTGGATTGAGTGGAATTGGTAGAAAATTTTGTTTGCTTGGGGAAGAATAAGCTTTGGAAAATATGAGGCTAATGAGTGAAATAAAATGAATGGATGAGCCCTAAATTGAACTTATCTCTTATAGTAAGGTTTGGTCATGCCAAAATATCAAGTTTGTCCCTCTCTATTTGTCATGAATGAAATCTAATTAACTAAAGGAATGAATCTCTACAACTAAGAGGAATATTCTTTTCATGACAACTAAACTTAATTAATTCTAATTACTAAAGCCATGAATAAAAATAATTAGCACTAACTAACACTTGCATATTATAATTGGCTAGCCACTAACTAATACTAATATAATTCTAGACAATCACTAATATAAAATAATATATAAAAAATTTAACATGCAAAATTATCAAAATACTCCTATGGTGGAAAGTGGTAGTTACAATTATGGAAAGATATTGACAATTATTCAGATATATTTTTTGTGGGATTTAAAATTAATTTGTGCCTATCTTTTTAGGAATTCACAGTAAATTTGTTCCTATCTTTATGTAACTAATGGGCGGCTAGAGTTTACACCCTCTCTATAAATACTCTCTTCGTACCTCTTTGAGAACTTACTTCGAAAATCAGGAAATGAAGAGAGTTGCTGCTGCCGCTGTCATTAGAGTCCAGGAAGTTCGTGCGAGTCCGGAAAAGATGTGACAACGAGCGTTCCAGAAATTCTATGTGAACTTGCTGGTTCTTGGAAGCATATCGTGTGGGGACGAATTTTGCTTTGCACAATGGTGATCTTCATAATCCCAGTAAGCAGATTTTCTTCTTCTCATTTCTCTTCTCGTCTGCTAGTTGTAATTCCGTTCTGTCCGTCTGCAACTACGAGTGCAAGGAAGAACGTGAAGTTTATTTTTTCTGATTCCTTTGTAATCTTGAGAGCAAGTTGTAATCAGGATCATTATATAGTTATTCTTGGAGATCGAGAATAATCAAAGTGTGAACTTTTGTGTGAACCTCTGATCTCGACAACACGTTCTTCCATCTTTGATTAAGTCTCGAAAATAACAGATACTGTAAACTATGGTTTAAGCTCGTGCATCCAAGTAGCATCCTCCATGTTGCACTACACTAGGAAGAGTTAAGGTTATAGATAGGACTGACCAACGATGTCGGCGATCGTTCTCCCGTTGGTGTACCGTCCGATCGGTTTCCGCCGGAGACCTTGAAGTCTATCCCGTTAGGCTTTATGTTGGCGTTGGACAGCGTCAGGAGGAAGTTGTTGTTCTGGGCATCGACAAGGGAGTTGTTGAACACGAAGTAAGCCGACGTCGGGTCGTCGTCGGGTCCGACGCCCCCAGCCAGAGCGCAGAGCACCAGCACCAGCACCAGTAGCGAAGACATTGCCATTTCTCAGCACTGATGAAACACTTTTGGTATCCAATAGAGTTTATAGCTCATGAAACAAAAGTAGAGTTCGTTTGAAACTCTGTTGGTTAGCTTGTCAAGAAGCAACTGCTCCTCTCTAGGACATCTACTTTTGGAAACTATTGAGCAGTACCTTCCGCTTCAAGGGTTAGCATTATTCATTTTTGGACCGAAAATTGAACCAAATCGAATAAGAGATTTGGTCTGGCTTCGATTTTGAAAATATCAACATTTTTTTTTTCGGTTTCAGTTTTGAATTTCGGTTTCGATCCAAAACCGAAAACCGAATAAGATTTATGCAATTATGTAAATACCTTCAATTCTGTATATATATTATGATTAAAAATGTGTATATTTAAAAAACAATAATTTTATGTATGTGTTTTAAAGTTCAACTTTGATAATTTAACAATTAGCTCAACATTGAACGTAACTTTGAAATACAACAAATGTGTGTAAAAAATTTACCCCTCCAAATTTAGGAAAACTTTGTAAAATTTTGTGGTTTAGGAAGACTTTGTAAATATTGGAATTATTTGTATTTACCCCTCCAAGTTTACTATTCATAACTATGTTCCTTTCATCTCCCTCCTTCCACTTTTAATTTGTTAGTACAACTCTCCCACTTAAGTGTTAAATATTGGAAGAATGTAGTAATTAAATTAAAAGTAGAATGAATAGTAAATGGAGGAGGTAAATACAAATAACTCTATACAGAAACGCTAGACCCATGTCTAGGTCGTCTAGACTTGGAGTTTGTTCCATCAAGATTTTTGTTTCCTGTGTTTGGTTTGAAGAAAGCACAAGAATTTTTCTGTCCTCCTTTTTCTCTTATTTTTTACTTCTCTCATTTCTCTCCAAAGTTTAAAAAAAAATGTGAACAATAACATGCATATCCATGTTAGCAACTCCTTGACCGATCTCAATTGGCTCTTGTTGTCTGTGAAAAGAGGTATAACCTTTCTGGCTAGACGGACATTCTCGAGATCAAACCGTGGGAGATGTGTGGAATAATGGACCCAAATAGCATACAACACAGCGTACACAAAATTCCGTACGTATTGCCAGGCATCGCGCATGCGCGCGCACACACAAAAAAAAAACTGTATCATAAGTAAAAGCTGTCATAAAATTTAGTCCTACCTGGACTGACTGATGCACCGGCTGCACTCTATAATTTCTCATGAAAAAGTATGCATCAGGACATAATCTTCGTCCAAATGAATTTACTACATAAACCACAAGGGAAAAAAAAGAAGTGAGATGCGTCTAGAAACTGTAGTCTTGCAGAACTAACCTACAAAACCAAAAGCTGCAAGAGTAGCCAACTTCCAATCCAAGCATATTCAAACAAGCACAAAGAAGTACCAAGAAAATTTTGGGATCTTTTTCTTCGATTTATTCAACGAAGTCGAATAAAACTGAAGGTACTGTAAACAACAAGAATCAAACAGATCCTTATTAGTACATCAGTAGCTTCAGCTGGAGCAGAGTAATGGTGTTCATAGCTAAAAAAAACTACAAACCAATCCACCAAATACATCACTCAGAGATTTAACTGATCATCGTGTTAGCAAGAGGTACACAAATATTGCACCTGACCATTATGAATTCAACTAAAAAGAGAAGATTTGTGAGTCGTGTCCGTAATAGAAACCAACTGATTCTAAGAAAGATTTATATGTATAATAGGATTACATGATTCTGTTACATTATTAAATCACTAGTCTAAATAGTGGTCTCTCAACAAGGACAAAGGGATATGAAAAGAAGAAGAAAAACACGAAAATATACATGGTAAGAAATCTCCTTCTACAACTTACAACTTATCTCGACCAGCCGTCCAAAAAATACAACAGAGAAGGAAAAGAAAAAAGAAATGATATAGGAAAAATGATAACTATCCTTTACCTCTCCATCCAATGAACAAAGGGTTCCCCTAAGCCAAGTATACTGGGCATGTACGAACCAAATGTAAAATTCAAATGGTTTGTTTCTATCTGACCCGAGAAGCGGCCTTATCTTTGACCGATCGATTGATTCCTGAACTCGGTTGCTTCTTTCGCTTTGGATGACCAACAGCTGCAGGGTCTACCAGCGGACCAGACCATGTCAATACGGGGTGTCCTTTCTGGTACGGGAACACTGTGGAAAAGGACGACGGGTCAGGAGGATCGTAGGCTGGTTCCATATGATGTGACGAGTCCAAGGGGTAGCCGAGAGCTCCATCTTGGTGAGGGGGAGGGAATTTTTCACTCTTGCTCTTCGCATTAGCATGTGTGATTAGACGCCGTCTCTGTTATTTACCCAAAAAGAAAAGAGGAATAGATTAGTTACCAATGTTACATGTCTAGGTCATAGCTAGAGCAATTCCTGGAAAGCTTTGGTGGTTAAATGTGAGTTGTAATCTTGTGTGACTATTTAACTTTACATAAATAAAGCTATGATTTTGTTTTTATTTTTCTTCTGATAACTTGAAAATTCTACCTGCCACGAAAAAGCAAGCAAGGCTTAGGATCTTTGAGTACGAATCTGATGTATAATGGTCAAAAGCCTACTGTGAGAGAAATTAAGCTTGAAATTTTTTACGTAAGTTTTCTCTCTCTCGTCAACAATGTGCAAAATATTCTGCAAGAACATGCCACCTTCCGTTCCGCTCATGTAACATTCTAGCATGTGCATATCTTGTATATTTTGGCAAGTGTTTATCATGTATGATATGGACACGACACTAGCTTGAACAGTTCCCAAGTGTAAAAGCTTGCAATTCACAAAATTCTGAAGCTGAGCAATTCCATTCTATTCTTTAAAAAACAGAGATGGCCACAATGAAATAATACCAGTGTCCCCATAACATTCACCTCAAACAGAACAATTTTAAGAAGCTAAAAACGTTGGGAGTTTCTCTAGTTTCCTCAAGTTCATAGCTACTTAGAGTTGGCTATTCACCACCTCAATATATAGGTATGACCTCATTATCTTGACCTTAATACAAGAAGCTTGCTCATATATCAAATATGATATAATTACTTTAGCCTTGTACGTTTATACTAAATGTCACTATGTTAGGAATTTGGCCTATTGTACATGATACATTTGGGCACTTCTGCAAATTTGCAACCAGTGGTGTTAAAGGCGCTCACGTAGGTGCTAAGGCAAGGCTGCCCTTTGGCACCTAAAACAGCCTCACCTGAGGCTTTTCCACCAAGGCATCACGACACTTAGGTGCTTGCCTGGCTGAGGCGTGAGGGGCTCCTCTCTGTTTGACCAGGGAATTGGGGCTTGTTTTAGAATCTTAACCTACATTAAAACGTGTTTTAAGCCATGGGTCTGAAGGATTTAAGCGGGGAAAAGAATTACAAGATTATATAAATTAACAAAGAAAAGGGAGAAGAGTTCATAGTGCATTAGGACTGATTCAGAACGAGGAAATGCACTAGGCAGTTTGCAAAGATAGAATGATTTATACTAGAGCATCATTTGATAGGATTTTGCATTCTAGAAAGTAGAAACTTGACACCATTTCTATTAGATTTTTAGTTTTTTTTTATTTTGTCTACATTTGATGATTTGTATGAAGTATGAACTTTGAGACATTGACTGGAAGTGATTTTTAGCTATTATATCATGATTATCATCATATTATGATATCTTTTATGATTCTATTTTATTTGGGTTATGGGAAATTGTTTCTTGTAAGAAATGATTTATTTTTCATTGGCTCCCCACTACACTAAGGCGAGAAGCATTTGGAACCATTGCGTTGGTAGGGGCACCTTGCTGCCACCTTAACAACACTGATTGCAACTATGGCTTTTCATGAGAAACTAGAACTCTAAGCCTGTCCCATATAATTTTCATCTGGAAGTTAAACATTTGGGAGTACAAATATGAACATCTCTACCTTCATAATGTCTATTTACTTGCTGCATATTCATGAATGATCATCAACACCTATGACCACATACAAATTGTATATGCTAACTGCAAGTATGGCGGTTGTGCTTAAATAGAATTAAATGGCAGTTAAGGAACAGTTATGATAAGAAGAGCTGGCATATGACTTACATCAAGGTTTGCTTGGAGTTCCGCATTAGCCTGGGGAGCAGGAATTGCCCTAGGAGCTCGATCGCGTGCCCGTGACTTCTTTGTTCCATCACCATTGGCTCTCCCGCCGGCAGCTCTCAACCTACAGCCATAAATATTGATCTAAGTGTGCTACCATAGAAAAAGTCAAAACTCCAAAGTCAGTCCAGTTAGAATATGGAGTTCATAATACACCAAAAAAAAAAAGATAAAGGACTGCAAAGGGAAATAGAAACAATGTGACAGCATTGCTCAGCAGAGTGAATAAAACAGTAGTAAGGTACATACTATATACAAGGGTCTATTAGGGGCTAGGTTGCGTACACATGGACATACCGAATACAATATTGTGGAAAATTTTGGTATATGGGCACGGTATGGATATTATTATACATACACATGATCACATATTTTATATATTACACCTTAATTATATCTTACCTCCTCGTCTAGACTTTTTTTAGTCTAAGGGAACTTGCAAGATACTTGTTGAGTTATGTGTTAAGTTTAGTTTAGTCCTACATCGGGTAGACTAATAGTGAGAGGGGTTAACTTCTCCTATATAATGCACTCCACTATCTTCTTAATTGAATTAATCTATTATTTTCATCTTACATGGTATCAGAGCCATAACCCATCCACCCCTCTCCACACACACACACACACACAAATCCTAACCCTAGATCATCCCCCTCCCCTCTCCCCCTCGCCTCCCTTGCCCCCTGTCGCGGCCCCGCCTCCCGCTGCTCCCTGCACCCACCTCTCCCCACCCCGGCCCCGCCTCCCCACACCCCTGGCCCTGCCTCCCTGCACCCCGCCGACCCCCCCCCCCAAGCCCTAACCCTAATATGCAGCCGCCACCCCCTCCTTCCTGTCTAAACCCTAATCCTTAAAGAAAAAAAAATATTCGTACATCGGCGGTCAGAGGGTAGACAATTATTTGTTTGCAGAACCTCTGTTCCTAGATTACGACTTCAGGACTTAACAAAAAGTAGACAAGTTGTTTGTTTACGTGGATCTTTGTTTTCTTCCTATCCCGATCTCCACATCAGGATCTACACATAGAGTAACCTAGGTTGCTTCTCTGTCATGGCTTGTGTGATCCCCATACGATCTCTACTTTCCATGCGCGTACCGGTTCTGGCTACGTTGATAGCGCACTGGTAAAGTTGATGTGATTATTGTGATTGAAAAGATCCAGCGACGGTCGAATCAAGTGCATTGCAGGATACCAAACACTGACGCGGGTAGCAGTGATACTACTACCGATGTCGGTAACGCACTGGCGGGACCAACGGGCACTGCACGACAATTTTTTCGATTCGACTCGTTGATCGGCGGTTGGACGGACCAGATGATTACTCAACATGGCGAAAGAAGGTTGAGAAAACACTTCGGAGAATGCGATTGTCCAAGCATCTGACTGACAACCCTCCGGAGACGAGTGATCCCACATTTGAGCAGTGAGACGGATGATAGTCGACTGTTTACACAGTTGAACTCAATGGAACCATCGGTGTAGGATATGGTTCAGAATACGAATACGGTAAAGGAGTTATGGGAGGTCCTGGCGACGACGTTTGATAGAAAACGCAACTTGTCTCGTATCTACGACTCGGTCGTCGGCGTCTACCGGGCAGAACAGGACGACAAGTCTCATAAGGACTACTTCCGGGCCTTTAAGGCTATGGTTGATGAAGTTGATCGTGTATTACCTCTGACAACGGATATCAATGAAGTGAGGGCTCAACGTGAGCAGCTTCATGTCATGGCATATCTTGTCTCTCTCCGTCCTGATGCAGACTCAGCTCGCTCTCAGATCATTGCTGGAGCCAAGGTTCCATCTCTAATGGAAGCTCATTTTCGTATCCTATGGACAACAAAGGTCATCGAGACCACTCCAAGTGATGCTCCTGTTGATCGATCTGCTCTTGGTGCCGCTCTATGTTGGCCGTGATGATGGACGAGTCATTGGCGGTCGTGATGGAGGTCGACTACGCACCTGCTTCAACTGTGGTCTACAAGATCATTTCCAGTGGTAGTGTACTAAAGCTCCAACCGCCAATGTTACCTCAAATACTCCTGATTTTGGCGGCCGATCCTTACAAATGACTGATGAAGCATATGCAGACTTTGTTAAGTTTCACGCTCAACGTCGAGGTGAAGCCTCTACTTTGGATCCACCGTAGGGTACTCAATGGCATGTGTGATACAGTCGAAGCAATGGGTCATTGATTCTGATACGTCTGCTCACTTGACAGGCGACACAGGTATGATACGAAATTATGTACCGGTTGGTCGTATGTCTAATATTACATGTGGCAATGGTGATTCGCTGACAGTCCGTGGAAAAAGATTTGTCCGTTTTTCTTTGGGATTGTCACTACATTCTGTATTACACACACCCCATTCAGCTTACTCTCAATTAGTCGGATTAGTCGCGATATGCATTACTCGGTAATATTCTTTCTGGATGGTTGTACTTTTCAAGACCTAAAGACTGAAAAGACTATCGGTAGGGGGCATGTGGCTAGAGGCTTGTACTTGTTTGATGAAACTTCCTCTGTTGCCTGTGCTGGTGTGAAACTTGATCCTTTTGAGTTACACTGCCGATTAGGACATCCATCTGTCCAAGCACTCCAGAAAATGTATCCATCTTTGGATGTTTCATGTTCTTTTCATTGTGAGTCATGTAGTTTAGCTAAGCATCACCGGATTTCCTATCCGGTCAGTCAGAATAAAATTGCTTCCACTCCCTTCGAGTTGGTGCATTCCGATATTTAGAGACCTTGTCTGGTTGAATCTATGATGGGATTCAAGTCTTTGTTACCTTTGTTGATGACTACTCACGTCACTTTTGTTTATCTAATGAAAAATCGCTCCGAATTGTTTAACATTTGGTGCAATTTTTATGCGAAAATCAAAACACAATTTGGTTTTCCGATTAAATGCGTTCGTAGTGACAATGGTCGTGAGCATATGTCTCGTGAGTTTGTTTCACATCTGTCTCGGAATGGCATCATCCACCAAACTTCATGTCCTTACCACAACAGAATGGTGTGGCTGAACGCAAGAATCATCTCTTAGAAACAACGCGTGCTCTTATGTTCCAAGCACATACTCCAAAAAGATTTTGGTCTAATACCTTTCTTACGGCTTGCTATCTAATTAATCGCATGCCGTCGTCTGTTCTCAATGGCGATACTCCCTTCTCTCGGTTATATCCCAAACGAGAGCCGTTTCCTATACATCTCCGAATCTTTGGTTGCTTGTGTTATGTTAGAGATACCCGACCACCTCTTTCTAAATTAGATCCAAAGACTATCCAATGTATTTTTCTTGGGTATCCTAAGGATCAGAAATGGTATCGGTATTTTTTCCGTCTTGAAGAAGTATTTTTTTCTCTTGGGATGTTACCTTTGTTGAAAATGAGTTTCCTCCAATTCCACAAACTATTGATCCAGCTCTGCAAGTTTACCCAGAAAAGAATTTTTTGTTGTTTCATGTTCAAACACAACAACCCCCCGTAAGGGTGCCCTCCCCTACCAAGCCAATCTCCCGGTCCGACGGTCCGCAAACACCGGCTCCGTCAGTACCAGCATTGCCGGAAAGAGTTTTGCCGATGGTGCCCGCGGACACAAAAACTTCATCCTCCTCTAGCTCCAATGATGTGCCTCTGCCTGTGATCCGCCAGCTCGACCTCGTCGTACATGTCGTGATCATCCCTTATATGTTGACAATTACAAAGGGCTTGCGAGCCCCACACAATCATTGGTGGCTACTATTGATAGGATTCAGATTCCCAATACTACAGAGGGGGGTCTTAAACATCCCGGCTGGCGCGCTGCTATGGAAGAGGAGATGAAAGCATTTCGAGAAAGCCATACATGGAACTTGGTTGATTTACCTTATGGTAAGAAGGCAGTAAGTTGTAAATGGGTGTTCAATATTAAGGTAAAACCGGATGGCACTCTTGATCGCCTGAAGGCTCGTTTGGTGACAAAAGGATTTTCTCAGACCTATTATGAGAATTATTTTGAGACATTCTTCCCAATTCTCCCCAGTTGCTCAGATGACCTCTGTGTGCGTACTCTTGGCCTTAGTTGTTCGCTATGACTGGCCGTTGCTACAGCTGGATATCAAGAATGTATTTCTTCATGGAGATCTTGACGAAGAAGTGTATGTGGTGCAACCTCCCGGATTCGTTGCAAGAGAGGGTAAAGTGTGTCATCTGCGGAAGGCCTTTATGGTCTCAAACAATCCCCTCGTGCATGGTTTGATCGTTTCACAAATGTGGTTACTGAGTTTGGCATGTGCCAATCGAATAAGGATCATTCGGTATTCTACCGTCAGACATCAGCTGAAAGGATACTACTTGGTGTCTCTGTGGACGATATTGTGATCACAGGAGACGACAGTCAGGGCATTGCAACACTAAAGAAGTTTCTAGGAGAACAGTTTTAAACCAAGAATTTGGGATCATTGAGCTACTTTTTGGGCGTACAAGTCACACGGGGTAAGCGGGACATTGTAATGTCTCAGAGAAAGTATGTGCTAGACATCCTAAATGATGCAGAAATGATGCAAGCTAAGGGAGCAACCTCGCCCATGGACCGAGGGATAAAGTTACTTCCTGACGAGGGGACACTAATGACCAATCCGGATCAATATCGTCGAGTAGTTGAAAAACTCAACTACTTGGCCGTTACGACTCGTCCAGACATTTTCTTTGTCGTCAGTGTCGCAAGTAGATTCATGTCTTCTCCACGAGTTCCACATTGGGAGGTAGTTCTTAGAATTCTGCTCTATCTAGTTCAAAATCCGGAAAAAGGAATTCGGATGGAGAATAAGGAACATATGTTGAGTGTTTTACTTATGCTGACTGGGGTGTCACTCTTACGGATAGACGGTCTACATCTGGCTACTCGGTCTTCATTTGTGGGAACTTAGTATCGTGGAAGAGCAAAAAGCAGGGTGTGATCGCACGATCAAGCTCGGAAGCAGAATATCGGACCATTGCTCATGGCACAGCAGAAGTGTTATATCTGCAGTATCTTCTAAAAAAACTGGGAGAAGCAGGATATAAAGCAGCAATTATGTGGTGCGATAACCAATATGCTATACATATTGCTACTAATCATGTATTTCATGAAAGGACAAAGCACATTGAAATCGAAATTCACTTTGTCCGTGATAAGTATCAGAAAGGGATGATAAAGTTTCACCACGTGAGGACCGACGATCAGATAGCTGATATATTTACAAAGTCTCTTTTAGGTCCTCGGATTCAATCTCTGTAACAAGCTGGACATGATTGACATCTATGCTCCAGCTTGAGGGAGGGTGTTGAGTTATGTGTTAAATTTAATTTAGTCCCACATCGGGTAGACTAATAGTAAGAGGGGTTAGCCTCTCTTATATAATGTACTCCCATCTCTTCTTAATTGAATTAATCCATTATTCCCATCTTATAGTACTCCTTGGTTGCATGAGCTTAAACTGCAATCCAAAATGTAGGTCTACCTACCAGCCAACTGGCCACCTAGATTTTATGACATGGCTCTCTCATGCTCATAGCTACCTTGGTTAGGAATTTAGAACCAACAAAGAGGGTTGACGCCAAATTGATAGATGTCATTAAACTGTCAAATCTTGTATGGTGTTTTATTATGCTCCATAGCCAACCACATTTTGATGGGTTATGCTTGGATGATGATGACGATGACACCTTAATAATATCAATATTTTAAGCAGATTTTGGGTAATAACTAGATACTAAAATGTTCTGCAAATGATTTAAAGCAAAGAATAATTAATTTCTTACTATCTCACTTATATTTATTACTATGACTTCAAATATGTCAAAATTACTTTCAACATATTTTGGGTCTCTTTGGAGCCTACACATGGGTGAGCCATATCCGACAAGATTGTCAAAGAAGTATCGTGCTCAATACGTATCGGATATAGATACGGGACAGGAGGAACGGATACGGTCATCCCTAGGAGTTTTTGTGCAACGTAGATTAGGAGCAAATGATGTCATGTTTTATGTACGGAATAAAAAGTATTCTGGGGATGGAATAATTATGATAAAATGAGGCCTAAAATTAAACAAAGAACAATGGAGATAAAATGTAAAGGTAATCAAAGGCGCAAAGCGCACTCGAGACACAAAGGGTTCCTATCGCCTGAGGCGCACTGAAGACGTGCACCCGAGCAAAGCGAGACAAAAAAATAAAAATAATAAAACCAAAATAAATAAATAAATTAGTAATGTAAGAAACAAACCAAATAACATATTAAAACTAACAAAAATATTTTAAAACATAACCATGTAAACTAGCAGAGCAGTAGTATAGAATTAACAAGAATTTGTGTTCTCCTTACTACGTTTTTAGTAAACTTTAGTTTTTTCAATTCAACTGTAGCCACATTTGGCAACTGTGGAAAGGATTACCTTCCTCCCACTTGTATGAGGTAAGGACTATCTCCTTGTCTCAAAGTTTTTTGTTTAAAAAAAAAACATAAGGCGCCTTTTCTTGCTTGCACCTTAGGCGCGCCTTGGGTGCGCCATGAGAAAGGCGCCTCGCTAAGTGAGATGTGAGAGGTAACTTCTGCACCTTGCTACAAGGCGCACATTTGACTACCATGCTTATAATTGTATCTGTTGCCACCGACCGAGCGAAGAATTTGTTCACAAGTTTCACTCCACTTAACACCTGCTCCTTGTACTTGGCCCAGAGAGCCAATGTCTTCTGGCACACATGCACGTGATGGGGAAGATCTACTTTTTCTTGTAGCTGAAGTGATGGTATAGAAAATAGATAAACCTCTTCATTTGACATGCAATCTCGTGCAAAATTTAAAAAGTTGAGAGGTAGCTAAAGAAAAGTGTGAATAACTATATAATAAGAAGGGCATTTGAATGCCACGGCCATGAGACACCTCCAGCGTAGAGTCTAAGGAGGGTCAAGATGTACACAACCTACCCCTATATACGGAGAGGCTGTTTGTGAGACTCCAACCAGCATCCTCCAAGATGCAAGAGCCAAGCCTTACCATCCCACAAAGCAAAACCCTCGTGAATGATTATATAATATTAGAAAACCAGTTTGAGGAGGAAAAAAAGATCCGACTCTTTCTTGCTGCTAAAGCAGAGGATTCTGTAATGCATGAGACAAACTGGGTAGAGTAATACAAATCAGTGGAAAGAAGTTTATAATATGAGGTTATTTATTTTGATGTACTTAATCATCTTGGCAGTCCAGACATTAGCCAGGGATGTGAACTCAGCAAGTCACCGGAAAGACCATGTTTGGGTTGAAGGCTGTCTTGATCCAGTTTGGTCAACTAGTAACTAAACTAATATTGAAGCAGTACCAAGCTTGATGTTGTAGTCAAGCTGAGTAGCAACAAAATGTACCTTATATAAAGCCAACAATATCATTCCTTGATCATTCTAATAAAATGATTCACATATCAAAATAAAAAGGCAATTAGATTTAAACTTGATATACAATAGTTTAACTTATTCTCCATAGCCAACCCCATTTTAATGGGAGAAGGCTTGGATGATGATGATGATGGATAGTTAACTGGGTAAAATTGTCTCTCATGTTCATGCATGAAGTCTAATCCATGTTGACAAGTTAACCAGTTCACCTAGCAGATGTCGAAGCTTGATTGTAAAACTAAAAGTTCTACTTCCATGTACAGATTAACAAGAAGTCTAGAATGCAGCTATTGTGGATAGTCATGTTTTTAATCGACCCATGGTAACTAGGACTGTTGGAAATAAACCATTTTGTTGGACATAATGACCACATCCCTTTTTCCAACCAACCCACTGGCACAAATTCTGCCTCCAACATGTTTGTTACACCATGCACTGACATTTTATATTATCTCAAATTAATATAACATAATCATTTCATTTATTTGGAAGGTTTCACAATGCTATATTTCATCAAATCATGCGAAAGAGATGAACATCATTAGTTGCCATGAGTACAATCAATGAACTAAGAAGCAATTTCATCTCCATCTCTGCTCATTGGATCATGGTGCTACTTCATTTACATCAAAGCATTATTTGAATTAAAAATAGTTAAAATTTATGTGTAAATATGAGAAAGTTTGCTTTTAAATATGGGTATTAAGGTGGAGAGGAGGATAAAACCTGAAAAAAGGCTTCTCTTCTACTTAAATTATAGGGAACATTGTGGGGATCTTTGCTAGAGTATGCTTGTCACATTTTTAACCAGCCCATCTTTCATTAAACATACTTCATATTTTGCTCTCAGTCATTGTTCACATTATCAAAATAGTGAAATACCTCATTTTTTCCACCAAATGACTCTTGGTGATATAGGTTAACATGCAAATTAGCAGAGATCACTAGAACAAGGATCACACTGAATCACTTTACACTTTCCTTTCACATCTATTAGCTGTTACTGATAGCATGAAAAATGTACGACTCAAGACTGTTTAAAACTTGAACCTTACTGGTAAATGATGGAACAATAACTATCATTTCTGATTCAGCAAAGTTAAACACTAGGCCTTGTTACTCAGCCCTTCCATCTCATAAGAATCTTAACATTGGTGACCTCAAGTTTGCTGTGGGTTTAGTTCTTTAATTAGTTGCTGGGTAGCCAAAACGAAATCAGAAGAAGCTGACTGTCCATAACTTCTCAAACTTTGAAGCGTATGCACCAATGAACATCTCTAGCATATTTACACAAACTCCTAGATAAAGTTTGTTGGGATGTATTACTGAGAGTCTAAAGTAACCTATCGGAATGACATTCATTCATGTCACAAATTGTCACACCGAATCTCATCAAGACAATGAACTCTAGATAAAAGAAAAGAAAGAGAGAATTACTAATTTACTCATTCCAGTACGAAAGAAAGATATGGTAGAAAAGATCAACAGAAACTAGATCTTCCGAGTAAAAGAGGTCTAAATTTCATGATTTCATGTAGAAGAATTGACTCCAACAAAGAATAATAATCCAATGTGAAGATAAAAGCAGGTACCATGACTAAAATATTTATATCAACAAATTCATGAGTACAAACCTTCTAGCCTCTTCATCCCTTAGTTTAGCATCCATCTCCTTACTTGGAGGATATTGTGGAAGACTTGAAGGCTCACATGCATAAGGGGGAGTCGTAAAGAACTTCAAAAACAAAGGAGATAAGTTAGTCGGACAATCTTTTGCATCCTGAACTAAATGGTAGAACATGAAGACCTATAGAATATCGAAGAAAAGAGCAATCAAATATTATTCCAAACTAAGATATCCAAATAGTATGACAACAGAATTTGCTCCGATCCATACTATGATTGGCATCTACGGATCTGCTCAACATATAAGTTGTGGTTAAGCATAAACAGAAGTCCACGTAGAGTACACACTTTTTTATAATTTGTGTGCGTAAAAATATAGTACAAATATTCAATATTAGTAACTAAATCTGGTTACCATATGAATGGATGTGAATTATCTATCTATAGAAGCAAAAGAGATGATGTATAGGAGCCAGATTGAAGATATATTTTCATCCCAACGTTAAAGTGAATAAGAAGGCTTCTGAAAGAACTAAACCAGAATAAATACAGAATAATAAATTGAAATTCTCGCATCAACGACCATGACTAAAGGTATCTCATATATACTTCACTAGCTTTAATGTTGTTTTTAAACATTCATTTCTTTGTCTAAATCAAAACTCTCCTCCAGCATGTCAAGACATAGCCAATACCCTTCCCCTGTGAGGTTATTTATGTCTCCTTCTAAGGGCCACTTCAATTCAAATGATTCTCCAAACTTTCAATTAACTTGCAGATCTGGGATGGGGGCAGTTTGCACTGGCAGGCCACCCCACTTCTCTCTTCCTCCGTTTGGCTCAAGTAGTGATCCTATCAAACTTTTTGAATGCCATATAGGATTACTAGTTCAGTCAAAATTTGGATGATACGGAGGAAGCAGACGAAACTCATGGAACTACCGGGCGCAAACACTTCTTCCTAGTTCTTTTGGATGGGAGTTCCACACACTTCCCATTTCTTGCCCCTTCTCCTACTTGCCTGAATCAAACAGCTCCTTAAGTACTCACATCTTGATGTCAAGCTTATTTGACCATACATCCGTCACAGATCAACTCCGTCGAGCCATCATCTTGTCTCAGAATCTCCTCATTGCCAAACATCTCAACAAGTAACTGTGCTCCAGATTGGCAGAGACTATTATTTATAGATATACAACAACATCTACAAATTTTATTAAAAGTATCATACAAAATTGAAAGTCAAAAGCTCAGTTTATCGAAAAGATAACAGCATGAAAGAGATGTTAATGATCTGAAAGAACAAGACTTACTTCACTATTTAGTGCAGAAGTGGCAGTTAAACGATCTGCTGGGTCAATTGCAAGGAGTGTTTCAACTAGTGGCAATGCTGCTGGTGGGAAATCTTTAAATGTGTCCGCTATGCAACATTTGTATGGCTGTTGGGGCTTAAATATTGTGGCATGTGGCAATTTTGACTTCTTCCAGTACTCTTCTGAAGGGGAACCACATAGTTTAAATATTTTGTGCAGCTGTTCAACCTAATAGACATGAACATTGTTACAGATATTCAGCAGTACTAACTAAATGTTTTTCTATTCTGTACTGTTGATGAATAAATATGGACTAATTAGACAAAAATTCAAACATGATATCTCTTATGTGCACGGTTAAGTGGTAGTGAAACTGACAAAAAAAGTCCATCATCTATTGTTTTCCAATAAAAATGGAACAGTAAAAAAGGAATTGAACAAATCTCTTATGTGCATGGTTAAGTGGTAGTGAAACTGACAAAAAAAAGTCCATCATCTATTGTTTTCCAATAAAAATGGAACAGTAAAAAAGGAATTGAACAAAGCAAACAGTACTGGACAAATTCAACCATGTCATAGCAAACAAACTAAGTGGAGAATGAAACCTGAAAATGACTAACCCACTAGGAACTCTCAATACTAAATATTACCAATCTCGACTCCAAACAGGCCCTGCAAACAGTGGTTACACCTAACATGGAGCTATGGCTAATCTCAATTTTGAATCCATGCCCTTTATTTGGGTTAATGGATAAGAAGGTCAGTAGCTGTTATAAAATCGGCACATTGATCAAATAAAATCAACAGTTAATGCACATAATCACCGATCACTTTGTAGATATTCATAATTTGGACCCTAAACATCATATGACCTAAATTAACCGATCCTAATCCAACTTACATAACATACTAAATAAATAATCTTATGGGTTCAAAAATGAAGGGGAGATCAATTGAACAGTTAATAAAATCGAACATAAATGAACTGTAGAAAACAACAATGTTGGGATACTTTATTGGTGTGGATTGAGTACATATATATAGGAGGAGAACCTTCGTCATATAACCCTATCCAATGTGGGACTAAAGTAGACTGCATACACTGCTAACTCTAACACTACCCCTCAAGGTGGAGCATGTGAAGCATGTTTGAGTTGTTACATAAATTAGAAATAAAAAGTAGAACCAAAAATCAAAGTAAAAACAACATCAGCAGATGATAGTAACAAAGGTTGACGCAAACCCAGGAGAGACAGTGGTAGTGATAGTGGCACAGAGCAACACGAGGACGCACAACATGAAGTAGGAGGGCGCATGACAAGAAGCAATAGTGGAGATTGATGCACAAGGACGCACGACAAATAATTTTGGAGATCAATGCACGACCACGAGCAATAGTGGGAGGTCGACACACAAGAACGCACTACTTGAGTTTGGAACAGTAGTAGAGGTCCATGCACAAGGATGCACGGCCAGGAGGAATAGCAGCAATCGACATCAACACATGATGACACAGCCATACATATCGACAAACAAGTAGAAGTAGAAGTAGAAGAGATCGACATATGACCAAAAGCAGCAGAGGTCGACTTACAATGACGCACTACCATAAATAAAAAAGTTCCATACACGAGGACGCCCAATCAAAAGTAGCATACATCAACGCACGAAGACAAACGATCATAAGAAGAAAAGAGTAGCTCTCAGGAATGGATGACTACAAGAGCAGATATCTGCACACGAGGATGCACAATGAGAAGTAGTAACTAGCGCATAAGGTCACACAATCAGAAGTTCAACTTGGAAAAGATTTTTTTCTTTTTTTTCTTTTTTAAAAACTATATTAGGTTATTGAATTGAGGGCTGTGGATGGTTGGAAATAGACAGGAGTAGGTCGGGTGGTGGTGGACAGAGGTCGACAGGGTCAGACGGTGCTATCAGGGGACAAAAGCTGAAGAGCAACAGAGGTGATAAAGAGGCATAGTAGACTCTGGTTGAGAACAATCATCGGTTAGCAACGGATGGCGACTAGCAGATGGCAGATGATAGAGAATAACAGTGGTGGTATCGACACTAAGCAGCGGTTGGTGATGATCTGTATATAATGAGAACAATCATCGGTTAGCAACCGATGGCGACTAGCAGGTGGCAGATGATCGAGAATAACGTGGTGGAATCGACAGTAAGCAGCGGTTGGTGATGATCCGTATATAATGAGAAGAAGAATAACATGAAGTGGAATTTTAGGTGGAAATCTCTCCTTGAATGAGGATGCAAGTTCTTAATTTTGGATGCTTTACAATGTTCCTCACAATTTATAGCCTCTACAAGATAGGAACAACAAAAAGGAGGGGAAAAAACTCCCAGATCTTGCTGAAAAACCGCATATGTTGCAACCACCAAATCTCAGACTGATCTCCCGTGATCTTGCCGGAAATAATGAAACTAACCAGTCTAATCTACCAGACTACCACGATTTGGTTGTAACAACCAACCAAATTTGGTGCTGGTCGAAAATATCTCAACTAAAAGATCCTCCATGGTCAAGTAGCTAGTTTGTGCTTGGTGCGGGATCGACAACTGCTGGGAGCGGTGGTGTAGATGTGATTGGTATCTAAAGGTCACTTGGGCTCGGAGAGGCGAGCTTCAGAAGGCACAGGGTGTTATGTCAAGTCGGGCAACTAGAGGCAGAAGTAGCATATGTCGGAGATGGAGGGTGTCATGATTTGAGTGTGGTGCTCGGGAGGCTGCTGGAGTAGTGGACTAGTGCAGTGGGATGACATGGCGGTGGATTTGTTGTGGGCAAATGGAGTCAGGAGGAGAGAATCTTAAGGATTAGGGATAGGGTTTTGCGAAGAGGGAGAGAGGAAGAAGTGGTAAGTTAGGGTGAGGTCAGGCAAGAAAATAACCAGGGTTTTAGGGTTTTAGTATAGGACTATAAAGATGGTTAGGTTTAGATTTTGGAGAGGGGGCAAGTTCTATATTTGTGGAAGGTATAGAGCTAAGGCCAGGATTACCCATGTTCTTATCCCATGTAGAAAACTACATTGGGATACTTCATAGGAACAGGTTCCTGTGTGTGTGTGTGTGTGTATATATATATATATATATATATATGGTTAGAAAATTGGTAAATTTTATTCAATCAATCAAAGATACGACACACTTCAGGCCCCTTATAGAGGACACATGGCAACTACATCAAATTCAATATTATGTGAGATCCCGGCGGCAGAGGTTGTGAGACCCTCAAAATTACATTTGTTTCGTTCTCGCCAAACATGCCACATTGTCGATGCAAGTCGTATACGAGCCTCATTAAACAACTTTTCCCTCTGTTTTTTCGTGCCCTGGTCCACGCAATAATTGCTCCGACATCCCTGGGAGCTGCACCGCCACCCAATCGTATCCATTGTTCTCGCCAGAGGTACCAAGTCATCTCGCATTCATAGAAAAGATGATGGCTCGTTTCATTTGGGTGATTGCAAAGCACACATCGTTGAGTATTAATTTGTATTCCAAAACAAGCGAGTCAGTCCGTCGTTAGTAGTCTACCCAAGATGAGGCGATCCATGCACAGTTGCATTTTACGAGCAAGTCCTTTTGGCCATATAGTCATAGTTTTCCAACTTCGGATGCTTACGTCGCATGAAGTCATAACATGTCCTGAACTCGAACTCACATGTCCCCCATCCGCTCCCAGGCAGCTACCATAACCACCAATCCCTTTCCGCAGTCAGTTCGAGAGGAGTCGCCCGAATGAGGTCAGCAAAGCGGGCCGTGTGGGCATAGGTCTCTGGTCTCCAAACTGCCTCCCGAAGAATATAGTTCACCCTCAACCCTCTGTCCGCCTCCAAGTGCATATGCTCTCCAGTCATCTCCAGCAGGCTCTGATGTCCCGTCCAAGGATCTCGTCATTGTAGTGCCCCGCTCCGCGTTGGCACTATGTACAAGAGATATCAGTTTGCTGACTCAAAAATGATATCTTCCTTAAGAGCTCCTTGTTGAACCAGAAGATGACTGATCTAGGTTAGTGGGCAGAACTTCATTCTCTTATTCTTGCACGCCTAAATGAATCTAAGTTTTATAATGCATGTTGCTAAGAAGATTATTGTTTCCGTTGCATGAATAATATAACTGCATGCTTAGCTAGAACTTGAATGCTTGTCAATAGAAGAACCTTGCCATGCTAATAAAAAGAGTAAGAGATTGCTTGAACACGTTTCCTTATCGCTTGTGTATTGATAGAACTACTCCGTGCTTGAACTTGATCAAAGAGATGGCGGCCAGTCCGCACAGAGATAGAAGAGAAGAGATAGATGGTCTGCTTGTTCATTTCGTCTGCATCATAGAGTTTATCTAATAGTGTTTCATGCATTCGCATCGGTCGGACAATGGCTATTAGTGAAGAGCTGAACCTTGGTCCTAGCTGAGCGTATTTTAGTGAAGAGCAACCATGAGTCACAGCTGCTAATAACATCAGATAAAAGAGTCATTGGTTAGCTGGATTACCGCTACTGATCGTGAGTTTCTCGGGGACCGAAATCATATAGATAGTTCATCGTGTTTGCTTGATAGAAGGATAATTCCTAGATGATGCATTGTCCCTAGAGTCTTTCAGTATAGCTCACGAGACACGCTACGCACACCCTGATTGGTACATCGTGCTTGAACTGTTTGCCTTGTTTGCTTGGTTGTATTGAACTGAATTCTGATTTCAAAGATGTTTCCAAAAAGAAGTAATATAACTTCGTTCCTGTACTGCATGTAACGAACCTAGGTAAAACCAGAAAGATCACTAGTAATGTAATGTTTCATAACATAATTACTTAGTGTTGGTTTTAGTAAATGTTGCTTCTGTTCGTTGATTTTATACTCACCAGTACTTTCTCCAAAGTGCTGACCCACCAACAGTTTGCTTGTTCGCAGGTGCTGGATCGTCCGAGGAAGCGATAGCCGTGCCTCATCTTCAGGACCCGAAAATCTGGTTTCGATGTCTTGAGCCGTATCGATTGTTTTGAGTTACTTTTGTATAGAGGGACATAATGTATGGAACGATGTCATTGTATTCAGAGAACCTCGTGTCTTGAGATTTGCCCCGTATACTCAGATGGATTGTAATACTGTCCCTCCGTTGCGTACTCGATCGGTTCGATGATAGCCATAACTTTAACGATGTTGCCTTGTGCGGGCGCAATCTCAGGTTCGCACGGCATCACGCCTCGATGACAAATGGCATACGTCCCGCGGGAGCGCCGGGACGCGGTAATTCGCGTCCAACGGGGGCGTTGTCGGGACTTTCGGGATCGAGGCATGACAGAATGGTATCAGAGCAACTTGATACTGTGGCCTTACGCCCTGTTCTTAGATAACGATTCCTTGTGCATTTATATCGTTGTTGCGTAGAGCGTTTCATACAATAAGTCTATAGATATTCTCAAAGTTGTGCAAAAATTTTCTGTATTTGATTTATTGCTTGAGAGTTAGGCTTTCGTGCTTGTGGTTTGCTAGAGTTTTCGTTCGAGGATGGTGAGGGATGAGGACTATCGCTGCTCTGGATATCGAATGTTTCTCCTTGAAGTTTCGAGGACGAAACTTTTTCTTGGTGGATAAGTATGTAGTGTCCCGCTCCGCGTTGGCATTATGTACAAGAGATATCGGTTTGCTGACTCAAAAATGATATCTTCCTTAAGAGCTCCTTGTTGAACCAGAAAATGATTGATCTAGATGAGTGGACAGAACTTCATTCTCTGATTCTTGCACGTCTTAATGAATCTGAGTTTTATAATGCTTGTTGCTAAGAAGATTATTGTTTCCGTTGCATGAATAATAGAACTGCATGCTTAGCTAGAACTTGAATGCTTGTCAATAGAAGAACCTTGTCATGCTAATAAGAAGAGTAAGAGATTGCTTGAACATGTTTCCTTATCGCTTGTGTATTGATAGAACTACTTCTTGCTTGAACTTGATCAGAGAGATGACGGCCAGTCCACACAGAGATAGAAGAGAAGAGAGAGATGGTCTGCTTGTTCATTTCGTCTGCATCATAGAGTTTATCTGATAGTGTTTCATGCATTCGCATCGGTCGGACAATGGCTATTAGTGAAGAGCTGAACCTTGGTCCCGGCTGCTATTTTGAGCGTATTTTAGTGAAGAGCAACCATGAGTCACAGCTGCTAATAGCATCAGATAAAAGAGTCATTGGTTAGCTGGATTACCGTTATTGATCCTGAGTTTCTCGGGGACCGAAATCATATAGATAGTTCATCGTGTTTGCTTGATAGAAGGATAATTCCTAGATGCTGCATTGTCCCTAGAGTCTTTGAGTATAGCTCACGAGACACGCTGTGCATACCCTGATTAGTACATCGTGCTTGAACTGTTTGCCTTGTTTGCTTGGTTGTATTGAACTGAATTCTGATTTCAAAGATGTTTCCAAAAAGAAGTAATATAACTACGTTCTTGTACTGCATGTAACGAACCTAGGTAAAACTAGAAAGATCACTAGTAATGTAATGTTTCATAACATAATTACTTAGTGTTAGTTTTAGTGAATGTTGCTTCTGTTCGTTGATTTTATACTCACCAGTACTTTCTCCAAAGTGCTGACCCACCAACAATTTACTTGTTTGCAGGTGCTGGATCGTCCGAGGAAGCGATACCGTGCCTCATCCCCAGAACCCGAAAATCTGGTTTCGATGCACTGAGCCGTATCGATTGTTTTGAGTTGCTTTTGTATAGAGGGAGATAATGTATGGAACGATGCCATTGTATTCAGAGAACATCGTGCCTTGAGATTTGTCTCGTATACTCAGATGGATTGTAATACTGTCCCTCCGCTGCGTACTCGATCAGTTCGATCATAGCCACAACTTTAACGATGTCTTGTACAGGAGCAATCCCAGGCTCGTACGGCATCACGCCTCGATGGCAAACGACGCATACGCCCCGCAGGAGCGCCGCGGCGCGGTTATTCGCGCTCGACGGGGGCGCTGTCGGGACCTTGGAATCGGGACGTGACAGCCATAAATCGGTGGTCCTTCCATCACGTATAACCCGACACAAAGCAGGCATAATTGAGGCACGATTCCGGAGCAACCGTTAGAAATACGTCCAAAAGTTGCCACCCCTTATATACCGATTTACTATCCATTCAGCCCATAGAGATCTGTCTTGGATGAACTTCCAGGTCAGCTTCATTCATGTTACATCCCGAACCGTCTGTAAGGGACGCAATCCCACCCCACCCTCCTCGCGTGGTTGGCATAACTGCTCCCAAGCAATGGCGTGCAGACCACCCCGCCAGATAAAGTTAACGCATATGCGCTCAACCTTCTGTATAGTAGCCGTTGGTAACATAATAGACTGGAGCCAGAACATTGCCAGTGCAGAGATAACTGCTCGAACTAGTTCAATATGCCCGCCAAACGACAGGCATTGTGCCTGCCAGCCCTCCACACGTCGTTGTGTATATTCCACCAAACTCTAGCAATCTATATCCTTTGCATAATTGACTGAGAGCGGAACCCCCGGATATTTAATTGGTAGTTCCCCCATCTCCACTCCCAACATCGCAGCGCGTTCCTCCTTGAGTGGGTAATGTGAGTTAAAAGTAAACTCTGCTATTGTCCCTATTCAGATGCAGCCATGTCAACCAACCAAACTTCACAATAATATCTGATATCGCAGTGAGCCCCTCCTCCGTAGGACTAAGAAACACCAGTAGGTCATATATATATATATATATATATATATATAAAGTGAGATACATGCGGTGTAGTCCTCCTGCATAGGAGAACATTCCTCCTCTGATGCACTGTCATATCCATCATGCATGCGAAGTACTCCATAACCAGCGTAAAAAGATACGGGGATAGAGAGTTTCCTTGTCGCAACCCCCTATTACTCCGAATGAACCATACGGGAGCCCTCGAATAAGGACCGAAACTATAGGAGAGGAAATGCATTTCCGAACCCTAGCAACCCACCCTATCAATTCCCATAGCAAGCATCAACTGACAAGCAAGCATCAACTGACAGACGAAGTCCCGATTCACTATGTCGTAGGTCTTGCGTAAGTTTGACAAATGCTTCCATACCCCCAACTTTATTGAACTCCCGGACCATCTCATGCGCAAGTAGACTGTGCTCCACAATGGATCTGTCCTTGATGAAAGCCACCTGATTTGTCGAGACAAGTTCCTGCATAATTTTCTCCATCCTGCGACACATCAGATGTGTAATTATTCTATATAAATAATTACAGTAAGCAATGGGTCGGAAGTCCGCCAACAACGTAGCCCCCTCTTTCTTTGGTACCAACGTCAAGAAAGTGTGGTTGAGCTCCCTTCAATAACTTCCCATGAGTGAAGAACTCCTGAACCGTCTTTAACACAGGCTGCTTGAGCACATCCCAGTGAATTTTGAAAAAATGTTGTTGAACCCATCCGGATCAGGTGCCTTGTTTGGGTCAGCACTCTTGATGATAGCCTCCAACTCTTCCAGTCTGACCGGAGCCAGTAACAAGCTATTGCCATATGGAGTGACCAGTCTCTTGCATACAATATCGGAAAAGTATCAATATATATATATATATATATATATATATATATATATATATAAGGAGAATCTTCTCATGATCATACAACTATATCTATGTGGGACTAAAGTAGACTACATAGACTCACTAATTCTATTCTAAACTCTAAAGTGAACCATGCCCACAAGAATTTTGCATTTATAGATGTAAGTTTACCTGTTACCGAAACCAAGAAATGGTTCGTGAATATATGACAAGTTCCATTTTGTGCTAGTTATCCATACACAGTTGTAAATAAGGTTGTCAAACCGACCAAGACACGTATTTCCTTTAGAATCATGTACAAATACAACCTATATGACTACAGATAGAAGGTATGCAATTTTAATGAGTGTCCATATAAAGAAGACTCAAGTTTATCCAGATCGTCCTCCAAACTAATGACATAAACACTACAAGAAAACCCTTGAACAGAATATCTATTCCGCCGAGTGAAGGTTCAATGAAAAACCTCATATTTCCGCACATGACTAGAGAATGATCTTAAAAGGCAGAAATAAAGATCAAAGATAGTTATACTTTGACGGTAGACCACAGTTCACATGTAGGCCACGGTTATGTATATTACAAAGTTTCATAGGTATTCTTATGTTACCTCACGGTGCTTGAGAAATAACTATAATAAAAATCAAGAACAATAATAGTTTTACTGAAAATCAGCTCCACAAGAGACGGTGATAATACATAGAAGAAAAGGAAATAGAAAATCCAGTCACATAGTTACCTCAGTCCGGCCAGGCATAATTGGCTTTCCAGCCAAAAGTTCTGCAAGGATACACCCTGCACTCCAAAGGTCCACGCCGACCCCATAATCAGTGGCCCCCAAGAGAAGCTCGGGTGGACGATACCAAAGAGTAACAACTCGGCTCGTCATCGGCTGCTTGTGATTGGGATCAAAAAAAGAAGCCAAACCAAAGTCTGCAATTTTAAGTGTTCCAGTATTATCAAGTAAGAGATTTGAGCCCTTTATATCACGATGCAAGACACCCCTATTGTGACAATGCTCAAGACCTGACAGCAACTGATGCATATAACATTTCACCTGTTAAAAGGAACAAATTCTAGATCAAATTATTACTTTTCCATGTCAATAAGAAAAGTGAATTTAGTTTATAGTCAGAAGGCAACCTGAGGTTCAGTAAACTTGATCGATGGGCTTGCTGCAAGCCCAGCCAGATCATGCTCCATGTACTCAAATACTAAGTACAAGCTACAAGACATTCTTGATGTAACTAAACCTTCCAACTTCACAACGTTGGGATGATCCAACCGACGCAGTATAAGGATCTCCCGTGCCATAAATTTCACACTCTCCATCTCCAAATTATCGAACCGGACCTTCTTAAGAGCCACAATTTTTCCTGTTAAAGTGTCTCTTGCCTTGTAAACATTACTATAAGTGCCTTGCCCAATCTGGAAAGAGAACAAGAAATTGGGAAAGAGTATAAGCAGCCATCTATCATACGAGAATAAAAGTGCAGTTAGAATCCCTTTTGACTTAAAAACTTGTGATAGCTATAACTAGTTACATATTCGCCCAAAATTGGGAATGAAAACATTATTATGTTTCAGAAAAACAATAATGAAATTGTAAACTGTATACAAAATTTGCAACATTATATAACCCTTAAATTTAGGACACGTTCAAATCTTCTGGACATGTACAAGAAAAAAAAAAATTATGCTATCAAAGTGGGTTCTTTTCCACTAGGTACGTCTTGAGGCAGGTGTAGAGAATCATAGAAATCCATGTATACTTGAGGATAAATTTTCAAATCATATTCCTCCCTTATTATACACTACTGTTTACTGCTTACTTAATATAACAAAATAACAACCCCAAAATGTTAGTATGGAATGTTAGTATGGAAGTTCTACTATCTATTAGCACCTTAGACAACAAATAAATCATGACATGTTCAATATAAGCAGGAAAATAATTAGGACACTTTTAAATTATGATAGAAAAGTTCAGAGCTCTGCTTTTATCAAAGTACAAAATTGAAAGGGAACTGAAGTGTTGCTCAATGTTGTCTTGTTGGGTATCTAAAGAAAATGCATATATGGTGACTTGGTGAGAATACATAAAGCTTCACATTGTAATTAACGTGAAACTTATCCAAAATTAAAACTTTCAGTTACACAGATGTAAGTCATTTGGACACTTTTGGGACCTTTAGGCCATGTTTACTTGATATGAATGCGAGGGGGGAGGAAAAGATAAAAAATCATGATCCAATACAAATGGGTTAACATCTCTCTGTGATATGTATCATTTTCCTTTCCTTTTCCTCTACAATGTAGAAATATGTACATGGATAAGGGCTATAGACATTTTCAAATTGGTACAATAGTAGTTACCTATGTTGCATGAATACAAACAAGGATACTACACCAATCCAAACACAGCCTTAGTAAGTAGACAAATAAAAACGTTCAATCACATTTGTGGAATTGATCTGAACATTTCGGGACCTATGCAATTATCCAAACAAATAGCCTTCAAAATACTAGATTTAGGTTATCCGAAAATTGGCATACTATCCAAAAAGATTGCGACCAACATATTTCCAATTCTAAAAAAATGTACATTTATCACCATCTAAGCTTCCCAAAGGTGTCAGCTGCCGAAAGCACGAATAGTATCCCTCCTCCTCGAAGCACACTTTCCATCTACGTTGCATGGATGCGAATAGGGCACAAGCCTGAAATTTTTTTGGCATGTCCTAGTGTACTTTTGTGGTATTTGTATGATGACCACTACGTCCATGATGCAAGACACGTGACACAAGCACCAAATTTTGGTGTGCCCGTGCTTCCTAGCTTTCTATTGTAGCTGTACGAGTGTTTGCATTGACTTAATTGATTTAAAAAGAAGTTCTTCCGGGTTGAGATCTCTCACTTGAGTAATAGACAAATAAAAACGTTCAATCACATTTGTGGAATTGATCTGAACATTTCGGGACCTATGCAATTATCCAAACAAATAGCCTTCAAAATACTAGATTTAGGTTATCCGAAAATTGGCATACTATCCAAAAAGATTGCGACCAACATATTTCCAATGCTAAAAAAATGTACATTTATCACCATCTAAGCTTCCCAAAGGTGTCAGCTGCCGAAAGCACGAATAGTATCCCTCCTCCTCGAAGCACACTTTCCATCTACGTTGCACGGATGCGAATAGGGCACAAGCCTGAAATTTTTTTGGCATGTCCTAGTGTACTTTTGTGGTATTTGTATGATGACCACTACGTCCATGATGCAAGACACGTGACACAAGCACCAAATTTTGGTGTGCCCGTGCTTCCTAGCTTTCTATTGTAGCTGTACGAGTGTTTGCATTGACTTAATTGATTTAAAAAAAGTTCTTCCGGGTTGAGATCTCTCACTTGAGTAATAGAAATTTGAGTTATTTAGTTTCAAGGTCTCCTATGATATTGAAAATTTGAATTTAGGTCTCCATATTGTCCATAATAGAGTTTGCATCTCGTCCTAACGGTGGAATTGGCTGGCATTCCAAACGGAGACCTAAACTCAAATTTGAATATTATATGAGACCCTAAAAGTAAACGAAAATATGTGACGGTTATTTAGTTTTGCATGGTAGGAGTTGTGTGACTTGTGTTATTTAGTTTTTTCATGACCAATAAAGAATGAATGGGACTTGCGACACTGTTGTTTGTTGCTTCTATCATGATCTCAACAGCCATACGTCTCTCCTAGACGCAGTTTCGATAGAGACGACTTCATGGACATCGTGTATCGTCAGATGTATCTTGTTTCGGTCAAATTGTTGAGTGCTTGCAACTCAAGAATCCCTGAGAATTGTGTGACTGTTGAGATCAGGATAAAAGCAAACAATAATTTCACAAGTCTCATTTTCGATTGGTGAATTGGCTATGACAAAACTAAATAATCTGAGTCAAATAATCCTCACCATCAAAACTAAATGACCCTCACATATTTTCATTTAGTTTTAGGGTCTCGTATAATATCCAAATTTTGAGTTTAGGACGAGATCCAAACACTCTTGTGAACAATATGGATACCTAAACGTAAATTTCTAATATTTTGCGAGACCCTAAAACTAAGTAATCCTAATAATCTCCACATTAAGCTTCCAATAGCATTATACCTACTCCATTTCTAAATCACCATGATCTACCTACTCCATTTCCAACAGATCCACAATCCTAACAAAAAAATCGATCAGGACAGCTCCACTTGCCTTGTCCAGCTTCTCGAACGAGTCGGCACGGCGCGGCGTCCACCCCTTGATCGCCTCCCCGGCAACCGCCGACAGCCACGCCGGCCACCCCGCCGCCACCTGCTCCCCGTGCGCCTGTCCGGGGATGCTCCTCGGCCGCCTCCGCCTCTGCGGCTTCTCCTCCGGCTCCGCCTCCGCCGCCGCCGGCTTCTCCACCGCCACCTCCGCGTCGGGGACCTCGGCCTTCCCTGCCTCGACCACGGACGACTGGGATCGCCTCGCGGAGGACACGTGGCGATCGGCCCTCTGCTCCCAGGCGGCTCCTCCTCCCCTGCCGCCCTTTCCGAGGACGCAGCCCATGGTCGCTCCTTCACGAGCTCATCGATGGATCCAAGATTTCCGGAAACCCTAGATTTGGCTGGAGTACTGTAGAGCTTCTTGTTCTACTACTACTACTGCTACTGCTTCAGGGGCGGTATGATGTTCCGGTGGAGAAGTATAAGAGAGGACAGAGTGGAAGAATTGACTGTGGCGAGGAGCAGGAAGAGAGAGATTCAAAGTCTTTTAAGAGAGGTAGAAGAAGAGAGGTAGAAGAAGGAGTTGTCCGCTTTGTTCACCTGATAACTTGGACTTTAATTAAGACCACGACACTGACACGTGGTCCCTACTTGTGGGTTGCGTTTGATGTGTTTTGTCGAAGTGGGGGGAGTTGGACTGGAATTGGGAGTGTGGAGTTGGGGTGGGAATTTATAGAACTAGTTAAAAAGGAAGAAAATTGGGTGCTTTCTATATTTACTTTTTTGTTTTGTTTTTCTTGCATGAATTGAATTTGAGTTTCTTACTATTAAAGTTTGTTGGAAGTCTTTACAATCGTCATATGATAATTGAAAATTAATTTTCTTTTCTCATGTCGGAACAGAAAAGAAGAGAGGGACTAATTACCAACAATCACGTAAAGGTTGTAAAAATTTATAATCAAATTTGATTGTAAATTTAACTTTATGTTTTTTTATATATGCACGTATATTACACTTATTTTATAATACTCGAATAAAACAGTTTTTTAATTTCTACTTATTTGAGAAGAGCAAATATCATACTCTTGATTTTTTATTAATTATAAATAGAAAATATTTTATTTTCTTAAAAAAAAATTATATTTGTAATTATTCAACTACATATATTAATTTTAATTAGTAAACATAGGTAAAAATATTTTTGAAACAAAAACTTTTATTTTGAACCCTTGATTTTTCATATTATATAGTAGTATTGATAGATTAGTAATATAATTTTTTTTATTTGTTCATGATGATCATAATTGGAGGAAATTGTGAAAAGTCCAATGAAAAGAAAGACACTTTTGGGTGATGATAATAATATGATTTATATATATACTAATATATAATTTAAGTATTAGGGATATATATATATATATATATATATATATATATATATATATATATATATATATATATATATATATATATATATATATAATTGTAAATATATTAACAATTTTTTTTTAAATTATGGATATAACCTTCCTTCTCTCCCTATGACCATGTTTTTTTTCACGAAAAATAGAACACAATACGTGCGCACCAATACCTAGTAACATATAATCCAAATGGTGATGTGATGCGGAACGAAAACCCAAAGAAAAAAATATATAATTTGTACGAAATTTGGGACTTATAAAAATTTGGACACACAAGTTTAAAATAAAATGTGAACAATTAACTAGTATAAATTTATTACAAAAATTATAATAGAAATGCAAACAATATTAATTAGGAATACCCAAATGGCGTGTTGGAGACGTCAACATCGGAGGCAGACAGGAAAATAAGATAGAGATATCCACTTTAGGATTTTGGCATCGCAGCTACAAACTTAAAAATAGATTTCTCATACTTCAAATCTTCAATCTATAACTTCTAAACTTACAGACTATTTATAGACTACAAATCAATCAAAAGAAGATAAAATTAATCTTTAAATACCTATCCATAAGATAAATCAAATCCCTAACCAACTCAAGAGATAAAAAATTTCTTATTTTGTTTTATCCTAACAACAAACTAAACATCTAAAAGATAAACGAAAATCCATGTTGTTCTCCATCATTCTCCTCGGATTCAAACAATTTACCTTATGGTGAATCATATAAGCATGGAATCAGAAAATTATGCCCCTGATGATGTTTTCCAAATTGGCCATGGCAAACTAGTCAATATTAAAGTTTCTGACTAGACAATAAAACTCAATAACACTACTGGCGATTATGGAAGTGGAAGAAACAGAATGTCCAACATGGATCTATCATCAAACACCTCAATAACTTGTAGTTGTTTCGATGCTTCAATAAAAGCAAAATGATCGCCCATATAATTAATTATTATTATTTTCAAACTATCATACTTATTTCTAATAAAAAAATGTTCAACGGTTTGATTATTGAGACACGCTCAAAATATTTGGAAGACTTAATAGGTTTCAAATTCATTGAAATAAACAAACCTATTTAATTCTTCTAGGGATGATATAAATGTCAAGATTAAATTTTTTTGAAACATAAACTTAGTTTAAACTACATACCTAATTTATGTCTTAATTATGATAAGTTTATTATGTTTAACTAAATGATACTCTACACTCTAAGGATATGGTTGGCTCCAATATTGTCACTCTCACATTTTCATCCAAGGGTAGTTTGGTAACTGTCAATGGGTATTAATTATTTTAGGATTATTATAATTAATATTTGTGCATTGCATGTTTTATTTATTTATTGGTATTATTATTTGTTGCTAGTGTAGATTATTTTGGACTTGTGTAGTGGACCTAACCATTTAATTAGAAAGCATGAAACAAACTTTTAGACTAGTCTAAGTTGAGCCCATGAATTAGGCTCATGGATTATGAGGCTTAATTAATTAGTGAAACCATTAGACTAGAACCTTCCCTCCCTAATTAAATTCTTCATGAGAGGCCCCAAGGGGTATTTGTGTCATTTCACATTGCATGGAGGGTGTATATAGGCCGGCCACCCCTTGGAGGAGAGAGAAAATTATTTCATTCTTTCCAAATTCCAATTTTAGGTCTATAATTTTCTTCTCTAAATTTCCTCCATTCCCTCATTAATTCTCCACCAATTCTTCACCAATTCTCTTCTAATTTCATCATTGAGGTTGCTACACTAAGGATCTACAAGAAGGAAGCAAGGAGCAAGGAGGAGGAGGCAAGATCTACAAGGAGATGAGCTACTTGTTAATTGGAGATTTTTTATTGGGAATCCATCTCCCAATAGATATAATTCAGTTTTTGTCCTTCTAATAGACTCTAGATCTGACATTTTACTATGAGAAACCAACCCACATGTATAGGCTATGTAACACCCCATTCCGTTCAAGCGGACTGCCGATTCAACGGTAAAAGTGCAATGTCCCGACCCGCTTTGCTCATGCGAGAATACTCGTTTGAGGCAAAGGATATCCAGACTTGGACCTACAGGAGTTCGGCTTAGGCTTTCAGAGGCTCGCTCGACGTATCGCTCAACCAAGGTGAAACATCGCTAAGGTGGGTGGCTACGGTGAACTTATCTTTGCTTAGCCAGCATACTTAAAATATGGAACGATACATGCTAGTCGCTAGGTGAATCACTCCCTGCATGCTAATAAGAATACAACGCACCTAGCTAAGAAAATAATCCCAACTTGTATTGCTTGTGCAGAACATGGAATTGAAACATTGCTTATATGCATACCCTCGCATGCTATCGTAAATCATGTAGCTCGAAAAGTCCCCTACGGTTTCACTCCTCAGCTTACCTTCGGGCCCGAGCCAATGCGATTATTTAAGTTCTTAATGTTGCCTTGCCTCAATGTGTTTGCCACACGAAATCATGCAACAAGCAAGTAACACTATCGTGTATTGTTCATGCATTGAGTCAGCCAGGAGACTATCAAAAGCTCTTATGTGTAATTGAATCAGCAAGTATCCGGGACCGTTGGGTCGCTAAGGCAGACCCCGCACCAGGGGAATGCATCAAGGCAAGTTATTCATCATTCAAGAATCCATGTCAAGTTTACATTTGAATGATAATCACATCCAGTTTACATCTGAACGAGAATTATGTCACGTAAATAAAGAATCCCAGCTCGTGGAGCAAACGCTCGGTTCAGAACAAGAATCATAGATTATCATATCAAGTTATGGATCTGGAAAGACCCTGACCTGCATGTCGCGGACAACTCGAAAATGAGACATCGTTCCACGGGCGATCACCGGGGCACTGGGACCGTTCCGATCCGGATGGAACTAACGTTATAGTCTCACATGATTGACGGGGTAGCTTAGAGCGCACCACGTACTTTCGTTGCATACCCTCCTCGTCAATGACTATGGTCCTTTATGGCTATGCCAGCGACAAACGTTCATATAGATAAGTCATCCTCGCTTAGCGGCTATCCGCGTGTGAGTCATTGCATTGCATCAAAAGAACAACTGAACACCTGAACACCTGAACGATCATGATATAGCAACTCTTGTGTTTGCATATGTTATTGCCTTGGTTTTCATTTATGAATGCTCGTGCATAAATTAACTTGGTTGCCTTGGACAAGGAAGGTCAAATGGTAAGTTGGTAAGTCTCGCCGTATTTTCTCTTATATCGCACGGCGCACTGCTACACGAGTTAGGTTATTCAATATTGCCATGAAATTGATCCTAAGGCAACTAGAAAGATAACATAATAGTTAGTGCACGGAACCTATATTACATGTTTGGATTTGTCGAACGGGCGAGTAGACTCTCCACCAGTGCATTCAATGTACTGATAATCCACCAGATCGTTTGCAGGGTACGGGAGAACCTCGTTCGGTGCGGATACCTCCTTCCTGCGTGCTAAGGCATAGAGTCAAATCCGAAGCCTTGGAGCATTGTGATTCGAAACTGAAGCACATATACAAGACATAATGTTGGAACATTATCTCTATATTATTCCATAAATTGTAGCCACTCGGTACGCTTTTACTGTTTCAGAGAGAGAGGCTTGAGCGACTTGTAATCTCGGCCAAGCGCCACCTGTAACACTTATTTATATCAATAAAGAGTTGCTTTACTTCTACTTGTGTTATTCAATACTTTCGCTATTGTTGACTCAGTGAACTTGTCACCAAATTGCCTATACGTTTATGACTCCACTGCACTCGGACAATCTGTGCAACTCTGTGGCTTAGAACTCTTACCGCCAACCAATGAACCACGGCCTTGCACGGGCGTGGCTCACGCTCGTGCAGCATCACGCCCGGATGGGTTGAAGCGATCGTCCCGCGGGAACGCTGGCGCGGTGATTCTTGCCTAGTGGGGACGGCCGATTAGCCTACGGGAGATCGGAGCGTGACAGAATGGTATCAGAGCCTGGCTTATACGCCTTTGGACTTTGTTTTGACTTTTACAGTTTCGAAAGCTCGTTTGTGGGTTATGTGCACGCTCTCTCTCAATGTCCCAAATGGAATGTTCCAATAATAAGTCTAAATACTTTCAAAAAGTGCATTAGAATGATGTGATTGCTTGTATGAAATTGTGATGCTAAGGCCTTTGTGCCGACCTGTGCAAATCCTTGAGATTTTCGCAAGTAGCTTGTCCGATTTCACTATCTCTAAGTTTGGTTGAATGCATCTGTTTGAGGGACGCCTTGAACGTGTGCACGATCCAAGACTCAAGAAGATATGAAACTCGTATGCTAAGACTTCGCTATCGCTGAGTTGGTTGACATGCATATGTTTGAGGGGCACTTCGAATGTGTGCATGATCCAGACTCGCGATATGCTGATCTCAATGCTAGTGCAAGTGAATATCCAAATGAACAAGCATAATGACTTGTATATGTTTGCCTCGGCCTTAGATCGTTAATCAAGATTAATTAAAACTTACTTCGCGTTAAGCAATATGTCCCGTACTAAGGCGCAAATAAGACCGACTCAACATACACGTAACACGACGAAAGAACCGAGTAGGAGATTATGTTCAATTGGATTTAGTAGGTACCAATTGCTGCTTGGGATAGATTCCATAATGCATTAGTACTGCTTATCATCAGTAAGTCTCGAGGATGAGACTTTTTCTGAGTTGGGTATGATGTAACACCAGTTCCGTTCACGCAGACTGCCGATTCAAACGGCAAAAGTGTAATATCCCGACCTGCTTTGCTCAGGCGAGAATACTCGTTTGAGGCAAAGGATATCCAGACTTGGCACTACAGGAGTTTGGCTTAGGCTTTCAGAGGCTCGCTCGACGTATCGCTCAACCGAGGCAAAACATCGCTAAGGTGGGTGGCTACGGTAAACTTATCTTTGCTTAGCCAGCACACTTAAAATATAGAATGATACATGCTAGTCGCTAGGTGAATCACCCCCTGCATGCTAATAAGAATAAAACGCACCTAGCTAAGAGAATAATCCCAACTTGTATTGCTTGTGCAGAACATGGAATTGAAACATTGCTTATATTCAGACCCTCGCATGATATCGTAGATTATGTAGCTCGGAAAGTCCCATACGGTTTTACTCCTCGGCTTACCTTCAGGCCCGAGCTAATATGATTATTTAAGTTCTTAATGTTGCCTTGCCTCAATGTGTTTGCCATACAAAATTATGCCACAAGCAAGTAACACTATCATGTATTGTTCATGCATTGAGTCAGCCAGGAGACTATCAAATAGCTCTTCTGTGCAATTGAACCTGCAAGTATCCGGGACTGTTGGGTCGCTAAGGCAGACCCCGCACCAGGGGAATGCATCAAGGCAAGTTATTCATCGTTCAAGAATCCATGTCAAGTTTATATTTGAATGATAATAACATCCAGTTTATATCTGAACGAGAATCATGTCACATAAATAAAGAATCCCAGCTCGTGGAGCAAACGCTCAGTTTAGAACAAGAATCATGGATTATCATATCAAGTTATGGATTTGGAAAGACCCTGACCTGCATGTCGCGGACAACTCGGAAACGAGGCATCGTTCCACGGGCGGTCACTGGGGCACTAGGACCGTTCCGATCTGGATGGAACTAACGTTATAGTCTCTCGTGATTGACGGGATAGCTTGCAGTGCACTACGTACTTTCGTTGCATACCCTCCTCGTCAATGACTATGGTCCTTTATGGCTATGCCAGCGACAAACGTTCATATAGATAAGTCATCCTTGCTTAGCGGCTATCCGCGTGCGAGTCATTGCATCATATCAAAAGAACAACTGAACACCTGAACGATCATGATATAGCAACTCTTGTGTTTGCATATGCTATTGCCTTGGTTTTCATTTATGAATGCTCGTACATAAATTAACTTGGTTGCCTTGGACAGGGAAGGTCAAATGGTAAGTTGGTAAGTCTCGCCGTATTTCCTCTTATATCGCACGGCGCACTGCCACACGAGTTAGGTTATTCAACTTTGCTACGAAACTGATCCTAAGGCAACTAGAAAGACAACATAATAGTTGGTGCACGGAACCTATATTACGTGTTTGGATTTGTTGAGCGGGCGAGTAGCCTCCCCACCAGTACATTCAATGTACTGATAATCCACCAAATCGTTTGCAGGGTGCGGGAGAACCTCGTTCGGTGCGAATACCTCCTTCGTGCATGCTAAGGCATGGAGTCAAATTCGAAGCCTTGGAGCATTGTGATTCGGAACTGAAGCACATATACAAGATATAATATTAGAACATCATCTCTACATCATTCCACAAATTGTAGCCACTTGGCACGCTTTTACTATTTTAGAGAGAGAGAGGCTTGAACGACTTGTAATCTCGGCCAAGCACCGCTTGTAACACTTGTTTATATCAATAAAGAGTTGCTTTACTTCTACTTGCGTTATTCAATGCTTCTGCTATTGTCGACTCAGTGAACTTGTCACCAAATTGCCTATGCGTTTATGACTCCGCTGCACTCGGACAATCTATGCAACTCTGTGGCTTAGAACTCTTACCGCCAGCCAATGAACCACGGCCTTGCACGGGCGTGGCTCACGCTCGTGCGGCATCATGCCCGGATGGGTTAAAGCGATCGTCTTATGGGAGCGTTGGCACGGTGATTCTCGCCTAGCGGGGATGGTCGATTAGCTTGCGGGAGATCGGGGCATGACAGGCTACCCATAGGATTTGGTTTTGGGTCAATTGGAGACCTACGGTAGAAGTTATGACCAATTTGGTGCCAATTTTGGGAGAATTCCGAGATTGGCATATGTAGTGCTTGTCAATTAATCAATAGATCTAATTGACACTTGATTGTGTGTTTGTGACTAGTATCGTGTCCATAATTGGATACGTGTAGGCCGTATCTCGTCAATGTGACGAAACGGGTAATTTTTGGGGTTTTTCTCTGACATGGGGCCTTGTGCATATCACATAGTGACATGGACACGTAGACACTCTAATTATTATACGTATTGTTCATAATTTATGTATTAGACTTGTACATATCCTCCGGGATACGTTTGGTTGTGTGTTGGAGCCGTATTTCAAGCGTATTATAGAGAAAGTGTGATACGGGTGTGATGTGCTCCATGTGTTTGTGTTTTGGCTCATTTTACTATACGTGCATATGTATTTATATATGTATATGCTATCTAGGTATTATATGGAGTTTATAATAGAGAGTTTGGGTTTATGTATATACATATGTCTATGTGTGTATATAGGAGAGAGTATCTAGATATATAGAGCTATGTGTATATGTTTATATGTATATATGTGCACTTACGATTTGTGTATATCTGTGTCTATATATATATATATATATATATATATATATATATATATATATATATATATATATATATATATATATATATATATATATATATATACTAGTGTCTATATATGTGTGTGTGTGTGTGTGTGTGTGTGTGTGTGTGTGTGTGTGTGTGTGTGTGTTGGCTTATATGGTTATATGTATTATGTGTACTTGGGTTTTGAGTATAAAATTGGTCTATGTCTATATACATTATAGCAGTATATAGTGATATATTGTAAACGCCTAGATTTTTCTAGAATTTAAAAAAAGAAAAAATTTAGGATTTTTCTGAATTTTTTAATTATTTATTATTAATGTTCTTCAAAGAAATTATATTTTATGTATCAAATTAAGTATTAAAATATTATAAAATTATATTTTTTGGTGTATAATTAATTATTGGATGTTGTGTAATTTTTTTGGAATTTATTGGGCTCAAAAACTATTTTTAAATAGCTAAAACTCTTTTTTTTAATTAAACCAGCATTAAACCAAACCGAACCGGGCTAAACCGAGCAGAATGAACCAAACCGGACTGAACCGAGTAGAACCGGACCCAACCGCCCAGCGGGTCAGATTCGGACCTGCTAGTCGCCGACCCGTCGCCCGCTAACCCAAACCCCACCCGCAGCAGCCCACGAACCCCCCAATTCCGCGGCCTCCCCCTCCCTCTTCTCCTTCACAAAATGACCCCCTCCCTCCTTCTCTCGCACAACCAACCACTCCCCCTCACTCCCATATCCCAGGCGTCCACTCCCCCTCACTCCCATATCCCACGTCGCCGGAAAACGGTCGCCAACATCGCCGCGTAATTGTCCAGTTTCGAACAACATCAAGGTACCATTCTTCTAGCTCTCGTATCTCCTTGTGTATTGATCCGAATTTAGTTCTGTCGAATCCTATGCGAAGACCACTTGACCCTCTCGAAATCTCGTGCAAGTAGTTTGGGGTATTGTATCCTGTGTCAGTCGTAAAATGTGACGCAAAACAGAAAAACAGAATTTTGTACTTCAGAAACTGTCCCGGAGCCCCATGTTCACGGCCATTTTTCTTCCAACCTGTTTAAATATTTTAGATTCTATTTGAACAGTAAATTAGACAATATAACCGAGATTTAGACTCTATAATTAGTTTATTTTAATTTGCTGTGTGCTGTGTTTTATTCGCGGGTGAAATCGACCAAAAACTTGGTCTTTAAAACCCAAAATTTCTTGAAACGGGGTGTATTCCGCTAAACGAGGCAACTTGGTCATGTGCGAACTTCACCGAAAGGTCCGCATCGTAAATACGGACGTGTGAGATTTTGCGAAAGTTAATTTGGATGTGCGTACACACCAGAATCAACGCGTATCCGTCGAAAATACCCCGTATCGAGCCTGTTCTGAAACTCGTTGTACTTCGTGTGTGCTCGTCGTTTCGAAACGAAACTTATGCCATCGGACTCATAGCAATACGCTGATCCTGTGACCCAAGTTTGGTTCGATTCTGAGAACGTTGACAAAATTTCGTATCGTGGGCCCCATGGCTCCACTTGACGGACGATTTTGTGATCGGCTCATCGGAATCCAGTTCTGGACATTCCGTTGGGTTCGTATCGTCCTTATGGACTTGTAGATACTAAATTTGACGAATTTGGAGAACATTGTCTCTGGCACATTTTTTGGTGCGAAGTGGGCCACATGTGGACCCCGCTTTGACCAGAAATTGTCAATTTTGTCCTGTGTCCAAATTGGACTTATAGGTAGTCAATCCTAGCTATTTTATATCTTTTGAGAATGATGGAAATATTTGTTTCCGTAACCGGAGGAGTACCTGCAGATCCCACTGTAACTGAAGCAGCAGTTGGAAACCAAACCCCAGACAAGTGTACCTTGCCATACTTGTAGTAAATTATTTTATATTATTCTCTTAATCTATTTCTGTGATATATATGTTTAACCTAGGACCGTGTGATATTGCTTAGCGTCCGAATCATATTCGGGAGCCAACGCCGTACGTGGAGTTGTGTAACGTCACCTAGAGATGGATATAGCGACCCTATACATTTTTGTGCTTGCATTATCAAGTACGTCATACCACAGGACACCTGACACTATTTATGAGACAGAATCTTCCTGAGTCATTCATGGTGATTCTGTATAGGCTACAAGATTTGTGACATAGACTTTATATATACCTATAGCTATCATATGACTTGTTGCATTTGATATGATCTTGCGTGACATAGACATGAGACGTCGTGGACATGAGACGTGTAATTATATTGGGTGGGGAGAGACACACAGGCTACAGGCTATATATATATATATTTATTATTATGAGGCCATAGACTCTACATTAGAGCTAGGCACATTACGTAATATTACTGCTACCGGCTCCCCGACACAGAGCTTGTACTGGTCTCAGCCTGAGTACTAGTGATGCTCTCACTTGTATATCACATAGCTGGTTACATAGTTTACCCTATTGATACATTTTATATACTGTATTTATTTTGGCATATTGTTTCTTGTACCTTGTTACGTCCCTCTGAGGACCTGGTCCCTTGCCAGTTTTGCAGCATAGACCGTTGTGGAGCCTGCCCGGAGTTGCTAATGTGTATGGATTTATCTTGCAGGAATTGGTGCCAGGTACTTATATCATTTCTTCCTAAGTTATGGTTATTATTCATATTGTTTATTCATCTGCTGATATAGCCTAGTTTTAAAGACTCATATTCCTTCTAAAGTCTATTCGAGCTTATGGGTTACTGGCGGCCGACTTTAGCACATGTAGCTCATTCTTGTATATTTTGTTCATCATGGATTGAGGTATAGATATTCATAGTTACTTGATTATATAGATAGTGACCCTTCTAATACAGCTTATCGTATTCGAATCGGACCGGGGTCTGGTTGAATGCGTAGCTGGCATGTTACGTATTTCTAGTCCTACGTATTTTGGGACTGGAGCGTGACATATTTTTGTGGTGGCGCATGCAGGTCCTGATTAAATCGTTTCATTTACTTTTCGGTACTGAGCGAGCCTGCAATCAAAGTTAGTAGTGATAAGCATCTCAATCCACAACTGACTTAAAAATTCTTTAACATTTGATTATCGCCCTTGGACTTCATAATTGTACTCTTTTAATCCCCTCGACATCCTTATTATTGTTTATCATCTCTTCCTATTTTGGAGATATGAATGTTCGTGCACGGTGTTTCCTCCAGAAGCAGATCCTTGTCAAGGCAGAAGGAGATATGTTGGATATAAATTTTTGAGAAGACGGTTACCTTTAGTAGGATAGTAGATAGGTTATTCCTATATCTTAGAGTTAGTGTATATTTTAGAATGAGAATTGAATATAGTATCAGAGGCCTTGAACTAATAAAACCTCACCCTTGCGTAAAGGTAGCAAGTAATTTGGAAGTATTGGAAGAAAGGAAGGAGAGTTTTATTCTAATGCATTGGAATACTTTAGGGAATACATAACTTGATGCTAGGGATCAGATATGGCTCATGATGGTGATACGGGGAATTGCATTATGACCTTAAGAAAATGGAACCTTACGTAGTAGGCCATAGTAGTTAAATTCTTAGTTGTCTTGTGACTTCTAGTATCAAAATTAGATCTTATGACCCAGCTGTTACACCCATACTATTTGTTCCAAAGAAGGATGGGACAGTACGCCTGTGTATTGACTACAGAGCACTAAACATTGTAACCATCAAGAACCGGTATCCCTTGCCACGCATTGACAATCTATTCGATCAGTTGAGTGGTGCGAGTGTATTCTTAAAGATCGATCTTCGGTTATCACCAGATTAGAGTAAGGAAGGAGGATATATCAAAGACAGCCTTCAGAACCAAGTATGTGCACTATGAATTCTTAGTTATGTCATTTGTTTAACCAACGCGCCAGCTATGTTCATGAGTTTGATGAACGAAGTTTTTCATCAGTACTTGGACAAGTTTGTGGTTGTGTTTATTGATGACATCTTGATATATTCCAAGAGCCACGAGGAGCACGAGGAGCACCTCATAATCGTGCTAGAGATGATGAGACAGGAGAAGCTATATGCCAAACTCAGTAAATGTGAGTTTTGTATGGATAATGTGCCTTTCCTGGGACATATCATCTCAGGAGAAGGACTTTTAGTTGATCCGGAGAAGGTTGCTATAATAGAAACTTGGCCTACCCCTACATCAGTTGCGGAAGTGAGAAGTTTTCTCGGACTTGCTGGATACTATCGGAGGTTTGTGGAGAATTTCTCAAGGATTGCGGAGCCTATGACGCGGTTGACGCATAAGGACCAGGAGTTTGCATGGACGAAAGATTGTTAGAAGGCCTTTGAAGAGTTGAAGAAGCGATTAACAACAGCACCGGTCTTGACTCTTCCTTCAGGATCAGGAGGCTTTGTTGTTTATAGTGATGCGTCAGGCAGTGGACTAGGATGTGTTTTGATGCAACATGGCAAAGTTATCGCTTATGCACACCAGCAGTCCCGAGCACAACATGTGCAGTTTCTTTTGCTTTTAGCCCAGCTATCAGTATCAACTTTAAGGTATCAGTAGAAGGGGGAGGGGGATTCTTTGTATCACTCAGTTCAGAAGTTGTTTTCATGTATTGTTATTTGTTTAGCTAAGGGTCAAGTTATAGTGTAGTTCAGTTTCTAGTATTAGTAGATATGGGTAGTTAGTCGCTCCTTGGTTAGTAAAATAGGATAGAGTATAGTTGGTTAGTTGTTAGTGATATATCTTGGCTTTGTATATATATATATATATATCAGTAGGCCTTACTATATCTTTTCGAGGTCAATAGCAGTTCAGTCGAGGCAAGGTATTGGTTTAGCTTGGTTTGGGTTAGTGGTTATAGAGTTAGATGGTAATCAGGGTAGGTACTAGAGTAGTTAGCAATTAAGTATAGTATAGTTTAGTAATTAGATACTTGTATAACTAGTACTAGAAATTATATGCATAATTGTATTAATTGTTACTATTAGTAGTTAGATATTATAGTGTTAGTTTAGATAATTAGTATTATATGGGTTATATATATATATATATATATATATATATATATATATATATATATATATATATATATATATATATATATATATATATATATACTTGTATTGGTTGATTGGTAGCAGTTAGACCTTTATTAGCTAAATGCAATATGAGTAGTTTACCAAGGTATCACCAAGGTATTGGGCCGATACCCAAGACATTGAATTGGGTATCGAGGTAGTTGCGATACCCATTGGTGCAAGGCCAAGGTATCCTAGCTATATTGTTTTGAGATATTATTATTTGTGACTTATGTATATATGTATATATATAAAAAACCCTACTTTCATATTAGAAAACTTGCGTATCTTAGGATCCGACTCTTTGAATGCATTGTTGTGTCTTAGCTTAGCTAGCATAGCATAGTTTCATAGTATGTCGACTTAGTGACTTAGCATTAGACTGTTGCAACCTAGAATTCATTGGTTTGACTTAGAAATGGTGTATTGACCTAGAATTGCATCAGTTTCACTTATTTTATTATTGAACCTTATATTGATGCAACATACCATATATAGGTTGTGAGACACCAGCTTGGGCATCGAGAGACACACTTTGCTCAGGACTTCAGACGAGTACATTTCTCTGATTATTTTTAATTCATAATATTGTATATATGCATGTTCTAGAATTGTATACATTGATTCCCGACACAATAATTTCATGGACTGGTGCTATATGGATCTTGTCAGGAGGTGTTATCCCCTACCGTGTTCAATGGGTACCCAGTCACATGTATTCATCGTGTGCATCGGGTATTGACTTTCATGTGCTTCTTGTACATCCACTATTTTGTGTGCTCGTATGACTATATCGTGATCATGTACGTAACGTGTCATGATTGGATCCATGAGTATTGGTTGGGAAGGGTGGAGTAGGAGTTGGTTATGTGATCAAAGCCCTATTGATCTCATGTGCATGTCGATTATACACCTCACGTATAATGGAGTTACCTTATACCTCATGTGCAACCTAAGCCGATCACATAACGAACTTACACTCTAAATCACATAGATAGTATTCTTATTCTCTACTTGCAGTTATTTCTTGTATTTACTTACAGTTCTTATTCTGCTTATTGCTTGTTCACCCTGTATTGTATATTCTTTCTACTTGTGCATCTTGTATCTTTTTCTATTGCTGTTATATATGCTCGATTATGTATTTGAAACTGCTTTCAGAGGTATGTACTTCGCTACAATCCTAATTGGATATATTTTTTAGATGATTGGCTAGAGGAGCTGTGTCCTACATATTACGGCCCTCAGGAGGGTGAAACTTTAGAGGATACTCCCCTAGAGCAGGAGGACATAGTACCAGTGACCGAGAAGGTTTAGTTTATTTGGTGATTCTTGTATTAGACTATTCTTTGTTGAGATTCATAGATGTACTATTATTTCATATTATGGATTGTATCTTTCTTCCTTCGCTATTCCATTCGTGCATTATCCTTCCTTAGTTTGTTTTGTGATTGAGATTTGATATACTTGTGAGATACCATATTGCTCCTCCGTTTGGAGTTGAGATGAATGACAGGTACCATATTATATTGTTGAGATGTTAGATAGTTAAAAATGACCCAGACAGTGTTCTACCGCCGATTCTGCGGCGTAGGCTGGACGTAACCACGTATTCGTGCCCGAAAATCCGGGTGCGGGTCGTGACACATTTTTAGTGGTGGCCCATGCATGTCTAGATAGATATTGTAGTTGTGCTCGACCAGAGTATTGCTACGAGCCTACTTTAGGAAAAACAAGATTTAGGCTGAGAGTTTACTCAATCACAACTAGGAAAATTCCAATATCAGTTTTGTAATCCTTATCTATTGAATATTATCTTTCATTTTGAATTAAGTTATGTCCTTCCTTGATGATATCGCATTATATTCAATATTGATTCCGTATTTTTCAATCTGTCTTCAGGATGCCTCTGAAGATCAAATTCTATCGCTCATGAGCAGCGGAAGCTTCCTCAGCTACTTTTCAGCCTGCTGCAGAGAGGGTAGAAGCTACTACTGCTTCTTCTCCAGTTGAGAGGGTCGCCTCACCAGTTCAGGTGGGAGTCTCAGCAGCCGCCTTTGGGGGTGCTCCTCCCCCAGTTCAGAGGGTAGCTCCAGTTATTTTCGAGGGACTTTCGCTACCACCGCCAGTACCAGCTGATGCTACACAGCTGTTTGCACTTTTCCAGATGATGATGGAGGCCTAGAGGGCCCAGGCTGAGGCATAACACCGACAGACTGAGGTGATGAGATAGGGTATTGAGAGTGCTCACCAGGTGGCCATCACCGCCATAGAGAGGACCGCACCACCACAGCCACGAGAGGTACAACCCAGGCCCGATACTATACAGGACTTCAAAAAGTTGGATCCCTGGCCTTTCAAGGGGACAGAGGGCATCATATATGCGGATGACTGGTTGGAGAGCATGGAGTGCGTCATGCGCTTTTCCTGTCTTGCGGAGGACCTGATGGTGGAGGCAGTGGGACTACAGATGATGGACATCGCCAGTACTTGGTTTCGGAATGAGCCAAAGATTGCCGATCCAAGATTGACATGGGGTGAGTTCAGGGACTTGTTCAGAAGAAAGTTCTTCCCGCCTACCGAGAGACTTGATTTAGAGTGACATTTCCAGAACCTTCACCAGGAGAACATGTCGTTGGAGGAGTATGCCGCCGAGTTCGGCAGGTTGAGCAGATATACGACTACATGGTGAGAGATTATGAGAACCGGGCGAGTAGATTCAGAGAGGGTCTAAACTGGGAAGTAAAGGCTCTCATTTCTTTGAGCCATGAGACGTATACAGATATCTTGAGGGAGGCTCGCAAGGTCGAGAGAGACCTGAGTTGGAGGCCCAAGAGAGACCGAGATGTTTTTGGTGGCAGCAACAACGCAGGTCCAGCCAAGAAGCCCTATTTCCAGCAGTAGAGGCAGCAGTTCCATGCGCCTATCCGATCACCCGTACAGCAGACGTACCAGATGCAGAGACCAACCCAGCCAGCTCTTGCTTGTCCCTTCTGTAAGAAGGCAGGGCACGGATGTGATGTTTACAGGAAGAGGCTTGGTCAGTGTTTGTTTTATGGTTCATCAGATCACCAGCTGAGGGAATATCCCAAGACCTTAGATCGTACAGCTCAGGATGTAGCCCTGATCCAGAGGATACCTGCCAGACACCCGACGGGATAGCAGAGAGGACCTCCTTTGCAGCCCCAGCAGCAGAAGTTCGTACAGTACCAGCACCAGCAGAGAGGTACACATCAGGGGCGAGCTTTTGCCCTGACCGTGGAGGAGGCAGAGCCAGTTGGAGACGTTATAGCAGGTCCAGTCTTACTTGATTCCTTTTTAGCTCATGCCTTATTTGATTTTGGTGCTTCTCATAGCTTTTTATCTGTATCTTTTGCTCTGAGACATTATCTTGAGTCTGAACCGTTGGCTTGAACTTGCAAGATCACAACCGGGGGTGGCATCATCCTGGTCAGTAATGTTTGCAAGAACTAGAGGGTTTATTTGGGAGGCCGTGAGCTGAGCATATATTTACTTGTAATGCCACTTTCGAGTTACGATATAGTACTCAGGATAGATTGGTTGAGTAGACATCATGCCAATAATGATTATCGTGGAGGCAGAGTTTTATTTCAGACTCCAGGAGAGCCGGAGTTCGAGTTCATCCGAGGAGCAGAGCAGAGCGAGGGCGATTTCTGTGGAGCTTTGGTCAAGGAGCAGGAGCCGCCACACCCGCTGATTGCGGAGTTCTTAGATGTCTTTCCAAAGGAATTTTTGGGGTTGCCGCCGGACAGAGATGTGAAATTCTCTATAGATTTAGTGCCAGGTACAGTATCGATCTCTCAGCACGTCTATTGAGTAAACAACAGTAAATTGGTGGAGTTAAAGAAGCAGGTGGATGAGTTGCAAGATAAAGGCTTTATCCGTTCCAGTTCATCACCATGGGGTGCTCCGGTACTGTTTGTACCCAAGAAGGATGGGTCAGTACGTATATGTATCAACTATAGGGTACTTAATAATCTCACTATCAAGATCAAATTCCCGTTGTCGTGGATTGATGACTTATTTGACCAGTTGAGCGGAGCGAAGGTATTCTTAAAGATATACTTGAGGTCAGAGTACCACCAGGTGAAGGTAAAGAGGGAAGACATCTCAAAGACGGCTTTCAGGACTCGTTATGGGCAGTTCGAGTTTTTAGTGATGCCGTTTGGGTTGACCAATGCCCCAACAGTGTTCATGAACCTAATGAACAAGGTGTTTCATCAGTACCTGAACCAATTTGTTGTAGTATTCATAGATAATATTTTGATATATTCGAAGACCCCAGAGGAGCATGAGCAGCATTTGAGGATTATTCTGGTGACCCTCAGGAAGGAGAAGTTGTATGGCAAGTTGTTGAAGTGCGAATTCTTTTTTGATAAGGTTGAATTCCTTGGGCATGTCATTACAGGAGATGGAATCTCGGTGGACCCGAAGAAGATCTCAGCAGTTGAATCATGGTCTACCCCGAGTTCAGTAGCAGAGATCAGGAGTTTTCTTGGATTAACAGGATACTACCGGAGGTTCGTTCAGGACTTTTTCAGACTAGCAGAGCCGATGACTAGGTTGACCAGAAAGGACGTAGAATTCGTCTGGACTGAGGATTGTCAGTCAACATTTGAGGAGATAAAGAGGAGATTGACTAAATCTTCCATCTTGACACTACCATCAGGAGCAGGTGGATTTTCCATTTACAGTGATGCATCAGGGAAGGGATTGGGTTGTGTACTACAACAGCACGGGAAAGTGATTGCCTATGCTTCCAGGCAATTACTCCCGCATGAGAAGACCTACCCTACCCATGATTTAGAGCTTGCAGTGGTTATCTTCGCTCTCAAATTATGGAAACACTATCTTTATGGAGAGAGAGTAGAGATCTTCATAGACCATAAGGACTTAAAGTATGTGTTTACACAGAAAGAGCTCAACATGAGGCAGCGGTGATGGTTGGAGCTGATAAAAGATTTTGACATATCTTTGCAGTACCATCTAGGAAAGGCCAACGTAGTCGCTGATGCTTTGAGCAAGTATCCCGTGGTTATGTGCTCGACTAGAGACATACATTTATTGGCAGATCTTGACAGTTTGGGCATTGAGGTATTGATTTTGGGAGTCGCAGCACAGATGTGGGAACTTCAGGTTCAGTCGGAGCTAATGGACCGAGTCAGAGCCGGACAGTATGAGGATGAGTCTCTAAGAAGCATAAGAGCACAGGTTCAGGTCGGGCTGGCAGAGGACTTTATCGTCGCGGATGATGGATCATTGCGACACAGTATCAGGTTGTGCGTACCGAAAGGAGCATTGCGCGAGGAGATTATGCAGGAGGCGCATCATTCCTAATACTCTATGCATTCCGGTGCCAACAAGATGTATACAGACATGAGGGAGCATGTATGGTGGTATGGCATGAAGCGGGAGGTAGCTAGCTTCGTGTCTAGATGCTTAGTTTGCCAGCAGGTCAAGACGGAGAGACAGAGACCAGGAGGATTGCTTCAGCCTTTGCCTATTCCGGAGTGGAAATGGGAGCATGTTACTATGGATTTTGTATTGGCACTTTCGCGTTCTCCAAGAGGCAAGGATACGATTTGGATCATCGTGGACAGGTTGACCAAATCAGCCCACTTTCTGCCATTTAAAGTGGGTACATCTACGGAGAGACTTGCGGAGATATATGTGCGCTAGATTGTCAGACTGCATGGTGTTCCAGTGAGCATTGTCTCAGATCAGGATAGTCGCTTCACATCCCATTTCTGGAGGAGTTTGCAGACTAGCTTGGGCACTCAGCTCAAGTTCAGTACCGCTTATCACCCTCAGACGGACGGACAGTCGGAGAGGACTATTCAGACTCTCGAGGACATGCTACGCACCTGTGTTTTGGATCTTGGAGGTTCTTGGGAGGATCACCTTCACTTGGTAGAGTATTCATACAACAACAACTACCAAACAAGCATTGAGATGTCACCATTCGAGGCATTGTATTGACGGAGATGCCGTACTTCGTTGTCCTGGGATGTGTAAAACCCCTAATTCTAAAAATCGTATTTATCCTTTTAATTAATTATTTAATTAAAATATAGTAATTATGAGCTAAATTAGAGAAAATAGAGTTTATTTAATTTTTATTTTAGGTGTTTGTGCATTTAGGGGGATTTTTGGAGCAATTATAAATTTTTCCTAATTTATTCCATGTAGGTTACCCTGTGGACGACTGACAGATTAATTGTATGCACTATTATAACTTCTAGAATTTTCTATGTATATATATGTATATATGTATATATATATATATATATATATATATATATATATAGTTTTTAATAGAAAAAGAAACAGAAATTAGAAATGAAATGAAAAAGAAAGAAAGAAAAGAATAAAGAAAAGAAATAAAATGGATCATAACCCAATATCACTTAAATGAATACCCAACCCGCTACCCATTATTCCTTAAACCCTCATACCTGCAATCCCTCAACAACAGGAGCAACGCACAGCGTTCTTCCCCCCCCCCCCCACGACCGCTTCATATATATAGGTATATATATGATTGCAAAACCCTAACCCTAATCTTCTCAACCCCCTCGACCTAGCCGTGCTGCCGTTCACCAGAACCGCCGTGCCACCCAGCCAACCCACTGGAGCCCGCCGTCGTGACCACCGCCGCTCGTCCGTGACTGCAACCCCGCAGGCACTGCAGAATACACAGCAGCGTACCCCTGTTCAGGCTTCGTTTCCCGCGCCCTGCTCAAGCAAACTCGACCTCGTCTTCTCTGGTACATTTATGATCTATCATTCTTTCATATATGTGTGTTAGTTTACCTCAAATAGCGCATAAACCTAGGCAAAAACAACGACCAAGTTGGCAAAAAATAATAACTTTTGGGATCGCAAAAAACTGCGGTAACTATCTATATTCACGGACTCGTATCTTCCACCACAGAGATCCGAATTTGGTTTTTCTTTTTGGTATACGGAGACCACCTAACCTAGTTTATTTTCTGTCAAATACAATAATTTATTAGTTGTTGTATGTTAAATTAAATTAGATAGAAAACCCTGAAAATATGCTTTTTATAACATTCTAGAAATTATGATACGGAGCGCGCCCGGCCAAACGGGACCGCCCCGTCGTGTATCAAGTTTACCAAAAGGTGCGCACAGTATACCCATACGTGTGGGCTTTCGTAAAAACTGATTTGGATGCGTGTGCGCGTCAGAATCAGTCCGTATCCGCGAAAATTCCCCGTGTCGATCTTTTGCAAAATCCCGTGCCATTTAATGCACGCTCGTCAAATTATGACGAAACTTGTGCCAATGGACTCGTGGTATCGCGCTGGTCCTGTAACCCAATTTTTACGCAATTCTGAGACACTTGACCAAGTCGCCTATTGACGGGCCCCGCGGTTGACTTTTTGGGCGAAATTGTGTTCGGCTCACCGGAACCCACATTTGGATATATCGTTGGGTTTGTACTGACTTTTAGAGTTTGTTTGACTTATAATTTATCCCATTTAGAGACTGTTACCCCTGGCACACTTTTCGGTACAAAGTGGGCCACATGTGGACCCCACTTTGATCCAAAATTATTGTTTTGTCCCTGTATCCAAATTGGACGAAAGGGTAGTGATTTCTAGCTATCTCGCTGATTCCGTAAACGTTGGTGATGTCTATTTCAGCATCCGAAGACGTTTGTTAGAGCGATTGGTTCCTGATCCCGTGTTCTTGATATTTGGACGCTTATACTATATAGATTTCTTGCCAGGCAAGTATACCTTGCCATTGTACTGTATTTACATTCCATATGATGCATGCATGTTTTATTTCTGTTTATTTTAGTTCATATATTTTAACTGTTATATAAATTGCGCGTCCAAGAAAACTTGGGTGCAACGACGGTGTCGTCGTATTCTGTTTTTATTTATGAATATGCATTGGACCTACTTTATGAGACCACCCCACTATCATGAGGCATCCTTATGTTTCATTGGCTATGACACTATTCTTACACGAGTGTGAGTCACATGTAGGACACATACTTGTGTACTTGGCTGGCCACTGGTACGTATAGGTCGTGCGACGGATAGGGATAACTGCCGATAGAAACTTTACATGCTAGTAGACTTGGCAGTTATTTAGAGGTTTTATCGTGTCACAGATGTGACATGCTTAAAGCATGGGGTAGGAAGAACAACAAGTAAGACATTTGGGTTCCTTTGCACTTTCTTTTTTATGTAACCCGTACACTCCGCAGGAGATACGCGGTCGTGATGACCCCTATACTACTTGGCGGCCTCTGCCATTCAAAAGACGAAATGCTTTGTAGGCCCCTAATTCTCCGAGAGAATCATGCCAATCCCATTTTATGGCCAGATAGCCCACTTGGTGGAAAGTTGTTCTTAAACTGTATTCACTTAGACGGTTAGGCGACCCTTGGATGTTTATATTTCAGTACTTCATTGGCATGTTTATATGTATCTTGTTACGTCCCTCTGTGGACCTGGTACCTTTCCAGATATAGACGAGCAGGAGTATCCGCAGGAGTATGGACCTGGACCTGACGCTTCTTATCAGACTGAGGAGGTCTTACCTTCGGAGTATCTGTGATTTATTGCAGCTATTAGAGATTATGTTGCTATTCTTTTAAAGACATTTATTCTTATATTAGAGTTTATTCTCTTCTCTCTTTAGTAGTTTTAGTATAGTCAATTTGTAGTGGATTTTTTTCCATCCGACTATCATACTTTGATACTCAACTTTGATATTCAGTTATTTATTCCCATTAATTTATCTGTTTGTGCTGTGGATGAGATATAGATTGCGTGTGACTTGTTGAGATAGTATATTACCACTGGTGGATTGGATATTCATGTACAGCGTACGTGTGTATATAGTTTTCATATATTGGAGTTCGTATACATACGGCTGGCGTGTTACGTATTCCTAGTCCTACATATTTTGGGACTGGGGTGTGATATATTTTTGTGGTGGCCCATGCAGGTCGAGAATATATTGTCTCGATTACGTAACTGTACCGAATAAGCCTACGTATAGGAATAGAGTATAAGGATCTCATCTACGCTTGACTAAAACTTATCCTTCCTTTCAACTATCCTATTTAAATGCTTGCATCATGTTTGATTCCTGTACTTCTTCTAATCGTTTCGTACATCACCTGTAGAGAGATGGATATACAAAATGGATGTACTGCCGCCGATGGCGACACACCTTCAAGAGCCAATAGTTAGACTCAAGGAGGAACCTCAACAATTCCTAGACTTCCGAGGCCAGATGGACAGACTCACAATCCAGTTCTATCTGATCTTCCCGCTTCACCTAATAGGAACCTTCCAGCTTTTCCAGTACCGCAAGATGGCCAGACACAGCTGTTCCAATTCTTCCAGATGATGATGCAGGAACAGAGGCAGCAGGCAGCCGAGCAGAGGCAAAAATTTCTGCAGCACTTGAGAGGATGGCTACACAGGCTACTGTACCAGCTCAAGCACTAGCTCCAGTATCTCGAGCTAGAGTTGGTTTAGTAAAGGACTTTATACAGATGGGTCCGAAGCCGTACAAAGGCATGGAGAGCCCAGAGGAGACTACCAACTGGATTACCCACACGCAGAAGCTATTGGAAGCATCACAGTTACCTACGAACCTATGGATGACAGGTGTAAGGACACTTCTAGATGGTAATGCTCATCACTGATGGGAATCCATGGACCGCAAGTTGGGTACATACTAGACTTGAGAGCAGTTCTTGGAGTGCTTTGAGAGGAAGTACTTCGCGGACACCGTCAGAGATGCATTGTATGATCAGTTTCTTCACCTAGAGCAGGGGAACAGAATATTTGACGAGTATGATGCCGAGTTTAGTCGACTCAGTAAATATGGCACTGCCCTGATACCGACTAACTTGGCCAAGGCTAAGAGGTTTCATCGCGGACTGACTCAGGAGCTCCAACACTACACTAGCTCACAGTCCCTGATCTCTTATGCTGAACTATTGACAGAAGCCAGATTTCAAGAGACCATCAGTAGGGAAAAATGAGTTCAACCGAGGACACAGCCAGTACCAGTAAGGAGACAACAAGGAGGGCCTATCAGACGTCCCTTGGCACAGCAGCATCAGCAGCACAGAGCAGGACAGTACCAGATCCCAGAGAAGCCCTACTGCAATTATTGTGGAAAATGTGGACATATTATGAGAGATTGTCGAACTCGCTTAGGACAATGTATGAGATGTGGTTTCGGACAACATATTATGAGAGACTATCCTATTCAACAGGCATTAACACTTCCACCACCAGTTCAGAGGCTAGCGCTTCCAGCACCAAAGGCAGCTCAGCATATGACTGGACCGGGAGCACCTCGACCCCCAGCAGCAGGAGGATTTCAGAGAGGACCACCGCTACCTACTCAGGAGGATCAGTTCACGAGGGCCAGACATGGACAACCACAGAGGAACGAACGAGCTTTTGCATTGGAAGTGGATGACATGGATCATGAGGTGGATGTCATAGCAGGTATTACTCTTGCTTTTACTTTTTCTGCTGTGACATTATTTGATAAAGGAGCCACCCACTCATTCATATCATCTAGCTTTATTTCCAAACACAACATTGCCTCTACACCTTTACCTAGTTATGTTAGAATTCTCAACGAAGGAGGAGTTGTACCTATTAGTCGGATTTGTAGATCGTGTCCTATAGTGATACGTGGCAGAGAGATGAATGCCCGACTCTTAGTCCTTCCTATGCCAACTATCCGAGGGAAGCACTCGGATGACCTGTAAGAGCTGAGTGTAGCCAAACTGGCGAGCAAAATGGCTGGGCAGGTAAGGCTCCACGAAGACAGCAGCCTTATTCTGATACACTAAATAAGAGGGGTGGATGGCTTGGAACCAGCGAAAGAGCCTCTCAAACAAACTTCGAGGTGCCCCCCGTCATCATAGTGAATGATGTTTCTTTCGTCGGTAGTAAAATCTGGCTCAGACGTAAAAAAAAAATTCAGCAAGTAATGAAGGAGAGATCTCTCCTACCAGCAGGGACCATATCGTATCTCCACTTCCTCATCCGATACCTGCGGATAAGGGCATCGGCGGCCACCATGTCCTCATAAGTCCCAGGACTCATCAAGGACTCGTGATGTAGGAAAAAACTAACCCATCAAATAATGGTAAAGGAGCTCGACCATGTTGAAATGCCCCTTACCAGGATGGTCCTCTACCTTCTCGGCAAAGTTGCGAAAACCACGATGGATTCAATACACCATGGCAGGTAGCAGGGCCATCTTGTGGCCGAAGGACAACTTCACAGCAGGTAAAATGATGGTACAACTGATTCTCTCTTTCGTGCCAGACCCGTCTGGGACTACGCAGTTGTGCAACCAAAGCATCAGGTGTCCCGCCAGCACGGTCTTTGGGGACAACTTGTGCGTGTCCATATAAAAGTAGTTAATCTCCTCTTCAAGGCTACTCAGCTTGTCAAGGGGTTCATCCTCTTCCTCTGAGGAGCCCTCGACTTCCACTCCCACGAAAGCCAGTTCCTTCTGCACCCGGATGGAGTTAGCCACTTCCTGCTTTGACCGTGGTGCCCGAACATGAACTCTAGTGGACTCCTTCGACTCCGAAAAGAGGTAACGAGTCCAAGTCATGATATGAGGAGAGGGCCCCTCAGTAGATTTCTTTGTCTTTTTCGATGACTTCTGGCAGATGTTGTAATGGCATAGCAATTCCTGGTACATCGGCAGGAACTTCGGGTTCTTTGCTTCTAACTCTCCGAGTTTTTATTACTTGGGGTATACTCCTCGTAGGGTTTGTCACCCCAAGGAGTTTTGAGACGGCACGTATCTCATGCAAAGCCAGTCATATCTCACCGTCAGGTGTAAAAAAGGTCCCCGGACGAAGGTTGTACAACTCTATTAGGGCCACGAACAAGGGGCGGTTCACCTCCAAACCATAACACGTATCCTTCACGTCAAAGAACAAGTCTGCAGCTCTGAGCTCCCGCTTGTACTTCTTTAAAATCTACTGGGTCGCGCGTCACCAAGAGGTGTTAAAATGAGCCCAGCTGAGAAGCCGCAACTATTCTATGGGATAGGTCACCTTCTTGGCTACTTGATGAAGGAAGGTGCCAGCCGCGTATATGTAACACCCCTTTCGTTCTAGCGGACTGCCGTCTCAATCGGCAAAAGTGCAACTGTCTCGACCCGCTTTGTCTCAAACAAGAAGCAAAGGATATCCAAACTTGTCCCTACAGGAAATCCGACTTAGGCTTTCAGAGGCTCGCTTGACGTATCGCTTTACCGAGGCGAATCATCGCTAAGGTGGGTGGCTACGGTGAACTTGTCTTTGCTTAGCCAGCACACATAAAATGTGGAATATTCATGCTAGTCTCTAGGTGATTCACCCCTTGCATGCTAATAAATCCAACGCACCTAGCTAAGGGAATAATTCCAACTTGTATTTCTTATGCTAGAACATGGAATTGAAATATTGATTATGTTCAGACCCTCGCATGCCAAGTCCCTTACGGTTTTATCTCTTGGCTTACCTTCGGGTCTGAGCAAACGTGCCTGCTTATGTTCCTTAGAAACGCATACTTTTCTGCTTGAATGTTGCCTTATTTTCATCCAAATCCCGGGAGACTACTAAGTAGTCGTCCCATGCCTGAATGAACCTGCAAGTATCCGGGACCGTTAGGTCACCAAGGCAATTTCTGAATCAGGGAATTTGCACCATGAATGAATGAATCACTGAATCACAGCTCGTGGAGCATACTACTGAATCAATGATCCTGCTTCAACAAGTTCCATATATATATATATATATATATATATCCTGACTCGGAACTTGTTCCATATAACTTGTTCCATATATATATATACATATATATATATATATGTATATATATATATATATATATATATATATATATATATATATATATATATATATATATATATATCCTGCCTCAAACTTGTTCCTGCACCTGACCCTGACCTGCATGTCGCGGACAACTTGTTTCAAGTGAGATTCTCCTGATCTCTGTTCCTACAGACGGTCTCCGGGGCACCGGACCGATCCGATCCGGACAGGAACCCTGTTAGTCTGCCTACTTCGGGCAGAATGGCGTGTAGCGCCTGTGAACTTATCCTTCACGCCATTCTTGCTCACAGACTAAGTAGCCGCCTGACTCGGAATGAATGACCTGTAGCGCTCCTGATCCGTGCGTTGCATTTTATTTCCTTTCATGTGCTACAACTGGTCCTTTATGGCTATGCCAGCGACAACTGTTCATATAGATAAGTCATCCTCTCTTAGCGGCTATCCACGTGTGAGTCACTGCATCACATCAATGAACAACTGAACACCTGAATGATCATGTTATAATGACCCTCGTGTTTGCATATGCTATGCTTCTTGAATATTTATACTTACTCGTGCTTGAATTTATAATGTTTGCCTTGGATAGGGAAGGCCAAATGGTAAGTTGGTAAGTCTCGCCGTATTTTCCTCTCATGTCGCACGGCGCACTGCCACACGAGTTAGGCAATTCAATATTTGTATGAGACTGATCCTAAGGCAACTAGAAAGACAACTTAATAGTTGTGCACGGAACCTGTATTACGTGTTTGGATTTGTCGAGCGGACGAGTAGCTTCCCCACCAGTGCATTCGATGTACTGATAATCCACCAGTTTGTATGCAGGATTCGGGAGAACCTCGTTTGGTATGGATGCTCCTTCGTGCGTGCTAAGGCATGGAGATCACTCTGAAGCAATGGTGCATCCGGAACTGAAGCACATATACAAGACATAATGTTGGAACTCGCCTGAACATCGCCTGTACAATCATTTCACAATTATAGCCACTTGGCACGCTTTTACTGTTTTAGAGAGAGAGGCTTGAGCGACTTGTAATCTCGGCTATACGCCGCCTGTAACACTTGTTCATATCAATAAAGAGTTGCTTTACTTCAATTTGTGTTTCGATGCTTCCGCTATATTGTCAACTCGGTGAACCTGTTATCAAATCGCTATGCGTTTATGACTCCGCTGCACTCAGACAATCTGTGCGACTCTGTGGCTTAGAACTCGTACCGCCAGCCAATAGACCACGGCCTTGCACGGGTGTGGCTCACGCTCGTGCGGCATCACGCCCGGATGGGTCAAAGCGATCGTCCCGCGGGAGCGCTGGCGAGGGTGATTCCCACCTAGCGGGGACAGCCAAAATAGCATACGGGAGATCGGGGCATGACAGTATACACTGAGGTTCGGTCCTAGGTTGCTCCCAATGGACACAGGCTTCAATCCCAATAAGGAGTACGAGGGCCACTCTGCACTATAAAACTTCCCTTTATTCTTTCTAGTCCCACATCGGACATTGAAAAGGAGCCCCCCCTGCGTCTCAGGGGTTAAGCTCCAATCCATCTGCCATGGACCCATCATCACCTTTAGGTCCGACGAAGGCGAGTGGCATTCGAAAGAAGGAAATGTCATCTCTGTCTCGCAGAAGGTGAAAGACCAACTTTCTCTGGTCGTTACCATCTCGGGCTGGGAAGACTCCAGTGCATCATCAAACAAGAAGTTCGGCTTATTGAAGAAGTGCTTCCTATCTTTAGCAAGGATCTCCCTCGAGTTGATTTGACTCAACATAAAGGAAGGAGTCTGCTCGGCGATCTTCTATTGTCTCTCAAGCGGGAGATCCTTGTCAACCTATTTTTGGAGAGCCACAACTAGATCCCCAAGATTCATGTTCAAGGATAGCGGGTTGGGCCCAAGGACCAGTTCACCAGAAGTTGTGGTGGGCAAATTCACTACAAAAAACCCATAAAAGAGTTAGATCAGAACTATTGAGAAGTATCAATGAAGACATACATATGTGGCCTAGGCAGCCATACGGTTTAGGCAGCCGTGAGGCCTAGGTAACCATGTGACCTAGGAACCCATACGACTGAGTCAGCTATGTAGCTTAAGTATCCAAGCGGCCGAGTCAGCCATGCAGCCGAGCCAGCCATGCGGCCTAGGCACCAATACGACAGAACTCATCCATAGGATATGGTTGCCCATGCGGCAGTGAGAAGTTGGCGCATAGGCGAATCCATGCGTCGAACTATGCACATACGGTCCAGAACTGACCCTTGATCGGCAATTGAATGTTGGCGGAGAGCGGCGATGGGTCCACCGCAGTAACTGTTTGATGAATAAACAAAGAAGAAGGTTTGTACGAAACCTTTTTGTTTACAAACGAGAAAAGGGTACAATTAATCCTATACGAGGATGTTAAGTACAATAAAAATGATTCTGGGAAAGTATTGCTATAGAAGTCTGATCTACGGTTGATTACTTTGTTCCTTGGACCACACAATGATGAAGAAGTACTGTAGAAGAAGAAGAAGCTTCAAAGGTTGCAAGTGGGATTGAATTCTCGTTGCCAAAGTTGTCAAACAACACTCTCTGTCTGTGCTCTCTCTCTCTCTGATCTCTCTTTGTGCTTCTGTTTGATCCGATTGTCTCGATCTGATCCCCCTACCCTGTGACCATGGGTCTCTATTTATAGAGATCAGTCAAATAACTGCCAAGTTGGCGTGAAAGCCAAACTGTGAAGAAAGTTGCATCTTTTACGCGGCGGTTATAATAACTGCTATCCACGTTCAAATAATCTTCTGAATCTACGTATGACACATGTCCCATTATAAGGTAATACGTATAACTGCTTCTCGAAGATTATGGCATGCAAGCCACGTAGGTAACTGTCCCTGCGTAAAGATGGTTGGCGTAAAAGCCAAATAACTGTCTTGTTGGCGTAAAAGCCAAACTCTGCGTAAAACTTGATAATTTATGAATAATAGATAACCAGCATAAAATAGCCAATTATCCCTCACGACTGAGGTCTTGAGCGTATTCTGGGCTAAATAGCCTTATCACGTACCTTTACAAATATAGCCGAGTTAGCGTATTTCAAGGAGATAACATACGGCGTACTCCTATAGTTAAAAATAACCTGGTTGGCATAAAATGCAAGGATAGTGATGTGAGCGTATTAGCCACAGTTTTAGCTTTCCCAGTCATTTTAAAAATAGAACAAAATCGTGTGCATTAAATACAGAGATCTGCCTCTATCTCGTGCATTAAATCCAGAGATATGCCTCGAGCTCTGTACGAGAAACAGCTTTTGACGTGGCGTCTGATTTCGTCTCATCTTGAGCGTAAAAACTCATTTCTGCCCATGTAGAATAGGCAGCGTATTATTTGAATACGTAAAAATGACTTGTATCAAGAATACGTCACTAAATGACAGCTTGGGTCTCTGTGCAAAATTATCATCACCACAGCCGTCCTCTCGATCATTGTGCAGTACTTTTGTCAGGAGTCCGGTTCACTATTTTGTCTGACAAATTCATCCGAGGAATACGAAGAGTTTCTCGTACAACTTTACGCTGCATAAAAACAAACGTAATTTAAACTTTATGCAGAAAGGTATAGCAAACTTTTACGCCGAACAGCCTTGAAGCCCTGTTTTACGCGTACAACTTTCAAGCCCTGCTTTACGCGGACAGCTTTGAAGCTCTATTTTATGCCAAATAGCCTTAGAGCTCTGTTTTACGCGGACAGCTCTGAAGCTCTAGTTTACGCCGAACAGCTCTGAAACTCTGTTTTACGCGTACATCTCTGAAGCCATATTTTATGCCAAATAGCCTTGAAGCTTTGTTTTACGTGTACAGCTCTGAAGCAATATTTTATACCATACAGCCTTGAAGCTTTGTTTTATGCGGACTTTATATATGTTGGGGGTTTTGACTGTATAATATGCGTACAATTCCCCAACGTATTTCATGCTTCTACAAGACCCCCTTCAAAGTTTTCAAATTTCTCGTAATTTAAAATACTTTGAATGAAGCATGAAATGGTCAAATCTGACTCGTTCATGGGTTCACCCTAATCTATGACATTTTCAGGGAACTCCTTGGCCCTTCGTCTGATGAAGTCCTCTCTTGGCCCTTATTCTGATGAAGTTCTCTCGACTGAAGAAGAAGAAGAAGAAGAAGAAGAAGAAGAGAAGTTACTGAATACTCCTCGTCTGTTTTGCAAACGCTGATAAAAAAGAGCATTTTCTGCGTAAACTCTTGTGACTGGCTTTTTCAAGCGTAAAACTCAGATTATCAAGATATACGCGTATTCTGCTAGCTGATATGTCCCGCATAATTTAAGATGCGCATAAAATCATAGATCTGTAGCATTTGAGCGTAAAATCATAGATCTGTAGCTTCTGAGCATAAAATCGTAGATCTGTAGCTTATGAGCATAAAATTGTAGATCTGTAGCTTCTGAGCATAAAAACTTCTGAGCATAAAATCGTAGATCTGTAGCTTCTGAGAGTAAAAGCTTCTGAGCGTAAAATCGTAGATCTGTTACGCAGCATGACTATCTGTCTTCCTTTTCAAATGATCGGCTGACGTGGTCCCAAATCATAACCGACTATAATAAAAATCGGATTTGGTTAAAGATTCGGAGAGTCATTTGAACTCTATAAATTGGCCTAGGTCATGAGAGAGAAAAACCCTTCATCTCTCTCTGAAAAACCTTTTCGTCTCTTTCTGAAAAACCTCAGATTCGCCATGGCACCAAAACAGACCTCCGCTGCTAAGGGAAAGAAAGCCGCTTCATCATCTCGCTCTTCTGCTCAAGCACGAGCGACTCCTACTAGGCCAAGCGAGCCTCATTCTGAACGAAGTGCTCCGCCGTCTAGCTGTGCACCGGGCATCATAAGTAAAACTTCGTGAGAAATAAAAACCCTCCGCACACGTTGTATGTGTATGCGCAAATACGCCCATATTCTTAATGTGTCAGCGTAAAACTCTATATTTTTACAGTCTGGCGTAAAAACTCAGACTGTCAAATTTTAGCGTATATTACAAACCTTGCATTTTACGCACTGGAAGTAAATTCCAGCGTAAAACTCCATATTTTGCAGTCTGGCATAAAAACTCAGACTGTTAGGTTTTGGCGTATACTGCAAACCTTGTGTTTTACGCACTGGAAGTAAATTCCAGCGTAAAACTCAAATTTTTGCAGTCTGGCGTAAAAATGCAGACTGTTAGGTTTTTGGCGTATACTGCAAGAATGTAGCACTTTACGTTTTATGCGTTGAAAGTAAATTCCAGCATAAAACTGACTTATTCTTTTGCTTTTTATAGTGGACCTACAGATCCCCCCTCTGGCTGAAGTAATGGGCTCTGCTGCTGGAATGCTGAATTCCAACTACTTGGAGGACTTGTCCCATGTGACTTTTCCCATCTCTGGAAATGAGTATCCTCAAGAAAGGGGAACTCTGATCTCGGCCCAAGGAGAAAGAATGTTGCTGAGTATGATCAGTGGGGAACCCTTGACATACATAGACGGAACTGAGTATAAGAAACTAGCTTTCTTATTTGGGGATGTTATTGATAAGCAATCCCAGACAAAGCCCAAGAAGGAAGATTGGGTATTTTCTGCTGAGGGCACGGTTATGTACCTGCCAAAGATGTCTAGAGATTACCCTATTTCTGTATACTTCCACGCCACGCATCCTAGAAGGATGGCATGGACTCTGACTCATGATCTTCATGGCCAGCCAGGGAAGATCTTTTGTAAGAAATGATTAAACCAAGGATCCTTTGTAAGTAGTCCCTCAGGCCCTGTTATGCCCTTCAGAGGATTACTACCAGGCAGCGTCCCTAGTGAGGACTCTTCCTTGCTCCAGCCATTTCAAATGGCCACTTTCTGCAATGAATTCATGAAGCAGGGAGGAGTATATCCCAGGGTTAACCCTCGCACAAGTGGATAGCTTCACCCCCACAATCTTCGATGGGACAATTTAACTGCATGGGTCCTGAAGCACTTTCAAATAGAGCTGGAAAGTATTAACTTATTTGAGGCTGTGAGTGCTACTAGTGTTGGGTTGCCGCTCAACACCAATTTATTCTTAGCTTTGATGGAGCAATATAACTCGCTAACTGGGACTTTCGCCACTCCGATAGGTGAGTTGGGCCTAGCACTCCATGAGATGGCATATATCTCAAAGCTGCCAATGAGAGACATTCCTTATGAAGAATACGTCCCTACCAACAGAGAGTTGAAGGATGCCAACCCTCGGGTAGTGGCTGTATACCAAGAGCTGATGAGCCATTATCTTGCATGCACCACTTTCTACATAGAGCCTTCTGATTTAGCCCATATTAACAAGTGGGTATCCTACCTCTTCTTCCATCAGGCTAGAAATGCCAAGCAGGACAAGGTTATAGATAGCAAAGACAGACCTTTGAACCCTCTGAGCATTCTTAATTCCAACACAATCGACGATCTTATTAAAGATGCAGAGGCTCCAGATTGTGTTCTCAATAAAGAGATAGGGGGTTATCCTGCAGGAACCAAAGCCTACAGTTATATGAGGCATTGCCGAAAGCCTCTGTCAAAAGAAGCTTAATTGGCTGGCTTCCTTGCTATTTGGCTACACCGATGGGTGGTGCCTGGCATTGCGTCTGTGGATCATATTCATCGAAATACCATATGGCCCGCAGTACGTTTGGTATTTGGGACAAGATTGGGCCTACTCCCTGCCATTGTATGCATGATACAAGCTGGCCTGAGGGCTATTTCTGATGGGCTACTGGCCGATACTACAAAGCGCGAAGGATATCCCAGAGTGGAATTACCATTCTTATATCTGATGGGATAGTTAATCCTTCACAACACCAAAGTGATGTCTCCCGGATCTGCCAGTGGTTTGGGCAATAACTTCTTGCTGAATTACAAGAAGTCTTTTTGGAATGTGAATAGCGTCATAGATTGTCGACTAGCACTAAATTTTTCCCATAGTTGCAAATTCTTCTGCATCGTCCCCCCTGTACATATCAACCAACAGGGGACTAAACTTCAGGATGTAGGTCAGGGGAAGACTATTCTTTCTCCTGAAACTTTTTACTCGTTGGTCTGCATTAGACCTTCCCATCTATTGTACAAAAGTGAGGACCACTGCTACTTGGAGCCTTATCTGCCTAGCCGTTTTGCCAGGCAATTTGGGTATGATCAGTTGCACGTGGGAAATCCCATCACCAGCTTTAAATTCAAAGGTGGGCTTATTGATGGAGCTAGAGGATGGCGTTATTTCATCATGGGTTGTACTGGAACAACCTTTGCTGTTCCCGCGACCTCTCTCTCCATAGAGTTGCACATTCTTCATTCATACGCACAGTTTTATGTGTCCATCAATACCTTCCATCATGATTTTGATGTATATGGAAGTTTCAGAATGCCCTCCCATAAGTCCACTGGAAGAGAGGAGATACCATATATCTCCTCTGATGAAGGTGATAAAACTACTGGTGCAGATAATTATTTGTTAATTTTACCGAGAGGCGTAATAGCTCCGCCAACAGAGCCTCTCATAATTTCTAATAAATGAAAGGCTTCTACTCTGAAAGAGCCTTCCCCCCGTAAGAAGAAGCAGAATACCAGGGGTCCTAAAAAGACTTCCACCAAGGGGGCCTCTTCCAGGAGTGAGCCTATTGTTTCCCCTGTTAGGGATGATTCTTTGATTAGGGGTCCTTCGTCTTTTAAAGAAGGAGCCTCCACAGTTTCAGCTGAAAGTGCAGGAGATTCTTCGCCTTCGACTGTTGCCGCTACCACCGTTATTGGTGATGCTTCTATATCGCCTTCGAGGCTGAGCTCGCCAATAATCAATATACCTTTTACAAGACAAATAATGGGACTAGTCCTTCCTTCATCTGTAAGTATTTCAAGCGAGATTCCACCCGATGAACCTCGAGTAGATCTGGGTGATGACTGGGATGACAAACCTCAAGCGTCAGTTGATGTACCCTCATCTCCAGGTATGATAGCTTGTTTAGCATCATTAAGAAATAATTTAGCTATACAGGCTGCAGACACAATATACATACCATCGGCCATGGGTAAATGTTGTCTTCACACTTTTTTTAGGAAAATTTAACATCAAATTGATATTAACTTTCCCTTATCTTAGTTTCAGGCGAAGACATTTTTTGGGAGGGTGGAGCTGAAACAACCTCTGATTTTATTATGGATCCAGCTAATGAAACGGCGGTGGCCACCGTCGAAGAAGCATACTTTGAAGTCGTTGATCTTTCATCCGCAACATTCTCAGAAATAATCTCGTCAGCAGCAGTTCAAATAATATCAGAGGTGGATGAACCCACCATCTCGACTGTGCCTCCTTCGTCGAGCATGCCAGCAACTTCAACTTTTGTTGGTGTCTCTTCTTTTGTCGCGCCATCTGTTGAAGCAACGACTATGGCAACATTCACTGCAGTCATTCCAGAAAGAAGATTTACCGATATTGCGGCCACTTCCAGCGTCCATTCGAGCTTTGCTATGCTAGTTGAACAATACACTAGCATATTCTACCTCACTTTGAAAGAATTGATATCTATGGTACTGGAGAAGAATCTAGGCTTTGATGCTCTGAAGACGTCCTCCAAGCTCACTATAGCGCAGATTAGAAATTTCAATGACGCTAAAAGTGCTAATGCCCTAGAGCAAATGGTTAATGGTTTATAACAACCCATTAACGAATATTTGCAACTATTCCGAGGCAGCATCAATGACTTGGTTCAGGCTGAGTATGACTCACTAACTGCAGAATTTGCTCAAAGGACAGAAACTTTAAACAAATCTATCCAGGAACATCAACAAGAGATGGAGAAAGAGCAAGTAGTATTGGTGGAGAATATTCCTTAGCTAGCTCAGTGCTATGCAGAATATGAGGGATATGAAGTGAGGGTTCAAGAATTGGAAGCTGAACTTGCTCAAACAAGGGAGAGGCTTCTCAAAGCATCGTTAGTTCGTGATGTATTGGAGGGCCAAGTGGATACAGCTCAACAGAACTTGACACATGTGGGTGTCATCCATGCAAGTTTTGTTGATTCTCTGTCCGAACTATCTCTCTTGAGCAATGACGAAGCAAGGCTGGAACTGGCTCGCAGTAATATTTTAAACTCCAGGAATGAGAGGATGGCTGCTTTGGCGCAACAGATCAAGGATTTAACTGCTCTTCCCCAATAATGTACTTTTTTTGCTCCTTATTTTCTCAGAGATAATAAAGATACATTTTTTTGACTTTGTGGACCCATCACTTATTATTATAATATAAATGATAGGCTAAGATAAAAGTGATATCAGAGGTAATATGAACATGATATACTTTCGGTAAGGTTTAGCTGAATGTAAATCTATTCAGAGGTAATATGAACCTGATAGAATATAATCCAGCTAAATTTGTATACAAAATACTATCAAAGGTAATATGAACATGATAGGTTTACAAATTAGTTAAGCATATCTATTCAGAGGTCATATGAACCTGATAGAATATGATTCAGCTAACCTTTGTACGTAGTATCGTCAGAATAAAATCTTTATCATACTCCATTAAGCAAAGGAGATCAAGCATAGTACTTCTTCAGGAATTTGCTGTTGATAGGAGCCATTATCAAATCTCTATTAGGTTTGGCTAATCTGTAAGCGCCATTTGAGAATGTTGTTTCAACCACATAAGGGCCCTCTATTTCTTTACAATTGTTTGTGTGGACTTAGGACATCGTACCAGAGGTAATATGGACGTAGTACAATACCGTGTTTGTTGAGGACATCCCACTGGGGGATCTTTGGTGGACCTATTATTCGTTGCGCATGTTGAGTGCAAATAATAAGTTCGAAACAAGCCCTATCAGAGGTAATATGGACATGATAGATTTTGTGGCTAGTAAAAGGCATCCTGCCGGGGGATTCTTTTTGCGGACCCATTACTTTTTTGCACATGTTAGTGCAAGTAATAGGTTTGAGACAAGTCCTGACAGAGGTAATACGGACGCTGTAAAATATGACTATGTGGGGATAGTGGGGAGACATATTTCTGTTGAGAGGTAATGTAGACTTGTATTATTCGTTTCCATTGCGGGCATCCCCCGGGGGGTTTTTTGTGGACCTATCACTTCTTATGCACGAGAGTGCAAGCAATAAGTTTAAGACAAGTCCTGCCAGAGGTAATATGGACGTGGCAGTTTCACAGAACTAACACCACTGGCGTACTTAGAGTTAAGTACGGGTGCTAAGTTGAGATGACAACCGATATCAGAGGTAATATGGACATGATAATCGATAGCCAAATCCGGAAGGTTTGCTCAGAGGTAATATTGATATGACAAACTTAGCCTAAGAGAAATATTATGACAACAGTTCAGAGGTAATATGGACGTAAACTAATGTCCGAAAAATCTATTGAGGAGTGATTTATTGAGTGTGGTCTATCCGAACATGAAGATAGACCCAAGGATCGCTCCGTTGGGGAGATTGATGGGACGATAGCTCAGAGGCAATATGAGCATGGCTAGCGTCTAATAAGATTGGTTTGAATAGTCACTGCGGGAGTGTGCGAGTAGACCTAAGGATTGCTCCGCTGGAAAGATTTTGAGGATCCTTCATCCATTGCGTATCCGGGACTCTTGGATACGGATGATGGCTTTTTACAAGAATTTGTAACGAAGGAGAAAATGTTGCACATAGGCCTTGCTGGGGATAAAGATCCAAGGGTTGATTTGTACATCTGGGTTATGGACTTATTAATTACCCATGGCGTACCTTAAGTATAGATAATAAGTGGAAATGACTAGCACTACCAGGGGTTATGCCAACGTGATAGTAGGAAGTCAAAGAGAAGAACTTCACTCAGAGGTAATGTGGACATGGAAAAGTTCTGAAAATATCTTACTCAGAGGTAATGTGGACGTGGTATGATATGATTCTGTGGGGATAAAGAAAAATATAACAGAGGTAATATGGAGGTGACTATTTTTGTGGTGATAGATTTACTCTGCCAGAGAAAGTGGAGAGACGTAGTTCAGAGGTAATATGGATGTGAACTGATCGATAACAACAACCTTGGAGGTTTGCTCAGAGGTCACTTGGACACGACAAACTCAGCTTGGGAAAAAAATATTTGGACAACAGTTCAGAGGTAATATGGACGTGAACTCATATCCGAAAAATTCATTGGGGAGTGATTTGCTGAGTGGGGATAGACCTGAAGGTTGCTCAGCTGGGGATATTTTAGGGACTCATCATCCGGTACTTCTTGAGGGGGCAAATTGCCAAATTAGAGTGAGATCATATTTGCAGTGACCGTTTTCTCGTTATTACGCAGAGTGATGGCCTTGGCGTCGATCAACTCCTGAATTTTTCTTTTCAGTACATAGCATGCCTTTGTGGGGTGATGTATGTATCTGTGGAAAATGCAGTAATTAGGATTATTTGTACTTCTGACTTTATTTGGACGCTTTATCTCTGGTAGAATAAGTTTGCCACTTTTGACTAGACAATCAAAAATGCTTGGAATATCGTCGTCGTCAAAAGAATATTCTTCTTTAGGTCTGGAAGTCCCAGGATTCGTCTGCGTAGTTACCGGAGTATTTTGTCTGGCCGTGTTGATTGCCAGAGCTTCCTTTCCTTTCGAACTATGAGTATGGTCATTATTGGAGGATGACCGTTTCCCTCTATCAGAGGTAGAGATCATGATTCCGTTGTCACGAGCCTTCCGATTGTTATCTTCAGCGGCCACTACCGATATGATAAATGAGGGCCAATCATGGAAGTGATATGGTCCCGTGAATACTGAGATTAGTGGGAGACGGTTCTTTCTGCAAATGTCCACCAAGGCTGAATCTGGAACCCCAGGAGGCATCTGTAAAGTAGTCTGACGAAAGCGTTCAATAAAAGTACGAACGTTTCCTTTTTTCTTCTGCTTTACTTCAATGAGTGATGACATAGACATGTCCATTTCTCCCTCGTAGAATCGAGCGAAGAATAGAGTCTTGAAATCTTCAAAAGAAGTAATGCAGTTGTCAGATAGACTACGATACCATTGATAAGCTACTCCAGACAGACATCCTTTAAACACTCGAGTGAGAAGGGCGTCATTTTCTTGCAACAATACCGTCATCATGCTGAAGTAGTTCATATACTGGCTTGGTGACGTCTTTCCCTCAAACAAAACCATAGCCTGTGGTTTATATTTTGGTAGAAAAGGGATCTCATCCCAGACAGCTGGGTATGGCTGGTTAATTCCCAACTTTTTGAGCTGATCTTTGTGTTTCAAGGCATCAAATTGGGCTTTTAATTCCCGAACTGCCTGTATCGGATCTTCAGTTGGGAAAGGGACAGCAGAGAGGTGAGAGATCGGATGTATTATAACTTCAACAGGAGGTAATACATTCTCTGGGTTAAGAGGTTGAGGAGCAGCTGATTCTTGATTTTGAACAGGCTCCTGGCTTACATTGGCTGATGGTATATCTACCCCCATACGTAGTTGAGTCGGAGGAACTGGTGCTTGAGCTATTGCAGCTGTATGTTGGGTCACCATCATTTGGTGCATACTCTCCATCATGGTATGCATCTCTTTAAGTGATGCTTCCAATACAGCGATGCGTTGTTCAGTGCTTCCTGATGGGGGAAGCTTCTTCATGTTCGTCTCCAACAGCATAAACTCCCATTTCTCTGGACGCCACTGAGGGATTAGTATAGATCTCTGTAGAGATTGAGTCTATACTTTTAGCATCAAATTCAGAGAACTGGCGACCCCCAGTGTCAGAGTCTGAAGAATATGAAGCCGATTGTTGTGACCTCGAGCGAGTGTTTTGAAAAACCCCTTCTTCAAAAGTCTTGATCAGTCTGTCAAATCTCCTTTGTCTTGGAGTTCTAGAGGGATGACATTTTGAACTTGACCTTCCTCTAGGAATATATGAAGCCATGTTTACTGACGCAAATGTTGGTTCTTCTTCTAGTAAGGACAAAGAGTAGTTCAACCAGTCAAAAACTGATCGTTTTGCTTTAGAACAGCAATAGTTAATTACAATCTTATGACTATTACAATAATGCTCTCTAGGGGGTATAATAGACATATTAGGAGATCCCCTGTCTTTGCATTTCTGGATCAAGAAATCATGCAAATCAGGGGGATTAACCGAAGAAGAAGAAGGCTTATTCTGCCTTTTTACATCAGTAGGAACGTGGAGATTAAGAATCATAACCCTTTCCCTGCCATAGGAATACAGCAGTTCACCCATATGAGTAGCATATGATCCATCATCTGTCTGAGGAGCATATCTTCCTGTAAAACGGGTCTTCTTTACGCGGACAGACTTATCCTGACGTAATTTGGAGTTTTGCACAGGTTCGCGTAAAACAGGGAAAGTCCTCAAATGGCCTCCAGCGTCACGCGTACTCTGAAGAGTGGGAACTTTCTTCTCTTGTGGGCGTACAAGCCTAGAGATTGGGAGATTCGCCACTTATTTTTCTTTGATGTGATCAAATGGTCCATCTGCCTCATCATAGACGGGAGATGTATTTTTACGCGCATGGCACGTTTAAAATTTCCGAATTGGCACTGAGGCCTTGCCAGAAATTTTGTCTGCCACGTCACAGACGAGAGACGAAGGTTTACGTGTAGGGCACGTCTGAGACTTCTGGATTGGCACTGGGGCATTGCCAGAAGTCTTATCTACCACGTTACAAACGAAAAACAAAGTTTTATGCACAGGGTGCGTCTGAGACTTCTGGATTGGCACTGAGACATTGCCAGAAGTCTTGTCTGCCATGTCACAGATGGGAGACAAATTTTTACGCACATGGCATGTCTGAGACTTCTGGATTGGCACTGAGGCATTGCCAGAAGTCTTGTCTGCCACGTCACAGATGAGAAACAAATTTTTACGCACATGGCGTGTAGGCTGTGTTGTCACAACCTTGTTGATCAGAGAATGAGAGCTTGCAAGAAGGGTAGATGACGTCTTAGGCATCCACACTTTACGCAGCTTCCTATTGTTCAGGACAGAGGAGGAATGAGAGCTACCCCCTGCATGAAGCATGTCTTCATAAGCAGATTGGTTAAACTGGATGACCATAGTCGTCTTCGTCAATCCGATGGACACATCATCGTATTGAGCAATTGCTTTCTCGTCAGAGGAGAAAGTCGTCCCCAGCAGAGTCGCCATTTTGTTTGATGAATAAACAAAGAAGAAGGTTTGTACGAAACCTTTTTGTTTACAAACGAGAAAAGAGTACAATTAATCCTATACGAGAATGTTAAGTACAATAAAAATGATTCTGGGAAAGTATTGCTATAGAAGTCTGATCTACGGTCGATCACTTTGTTCCTTGGACCACACGATGATGAAGAAGTGCTGTAGAAGAAGAAGAAGAAGAAGCTTCAAAGGTTGCAAGTGGGATTGAATTCTCGTTGCCAAAGTTGTCAAACAACACTCTCTGTCTGTGCTCTCTCTCTCTGATCTCTCCTTGTGCTTCTGTTTGATCCGATTGTCTCGATCTGATCCCCCCACCCTGTGACCAGGGGTCTCTATTTATAGATATCAGCCAAATAACTGCCAAGTTGGCATAAAAGCCAAACTGTGAAGAAAGTTGCATCTTTTACGCGGCGGTTATAATAACTGATACCCACGTTCAAATGATCTTCTGAATCTGCATATGACACGTGTTCCATTATAAGGTAACGCGTATAACTGCTTCTCGAAGATCATGGCATGCAAGCCACGTAGGTAACTGCCCCTGCGTAAAGATGGTTGGCATACAAGCCAAATAACTGTCTTGTTGGCGTAAAAGCCAAACTCTGCGTAAAACTTGATGATTCATGAATAATAGATAACCAGCGTAAAATAGCCAATTATCCGTTATGACTGAGGTCTTGAGCGTATTCTGGGCTAAATAGCCTTATCACGTACCTTTGCAAATATAGCCGAGTTGGTGTATTTCAAGGAGATAGCATACGACGTACTCCTATAGTTGAAAATAGCCTGGTTGGCGTAAAATGCAAGGATGGTGATGTGAGCGTATTAGCCACAGTTTTAGCTTTCCCAGTCATTTTAAAAATAGAACAAAATCTCGTACATTAAATACAGAGATCTGCCTCCATCTCGTGCATTAAATGCAGAGATATGTCTCGAGCTCTGTACGAGAAACAGCTTTTGACGTGGCGTCTGATTTCGTCTCATCTTGAGCGTAAAAACTCATTTCTGCCCATGTAGAATAGGCAGCATATTCTTTGAATGCGTAAAATGACTTATATCAAGAATATGTCACTAAACGACAGCCTGGGTCTCTGTGCAAAATCATCATCACAGCCGTCCTCTCGATCATCGTGCAGTACTTTTGTCAGGAGTCCGGTTCACTATTTCGTCTGACAAATTCATCCGAGGAATACAAAGAGTTCCTCGTATAACTTTACGCTGCATAAAAACAAACGTATTTTAAACTTTACGCAGGAAGGTATAGCAACCTTTTACGCCGAACAGCCTTGAAGCCCTGCTTTACGCGTACAGCTTTCAAGCCCTGCTTTACGCGGACAGCTTTGAGGCTCTATTTTACGCCAAATAGCCTTAGAGCTCTGTTTTACGCGGACAGCTCTGAAGCTCTACTTTATGCCAAACAGCGCTGAAGCTCTATTTTACGCGTACAGCTCTGAAGCCATATTTTACGCCAAACATCCTTGAAGCTCTGTTTTACGCGTACAGCTCTGAAGCCATATTTTACGCCATACAGCCTTGAAGCTTTGTTTTACGCGACTTCATGTATGTTGGGGGTTTTGACTATATAATACGCGTACAATTCCCCAGCGTATTCCATGCTTCTATAGTAACGCGACCTTTCCCTTTGCTCTTGGCCGCGCCCTTGCCCTTAGTGGCTTTCTTTGTTGCAGCGACGGTGGAGGAGGCGACCTTGGGAGCCAGGGCCGCAGCAAAGAGGAGGAAGAAGAAGAAAGTTTGAGGAAAAACTTTTTCTCTCTTCTCAAACCCCCTATATATAGGCCAACGACATGTGGCTAGGGACAATGATGGCGGCTGTTCGATTCCCGATCTGCCTCGATCCAGGTAACGGCTAGAGATAACGGTAACTCCTTATTTTGAAGGCACATAATTCTAAGAGATCCGCTCAATGATCGAAGCAAATTAACTCATTTAATGATCAGACAGCCTGTCAGAGGCATCTATGTAATAATGAGACTATGTGGCATGCCCATCATACGCGACCAAAAGTGCTCGACCATGCTTCTTATTCAAAGTATTCCAAAACTTACCATTTTAGAAACTTTGAAGGGGGTCTTGGAGAAGCATACAAAATTATGCAGGCCGCATAGAGGCCATGCCTCCCTCAAATATAAGAACAAGTAAAAAGAAGCCACATGCGGTCTGTACAAACCTAGTCACATAAAAACTACATGCGGCATATACAAACCTAGCCGTAGAATAACCACATACGAGAATAACCACATGCGGCATGATCAATCTAGTCGCAGAATAACCATATGCGGCCTGCCCAATCGAGCCACAGAGGAGTCACATGCGGCCTAATTGACCACAGAGCATGGGGATACATAAGACCTACCTGACACAACATTCGATATCTGTCAGACTCTCTGACACATCACTCATCACACTGGGAGCTTCGAGACTCGTAAAGACTGTAGCTCAGAAAAAGTCAAAAAGTTATATCAACTCATTAATGTCCTTATCAGACGTGACACGTCACGTACACATGCGACTACGTACACACGCGTCCTCGTCACCATGCGGCCAGAGTGTCCATCCAACCAATGCCAAACGGGAGCACGCATGTGGCTACAGACCCATGCACACTCGCCATTATGCGACCAGAGTGTCCATCTGACTAAGGCCAAACGAGAGCATGTATGCGACTATAGACCCATGCGCCCTCGCCATCATGCGGCCAGAATGTCCATCAGACCAAGGCCAAATAAGAGCACGTATGCGACTACAGACCCATGTGCCCTCACAACCATGTGGCCAAAGTGTCCATTCGACCAAGGCTAAGCGAGAGCACATATGAGGCCACGTCGCTATGCGGCCCTGACGTTATACAACCCTCGATTTATAGAATCTTTCAGTTGCAACCGAAGAAGAATTCTCGTACGACTAGTGTTGACTACGTGTCCAGCTGACCAAGTCACGCACACAACGAGTAAAAATAACCCCAGGATCTCATCAACAACAAATCTTAACCAAGACTATGTGGCAGCCTGTCCGTGGCATGCGACTACAGTTGCAACTGCATTCTATTAAAGAATCCCCTTCCGGCCACCAAATATAAGCATATACGGCACCTATAGCCCATCAGCATGATGGCTATAAATAGGAGAAACTTGGACGTCCCAAAGGCTAGCTTTTTCTTCTTCAGAGAGAGACCATACCCTCCCAGAGAGCTACGTCCGTGCACACAAGCTCAAAAGAGAGAGAAGAGAAGAGAGCACCCCTCACTCACTTGTCGGATCATCAACGGAGTAAATGAGCTGTCATAGCGCTCGATCTCCACCGTCATACTACCCATATTAAATATTGTACTTAGATCATCTGTTTAAGACTTCTTTTTACTTTTGTTTATTATTAAATGAAGCAATTTTAAGGGCAAACACGGTCAGGTAGTAAAGTTTCAAATTTGAAAAAATTCTAAGATTCTATGAGATCCAATAAAATATAGTACATAATATAAAATATGTATCCATATACCAATACGGATACAGTGAGACGGGTCTCACAACTCTCCCCTTCTTAGAAAAATTATCTTCAAAATTTTAATAAGGCTCCAAATCCAACAAGAAAATCCTAAAAAGTATGCTATCAAGAACTAAGAAGGAAACTCACATAACTATAAAATCCAAACAAGTAAAGGGAACAAGGAATACAAAAGTACTTAACTACTGCAAACAACTACTGCACATAAACAAGATAAGATAAAGAGGACATGAAATAAGTATACCTTCTGAGTCGAACAAATAGGGATAACGAGCACGGATATCATCCTCGAGCTCCCACATCGACTCACCCGGTGAGTGATGATCCCAAGAAACTTGAACTAGTTGGATAGTCCGGTTCTTGAGAACCTTCTCCTTCCGGTCCAAAATAGATACGGGCCTCTCCTCATAGATAGGTCGGTACCAACGACCAACTCTGAATGATCTAGGACAAACTCATATCTAAAATATACCAATGCAACTGAGATACGTGAAAGATATCATGTACCTCACGCAGAGACGGTAGAAGAGCTAGTCTATAGGAAATATCTCCTACGCACTCGAGAATACCGAATAGACTGATAAATCTAGGACTAAGCTTTCCCCGTTCTACAAATCTGACAACTCCATGGGTAGGCAAAATCCTAAGAAATACGTGATCGCCGATAGAGAACTCAAGATGTCACCGATGTTAATCTGCCACCTCTCGTCAATATTATCCCAAGCTAATGGTGATCTGTATCTCCTGCCATACAATGCCTCGAAGGGTGCCATCTGAATGCTCCTCTGGAAGCTATTATTGTAGGAGAACTTTACCAAGTACAAGTGATCCTCCCAGGACCCACCAAAGTTTAGTGTACATGACCAAAGTATATCCTCCAAAGTATGAATCGTATGCTCTGACTGACCATCTATTTGCGGATGATATGCTGAACTAAGCCTTAGGCGGGTGCCCAAACTCTGCTGAAGGCTCTACCAGAAATAAAAAATGAATTTGGAATCCATGTCTGAGATTATGCTAACTGGCACTTCATGTAGTCTGACAATCTGTCTCATGTATATCTCTGCTAGCTGCTCAATAGACTGACCAACTCGGAAAGGCAGGAAGTGAGCAACCTTCGTAAGTCAATCTACTATCACCCAATGGCGTCTCTACCAGTAGGGGATCTAGGAAGATCGGTTACAAAGTTCATAGTAATATGTCCCATCTCCACTCCAAAATCGGTAAAGGCTGAAGTAACCCGACTGGTCTCTGATGCTCAGCCTTAACCTGCTGACATACTAAACACCAAAAGACAAACTGTGCTATCTCCCTCTTCATCCTATTCCACCAGAAGTGTTGATAAATATCATAGTACATCTTCCTTCCTCCTGGATGAATGGAATACTGAGAACTGTGGGCCTTTGACATAGTCTCGTGCCGGATATCTCAACCTGGCACACAAAGTTGACTCCCGAACCTGAGAGTCCCATCCTCGTGAATGCTCAACTCTGCTTGACGTCCTACCTCACACTCTGCCCTGAGTCTCTGATGCCTGGCATCATCTGACTGTACTGTCCTGATCCTCTCAACTATAGTAGACTGGACCTGCAATCCTGCCATCAAGCCTGTATCACCAGGTAACATCAGATCGATGCCATTTCTCGAAGATCGTCCAGGATATAAAGCTGCTCCATCAATAAGTAAGCTCCCATTCTTCTGCTCAAAGCGTCTACAATGACATTGTTCTTCCCTGGATGATACTGAAGATCAATATCATAATCTGTCAGTAACTCCATCCATCTCCCTATCGTATGTTAAGGTCCCTCTGCGTGAACACATACCTCAAGCTCTTGTGATCGATAAAAATCTCTACCCGCTCGCCATACAGATAATGCCTTCAGAGCTTGAGTGCAAACACAACTATAGCTAACTCCAAATCATGGATCGAATAATTCTTCTCATGGTCTCGAAGCTACTGAGACATATAAGCAATAACCCTACCATGTTGTATAAGGACACACCCTAGCCTAATGTCGGATGCATTACAGTAAATTGTGAACCTACCTGGTCCGACGGGAAGTGTCAGAATAGGAGCCAAAATTAAACTCTGCTAGAGCTTCTCGAAAAAAAAATTGACAAGCATATGACCACTCAAAGCCCACGTCCTTACATGTCAGCCGTGTCAAGGGTGCAAAAATCCTAGCAAAGTCCGTCATAAACTGCCTGTTGTAGCCTGCTAATCCCAAAAAATTATGCACCTCCGAGACTGTACTAGGTACTGGCAAACTCTCTGTACTTCCACCTTCTTGGGATGCACCTCTACGCCTCCACCAAAAATGATGTAACCCAAGAATGAAATACAATCTAGCCAAAAATTGCACTTGCTGAATCTCGCATATAGCTGATACTCTCGAAGAGTCTAAAGTACTATGCGAAGATATCGCTCATGTTCTGCCTCAGTCCGGCTATTGACTAGGATATCATCAATAAACATTATCACAAACTAGTCTAAGTGGGGTATGAAGATGTGATTCATAAGATCCATAAAAATCACTGGCGCATTGGTCGCTACAAATGGAATAACAAGGAATTCCCAATGGCCATATTTAGATCCGAACATCGTCTTAGGTATATCCTACTCTCTGACTCTGATTTGATGATACCCAGACCGCAAATCGATCTTAGAAAACATAACTGTCCCACTGAACTGATCAAACAAGTCATCTATCCTGATCAAGGGATATTTATTTTTAATAGATATCACGTTTAAAGTGCGATAATTAACACACAAATACGATGGACCATTCTTCTTTTTACCAAGAAGTAACAGGGCTCCCCAAGGTGATCCATAAGCACGAAAGAATCCCTTGGTCCTCAAATCCTCAATCATCTGGTACAGAATATCAAGTCTCGAACTGGCGACATGCCTGGAAGCTCGTCGAAAAATACGTCCGGGAACTCACGAACAACTCTGGAAAACTGTACCTCCCCGTCTACTGTCATCCTCAGGATAATTGACGAAGACTCCACCTTGCCTCTCGAGAATGAGAACTCCTCCTCGCCAGGGACACGAAAGATAACTTTGTCAACACGATAATCTATCATCGTATGTCGAGCACTCAACAAATTCGTTCCTAGGATTAAATTATAATCGCCCATAGGAAACTCTATTAGCCTAGCAGGATAATCTCTACCGTACACTACGATTCGATATGAGGCATAAACTTTATCTACTCCCACGAGACCATTACCAGTAAGTATATTCAACCTTACGGATAAGAACTCGAACTCCAAGCCAACTCGTATCATAAATCGTACTGATATAAACGAGTACGATGCACTAGAATAAAATAAAATTGAAGCTGAATACGAATGCGAATGAACGAGAATGGTACCTGTAACCACCTCTCCTCCTCGTAAGATATCCCAAAAGTCTATCCTTGCCCTCTGGGCGTTGGTCCCCTCTGTTGCTGGGCTCTCTGCCTAGCTTGAGCATGGACCTGTGTATACTGTTGTGCCCTCTACTATTGGAATGTCTGGGACTACGTTGGTAAAGGCCTTAGGCCATGATACTGCTGTACCGTCACTGGTGCCCTCAACTACGGAGCTACTAACTTGATTGATGATGATCCAGCTAAAGCCCTCCGGAGAAAATGTTAACCATGTGTTCTTCTCCATACATGCTAGACATAAATTATGTGCCCTACGATAATCTAAAATGATGCGGCATAGCTTCCCACAGTGGGAATACCCGACTGAAGATGGCTGCCTCTGCTACTGAGGACGAGTCTGAGAAGACTGCGGAACCGAAGATATCCTTCTCAGTGACCCGATCGATAAATCTTGAACTGTCGGGGCTGGTGCCGAAGACTGGGTGGAAGATCCCCTCCGAATATGAGGCCTCTTATAGCCCCCAACTTTGTCGACTATCCTCTGGGAGATGTACTCGTGCCTCCTCGCCGCTCTCATCACATCATCGAAAGTCTAGAACTCATACTGCTCCACTACCAGAATGATCTCCAGATAAAGTCCCTGCTGGAACCTCCTCGTCTGGTCCAACTCGATCACCACCAAGGTGGGAGCAAACCGACTAAGCCTATAAAAGTCTGTCGTATAGCTGTCGATGGTCCTACCCATCTGCTTGAGGTTGTTGAACGTCATAACGCAACAATGTGTTATAGTACCGAGCCTGAAACCTCTCGCTGAAATCCTTCCATAGAATCGACACCGTCAGCGAAACCTCCAGAACTGTCCACCAATCGTGGGCCAAATCTAACAACTGCAGCCTAACCACTACCACATGCTCTCTAGCCAGTACTCCTGCTACCTCGAGTATGGCCTCAGTATCCTAGAGACATGCATCATACGCTATCGCATCCTCAGTACCACAGAAGTATGGGAGATGGAGATGCCTGAAGCGGTTCACAGAATTATAGATCTGAGAAGCTCCTCGCTCTATGACCGTCTGGACTGACTGAGTGAGGATGTCACTCTGTTGTAGGTGAGTCACCATGAACCCCATCAGAACATCCATCAATGCTCGAACAACATATGGGTGAACTGGCTGCACTGGTACTGACAGTGGGTCGGGCTGAACATACTGCTCTGCCTTGGGATCAACCCTCGACTCTTCTTCTGAATGCTGAGATAGATGTATAATGGATATGAGGCCCAAACTAGGCCATGATTGATGGATAGAGTCCATGTATTGTCTTATCTTATATTGTCTTGCTTGCCTGACAGTGACCCGTCATGGTGCACTCCGGTCTACTATCTTGTATACCATTTTACTTTATATATGCACTATTCCTTATATATTTTTCCTTGCCATGATCTTGACATTGTACTAGTTATATTCTCATTACTTTTCTCACCCGGTTACTATATATGCTTTATGTGCCAGTTTATTTTTATGTTACCGTTAACCTTGTATGATCCCGTACACGTTCTCGTCCAGTTTTCTTTACATGTTTCTTATTTTATTTGTTTGTTTTCTGGTGCACTTTATATTATTACCTGGTAGTTACATGTTGCTTAGGATATTATAGCTCTTTGTTGTATTGCTGGTTTTAGTTTATTAGTTTGGCCTCTTTTGTGGTACTTGCTATTTGGGGTCTGACCCTACTGGTTTTGCTTAGCCAGATCTGGTAGCAGAGCCAAAGGATCTTCCGTTTCTTCCTGAGGATGGTGACCACACAGAGAACCAGACCGATTGAGTAGGTTCTTATCTTGTTCATTCGCTTATTCTACGTATTCTTTTGTGGCGTTTAGCCCCTAGCACCTGTTATCTCATATTTTGGACTTGTTATATCATCTATTGGACATGACATGATTAGTATATTCTAGACTATAACTAGAGTTGATCATATATGACTTACACTCTTGCTAGTTCTTTATTTTATATTACTAGCTTCATGATCATTTATGTATATATGGTTTGGGACGCTTTACTAATTTGCTTCTGATGATCATATTTTCTTGTACATTGTGATTTCCTGTATGTTATTGAGATACTAAGATTGCATTAACCTAGGTTGACTGATGGCTTGTAGTATTAAACCCCATGTATATTTACATCTGTGACCGTATTTTAGAGTAATCAAGTATACATAGCTGGCTTTGTTAGCCCCCGCTCTCCAGTATTCTAGGCCCGAGGCCTGACAAAAAATTAAAAATTACTTGAAACGTCAACTTGAAGCCTCCAATTATTTTTGCACAAGTTGAAGTATCTAGAAAAATGCGCTTTAGGCTCGAGAACAATTATAACTTCACGCGCGAGAAAGTTGATAATTTCAATCTTCAAAAATTTGTTTGCTAATAAATATTGCAAGAGAGGAAAGAAAATTTATTGTGGTTAATTTTGATGAATTATGTCATATTTATAGAATTTTTTTGGGTGCCAAATTACCCTTATTACCCCTAAAATATAGTTGTTATAAGAGTATTTTGGTCACTTTCAACAATATAACCACAATACCCTTCAAACAGATATAAAATAGACGGGGTAGTTTGGTTATTTGGAGGGTTTTTTTTATAAAAATATATATCCCTCAAAATATGTAATGGCAAATGGAGGTTTTTAATGAAAATACCCCTCCAACGTCCACTATAACGATTATAATAAAGGGGTAGTTTGGTCATTTATCCCCAAATTAATATATATATACACGTTAATATATATACAGGCGGGGTCCACGGGTGGTGCTAACGTGGCTAAGGCCAACCGGACCTGACCGGGCTTTGGCCGGGCCACTGGACCGGTCCGGGTCAGGCTTTCGGGTCACTTTCTCGAACCCAGTCTGAACCCGCTAGACATATGGGCAGTGACGGGCTGGCCCATACCGACGTTGATCGGCCTGTTCCAGGCCTAGTTTCGGGCCATCCGACCCATTATACACCTTGAGTTATTCTAGTTTCTTTATTTTTAAAATTTTATGTGATAATCTTTATTCTATACAAGTTATAAAGTTATAATAGATATATATTTAACCTAATATTTTTTCGATCATATATCACAATAACTATGATTACCTATCCCACTTATTATTATTAGTTGATTGAATATCGTGCATGCATATCGAGGCCTTGTTGCGACTCACCCATCTTAAAAATTAACATTGGCAGACAATTGTTGATTAAGAAAAAAATTATGCGGGGTCGTGGCATGTTGGTTACGGTAGGAGACTTCCGTGGGGATGAACTGTCATGTCCCAGAACCAGAATACTGGAGAGCGGGGGCATACAAATCCAGCTACATACCCCAGTATACTCTATACCCCGAGATACGATCACGGCTGCCTAGACATGTAAGGGTTTACTCTGCAATCAATCAGTCAATTCCTGGGTCAAGAATCCTAGGTGTCTCAATCTCAAGCAAGCAACAAGTTACAAGATTTATTATCACAAAATATATAATAGTAAGACATCCCAAAGTATACATACACAGATGATCATAAAGCTAGTTACAAAATGAAGAGCTAGCAAGAGTACCATGTTACATGATCAGCTCTAGCTATAGTCTAGAATATGTCTTACATGTAGGCCCGCAGACTAGAATGCCAAGTCTCAAAATATGAGCTAAATACGTACACGATGGCTAAATGCCTCAAAATAATAATGTACAAGATCAGGTGGGTGATGAAGAAGAAACCCACTCATGTCCTTGGGTTCTTCTCGTGTTTACCATCTTGAGGAGGAAAGTACGGAAGATACTGTGGTTCTGCTCCAAAATCTGGCCATACAAAACCAGTGGGGTCCGACCCTAAAACAGTAAGTACCACAAGGGAGCCAATCTTAGGAACTAAAACCAGCATACAGACAAATTAATAAAAAATAGTACAAGGAACATTTAAATAAGTGTAGCGATAAAATAATAGTTAAACATGCTATAGGGTATTAAACATGGATATCTGGAGTCAGACTTCAATTACTGTTTTCAGGATCAGTTATTGAAAATAAATCAGGACGGGACTATACTAGACTGGAAATCAAGCAATCACGTCCAATCATGCCCTACGGCTTGCTATCATTAACTAACTAGGGTTATCACAATCCTAGTTACTAACATATACAGTTTGAGATTCCATACAATCACCTGCCCTGGAGACTATCCGGATCATCCAAACGTAAGGGATACATAATATAATTAACATATATAGATATTTTTACTTATAATACAATACTCGACGGTGTGCTGGAAGTGTAACCCCCACGACAGAGAGCTCCAAATCCATCAGGTGTCACTGGGATGTCAAGATTGCATGTTGCCAGAAAATCTCTCTAGATGCTTCTAATTCATTTGAACTAGTTATCCTAGGCAAGTTATCAAGAATTTCTGACCGTGGTTCTCAGAAATTTGCCTTAGACATGATGCAGGATAGGACATGACAGTAGCTTGATAAGTATATTCAGGACAGGAACAAGAGAATCAACCACATGAATTATCTTAGCAGTTCAAGCATTTCAGTTCAAGAAATTCTAGCATGTCAGAAGTGCGCTTCATTGAGCCACTATCAGAAATATGAGTACAGTATCAAGATTTATCAGTTCTATGCCAAGATTCAGGAATTCATTTATAGTGTACAATCACTAGAATATGTCAGAAAATCAAGATCAATACCCAGAATACCATATTCAAGAAATAACTAGGATTAACTAAAATAAGGGTATAAGAGTGAACCAGAAAATTATTTAGAGTTAAGCATATTAAAGAGAATACTTGTATACAGGTGCATAAATCATCATTCAGGGTTGGTGCATAAAATCTGGCAAGAATTAACATCCGCGCACAATGGGCCAAAAATACCATTGGCGCACAAATCTAGTCTGGGCAGTTCTGGCGCATTTTGATACCAAAAGTGCTCCGAGCAAAAGATAGCGCACAATTGATACTAAAATGCATCCTAGAACCTTGGCACACAATGATAAAAATGCGCGAGATAGGAGCTTGGCGCACAAATCTATCATTGGCGCACAAATAAAAGTCCCAAGCTATGAACTTGGCGCACTTTCATCAAGTATACCAGCATAAAGGTTTGGCGCACAAACAAGCGTAGGAAGGTCTACTAAAAGATAAAACACAAGTCTTGCAGCATGGCACAACAGTCGAGACAATATTGCAGTCGAGAACAAAATTCTCGAGAATGGTCAAAAGTTATTGCTTAGTCATTAAGTAATTTATGAAGGGCTATAAAGTGCGCCGTCTCTGGAGAATGCCACATAGTGCACCAACACAACAAAGTATGCCATTCTCCAGAAGCACCAAAGTGCGCTGGTAAGAATTTTTTTACCAAAGTGCGCCAACTCCGTAATATCTGCAAAGTGCGCCAACTTGGCTATTTAAGTGGCGTATATTCTTGATGACTTGCAGACCCATTCAAAAGTGTGCCAAGTAGGATTGGCGTAATTTTGAAGGAATTGTCATAGTAAAAAACATACGTAGGAGTAGAGAAGTGCGCCCAGAGTACTCAACATATCTTGACACACTTTCTAAAGAATTTGTGAAACACACACAAGTATGCTCACTGTAACTTCGCTTATAAGATAAGGGTTTCCTGCGTACTTTTTGTATACATTCTCAGGCCAACTTTGCATTCTCCGACTTGTTGTTCTCAGGCTCCATGAGCAATAATACAAGGAAATCAAAATCATCAATAAGACAAGTTCTAAGGGCTACCCAAGAAATAAATCGATCAAATGATAAAAAAAGTTATACTAAGAATCAAAGCAAGATCCAAGATAGTTCCTTCGGTTGTCAAGATGCACTTACCTACGGTCAAGTTCTAGCCTAATATCATACTACCAAGGTCATCCACGGCCAAGGTCAAGCTCGGCTGTTGCTCCCTGCCGGGGAAGAAATGAAAAAGGAAAGAGAAATCAAAGGAAAGAAAAAGTGAAGGAAAGAGAAATATTTGCTTAAATAGAAAAAGGGTTGATTGTAGGCCATTAGATCATAATCTATGCCCTTTCCGGGTTTATTACAGCCATACACACAAAAACCAAGGGACCAACAGTCCAAAGCATGCAACTAAGAAAAACTTGCAAAAATAACGTAGACAATGCATGAATGGCATAAGGTATAAAGTAAGAAATTAAAGATAAAGCAAACTATACACGTATTAATTGCGTATAATGGGTACGTATACTAGAACGGTGAGACGAGTCTCACATGAACATGGATCAATTTTTTTCTTGGAAACTTAGTTCCTAATCCGGTAGAAAGGACATATAAAAAAAATTCTTATGGAAGTACTACGATATTTTGTGTAGCACAATTTACACGTACTTGCGATCTTTTCAATTCTTGATGTATTACTTTTGCATATTTAGCTAGTACTAGGCAATGATTAACGAGATTAATATGTATCAGACATGTCCTCATAACTCCTTCCAAAGACATCATTGTATTTTTAGAAGATAATTATAATTGTTATGATTTGTGGATAAGACAAAATATATATGCTCTTATCCCTGTCTATAACTACCTCTATCATATTCCCTCTTATATATATTATCAATGAGAAAAGTTCCAGATGATTGATTCGGCTACAATTTTTCTATTTCTCTTCCACTTTTACATCAGGTTATCAGCACCATTGCTCGAGAAACTCGAGAATCTCAGGCCGTTGGATGACAACACCGGCCGATCAAAGCCTGCGACCTCTTTCTATTCTCGAACTCTACCAGTCGATCAAAGCCTGCGACGTTCGTATCATAGTCCGGCACCACGTACAAGCCAACCTCGATCAAATAATCTAAAATATACTCTGTAGTAGGGAGAAAAAAAGCCCTCACCAAATAATCCAAAATATACTACATATATATAGTTCCCTCTCCTAACAGAATTTAATAAGAATAAATAGGATTTAATCAACATAAATACCACCCAATAAACATGCAAATAAAAATAGTCAATTAAAACTGACATTAAGGCATTGATTAGAAAGTAATGGTGATGAAAATTGGTTTTTTCTAAGGCTATTTATATTGGCACTCCATATATTGCTTAGGATAACCCATTAGTTTAGGATAACCCAATTTTTTATAATTTTTACTAAGGATAGCCCAAAATTTACTTAGGACAGCCCAACCCCCCCCCCCCCAAAACCTTCCCAAAATCTTTCATTCTAAATTTTGTATTCTCTCTCTTCAAATTCCCAAACCCCTTTTTCTCTTTCCTTGTTCAAATTTCCTTCCCTCTTTCCCTCAAAATCCTCCAATTCCAAGCAATGTCACTCAAATTTTCTTCAAATCTAGGTATGTATCTAATATTCTTCCTCCATTAGGATTTTAATTTTATTTATGTGTAAATTTGATTTAATTTTATGAATCCTTGCTAATGCCTAAAAAAGTTAGATAAAATAGTTTTAGAATAAATTTAGGGTTGATATACAAACTGATGAACCCTAAAAATTAAACTTCGAATTTTGAAAAACCAAACAGAGCCAACAGTCAGACTTCAAACCAACATGACTGTACACAAATTCTACAGTCCTATAGTATATATAGGACGATAGAATTTTTCTGCAGTCCTATAGTATCTTTAGGGCTATAGGAAATCCAACAGTCCTGGATTATATATGGATAGTTGAATTTCCTATAGTCTTGTATATAAGCTGTAAAAATTTTTTATAGTCCTTATAGTCTCAGTTGTTTATCTCTGTATCTGAAATTAGTTATTTATTTTTCAGTCTTGAGGCAGCAAAGTAAAAAAAAATGGCCCATTATATCGGCCCGAAGGAATCGCAATGTGGACCGTGTGGTTGAGAGACCAATCACTATCGTCGAGAGACAAGTCGTTGCACTGACGCGCAAATCTCATTCGAAGGGACTGACTCCTAACCCTCCTCTGTATTCTTCCTCCTCCGATGAATACGTGGCTCCTACTAGTCCTCCGTCTTCTTCCTCCTCCGATGAAGATGTCCTATTGTTCAAACCTGGCCAGATGATGGTTCATGACCTTCTCAGCAGCCGACTAGTCCAATTTTGACTCGTCCTGAAGGTTGCTCTATGTTGTTGTCATTCAACAACCATATTACATTTCAAATATGGAACTAGCCGGTATGTACATTAAGTTATAAAAAAATAATTTTTGATTTAGATTACTATATATTTTATAATTCTAATTTTATCCGATTGTTAACTTTTCAGAGGAGCTTTAGTATGCTAACAGTCGTGAACTACTGGAAGAGGTACTGTAGCTGGAATTTTGACATATTAGGGGAAGCCATCAGGAACAAAATCATTCCTAACGGTTTGCACAATTTGGCCAAGTACACATATAAGATGGTGGACAATGTGCTTATATCAACATTCGTAGAGTGCTATCATCTAGAGACTACACTTTCCATCTCCCAACGGGGGAGATGAAGATTACACTGGACGACGTCCATTAAATATTGGGCCTTAATGTTATAGGTTAGGTCATGATAAATGATATATTTGATGAGAAGGAGTTATCATGGCACGATCATGTCATAGACTTTGTATCAAATTCTCTTAGAGTTGAGGAGCATACTTTTAGAACCCTTAAAGATTTTAAGAAGTCATACGGTCTTCCTTTAAAATATTTGGAGAAGACATTCAAAGACAAGGAGGCCGAAGTCAAAACTACCGATATGTGTCAGGTCCTAGAACCAGAATATTGGAAAGCGGGGGCCGACAAAGCCAACTGTGTATACCAGAGTACTCCAGTATCCAGAGATACGATCACGACTGTGAGTAGACATGGGGGTTAATACTATTAACCATCAGTCAATCTAATTCAAGCAATCCTAGTATCTCAATCACAAGCAGGAATCGATAATATACAAAGAAATATGACTATCTGAAGCAAAATAGTAAAGCATCACAAACTATATATACATAGTTGATCATAAAACTAGTAATACAAAATAAAGAACTAGCAAGAGTATAAGTCATACATGATCAACTCTAGTTGTAGTCTAAAATATGCTAATCTTGCCATGCCCAGTAGGCAATGTATCAAGTCCAAAATATGAGCTAACAGATGTTCGAAGCTAAACGCCACAAAAGAATATGTACAATAAGTATGAGAACAAAATAAAAACATATTCAATCGGTCTGGTGCTCTGCGTGATCACCATCCTCGAAAATATACAAAAGATCCTTTGGCTCTACTACCGGATCTGGCCAAGCAAAACCAGTGGAGTCAGACCCCAAATAGTAAGTACTACAAGGAGGTCAAACTATGAACTAAAACCAATAATACAACATAGAGCTACAAGATCCAAAGCAACATGTAACTACTAGGTAAAATATAAAGTGCACCAGAAAACAAGAAAATAAAAATGGAAAACCTGTACAGAAAATTGGACGAGTGACATGTACTGGATCAGGTGAATATATACGGGATAATACAAGGTGAACAGTAGAATATAAGTAAATGGGTACAGGTAGCATATACAACAACTGGGCAAGAAAAGTAAATAAGAAAAGAAATAGTACAGTATCAAAATCATGGCAGGAGCAAGAAAATATAAATAAAACGAGACAAGATCTTGTCACTACCATATTTCTAGATAGGGGTAGTTTTATCATTTTGTATTTATTATGTATAGTGTTATATTTATATAATATATGTGTTTAATATTTATTGACTAGTAGCTTATTTATTGGACTTGACACTAGTGGACCTTACTAGACATGACATGACTCATGAACCCAATATTTGGACTAGACCTTTTAGACTCAATTAAGTCATCCCCTTACTTTAATTAGAGATTAGATTAAATCTCCATTAGGAATAAAAGCTTTCTTAATTAATCTTCCTAATTAAATATCCCTCATAACTAATTAGTGGAGGCAAATAGGACATTGTGTGTTACTTGGGAGAGGGGTATCATAGCCGACCCTAATAGGGGGAGTCTTCCTCTCTCCTCTTTATTCCTCATTCCAATTAGATCCCCAATTGTGTTCTTCCCCAAATTGACTTATTCCTCAACCAATTTTCCCTCAAATTACTCATATTTTCTTCTATTTTTAATCATCTAAGGAGCCTAGGAGCTTGGATTGTAAGGATCACTTGGAGAAGGAGTTGGCTAGGAGCTTGTGTCCTAATTATGTCCATTGAGTATTTCATTGGGAATCCATCTCCCAATAGGTATAATTCTAAAATTCTTCTTTAATTAGATTCTAATTATTGTACTTGAGCATTAGAAACTCTTCCATAGCTTAGAGCTACCTATATGAGGAAGAACTAGGCTCATATGACCCCTATTGTGACTTCTACCTGGAGTTTTGTGCCCAATTTGGGGAAAATCCAAGATTTTTGCATCAAGTGTTTTACATTGGGTTAATTAGGATTATTTGGACTTGTCTTAGTGTTGTGTGGCTAGCTACGTATCCATAATTATATATGAATATGACGTATCAGGGCACTTTGTGATATACTATGATACATGGGTTCATTTTGGGTTATTTGTGTACATTAATATAATTTCTCTTTATATTTTATTGTGAGTAGTCATTTTAGTTGTATAATGATGAATTTGATATGTGTAATTAGTATTTATTAAGCATTGGGGTTTTGATACTTTGTTTGGGTGCGTATCATGAGTATCCTAATGGTGCACTATAGGTATTTGATAAAATTGCATTAGTATTGTGTGTGTACTGTTGGGTTGCATTGTGTTGGCTGTGTTGAGAGTATTGTGATGGGTGTCCGGTTAGATGTAGAGATTGTTGTGGGGTATTCTCAGTTCATGCAGTAGGGGAGAGAGGTATGCACTTGTTTCAGACCTTTAGTTGATTCTTGGCAACAAGTGTGTTCACTTGCAGTTGGCCTCAACAGCACCTAAGCATGTTTGGGCCAGTCCAAATTATAGGGGATAGGAACAAGATTCAGTAGCAACAACACAGGAAGTTTGGGGGGGGGGGTCAGGTTTTATGGGAACCACAACAGTAGCAGCAACAGTGTTATGTACTGCTAAGGGGAATCGAGTTCCTGCAAAAGCAAGACTGTTGCATTATGCCCATTAGGGGGGGTCAGGTATTGAGTTAAGAGTTTAGTCAAGGTATCTAGGATGAGTAATTAAGTACCAGGTATGGAGAAGGGTAATATGGTGCAAGTATGAATCAAGTAAGATTGATTGTGGTAGTGTACATGGTATTTATTGAATGGGAAGTATCAGAGTGTCTTCTGCATACAACATGGGTCTGTGTGTGTGAAATAAAACAGGTATTAGTTGGTGTTAGGTATTTAGACATGTGAGCTACCTAATATGTTGGTTAAGTGTTAGAGCCAAGTAAGTATTAGGGTGGTAGTAGGATGAGTGAAGTATAAGTTAGAGTGAAGTATCCTAGCATTGGGTATTGAGTGTACCAGGAAGTGAAGTTGAGTGTGTGCTAGTGAGATACTAGAATAATGGTCAAGGTATTAGCTCCTAAGCTAAGATAACCCTAGATATTAGGTAATACCAATATATTTATATACTAAGACAATAGGTAACAGTAGTAACTAGTAAATAGATAAGTTACTTATAGATACTAAATGATATTAGCTAGATTAATTAATACCTTCAAGTTATCAACCTAGAAATCTAGGTATGACCTAGTATCAACTAGTTTACCCTTGTGATTAACCTAGAAGCTAGAATTTGACCTAGAATGAAGGTAATGACCTAGTTTGATCTAGTTTGGCTAGTATGACCTAGAAATGGCCTAGAAATTATATTTTGACTCATTTTAGTTTATTTATCACTTCTTTACACCCAAATGACATGATATTTCATATATAGGTTTGTGTGACACCAGCTCGGATACCGAGTTATACTATTTTTTCAGGACTACAGACGAGTATATCTCTCTGTTAGTTTTTATTACATTATAGTATATATCACATGTTCTAAAAATATTATACTTGATTCTGACACATTGTTACACGGACTGGTACTATATACATCCTATCAGGAGATGTTATTCCTTATCGTACTACGGGAACTCCTTACACATGTACTTTATCATATGCATCGGGTATTCCTTGTTCTCGTATTTATTCGTGTACTCTGTATACTTATATTATATTCGTGTACGTAATGTGTCATAATCGGATCCATGAGTATTGATTAGGGTAGGGAAGTAGAAATTGGTTATGTGATCAAGCCATAGTATATTCATGTACATGTCAATTATACACCTCACGTATAATCGAGTTACCTTAGTATAATCGTGTTCAACCTAAATCGACCACATAACAAAGTTGTATAGGCATTTAGTCAATATCCTATTTTGTCACCTGTAGTTTATTCCATATTACCTGTATTTTACTTTTCAGTATTTATCTGCTTATCACAGTTATATTTCTATTTCCTCGATACTTGTACATCTTGTATTATTTTCTATTATTTGTCATATATTCTCTATCATGTATTTGGAACTGCTTTCAGAGTTGAGTACTTCGTTCCAATCCTGGCTGGATATATCTTTTTATATGATTGGTTTGAGGATATGTGCTCCACTTACTATGGGCCACGGGATGACGATCCGGCTGGGATAGCACCCATAGAAGCAGGATAATCTAATGTCAGCCACCGAGGAGACTCAACTAGTATAACAGACTTAGCTATTTACTCTATTGTACTAGATATGTCTCTAGCTTAGACATTTTGATATATTATATATATATTTGAGACTATTTGTGTTGTGGCTAGACTATTAGACTTGGATTTAGATTGTATTTGTAACTCTGTGATTCTATTTCTTCTATTTCATATCGTGCCATTATCTTCCTCTAGTTTTATTGTGATTGAGTATAGATTATCATTATATCATCATATTGTCCTCTGTATGGAGTTGAGATATCATTGACATATTATATATATATATTGTGTGAGATATTTAGATAATATTGTTGACCTAGACAATATTCTATCGTCGATGCTGCAGCGTAGGCTGGACGTACCCATGTACTCGTACCCTCACTCCGGGTATGGATCGTGACACTAGCACAAGAACATAGCAATAAATGAACTCCATCCGACAATCACGGCCAAGCAAGAAGTATGACTTGCTATGTTAGCTAACTAGGATAATTGTCACTACCACATTTCTAGATGAGGGTATTTGGGTCATTTAGTATATTTAGTATTTAGTAATTAATAATTATTTATATTGTGATATATGTTTATATTGTGCTTGTGCTAATTATTATAGTTTGTTGGGCTACCCTATTATTTGGACTTGACTCTAGTGGACCCAAATTAGTTAATCATGACAACACTTTGAGCCCAACATTAGACTAAGTCCATTAGACCCTCTTCTTTAGTTAATTAAGGAGATTAGTCTAATTTGCATTAGTTTAGAAGATTCCTAATATAGCCTTCCTTAATTAAATCTCATGACTATGTGGTAGGGGTATATTTGGCATTGAGTAGTGCTTTGAGGAGAAGCAAGAGGGGGCCGGCTATATTAATAGGATTTTCTCTCTCTCCACTTTATTCATTCACTCATTCTAGATCCCCAATTGTGTTCTTCCCCAATTCACTTCATCCCTCAACAAAATTTACCCTATTTCACTCTTATTCTCTTTCAATTACATCATTTAGGAAGCATTGGAGCTTAGATTTCAAGGAGCACTTGAGGAGGAGGAATTGACAAGGAGAATTATGTCCTAATTGTGTCCATTAAGCATTTCATTGAGAATCCATCTCCCTATAGATAAATTCTGAATCCACCCTTTAATTTAGACTATAATTCATATATTTAACCATTAGAAAATATTCCTTAGCTTAGAGCTACCCATAGGATCAAGAACTAAGTTCATATGACTTGTATGATAGAATATACATGGGTTTTTGTGTCCAAATAGGAGGAATTACGAGATTAACACATCAAGTGTGTGTCATGAGACCAACTAGATCTAATTAGACTTAGAACAAGATTGTGGGACTAGATAAGTGTCCACAATTGAATACGAGTAGAACGTATCAGGGTATTTTGTGACATGGTGTGATACAGGGTGATACGGAGTTCATTTTGGGTGATTTTGTGCGATTTCCTTTAATTTCTATTGTAAAAAGTTTTATTAGTCAATTATAAGTGTATTTGGGATGTCGAATGATTAACAAGGAGTATTTGGGGGTTTTAGCATTCTATGGGGTGAGTATCATGAATACTTTAGTTGTGTACTCTAGATGTTTGCTTAAATATTTACATAGATATATGTATAGGATTATATATGTGTATATATATATTTATTCTTTTATTTTTATTGTCATATATATTAGTGTGTGTGTGGTAGTGTATTATTGTAGTATATTATGTTGTGTGGTGAAGAGAGGGGAAACAAGGAACTGTATCCTTAGTGTGTGAGTGTATGTTGCTGTGTGTGTGTGTGTGTATATATGTGAGCCATGTGTGTGTGTGTGTGTGTGTGTGTGTGTGTGCATGTGTGTGTGTTGATAAGGAATTTGAGTGAAAGGGAATTAGGTGAAGCTCTGTTCACATGCACAGCAAATTGATAGCTGGTAGTATATGGGTATCCTATTGAACTAATGACTGATACTTGAGGTATCAGGACTTGTGCATGATGGCTAGGGGGTTAAGCTCGGGCAAGGGTGTAGGTCTGGGTGCTGCTCACAGGGTACCAGTGCACGTGGGGGTAAAAAGTAAAGTGATAAGTTTGTATGTGTGAGTTTAGATGGAGATGTGTGTCAAGGTTGGTTATTACCTTGGTGAGTATCATGCCTGAAATACACATGGAAACATCATTGAAGAGCTCTGTGCAAGTGGTTTCAGTTGGGGTATGTAATGGTGTTGAGCATGTTCAGTGAACTGAACATGTAGGACTGTTGTAGCAGCTATGTAGCACCCCGTTCCCCCGGTGCAGGGAGCGTGGCTAAGAAACATAAATGGTATCGTTCGATCGGGATAGATTAAAATAAGAACTCGTCCTCGTTATGGATTTGTTTCTTCGGAATCGATTCCCATATTCAGTGGACCATGCCCCAAGGATCGGCTTAGCGGCAGAGTCAGGAGGGACCTCTCCGCTGTTATTTTTTATTACCTCGAATTTCGATATCGCTTGTTGCTTTCGTGCTTTGAGTTGGTTTTCGGATTTGCTTATTTTTCTTGAACGGTTTTGATGGATTTTATTATTTTCGTTCATTGAATTGCACTTCAATTCCGAGATTGGAAAGAGAGGAAGAAGTATTGATTGAGCTGTTCGTGCAATGCAGGTGAACGAGCAGTAGACGGCTTACGAGCGAAGTCTTGAAGCGCCTCTTTCCTTCTCCCTTCCAACCATCTAAGTGAGTGGCTACCAACCCGATTAGCTAGCCCTGCTTCCAAGTCTTCACACCTAAAACTCTTGCATTCTTCTTTGCCCCGATCAAACGATACCAAGTAATAACTAAAAGATACCAAGATAAAAAGGGAATAGACTTGGTTCAGTATGCTTGTCAATAACTTTATGAACGGATACTAAAGTGCATGCTTGTTCGTTTGGGAATAAATCATGAATTGTTGCTTGTCTTGTACAATTGCTTGTCTTGTACTCATGTTGCAAATCATGAATTGTTGCTTGTCTTGTACTCTTGTTGCCTCAACTACAAATTGTTAACTTGAAAACATATTGTTCGATCATGGACAACTTGTGCACAGGATCACGGTCTCGCGGACGATGTTGGGGCACTGGCATCGATCCGGTCCGGACGAGACCTATTGTTTAGTCTCTTGTTCTTGGCTGAATGGTTTGTAGTGCCTCTTGTACTTTCATTGCATACCATTCTCGTCAAAGACTATCATCCATTATGGCAATCAAGCCTGTGATCATCTTGTATATTTAAACCTGTTGCAAACTAACTTGTGTCTTCGTGGCAGGGAAGGCATGGTAAGTATTGTGCAGGTGGTTCAGACGGACAGGTAAAAGCCATCGAACGGTGGCAAGTTCATTTCAGTATTATACACATATAATGTTGCTTGTAAATGAACTAAGGCAAGATAGAAACCCACAATAAATGCATTCTTCATATAAACAACGTGTTGATTGGTATAGTTCGGTTAGCTCACCTTCACCAGTATGTTTTGACATGCTGACCCTCGTTGAAACAGGTTCTCCGCACTAAGGCGAACCGAGCGAGGAGCGAAGTCGCCTTCCCGATCCAGTCCAGCTGTAGGCGTATCCTGATTGCGCCCCCTTGAAGCATTTTTAAGGAAGAAGCTTGCAACTCTGTACACAATGCAGCTTCGTGGCAAAGTCGTCCTCCAGCCCTGAGGTCTATACATTTTGAAGTTTAGTAAAGGGATATAATGTACAGGACTGCTATCTTATTTTGAGTCAACACTTTTGTAAGCCCGTGCGGCAAAATAGCTGACTCGTTCAAGAGTTTATAATAGATGTTCATTATCAATAAAGAGAACTTTTTCATGTTTCAAATCTGTGTTTCAATTTATCTACGTACTCTGAATATGTGCTCGTTATGCAAAATACTTTAGCCTTGTGCGGGCGCAACCCCAGGCCCGTACGGCGGTCACGCCGGGGGACGCCCCTACGATTCGGCAAAATCGGGGCGTGACAACTGGGTTGCTGTTAATAACCCGAGCTTGATAGCAGTTGCAGTAGCTACTGGTATGGTAGAAACATTTAGATGTAGTGGCAGTTAGTAAGTCTGTTTGAGTGTGAAATTGGGGAGGTATATGCAATAGGACATTACCTGGCAGCATAAAAGTAGTATACAGTAACCAATCATGTAGAGAGGTGAGTGTGTGTGTCTGATACCTGTTGGTATCAGATTGTGGAGGGGGATCAGCTAATAGTAAGCAACATCAGTGTTGCAACACAATTGCAATAGCAGTATGGAATTTGGGGGTAATCACGAGAGAGTGAAGGAAGATGAGGAAAGGGAAAAACTAAGATCTAATTAGAACTTGGGGTAGTGTACTAAAATCTGGAAGTGAGTGGATGAGAGTGATCAATGCATTTATATAGTGTATATCAGTAGGAATTGATACATCATTATCATTGACTGTGTTCAATGAGTGTAAGTGTATTGTGGTATATAAGATGTAGGTGTGTGAAGTATTAGAGTGTCTCATGAGTTACCTGTACCCCTAAGGATTAGTGAGTGTGCTCTACACAGAGGTAAGGGGAAATGCAGACAGGTGTTTGGGAAGCGAAGGATCGGGTCAGCCATCAGTGGTGGAGTAGCATCTTTACTGATACACTCGTATAAGTTGTTTAATGGTTAGGTGTGGGACTGTTGTAGTGCTCGAGTGCAAGTATTAGAAAGAGGGAGCTAAGGAGTATCAACTACATATTGCACAGTATAGGACGTATAGACATGAGGGCAGTGCATTAGTTAGTAAGTATTAGTGTAAGGATGTGATATGGGTGAGTGTGGTATCGAATTGGGACCAAAAGAATTAGAATAGAGTGTGTATCTGTAAACCCCCTCGACCAGATTTTAGTATTTTTAGGATTCTTTTAACAATTTAGGATTTATGGCAATATTTTAATTTATTTTTTTCTACATATCCTGTTGACTTGTGCACCTGTCCATCATCGAATTATTTGGAGCTTTACCTTGACTGTTATCCTCGAACAAAGTTCACATACCTGTCCTAGACATGTTAGACTATTTTTTTGAATTTTGTGCAACTCCCAGATGCTTTATTTTGAGCCTCGTTTGAGACGCACAAATATCGTTACAAACGTCCGTATTTATTCCCTATTTAATTTTTTGCTCTATACCTATCTCTGTACCCCTAGGGATTTGAGGCCAACCTGCACCTGTTTTGCCCAAACAAAAATACGATAATATTCTACACTGAGTATACTACATTTAGTGTATTGACACCGTAGAAAAATTATGACCCTACCTGCCTCTAAATAATTAGAGAACACCGTGCGCAGTATTTATTTATTAATAAATACGATGACCCGCATCACCCAGAAAACCAGACCCAGTCCCTGCCCAGACTCACCCCCACCCCCCTCGGGACCCTTACATAGCTTTTTCCTTCAATCCTGTGAATTTTAGAATTTTCAGGAATCGGATGTTTTCCCAGACAATTTCGTAATTGCGCAAAAATAGGACTTTACGCAATTTATGAAATTACAGGGACTTTCTTGCAAATTGCAGTGCGAGGTGTCACCCCCTCACTGGCCGGTGAACCTGCACCGTCCATTCGGAGGCGGGACCCACCCGAAAATATCTCAAAAATATCCCGAAAATATCCTGAAAATATCTACAAAATATCTTGTAAATATCTTTAGATATTTTACATATTAAATTAATATAATTTTCTATAAAAGAAAAATAAGAAAATAAAAAGAAAATGAAAAAATCCTAAAATTCTACCCAGACCCAGCCCGCAGCCCCCCCCCCGCCGGCGGCGAGCTCCCTCGCCGGAGTCGCCCCGCGACCTCCGCCCCGCAGCGAGGTTTTTCCCCCCCGCTGGCCCCTCTCCTCCCCGAGCCTTCCCTCTCTCCCTCTTCTCCGACCCTCCCAGCGCCCGGCTCCGCCCTCCCCGACCTCGTCGGAGCCCGACCTCCGCCCTCCCTCCCTCAGCCTCCTTCTTCCCGGCCCCCATCTCCACCACCACCCCCACCCGAGCCCTCTTCCCTCTTCTTCTCCTCCTCCGCCCCCCCACCAGCAGAAACCCCCTCTCCTCAGCCCCTTTCTCCTCCGCCACTCCGGCGAACATGACCCCGCACCACCTCTCCTCTCTCCCCAGCCACTCCTCCACCCCGCCTTCCGCCACCCGACCCCGGCCAGCTCCAGTCCCCTCCAGACGCAGCAGCAGCTCCTCAGGCCGCCGCGCTCCACAGACCTCGACGACACCCTCCCTCTTCCCAGAACCCGCTCGCCGCCACCCGGATCCGGCGACCTAGCCGTTGCCGTCAGGCCGCCCTCGATCCGTCCGTCGTCCACCCAGCCCCGTCAGCCCCTCGCCGGCCTCCCCTGACACTCAGCCTCCTCCGACTCTCTCTCCGGCGAATCAGAACCCTAGCCCTAGGGTGGACAACACCCCGACACGTGTCGGACACGTGTCGGACACGAAGAATTTGCAGTTTCTGGAGCCCTGTTCAGGTACTCTTTCCTCTCTCCTCGTAATTCTGATTTCTGTTCCGTCAGTTGCGTCGTGTAGACTGTGTAACCATCTCGGTGCCCGTGCAACCCGCTCGGAGCATCGCGTCCTGTGGCGATCGCGAACTGCGATCCAAAAATAAGAAAAACAACAACCCGATTCACCCCGAAACTGAGTACGCCCCGCCAAACGGGATGACTTGGTCGCACGCGGTCTTTATCGAAACGTGCGCATCGTTGATACGGACGTGCGAGATTTCGCAGAAGTTGATTTGGATGTGCGTGCACACCGGAATCAACGCGTATCCGCCGACACCGTCCCGTATCCGTCAGTTCTGGAACACGCTGCAACTTTGTGTATATACGTCGGATCGAAACGAAACTTGCGCCATCGGACTCGTAGCAATACGCTGGTCCTGTGAGCCAAGTTTGGTTCGATTCTGAGAACGTTGACAAAATCGCGTATCTTGGGCCCCACGGGCTCCACTTGACGGGCAATTTTGTGATCGGCACATCAAAATCCAGTTCTGGACATTCCGTTGGGTTCGTATCGACGTTCTGGACTTGTTGACACTAAGTTTGGCGAATTTGGAGACCTTTGACCTTGACACATTTTTCGGTACAAAGCGGCCCACATGTGGACCCCGCTTTGACCGGAAACTGTCATTTTTGCCCTTGTGTCCAAATTGGACTTAAGGACAGGCATTTCTAGCTATTTGATATTTTCTGAGACTATTAGTGATGTTTATTTCAGTATCCGGAGACATTTATTCTGAGGTCATAGTTTCTGACTTTTGGCACTTGACATCTGGATGTTATATTTTGCAGCTCTCTTGCCAGGCAAGTATACCTTGCCTTGTTGTACTATTTAAATTCAGTTATTGTTAGTTACATGTTTATTTATTATATAAATGTGCGCGTCCGAGCAGACTCGGGTGCAGTCAACGAAGGCGTTGACGTTAGGATTTGTATCTGACCTAGTGTCTAGTAGACCCACCTAAAGTTGTGAAGTTATTGATATAACTTTCCAGGCCTTGACACGTATCATTACACGTCACAGAGTGAGTTCATGTAGGGACGCGTGCCTCATGCACGACTGGCCATCAGTATGAGCAACACGTATAGCGGTATGTAGCTCAGTTGTTTATTTCATAAAGACTTGCATCATAGTATGAGATGTCCACGTCGTTTTTATGATTTGTACATCTACATTGGGCGGGAAAGACATCTAGTAGGCGTATGGGACACCCCCCCTGATATATACTCAAGTTACTATGCTCTTCGGAGATGGGGATTACGGTATATATAGCGAGTTACCATGCTCTTATGAGATGGGGAGTTGCAATATATTTCGAGTTACCATGCTCTTCGGAGATGGGGAGTTGCAATATATTTCAAGTTACCATGCTCTTATGAGATGGGGATAGCATCAATGCCCTTAAACGGGGGCATATGTGGCATATACTAGCCAGTCCCGACGATTGGTGAATTACGTCAGCATATGTCTGAGCCTACACATTCCCATGCGTACTACCAGGTCTTTAAATTGCATTCACTTAGATGGTTAGCACACCCCATTTATTTATTCAGTATTTACATTATGGCATGTTATTTTTATATATCTTGCTATGTCCCTTTGAGGACCTGGTCCCCTGCCAGGTGTATATGTTCTTGAGCATTCGCAGGAGAGCGGATCCAGGCATGTTACGTATATCCCGAGGAGGTCTTCTCTTCGAGCCTCGTGATTGTCATATGTTGTCACGCCCCAGTCCCAAAATGACGAGGGACTGAGCACGTGAGCAATGACCAGCAGCACGCACTGATGGACAACCCAATTTAATGGATCCATCAGGGCATGCTTAAGCTGTAGTCTAGCAGTACTAAGTACAAGTCTCAGGTATTACTAATCTCATCCACAGAATAAACACAGATTAATTGCCAGAAATAATGCAATGGAAATAAATAAGCAATATCAAATAAGTGTCTCGGGAAACAAATCCGAGAATTATTCTGTTACATTTTAAGAAAAAGACAGGAAATAAAAATACTGAAATGGAAATACTGTGAATATGAAGCCGGTGCTCAGGAGAAGTCTTCTGCAACTATCTCGTCCTCGGTTCCGGGTTCTGCTCCAAGGAGTGCTCCTGTACCGTACACCTTGGGGTAGTTCTCTGCGGCTACACCTGGGGACATAGTCCATTCCAGGTCCTCAGGGGACATAACAAGGTACAGAAAATACAAGCCAAAATATATGCAGTGCAGTAATAAAATAAACAGCAGGGTAAATATGTAAACCAGCTAGTGATATGCAAGTGAGAGTTTTAGTCATACTCAGGCTGACTACTACAGGATCAGTGTCGAAGAAACCATAGCAGTATTTTCTCGAGGAGCCAGTAAGGAACCAAAGCTCTGTATCAGAGTCTAAGGCACCGCCAGATATGTCACGCCCCAGTCCCAAAATACGTAGGACTAGGAATACGTAACACGCCAGCCGTATGTATACGAACTCCAATATATGGAAACTATATACACACGTATGTTGTACATGAATATCCAATCCACAGTGGTAAATATATGTCACAACAAGTCACACGCAGTTCTATATCTCATCCACAGCACAAATGATAGAATAAAGGAAATCAATAACTGAATATCAAAGAAGTAGTCTCAAATAGTAATCTCAAAGTGCAATAGTCGGGTGGAGACAAATCCACTACAAATCGACTATAATAAACTACTAAAGAGAGAAGAGAATAAACTCTAATATAAGAATAAATGTCTAGAAAAGAATAGCAACTAAAATCTCTAAACAGCTGCAATGAATCACATATAATCAGAATGTAAGATCTCCTCAGGCTGATAGGTAGCGTCAGGTCCAGGTCCATACTCCTGCGGGTACTCCTGCTCACCTATATCTGGAAGGGACCAGGTCCTCAGAGGGACGTAACAAGATACAAAAAGCACATGCCAATAAAGTACTGAAAATAAACATCCATTGGGGTCGCCTAACCAACTATGTGAATGCAGTTAAGAACACCTTTCCCCACAAGTGAGCTATCTGGCTGAAAACTGGGATTGGCATGACTCTCTCGGAGAACCAGGGGCCTCAAAGGCATGTCGTCTTTTGAACGGCAGAGGCCCGCCAAGTAGTATAGGGGTCATCACCGCCCGTATCTCCAGCGGAGCTTCCGATTTACAGAAGAAAAAGTGTAAAGGAGCCCAAATACCTTACTTGTTGTTCTCCCCATCCAATGCTCTAAGCATGTCATGTCCATGACACGATAAACCTCTAATAACCGCCAGGTCTACTAGCATGCAAAGTTTCTATTGGCAGTTATCCCTATCCGTCGTACGACCTATACGTACCGGTGGCCAGCCGAGTACGCAAGTCCGTATCCTACATGTGACTCACACTCGTGTAAGAATAGTGTCATGGCCAATGAAACATAAATGTCTCATGAAGATGGGGTAGTCTCATAAAATAGGTCTAATGCATATACATAAATAAAAACATAGTACGACGACACCGTCGTTGCACCCAAGTTTCCTTAGACGCACAGTTTATATAGCAGTTAAAATAAATGAACTAAATAAACAGAAAATAAACATGCATGCCTCATATGGAATGTAAATACAGTACAATGGCAAGGTATACTTGCCTGGCAAGAAATCTGTAAAGTGTACGCGCCCAAATATCAAGGACACTGAACCTGGAACTAAGGACTCCGAACAAACGTCTCCGGATGCTGAAATAAACGTCACCAACATTTCCGGAATGAGCAAAATAGCTAAAAAGCACATTCCTTTCGTCCAATTTGGACACAGGGGCAAAACGGTAATTTCGGGTAAAAGTGGGGTCCACGTGTGGCCCACTTTGCACCGAAAAGCGTGCCAAGGGTAACAGTCTCTAAATGGGACAAACTATAGGTTAAACAACTCTAGAAGTCAATACGAACCCAACGGTATATCCAAATGTGGATTCCGATGAGCCGAATACTATTTTGTCCAAAAAGTCAACTGTGGGGCCCGCCAATTGGCGATTTGGTCAACCATCTCAGAATCGCGTGAAATTTGGGTCACAGGACCAGCGCGTTACCACGAGTCCAGTGGCAAAAGTTTTGTCGCAATCTGACAAGCGTGCACAAAATACGTGCGAGTTCCACAAAAGTTGCGACACGAAATGTGTCCGCGGATACGGCCTGATTCCGGCGCGTACACGCGTCCGAATCAGTCCCCACGAATTTTCATGTGTCCGGTTATGCTGCATGCACCATTGGGTACACTTGGCACACGGCGGGGCGGTCCCGTTTGGAGTTTTGTGAAAACCAGAAAAAGTGGATGTGCGCAGTTTTGTGACGAATATAACTATGTCCACGGCAACTATTAGCCTAGGGTTATTTTACAGAAATTAAACTAGGTCAGGTATTCTACAGGTATCAAAAAGAATCACCGAATTCGGATCTCTGTGGTGGGAGATACGAACTCGGCAATACGGGTGGTCATTTTGGAATTCTGCGATTCCAGAATTCTGTCTGTCCGTCCCTTTTGGACGCTGATTTACACCTAGGGGCACACGTTTTCTGAGGTTGGCTATAAAATGAATATTAGAGAGGGTTGAGGGGAGATCATACCTATGAAAACGGAACCGCGTTTGGTCGAGCGAGTCGACAGGAAAATGCACCGGAGCGAAGGTGCCTCGAGTGGGAAACTGCAGTTCGCGAGGTCGGCGTCGACGGAATGATTGGGTGGCTTGGTGGGGCTTCTCTAGCTGCGGTGACGGCTCTAGATGAGAAGAGGAAAGTCTAGAACTATTAGGTTAGGGTTTTGGAGAACTAATATATATATATATATTATATATAATTAGGAGAGAGGGAGAGAGGTTGGATGGTTGGATTCCGCGGGTGACTATCCGCTGAAGATAATTGGAGCGGGTTCCTATTGGGCGCTGAGGTGTCTGGTATTGCAGCAAGGGGCGGGTCCTGCGTAGGAGTAAAGTCGCTGAAGGGGGGTGCGGATCCTGGGAAACAAGTGGTTGAAGGGTGAATTGCAAGTAGTAGTAATTCTTACTTTTATTATTATTAAACTTAATAAATTCTTATTTAATTAATCTTATACTTTCTTTCCTTAAATATATATATATACATATATATATTTGCATATATATATATATATATATATATTCACACATAAGAAAATTTATAGATTAGGGTATTGTACATTGTTAGGCTAGCAACTGCTCAAGGGGTCTCCTACATGGAATAAATTCCGAAAAATTTCTTATGGTCCCATAAGTCCTCTAAGTGCCCGAACACCTAACATAAAAATTATTAAAATCTATTTCTCCTGTTTAGCTCTAATTACTACAATTTAATTTAATAATTAATAAATAAATGGGTATATACGATTTTCTAGGAAGGGGGTTTTACATTCTACCCAACTTGTAAAAATTTTGTCCTCGAAATTAAAATTAAGTCACGGTAGAATGCAAGGATGGTATAAGATATAATTTAACAATATAAATTCATAACTTGGTCTGCGAATAGGTTCAGAAAGCGCTTGCGCATGTCGTCCTCGCGCTCCCAAGTTGATTCTCCTGGCGCGCTATGCCTCCATGCTACGCGAACCAAGGGAATAGACTGGTTCCTCAATACCTTCTCTCGACGATCAAGGATTCCCACGGGTTGCTCTTGGTATGACAATCTCGGCCCAATGGTGATCTCTGAATGGTTAAGAACATGACTGCTGTCTGCCACATATCGCCTGAGCTGCGACACATGGAATACGTCATGTACTCCCTCCAGTGAAGGTGGTAGCGCAAGTCGATATGCCACCTCTCCAACCCTCTCGAGCACGTCAAATGGTCCAATATACCTTGGACTCAACTTGCCGTGCCCTCCGAATCGGATGGTGCCTCAGGTCGGTGATATCCTCAAGAAGACGTGATCGCCCTCTTTGAACTCCAAGGGACGACGATGAAGGTCTGCCCACTGCTTCTGCCTGTCTTGCGCTGCTCGCAAGTGTCCCTGAATCTTCTTGACTGTCTCTACGGTGTTGACCACCAACTCGGGTCCCAGAATCTGACGTTCTCCCACGTCACTCCAACACACAGGAGACCTACATTTTCTTCCATACAATGCTTCAAACGGAGCCATCTGAATACTCGCTTGATAGCTGTTGTTGTAAGAAAACTCTACAAGATGTAGGTGGTCCTCCCATGATCCTCCGAAGTCTAACATGCAAGCCCTCAACATATCTTCCAAGGTCTGAATAGTGCGCTCCGACTGCCCATCTGTCTGCGGGTGGTAAGATGTACTGAACTTCAGACGAGTACCAAGACTCTCTTGCATGCTCCTCCAAAAGTGCGATGTGAAGCGCGAATCTCGGTCCGATACAATGCTGACTGGTATGCCGTACAATCTCACGATCTGCCTCATATATAAATCAGCTAAAGCTTCTGTAGACTGACCCACTCTAAAAGGTATAAAATGGGCTGACTTGGTGAGTCGGTCCACTATTACCCACACTGCATCTCTCCCACTTGGACTCTTGGAAAAACCCGTGACGAAGTCCATAGTGATGTGCTCCCACTTCCACTCTGGGATCGGAAGTGGTTGCAATAATCCCGCTGTCCTCTGGTGCTCCGCCTTCACTTGTTGACATACCAGACATTTAGCTACAAAGCGAGCTATCTCTCTCTTCATCCCATGCCACCAAAAATGCTGTCATAAGTCACGATACATCTTGGTGCCTCCAGGATGAATAGAATAGATCGAACTATGAGCCTCTGTCATCAGCTCCTGTCGAATCTCTCCATTTGGAACATAAAGACGATCACCACATCGTAATGTTCCATCCTCATGAATGCGCAATCCGGTCTGCTCTCCGGCCTCTGTCCTTTCCTTTAGTCTCCTGAATCTGGCATCTGTAGGCAAAGCTGCCTTAATCCTCTCTACCAATGATGATTGTACTTGCAAGTTGGCTAGTGTCCCATCTGCTCCGGGTAGTATCACTTCAATGCCAAGCTCTTGCAAGTCCTCCAATAGTTCCCTCTGTGCTGTCAAGAAGTAAGCTGCTGGCTTCTGGCTTAACGCGTCTGCTACCACGTTAGCCTTGCCTGGATGATAATGTAGCTCTATCTCGAAATCTTTCATCAATTCGAGCCAACGACGTTGCCTCATATTTAACTCCTTCTGCGTGAAGACGTACTTGAGGCTTTTGTGGTCCGTATAGATTTCCACTCGTTCCCCATATAAGTAATGTCTCCATAGCTTCAGAGCAAATACAACGGCTGCAAGTTCCAAGTCATGAGTTGGATAATTCTTCTCATGTACTCGTAACTGCCTAGATGCATATGCAATCACCTTGCCATGCTGCATCAATACGCATCCTAAACCTTTTCCTGATGCGTCACTGTAGATCACGTATCCTTCTGATCCTGACGGAATCGCCAATACTGGTGCTGTAGTCAGTCGCTTCTTCAACTCTTCAAAGGCTGCTTGACACTCGTCAGTCCATATAAATTCTTGATCCTTACAAGTCAGACGAGTCATAGGTGCCGCTATCCTTGAGAAGTTTTCCACGAACCGTCGATAATATCCCGCAAGTCCAAGGAAACTCCTCACCTCTGCTGCTGATTTAGGAACAGGCCATGTCTCAACTGCGGAGATCTTCTCTGGATCAACAGAAATACCATCTCCTGTAACAACATGTCCAAGAAATGAAACTCTGTCCAAGAAGAACTCACATTTGCTGAGTTTAGCATATAACTGCTCTCTCCTCAAAGTCTCTAGAATAATCCACAGATGCTCCTCGTGCTCCTCGTGCTCCTCGTGGCTCTTCGAATAGACAAGTATATCATCTATGAAGACGACCACGAACTGGTCCAAGTACTGGTGGAAGACTCGATTTATCAAGTCCATGAAGATCGCTGGAGCATTGGTCAATCCAAATGGCATGACCAAAAACTCGTAGTGTCCATATCTTGTTCTGAATGCGGTCTTCGGAATGTCCTGCTTCCGTACCTTCACTTGGTGATATCCCAATCTCAGATCTATCTTCGAGAATACCTTAGCGCCACTGAGTTGATCAAACAGATCATCAATACGTGGCAATGGATATTTGTTCTTCACTGTCACTGCATTCAAGGCTCTGTAGTCAATGCACATACGCACTGACCCATCCTTCTTGGGTACAAACAACACTGGTGCTCCCCAGGGTGATGCACTCGGTCGGATGAAACCTTTCTCCTCTAGCTCTTTTAACTGTGCCTTCAGCTCGTCCATCTCCTTCTTCGCCAGTCTGTAAACATGCGATGCTATAGGTGCTGCTCCGGGTGCTAGTTCAATTGAAAACTCTACGTCTCTGTCTGGGGGTAGTCCTGGCAAATCCTCTGGAAAGACGTCTAGAAATTCTGAAATAATAGGGTGATAGACAACATCGTCCATTGCGAGCTGCATACCATCAAGGATTTCTGTGGATCCTCGGGCAAACTCAAGTTCAGGCTGGCCTGGTACCTTAAAAAGAATGCTTCCTCCAAAGCAATTGAAGAAAGCGTGGTTCTTGCTCAGCCAGTCCATTCCAAGCACAATATCAAAAGATGGCATAGGAAGGACTAAGAGTTGGGCGTTCATCTCTCTGCCACGTATCACTATAGGACCCGTTCTACAAACTCGACTAACTGGTACAACTCCTCCTCCGGTTAGAATTCTAACACAACTAGATAATGGTGTAGAAGCAATGTTGTGTTTGGCAATAAAACTAGATGATATGAATGAGTGGGTGGCTCCCGTATCAAATAATGTCACAGCAGGAAAAGTAAAAGCAAGGGTAATACCTGCTATGACATCCACCTCATGATCCAGGTCATCTACCTCCAATGCAAAAGCTCTCCCGTTTCTCTGTGGCTGTCCATGTCCGGTCCTCATATACTGCTCCTCCTGAGTGGGTAGCGGGGGTCCTCTCTGAAATCCTCCTGCTGCTGGGGGTCGAGGTGCTCCCGGTCCGGTCATCTGCTGGGCTGGCTTCGGTGCTGGAAGCGCTAGTCTCTGAACTGGTGGTGGGAGTGTCGATGTCTGCATTGGGCAGTCTCTCGCCATGTGTTGTCCGGAGCCACATCTCATACACTGACCCAAGCGAGTCCGACAATCCCTCAAAATATGTCCGATCTTCCCACAATAATTACATTGGGGTTTTTCCGGAATCCGGTACGGTCCTGCTCGGTGTTGCTGATGCTGTTGTGCCAAAGGACGTCTGATAGGTCCTCCCTGTGGTGTCCTGGCTGGTCCCTGCTGTATCCTTGCTGTTCCTTGTTGTGTCCTCAGCTGACCTCCTCTTCCTCTGCTAATGGTTTCCTAAAATCTGGCCTCTGTTAGTAGTTCAGCATAAGAGACTCGGGACTGCGAGCTTGTATAATGTTGAAGCTCCTGGGTCAGTCCTCGATGAAATCTCTTAGCCTTAGCCAAGTCATCTGGTATCAAAGCAGTGCCATATTTGCTGAGTCGACTAAACTCGGCATCATACTCGTCCACTGTTCTGTTCCCCTTCTCTAAGTGAAGAAACTGATCATACAAGGTGTCCCTGACAGTGTCCGGAAAGTACTTTCCCTCAAAGTACTCCAAGAACTGCTCCCAAGTCTGGTAAGTACCCAACTGGCGCTCCATGGATTCCCACCAGTGATGAGCATTACCATCCAGAAGCGTCCGTACACCCGTCATCCATAGGTCCGTAGGTAACTGCGATGCCTCCAGTAGCTTCTGTGTGTGAGTGATCCAGTTGGTGGTCTCCTCCGGGCTCTCAGTGCCCTTGTACTGCCTTGCACCCATCTGAACAAAATCCTTTACTGATCCAACCTTAGCTTGAGGTGCTGGAGCTAGTGTTTGGGCTGGTACAGTAGCATGTGCAGCCATCCTCTCTAGTGCTGCCAAAAATTCTTGCCTCTGCTCGACTGCCTGCTGCCTCTGCTCGGCTGCCTGCTGCCTCTGTTCCTGTATCATCATCTGAAAGAATTGGAACATCTGCGCTTGGCCATCTTGCGGTACTGAGGCAGGTGGAAAGTTCCCAATAGGTGAAGCGGGAAGGTCAGATGGAACTGGGGTGTGAGTCTGTCCATCTGGCCCCGGAAGCCTAAGAATTGTTGGGGTCCCTCCTTGAGTCTGCCCATTGACTCCCGAAGTTGCGTCGCCATCGGCGGCAGTACGTCCATTCTGCAAATCCATCTCTCTGCAGTTGACGTACGAAACGATTAGAAAAAGTACAGGAATCAAACAGGATGCAAGTATTAAATAGGAAGGATGAATTTCAATCAAGCGTGGATGAGATCCTTATACTCTATTCCTATACGCAGGCTTGTTCGGTACAGTTCCGTAACCGAGACAATATATTCTTGACCTGCATGGGCCACCACAAAAACATGTCACGCCCCAGTCCCAAAATATGTAGGACTAGGAATACGTAACACGCCAGCCGTATGTATACGAACTCCAATATATGGAAACCATATACACACGTACGCTGTATATGAATATCCAATCCACAGTGGTAAATATATGTCACAACAAGTCACATGCAGTTCTATATCTCATCCACAGCACAAATGATAGAATAAAGGAAATCAATAACTGAATATCAAAGAAGTAGTCTCAAATAGTAATCTCAAAGTGCAATAGTAGGGTGGAGACAAATCCACTGCAAATCGACTATAATAAACTACTAAAGAGAGAAGAGAATAAACTCTAATATAAGAATAAATGTCTAGAAAAGAATAGCAACTAAAATCTCTAAACAGCTGCAATGAATCACATATAATCAGAATGTAAGATCTCCTCAGGCTGATAGGTAGCGTCAGGTCCAGGTCCATACTCCTGCGGGTACTCCTGCTCACCTATATCTGGAAGGGACCAGGTCCTCAGAGGGACGTAACAAGATACAAAAAGCACATGCCAATAAAGTACTGAAAATAAACATCCATTAGGGTCGCCTAACCAACTATGTGAATGCAGTTAAGAACACCTTTCCCCACAAGTGAGCTATCTGGCTGAAAACTGGGATTGGCATGACTCTCTCGGAGAACCAGGGACCTCAAAGGCATGTCGTCTTTTGAACGGCAGAGGCCCGCCAAGTAGTATAGGGGTCATCACCGCCCGTATCTCCAGCGGAGCTTCCGGGTTACAGAAGGAAAAGTGTAAAGGAGCCCAAATGCCTTACTTGTTGTTCTCCCCACCCAATGCTCTAAGCATGTCATGTCCATGACACGATAAACCTCTAATAACCGCCAGGTCTACTAGCATGCAAAGTTTCTATTGGCAGTTATCCCTATCTGTCGCACGACCAATACGTACCGGTGGCCAGCCGAGTACGCAAGTCCGTGTCCTACATGTGACTCACACTCGTGTAAGAATAGTGTCATGGCCAATGAAACCTAAATGCCTCATGAAGATGGGGTAGTCTCATAAAATAGGTCTAATGCATATACATAAATAAAAACATAGTACGACGACACCGTCGTTGCACCCAAGTTTCCTTAGACGCACAGTTTATATAGCAGTTAAAATAAATGAACTAAATAAACAGAAAATAAACATGCATGCCTCATATGGAATGTAAATACAGTACAATGGCAAGATATACTTGCCTGGCAAGAAATCTGTAAAGTGTACGCGCCCAAATGTCAAGGACACTGAACCTGAAACTAAGGACTCCGAACAAACGTCTCCGGATGCTGAAATAAACGTCACTAACGTTTCCGGAATGAACAAAATAGCTAAAAAGCACATCCCTTTCATCCAATTTGGACACAGGAGCAAAACGGTAATTTCGGGTAAAAGTGGGGTCCACGTGTAGCCCACTTTGCACCAAAAAGCGTGCCAAGGGTAACAATCTCTAAATGGGACAAACTATAGGTCAAACAACTCTAGAAGTCAATACGAACCCAACGGTATGTCCAAATGTGGATTCCGATGAGCCGAACACTATTTTGTCCAAAAAGTCAACTATGGGGCCCGCCAATTGGCGATTTGGTCAACCGTCTCAGAATCGCGTGAAATTTGGGTCACAAGACCAGCGCGTTACCATGAGTCTAGTGGCGCAAGTTTCGTCGCAATCTGACAAGCGTGCACAAAGTACGTGCGAGTTCCACAAAAGTTACGACACGAAATGTGTCCGCGGAAACGGCCTGATTCCGGCGCGTACACGCGTCCGAATCAGTCCCCACGAATTTTCACGTGTCCGGTTATGCTGCATGCACCATTGGGTACACTTGGCACACGGCGGGGCGGTCCCGTTTGGCGGGGCGCGCTCCGTTTTCCAACTTTTGGAAAACCAAAAAAAGTGGGTGTGCGCAGTTTTGTGACGAATATAACTATGTCCACAGCAACTATTAGCCTAGGGTTATTTTACAGAAATTAAACTAGGTCAGGTATTCTATAGGTATCAACAAGAATCACCGAATTTGGATCTCTGTGGTGGGAGATACGAACTCGGCAATACGGGTGGTCATTCTGGAATTCTGCGATTCCAGAATTCTGTCTGTCCGTCCCTTTTGGACGCTGATTTACACCTAGGGGCACACGTTTTTCGAGGTTGGCTATAAAACGAATATTGGAGAGGGTTGAGGGGAGATCATACCTATGAAAACGGAATAGCGTTTGGTCGAGCGAGTCGACGGGAAAATGCGCCGGAGTGAAGGTGCCTCGAGTGGGAAACTGCAGTTCGCGAGGTCGGCGTCGACGGAATGATTGGGTGGCTTTGTGGGGCTTCTCTGGCTGCGGTGACGGCTCTAGATGGGAAGAGAAAATTCTAGAACTATTAGGTTAGGGTTTTGGAGAGCTAATATATATATATTATATATAATTAGGATAGAGGGAGAGAGGTTGGATGGTTGGATTCCGCGGGTGACTATCCGCTGAAGATAATTGGAGCGGGTTCCTATTGGGCGCTGAGGTGTCTGGTATTGCAGCAAGGGGCGGGTCCTGCGTAGGAGTGAAGTCGCTGAAGGGGGGTGCGGATCCTGGGAAACAAGTGGTTGAAGGGTGAATTGCAAGTAGTAGTAATTCTTACTTTTATTATTATTAAACTTAATAAATTCTTATTTAATTAATCTTATACTTTCTTTCCTTAAATATATATATATACATATATATATTTGCATATATATATATATATATATCCACACATAAGAAAATTTATAGATTAGGGTATTGTACATTGTTAGGCTAGCAACTGCTCAAGGGGTCTCCTACATGGAATAAATTCCGAAAAATTTCTTATGGTCCCATAAGTCCTCTAAGTGCCCGAACACCTAACATAAAAATTATTAAAATCTATTTCTCCTATTTAGCTCTAATTACTACAATTTAATTTAATAATTAATAAATAAATGGGTATATACGATTTTCTAGGAAGGGGGTTTTATATTCTACCCAACTTGTAAAAATTTTGTCCTCGAAATTAAAATTAAGTCACGGTAGAATGCAAGGATGGTATAAGATATAATTTAACAATATAAATTCATAACTTGGTCTGCGAATAGGTTCAGAAAGCGCTTGCGCATGTCGTCCTCGCGCTCCCAAGTTGATTCTCCTGGCGCGCTATGCCTCCATGCTACGCGAACCAAGGGAATAGACTGGTTCCTCAATACCTTCTCTCGACGATCAAGGATTCCCACGGGTTGCTCTTGGTATGACAATCTCGGCCCAATGGTGATCTCTGAATGGTCAAGAACATGACTGCTGTCTGCCACATATCGCCTGAGCTGCGACACATGGAATACGTCATGTACTCCCTCCAGTGAAGGTGGTAGCGCAAGTCGATATGCCACCTCTCCAACCCTCTCGAGCACGTCAAATGGTCCAATATACCTTGGACTCAACTTGCCGTGCCCTCCGAATCGGATGGTGCCTCAGGTCGGTGATATCCTCAAGAAGACGTGATCGCCCTCTTTGAACTCCAAGGGACGACGATGAAGGTCTGCCCACTGCTTCTGCCTGTCTTGCGCTGCTCGCAAGTGTCCCTGAATCTTCTTGACTGTCTCTACGGTGTTGACCACCAACTCGGGTCCCAGAATCTGATGTTCTCCCACGTCACTCCAACACACAGGAGACCTACATTTTCTTTCATACAATGCTTCAAACGGAGCCATCTGAATACTCGCTTGATAGCTGTTGTTGTAAGAAAACTCTACAAGATGTAGGTGGTCCTCCCATGATCCTCCGAAGTCTAACATGCAAGCCCTCAACATATCTTCCAAGGTCTGAATAGTGCGCTCCGACTGCCCATCTGTCTGCGGGTGGTAAGATGTACTGAACTTCAGACGAGTACCAAGACTCTCTTGCATGCTCCTCCAAAAGTGCGATGTGAAGCGCGAATCTCAGTCCGATACAATGCTGACTGGTATGCCGTGCAATCTCACGATCTGCCTCATATATAAATCAGCTAAAGCTTCTGTAGACTGACCCACTCTAAAAGGTATGAAATGGGCTGACTTGGTGAGTCGGTCCACTATTACCCACACTGCATCTCTCCCACTTGGACTCTTGGAAAAACCCGTGACGAAGTCCATAGTGATGTGCTCCCACTTCCACTCTGGGATCGGAAGTGGTTGCAATAATCCCGCTGTCCTCTGGTGCTCCGCCTTCACTTGTTGACATACCAGACATTTAGCTACAAAGCGAGCTATCTCTCTCTTCATCCCATGCCACAAAAATGCTGTCGTAAGTCACGATACATCTTGGTGCCTCCAGGATGAATAGAATAGATCGAACTATGAGCCTCTGTCATCAGCTTCTGTCGAATCTCTCCATTTGGAACATAAAGACGATCACCATATTGTAATGCTCCATCCTCATGAATGCACAATCCGGTCTGCTCTCCGGCCTCTGTCCTTTCCTTTAGTCTCCTGAATCTGGCATCTGTAGGCAAAGCTGCCTTAATCCTCTCTACCAATGATGATTGTACTTGCAAGTTGGCTAGTGTCCCATCTGCTCTGGGTAGTATCACTTCAATGCCAAGCTCTTGCAAGTCCTCCAATAGTTCCCTCTGTGCTGTCAAGAAGTAAGCTGCTGGCTTCTGGCTTAACGCGTCTGCTACCACGTTAGCCTTGCCTGGATGATAATGTAGCTCTATCTCAAAATCTTTCATCAATTCGAGCCAACGATGTTGCCTCATATTTAACTCCTTCTGCGTGAAGACGTACTTGAGGCTTTTGTGGTCCGTATAGATTTCCACTCGTTCCCCATATAAGTAATATCTCCATAGCTTCAGAGCAAATACAACGGCTGCAAGTTCCAAGTCATGAGTTGGATAATTCTTCTCATGTACTCGTAACTGCCTAGATGCATATGCAATCACCTTGCCATGCTGCATCAATACGCATCCTAAACCTTTTCCTGATGCGTCACTGTAGATCACGTATCCTCCTGATCCTGACAGAATCGCCAATACTGGTGCTGTAGTCAGTCGCTTCTTCAACTCTTCAAAGGCTGCTTGACACTCGTCAGTCCATATAAATTCTTGATCCTTACAAGTCAGACGAGTCATAGGTGCCGCTATCCTTGAGAAGTTTTCCACGAACCGTCGATAATATCCCGCAAGTCCAAGGAAACTCCTCACCTCTGCTGCTGATTTAGGAACAGGCCATGTCTCAACTGCGGAGATCTTCTCTGGATCAACAGAAATACCATCTCCTGTAACAACATGTCCAAGAAATGAAACTCTGTCCAAGAAGAACTCACATTTGCTGAGTTTAGCATATAACTGCTCTCTCCTCAAAGTCTCTAGAACAATCCACAGATGCTCCTCGTGCTCCTCGTGGCTCTTCGAATAGACAAGTATATCATCTATGAAGACGACCACGAACTGGTCCAAGTACTGGTGGAAGACTCGATTTATCAAGTCCATGAAGATCGCTGGAGCATTGGTCAATCCAAATGGCATGACCAAAAACTCGTAGTGTCCATATCTTGTTCTGAATGCGGTCTTCGGAATGTCCTGCTTCCGTACCTTCACTTGGTGATATCCCAATCTCAGATCTATCTTCGAGAATACCTTAGCTCCACTGAGTTGATCAAACAGATCATCAATGCGTGGCAATGGATATTTGTTCTTCACTGTCACTGCATTCAAGGCTCTGTAGTCAATGCACATACGCACTGACCCATCCTTCTTGGGTACAAACAACACTGGTGCTCCCCAGGGTGATGCACTCGGTCGGATGAAACCTTTCTCCTCTAGCTCTTTTAACTGTGCCTTCAGCTCGTCCATCTCCTTCTTCGCCAGTCTGTAAACATGCGATGCTATAGGTGCTGCTCCGGGTGCTAGTTCAATTGAAAACTCTACGTCTCTGTCTGGGGGTAGTCCTGGCAAATCCTCTGGAAAGACGTCTAGAAATTCTGAAATAATAGGGTGATAGACAACATCGTCCATTGCGAGCTGCATACCATCAAGGATTTCTGTGGATCCTCGGGCAAACTCAAGTTCAGGCTGGCCTGGTACCTTAAAAAGAATGCTTCCTCCAAAGCAATTGAAGAAAGCGTGGTTCTTGCTCAGCCAGTCCATTCCAAGCACAATATCAAAAGATGGCATAGGAAGGACTAAGAGTTGGGCGTTCATCTCTCTGCCACGTATCACTATAGGACCCGTTCTACAAACTCGACTAACTGGTACAACTCCTCCTCCGGTTAGAATTCTAACACAACTAGATAATGGTGTAGAAGCAATGTTGTGTTTGGCAATAAAACTAGATGATATGAATGAGTGGGTGGCTCCCGTATCAAATAATGTCACAGCAGGAAAAGTAAAAGCAAGGGTAATACCTGCTATGACATCCACCTCATGATCCAGGTCATCTACCTCCAATGCAAAAGCTCTCTCGTTTCTCTGTGGCTGTCCATGTCCGGTCCTCATATACTGCTCCTCCTGAGTGGGTAGCGGGGGTCCTCTCTGAAATCCTCCTGCTGCTGGGGGTCGAGGTGCTCCCGGTCCGGTCATCTGCTGGGCTGGCTTCGGTGCTGGAAGCGCTAGTCTCTGAATTGGTGGTGGGAGTGTCGATGTCTGCATTGGGCAGTCTCTCGCCATGTGTTGTCCGGAGCCACATCTCATACACTGACCCAAGCGAGTCCGACAATCCCTCAAAATATGTCCGATCTTCCCACAATAATTACATTGGGGTTTTTCCGGAATCCGGTACGGTCCTGCTCGGTGTTGCTGATGCTGTTGTGCCAAAGGACGTCTGATAGGTCCTCCCTGTGGTGTCCTGGCTGGTCCCTGCTGTATCCTTGCTGTTCCTTGTTGTGTCCTCAGCTGACCTCCTCTTCCTCTGCAAATGGTTTCCTGAAATCTGGCCTCTGTTAGTAGTTCAGCATAAGAGACTCGGGACTGCGAGCTTGTATAATGTTGAAGCTCCTGGGTCAGTCCTCGATGAAATCTCTTAGCCTTAGCCAAGTCATCTGGTATCAAAGCAGTGCCATATTTGCTGAGTCGACTAAACTTGGCATCATACTCGTCCACTGTTCTGTTCCCCTTCTCTAAGTGAAGAAACTGATCATACAAGGTGTCCCTGACAGTGTCCGGAAAGTACTTTCCCTCAAAGTACTCCAAGAACTGCTCCCAAGTCTGGTAAGTACCCAACTGGCGCTCCATGGATTCCCACCAGTGATGAGCATTACCATCCAGAAGCGTCCATACACCCGTCATCCATAGGTCCGTAGGTAACTGCGATGCCTCCAGTAGCTTCTGTGTGTGAGTGATCCAGTTGGTGGTCTCCTCCGGGCTCTCAGTGCCCTTGTACTGCCTTGCACCCATCTGAACAAAATCCTTTACTGATCCAACCTTAGCTTGAGGTGCTGGAGCTAGTGTTTGGGCTGGTACAGTAGCATGTGCAGCCATCCTCTCTAGTGCTGCCAAAAATTCTTGCCTCTGCTCGACTGCCTGCTGCCTCTGCTCGGCTGCCTGCTGCCTCTGTTCCTGTATCATCATCTGAAAGAATTGGAACATCTGCGCTTGGCCATCTTGCGGTACTGAGGCAGGTGGAAAGTTCCCAATAGGTGAAGCGGGAAGGTCAGATGGAACTGGGGTGTGAGTCTGTCCATCTGGCCCCGGAAGCCTCAGAATTGTTGGGGTCCCTCCTTGAGTCTGCCCATTGACTCCCGAAGTTGCGTCGCCATCGGCGGCAGTACGTCCATTCTGCAAATCCATCTCTCTGCAGTTGACGTACGAAACGATTAGAAAAAGTACAGAAATCAAACAGGATGCAAGTATTAAATAGGAAGGATGAATTTCAATCAAGCGTGGATGAGATCCTTATACTCTATTCCTATACGCAGGCTTGTTCGGTACAGTTCCGTAACCGAGACAATATATTCTTGACCTGCATGGGCCACCACAAAAACATGTCACGCCCCAGTCCCAAAATACGTAGGACTAGGAATACGTAACACGCCAGCCGTATGTATACGAACTCCAATATATGGAAACCATATACACACGTACGCTGTATATGAATATCCAATCCACAGTGGTAAATATATGTCACAACAAGTCACATGCAGTTCTATATCTCATCCACAGCACAAATGATAGAATAAAGGAAATCAATAACTGAATATCAAAGAAGTAGTCTCAAATAGTAATCTCAAAGTGCAATAGTCGGGTGGAGACAAATCCACTGCAAATCGACTATAATAAACTACTAAAGAGAGAAGAGAATAAACTCTAATATAAGAATAAATGTCTAGAAAAGAATAGCAACTAAAATCTCTAAACAGCTGCAATGAATCACATATAATCAGAAGGTAAGATCTCCTCAGGCTGATAGGTAGCGTCAGGTCCAGGTCCATACTCCTGCGGGTACTCCTGCTCACCTATATCTGGAAGGGACCAGGTCCTCAGAGGGATGTAACAAGATACAAAAAGCACATGCCAATAAAGTACTGAAAATAAACATCCATTGGGGTCGCCTAACCAACTATGTGAATGCAGTTAAGAACACCTTTCCCCACAAGTGAGCTATCTGGCTGAAAACTGGGATTGGCAATCTCGGAGAACCAGGGGCCTCAAAGGCATGTCGTCTTTTGAACGGCAGAGGCCCGCCAAGTAGTATAGGGGTCATCACCGCCCGTATCTCCAGCGGAGCTTCCGGGTTACAGAAGAAAAAGTGTAAAGGAGCCCAAATGCCTTACTTGTTGTTCTCCCCACCCAATGCTCTAAGCATGTCATGTCCATGACACGATAAACCTCTAATAACCGCCAGGTCTACTAGCATGCAAAGTTTTTATTGGCAGTTATCCCTATCCGTCGCACGACCTATACGTACCGGTGGCCAGCCGAGTACGCAAGTCCGTGTCCTACATGTGACTCACACTCGTGTAAGAATAGTGTCATGGCCAATGAAACATAAATGCCTCATGAAGATGGGGTAGTCTCATAAAATAGGTCTAATGCATATACATAAATAAAAATATAGTACGACGACACCGTCGTTGCACCCAAGTTTCCTTAGACGCACAGTTTATATAGCAGTTAAAATAAATGAACTAAATAAACAGAAAATAAACATGCATGTCTCATATGGAATGTAAATACAGTACAATGGCAAGGTATACTTGCCTGGCAAGAAATCTGTAAAGTGTACGTGCCCAAATATCAAGGACACTGAACCTGGAACTAAGGACTCCGAACAAACGTCTCCGGATGCTGAAATAAACGTCACCAACGTTTCCGGAATGAGCAAAATAGCTAAAAAGCACATCCCTTTCGTCCAATTTGGACACAGAGGCAAAATGGTAATTTCGGGTAAAAGTGGGGTCCACGTGTGGCCCACTTTGCACCGAAAAGCGTGCCAAGGGTAACAATCTCTAAATGGGACAAACTATAGGTCAAACAACTCTAGAAGTCAATACGAACCCAACGGTATGTCCAAATGTGGATTCCGATGAGCCGAACACTATTTTGTCCAAAAAGTCAACTGTGGGGCCCGCCAATTGGCGATTTGGTCAACCGTCTCAGAATCGCATGAAATTTGGGTCACAGGACCAGCGCGTTACCATGAGTCCAGTGGCGCAAGTTTCGTCGCAATCTGACAAGCGTGCACAAAATACGTGCGAGTTCCACAAAAGTTACGACACGAAATGTGTCCGCAGAAACGGCCTGATTCCGGCGCGTACACGCGTCCGAATCAGTCCCCACAAATTTTTACGTGTCCGGTTATGCTGCATGCACCATTGGGTACACTTGGCACACGACGGGGCGGTCCCGTTTGGCGGGGCGCACTCCGTTTTCCAACTTTTGGAAAACCAAAAAAAGTGGGTGTGCGCAGTTTTGTGACGAATATAACTATGTCCACAGCAACTATTAGCCTAGGGTTATTTTACAGAAATTAAACTAGGTCAGGTATTCTATAGGTATCAACAAGAATCACCGAATTCGGATCTCTGTGGTGGGAGATACGAACTCGGCAATACGGGTGGTCATTCTGGAATTCTGCGATTCCAGAATTCTGTCTGTCCGTCCCTTTTGGACGCTGATTTACACCTAGGGGCACACGTTTTCCGAGGTTGGCTATAAAACGAATATTGGAGAGGGTTGAGGGGAGATCATACCTATGAAAACGGAATAGCGTTTGGTCGAGCGAGTCGACGGAAAAATGCGCCGGAGTGAAGGTGCCTCGAGTGGGAAACTGCAGTTCGCGAGGTCGGCGTCGACGGAATGATTGGGTGGCTTTGTGGGGCTTCTCTGGCTGCGGTGACGGCTCTAGATGAGAAGAGGAAATTCTGGAACTATTAGGTTAGGGTTTTGGAGAGCTAATATATATATATATTATATATAATTAGGATAGAGGGAGAGAGGTTGGATGGTTGGATTCCGCGGGTGACTATCCGCTGAAGATAATTGGAGCGGGTTCCTATTGGGCGCTGAGGTGTCTGGTATTGCAGCAAGGGGCGGGTCCTGCGTAGGAGTGAAGTCGCTGAAGGGGGGTGCGGATCCTGGGAAACAAGTGGTTGAAGGGTGAATTGCAAGTAGTAGTAATTCTTACTTTTATTATTATTAAACTTAATAAATTCTTATTTAATTAATCTTATACTTTCTTTCCTTAAATATATATATATACATATATATATTTGCATATATATATATATATATATTCACACATAAGAAAATATATAGATTAGGGTATTGTACATTGTTAGGCTAGCAACTGCTCAAGGGGTCTCCTACATGGAATAAATTTTAAAAAATTCCTGATGGTCCCATAAGTCCTCTAAGTGCCCGAACACCTAACATAAAAATTATTAAAAATCTATTTCTCCTATTTAGCTCTAATTACTACAATTTAATTTAATAATTAATAAATAAATGGGTATATACGATTTTCTAGGAAGGGAGTTTTACAAGATATAAGTATTTATATTATATTCAGCCTTGATATGACAATACTCTCCCCACCCCATGTAATCTCACGTCACAGTTCCAGAATGTCACAGGTACAAGTCACGCAAGATTGAACTAATGCAATGAGTCAGGTTAAAATCTAAGCACGTAAACTGTAATGACATGAAAATGTAGCCTATACGGAATCACCAGGTATATCTCAGACAATTCCGTCACATGAAGAGTGTCAGGTGTCCTGGGTTGAGCAGTTAAACAAGTTCACATATGAAGCTACAGAAATCAAGTAAAATACTTTAACCAGAATTATCTGAGAATTTGGCAAGCTTTACTTTCCCACTGATGTATAACTAAGTCTAGGAGCTAGGTAGCAAAGCTGCAAGTTTTGGCAAGGTACACTTGCCTGTGGTTCCGGCTATGTTTGCAGTTCTGACTTCGGCGGAAATTGCAGACGGTACTCCGGTTGCTGAAACAAATATCACCATCAGATCCAGAAAATATCAATCATCAAGAAACGCCTATCCTTGAGTCCAATTTGGAGACAAGGGAAGAAACGGCAGTTTCGGGTCAAAACGGGGTCCACATGCGGGCCCGCTTTGCACCAAAAAATACGTCAGGGTCAACGGTCTCCAAATTCACCAAACTTAGTGTCAACAGGTCAGGAACGATGATACGAACCCAACGGAACTTCCAGAATTGGATTCCGATGAGCCGATCACAAAATTGCCCGTCGAGCGGGGCCTGTGGGGCCCACGACACGCGATTTCGTCAACGTTCTCAGAATCGAACCAAACTCGACCCACAGGACCAGCATATCGCTACGAGTCCGATGGCGTAAGTTTCGTCTCGATCCGACGTGTGTACACAAAGTTAGGTCGAATTGTAAAAAATGCGGATACGGAGCGATGTCCGCGGATAAGCGTTGATTCCGGTGTGCACGCACACCCGAATCAGCTTCCGCAAAATCTCACACGTCCGTATCGACGAGGCGCACGTATCTGTGAAGACCGCGCGCGACCAAGTTTTCCCGTTTTTCTTGTTTTTGGATCGCGGTGTGCGATCACCACAGGACGCGATGCCCCCGAACAGTTTATCCGGACACCGAGAGGGTCATACAGGCTTCGTAACGCAATTTGCAGAATCGAAAACGGAGCTACGAGCAAAAAGTTACACGCACCTGAAGGGGACCCGAAAACAGGGTCGAATCGTGTCCGACACGTGTCCAACTCGTGTCGGACACAGGGATCCGAATTAGGGTTAGGGTTAGGGTTTGGCTCAGGATCCGGCGAGGGGCGGCGCTGGGCGGCCGGGCTGCGGCGGAGGGGGCCGGGGCTCTGCGGCGAGGCGGCGCGGCGCTCGAGCGGAGGCGGCGGCGGCGAGCGGCGTCGACGGTGGCTCGTGCTGCTGCTGCTGGTGCTGCTCGTCGGGAAAGGAGGAGGAGGAGCGGCGTCCGGTGGCTCGGGGACGGTGCTGCGGGGGAGGAGATGGCGGCGGCGAGTGGTGGTTATGGCGGAGGGGCGCGGCGGAGGAGGGGGTAGCTGACGGTGGGGCTCGACGAGAGGGGGGTTTTATAGGGGTGGCCGGAGCTGTCGTGGCCGAGACGGGCGGGGAGGGGGGTGGTGGACGTGGGGGTGAGGGCCGGCCGGAGAGGGCGGAGGGCGCGGCGGAGGCGGCGCGCGACGCGGGACGGCTGGCCGGGTCGTGCAGCGTGGGGGGAAGACGGGTCGGACGGGTCGGGCGGCTGCGGGCAGACCCGACCCGACCCGGTGGGGAGCGGCTGGGTTTGGGTTCCGGCTGGGCCCAGTGGGCCGGGCCCAGTGGGCTGGGGTATTGGGTTGGGCCGGCCTGTTAGGGTTAAAAATAAAATAATAATAATAATAATATTAAAACCAGTAATTATTTAATAATTAAATAATTAATTAAATAATAAAATTTAGGTGCTTTAAAAATAGGTCCGGGGCTCGATAAATTCCAGAAAAATTATCCTAAGTCCAGTTTTTCATTTTACATCCAAAAATATTATTTTCATAATATTTTAATATCATTTATTATCAATTAAAAATCATTGAATAATTAAAACCCTGTTTTTAAATTACGGAAAAATCCTAGAAAATTCCAGAAAATTGTAAAAAATCCAGTTTTTTGAAATTTTGAAAAATTAGGGGGTTTACATATGTTGTTCTTATATGGTGTGTATCTGGTTCCTTTTTATATTCTATTTTGGCAGTAGATTTGATTCCATCTGACTGTCATTCTTAGATATATGTATTGAGATCTAGTTACATGGTTATTGGTTATTCATATTTGATTTCTGTGGATGAGATTTAGATTATACCCTGTGAATTGTGATAGTTTTACCACTTGTGAATTATTGTTCATTATACAGCGTACGCTCATATATATGGTTTCTATATATTGGAGTTGCCATATATACAGGCGGCTGGCATGCTTACGTGTCCTAGTCCTATGTATTTTGGGACTGGGGCGTGACATATTTTTAGTGGTGGCCCATGCAGGTCAGAGCATATTGTCTCGATTATGTTACTGTACCGAGCAAGCCTGCACCTAGGATTAGAACATAGGATCTCATCCATAATTGACTATGACTTATCTTTCTTCCAATCTGTCCTACTTACAAATTGCATCCTGCTTGATTCACGTGCTTTCTTGATAATTCTTTTAGTATAGCCCCTGCTAGAATATAGGAATCCCTGTTGATAGGCTGATTATTAGGGTAGTATTCCTATTAAGAACACAACTAGGGCATGGACGTATCATTAAGTTCAGATTACTTAATAAACCCTAGTCTTCCATATTACCTAATAAACCCTAGCATCACTACCTATAGAGTAACTTACCTTTATCCCTTGACGTAATTATGTATGACTTGAGTATAGTAAAAACACTACTAGGATTAGTCAGAAAAATTGACCATAGTGTTGACCCTATTCTTGAGAAACCCATAGAAATCTAAGGTTAAATACTATGACTAAACCTCATCCTATGTTGGATAACTAGAGTTGTACGCCAGAGACCCTTTACCCTTGTTAACGTAAAACCTATTTGACCGTTGTTGGCATAAGAACCAAACAACTTCCTAGTTGGCGTAAAAACCAAATGACTTTCTTGATTGGCGTAAAAGCCAAACTATGCATAAGATTGTCTCCTTTACGCCGCAGTAATGCCAACTGCTACCCACGATTCCTTAGTCTTCCTTGTCCTGCGTCATGCAAGCCACGTAGGTAACTGCCCTGCATAATCATGATCATTCTAGAATAAATAGATAACCAGCCTAGAGTAACCTGACTAGGCGTAGAATTTAAGGATAGGATGTGAGCAAAATTGTTACAGCCTTAGCTTTCTCCGGTGTTGAACCAATCTTGTGCATTAAATGCAGAGATACGCCTCGAGCCTGTGCAAAAAGAAACAGCTTTTGACAGGACATCTGGTTTTGTCTCACCTCGAGCGTAAATGACTTGTGTCCAATCAGTCACTAGACGATAACCTGGGTCCCCCGTGCTAAATCATTATCACAAACCGCCCACTCGATCGTTGCGCAAGTACTTTTTTCAGGTGTCAGGATTCACTAACTTGACTGACAAACTCATGAGTTTCTCGTACAACTTTACGCTACGACGAATGCTAGACTTTACACAGGAGATAGTTTTGCGCAGATTTTAGCGCAAAACCTTTATGCTCAGACTTTCACCCAGACTTTTACGCCCAGACTGTTACGCACAGACTTTTTACGCGGATAACTCTGAAGTCATGCGTTACGCCAAATTATTTTATCTCTGCTTTACACAGACAACCTCGAACCCCTACTTTACGCGGACTTTCTTGAAATCTCTGTTTTAGGCAGACAACCTATAATGTATATTAAGATTGTAGAACTTAGAAGGCCATACCTCTTTTGGGTCAACTAGCAACTTAGGAAGAAGTTAGAATATTAACTGTAGAGATTGTAGAGTCTTGTTTTTTTTTTGTGATTGTGAATTGTTTATAATTTCTCATATCATAATCTAGCGTACTTATATTTACTGTACTACCTTGACTTATACTGCTATTATAGCCTAGTTTTGCAAGCTTATTCTTTATCGAGCTTGTTCATGACACATGTGTTATTGGGGCCTGATCTACCCCACTAATACAATTGTCTATTCAGAATCAGTGTATTACGGTCTGATCAACCTTAGTGCATTTTGATTCACCCTTCACATAACTACTTTACGTGGATTGAGATAATTAGTAGACAGATGTACTTGCCCTCTAGATATGTCTGAGCATATCGTATCAGTTACGTAACTGTACTGATACGAGCATGTGAATAGGAATTACTAAAAATAATATTTTAATCCACAACTGTTTTGACAAATCCTATTGAATTCTTTAAACGCATTGATCCCCACACTCATAATCTATTACCTCCCCTTGAACTCTTGATTATTGTTTTCCGCCTTCCCTTATTTCGGAAAGACGAAACCTCGTCCTTAGTATAAATACGAAAGTGTATTGTTCTGTATTCTGTTTATTTCTTGGGTATTTACCAAACCCTATTATTAGATTAGATTGCAGTTATAAACGGTGCTATCTTTAAATATGACCTTCGCTACCTACCTACTTTCCTGGTACGTGCATCACTATGGCAGCATAAATTTTTTGCCTCGTAACTTTGTTCAAAGTGTTACAATGAAGGAATGTATCATTTTGTTGACAGGAGTCTAAATGGATTTTACCTGGATAAACAATTGATTGACTCCTGAATGGATAGCAGCACCTATGACTAGGTTGACTTTTTAGGATTAAAAATTCCTATGGACCAACGAGTGTCAAGCCGCTTTCGAGGAGTTGAAGAAGCGACTGACCACAACACCCGTATTGACTATTCCATCCGGATCAGGCGGTTGTGATCTACAGACGCATCAGGAAAAAGTTTGGGATGCGTATTAATACAGGATGGCAAGGTAATGGTATATGCATCTAGACAATTATGAGTACATGAGAAGAATTTGGAACTTACAACCGTCGTGATTACTCTGAAGATATAAAGACATTACTTATATGAGGCAAATCCTAAGATTGCACGGTATACCAGTCAGTATTTTACCAGACAAGGATTCACGTGACCAGAGTTGGTAGTCAACGCAGTAAAGGCAGTTAAGTAATACAAGGACACTTGCGCGCAGCACAAGACAGACAGAAATAGTGGACAGACGTCATCATCGTCCCTTGGAATTCAAAGAGGACGATCATGTCATCTCGAGGATATCACCTACTAGAGACACCATTCAATTCGGAGGACGCAGCAAGTTGAGGCCAAGTTATATTGGACCATTGACGTGCTAGAAAGAGTGGGAGTAGTGGCATATCGACTTGCGCTACCACTTTCACTTGAGGAAATACTTGATGTATTCCACGTGTCGTAACTCAGACAATATATGACAGACAGCAGTCATGTTCTCAACCATTCGGAGATCACCATTAGGCCGAGCTTGTCATATCAAGAGCAACCCGTGGGAATCCTTGATCATCGAGGAAAGGTATTAAGAAATTAGACTATTCCCTTGATCCACGTGGCATGGAAGTATGGCGCGCCAAGAGAATCTACTTGGAAGCGTGTGGACAACATGCGTAAACGTTTTTCGAACCTATTCGTAAACCAAGATATAAATTACTTTGTTAAATTATACCTTATGCCGTCTTTGACTTCTACCGTGGCTTAGTTTTAATTTCGAGGATGAAATTTTTATTAGTTGGGTAGATTGTAAACCCCCTCGACCAGATTTTAGTATTTTTAGGATTCTTTTAACAATTTAGGATTTATGGCAATATTTTAATTAATTTTTTTCTACATATCCTGTTGACTTGTGCACCTGTCCATCACCGAATTATTTGGAGCTTTACCTTGACTGTTATCCCCGAACAAAGTTCACATACCTGTCCTAGACATGTTAGACTATTTTCCTGAATTTTATGCAACTCTCAGATGCTTTATTTTGAGTCTCGTTTGAGACGCACAAATATCGTTACAAACGTCCGTATTTATTCCCTATTTAATTTTTTGCTCTATACCTATCTCTGTACCCCTAGGGATTTGAGGCCAACCTGCACCTGTTTTGCCCAAACAAAAATACGATAATATTCTACACTGAGTATACTACATTTAGTGTATTGACACCGTAGAAAAATTATGACCCTACCTGCCTCTAAATAATTAGAGAACACCGTACGCAGTATTTATTTATTAATAAATACGATGACCCGTATCACCCAGAAAACCAGGCCCAGTCCCTGCCCAGACTCACCCCCACCCCCTCGGGACCCTTACACAGCTTTTTCTTTCAATCCTGTGAATTTTAGAATTTTCAGGAATCGGGTGTTTTCCCAGACAATTTCGTAATTGCGCAAAACTAGAACTTTACGCAATTTATGAAATTACAGGGACTTTCCTACAAATTGCAGTACGAGGTGTCACCCCCTCACTGGCCGGTGAACCCGCACCGTCCATTCGGAGGCGGGACCCACCCGAAAATATCTCGAAAATATTTCGAAAATATCCTGAAAATATCTACAAAATATCTTATAAATATCTTTAGATATTTTATACATTAAATTAATATAATTTTCTATAAAAGAAAAATAAGAAAATAAAAAGAAAAACAAAAATCCTAAAACTCTACCCAGACCCAGCCCGCAGCCCCCCCCCCCGCCGGCGGCGAGCTCCCTCGCCGGAGTCGCCCCGCGACCTCCGCCACGCGGCGAGGTTTTTTCCCCCCGCTGGCCCCTCTCCTCCCCGAGCCTTCCCTCTCTCCCTCTTCTCCGACCCTCCCAGCGCCCGGCTCCACCCTCCCCGACCTCGTCGGAGCCCGACCTCCGCCCTCCCTCCCTCAGCCTCTTTCTCCCCGGCCCCCATCTCCACCACCACCCCCACCCGAGCCCTCTTCCCTCTTCTTCACCTCCTCCGCCCCCCCACCAGCTGAAACCCCCTCTCCTCAGCCCCTTTCTCCTCCGCCACTCCGGCGAACATGACCCCGCACCACCTCTCCTCTCTCCCCAGCCACTCCTCCACCCCGCCTTCCGCCACCCGACCCCGGCCAGCTCCAGTCCCCTCCAGACGCAGCAGCAGCTCCTCAGGCCGCCGCGCTCCCCAGACCTTGACGACACCCTCCCTCTTCCCAGAACCCGCTCGCCGCCACCCGGATCCGGTGACCTAGCCGCTGCCGTCAGGCCGCCCTCGATCCGTCCGTCGTCCACCCAGCCCCGTCAGCCCCTCCCCGGCCTCCCCTGACACTCAGCCTCCTCCGACTCTCTCTCCGGTGAACCAGAACCCTAGCCCTAGGGTGGACAGCACCCCGACACGTGTCGGACACGTGTTGGACACGAAGAATTCGCAGTTTCTGGAGCCCTGTTCAGGTACTCTTTTCTCTCTCCTCGTAATTCTGATTTCTGTTCCGTCAGTTGCGTCGTGTAGACTGTGTAACCATCTCGGTGCCCGTGCAACCCGCTCGGAGCATCGCGTCCTGTGGCGATCGCGAACTGGGATCCAAAAACAGGAAAAACAACGACCCGATTCACCCCGGAACTGAGTACGCCCTGCCAAACGGGACAACTTGGTCGCACGCAGTCTTTACCGAAACATGCGCGTCATTGATACGGACGTGCGAGATTTCGCAGAAGTTGATTTGGATGTGCGTGCACACCGAAATCAACGCGTATCCGTCGATACCGTCCCGTATCCGTCAGTTCTAGAACACGCTGCAACTTTATGTACACACGTCAGATCGAAACAAAACTTGCACCATCGGACTCGTAGCAATACGCTGGTCCTGTGAGCCAAGTTTGGTTCGATTCTGAGAACGTTGACAAAATCGCGTATCTTGGGCCCCACAGGCTCCACTTGACGGGCAATTTTGTGATCGGCACATCAGAATCTAGTTCTGGACATTCCGTTGGGTTCGTATCGATGTTCTGGACTTTTTGACACTAAGTTTGGCAAATTTGGAGACCTTTGATCCTGACACGTTTTTCGGTACAAAGCGGCCCACATGTGGACCCCGCTTTGACCGAAAACTGTCATTTTTGCCCCTGTGTCCAAATTGGACTTAAGGACAGGCATTTCTAGCTATTTGATATTTTCTGAGACTGTTAGTGATGTTTATTTCAGCATCCGGAGATATTTATTCTGAGGCCATAGTTTCTGACTTTTGGCACTTGATATCTGGACGTTATATTTTGTAGCTCTCTTGCCAGGCAAGTATACCTTGCCTTGTTGTACTGTTTAAATTCAGTTATTGTTAGTTACATGTTTATTTATTATATAAATGTGCGCGTCCGAGCAGACTCGGGTGCAGTTAACGAAGGCGTTGACGTTAGGATTTGTATCTGACCTAGTGTCTAGTAGACCCACCTAAAGTTGTGAAGTTATTGATATAACTTCCCAGGCCTTGACACGTATCATTACACGTCACAGAGTGAGTTCATGTAGGGACGCGTGCCTCATGCGCGACTGGCCATCAGTGTGAGCAACACGTGTAGCGGTATGTAGCTCAGTTGTTTATTTCATAGAGACTTGCATCATAGTATGAGATGTCCATGTCGTTTTCACGATTTGCACATCTACATTAGGCGGGAAAGACATCTAGTAGGCGTATGGGACACCCCCCCTGATATATACTCAAATTACCATGCTCGTCGGAGATGGGGATTACGGTATATATAGCGAGTTACCATGCTATTATGAGATGGAGAGTTGCAATATATTTCGAGTTACCATGCTCTTCGAAGATGGGGAGTTGCAATATATTTCAAGTTACCATGCTCTTATGAGATAGGGATAGCATCAATGCCCTTAAACGGGGGCATATGTGGCATATACTAGCCAGTCCCGACGATTGGTGAATTACGTCAGCATATGTCTGAGCCTACACATTCCCATGCGTACTACCAGGTCTTTAAATTGTATTCACTTAGATGGTTAGCACACCCCATTTATTTATTCAGTATTTACATTATGGCATATTATTTTTATGTATCTTGCTATGTCCCTCTGAGGACCTGGTCCCCTGCCAGGTGTATATGTTCTTGAGCATTCGCAGGAGAGCGGATCCAGGCATGTTACGTATATCCCGAGGAGGTCTTCTCTTCGAGCCTCGTGATTGTCATATGTTGTTCTTATATGGTGTGTATCTGGTTCCTTTTTATATTCTATTTCGGCAGTAGATTTGATTCCATCTGACTGTCATTCTTAGATATCTGTATTGAGATCCAGTTACATGGTTATTGGTTATTCATATTTGATTTATGTGGATGAGATTTAGATTATACCCTGTGAATTGTGATAGTTTTACCACTTGTGAATTATTGTTCATTATACAGCGTACGCTCGTATATATGGTTTCCATATATTGGAGTTGCCATATATACAGGCGGCTGGCATGCTTACGTGTCCTAGTCCTATGTATTTTGGGACTGGGGCGTGACAGTATCCATGATACATGGGTTGTAGAGTAGGTGTTAAGAGTGTTTAGTTGTGGGCAAGGGCAGTGAGTTGTGACTAGAGTGATAGGTATCTCATAAAGTATTTTGGGAAGTATCATGGAGTTATACCTGGATGTCAGAATATTTAGAAATGTATTGGGTAGTAGTTAGTATTATGAGGTATATGCTAGGTATTGAGATACTAATAGAGTATCAAAGTATATATATATATATATATATATATATATATATATATATATATATATATATATATATATATATATATGATACTTAGTATATATATTAACTAGAAACCTAGTTTAGCTAGGTATTGACCTAACATACTTAGCTTGACCTAGTATTGACCTAGAAACGGCCTAGAATACCATATTTAATGCAGTTTAGCTCATTCTCACTTTATTACACCCAATTTGACATGCCATTCATATATAGGTGTGTGCGACACCAACTCGGACACCGAGTGACATCTTTTGCTCAGGACCAGAGGCGAGTACATTCTCTGATAGTTTCTATTATTTGATTACTACTATAATTCAAGTATTTAGAAATATTACTTATGATTCTGGACACGATGGTACACGGATTTATATTGATTTTGGATAGACAGTCATGAGATGTTACCTTGATTATCGAGATGGTATCGAATACTGCTCCTTGTTGGTATTGGATAACATTGGATATTATAGGTTAAATATTGGATACATTGGCTAGTAATGTGTCATGGTTGGATCCATCGTATCAGTCGGGGCGGGAGAATGCTAATTAAATATGTGATCAAGAACTATCGACAAGTAGTGTAATCATTGGCTACTAACTAATCATATACTATACGTATGATTGAGTTAGCTCTTCTTAGTGTAATAATTGAATATCTCAAGCTGATCACATATCTAGTTAGTATCTCAAAACACATAATATATTGTATACTCTATTTCAGTTCATAGATTATCTTGTTCTGTTCCTGACATTATAGTTCCTCTCTTTCATTATTGTACGTATTGATTTATATTTCTGTTGCTAGTATTGCCTGATCCTTCATTGTTCTTAAATCATCAGTTATATTCTCATCGTATATAGCATCCTCTATTTTACTGTTTTATAGTTTTTGATCGGAACTGCTAATGGGTTATACTTCGCTCAAATCCTGACTGGATATATTTTTTATACGACGACTTAGAGGACTGGTGTCCCATACACTATGGACCACAAGGGGGGATAGCAACCATGGACCCTGACACTCAGGAGTGATTGCCGGAAGAACTAGCCGGAATCACTAGTTATCATAGTTAGTTTTTTTAGCATTTTGGTACCAGATTTATTTTCGACTTATATTTGAAACTTGGATATTGTTTCTATTTGTTATTGTTGTTATTATTTAGACTTCATAGTTATGTTAGACTTCTTTGATATCTTATCGTGCTATAGTTTTGTGATTGAGTATTATTTTGCATTAATTATATTGTTATCCTTCTGGGAGTTGAGATATTATTGACAGATTTATACATTACAGTGAGAGAATTAGATTAGTATAGTCGACCTAGACAACGTTCTACCGCCGTTGCTGCGGCTTAGGCTGGACGTACCCATGTACTCATGCCCCTTCACCGAGTGCGGGTTGTGACAGTAATTACAAGTCCTAATTACTAACAAGATACAATAACTGAGAATTTCTATAGTTGCATGTCCTGCAGTCTATCCAAGCTATCCGGACCATAAAATAATCAAAGATGTACTAGTGTCCCACTCAACGGTGTGCTAGAAATATGCCATACTCGACAACATGCTACATATCTTTTCTAGCTAACGTCAAGATAACGGGACTGCATGCAACATAGAGATTCTTCCCTCCTGATGTTCTATTCATTTAAAAATAGTCATTAATCCTTAGCATTTTGTTTCAGAATTCTGGGTGTGGCATTCCGTAGAATCCATTCTAGACATGATGCTCCCCATAGGGCTAGACAAGACAAGACAATGTTTGACGGTTACAAGCACATGTTAAAACAAGCCACAACAGGGGAATATACAAATAATAAGACAAGAATGTGATACTAACGAGCCACTATAAGGCATGTACTAGGCATGTATATAATGGGTAGGTAGCCCAAACTATATCGAATAAAGAGTATAGACAGATGTATAATTGGTAGGTGTCCCCAAAGTTATACACGACATGTGTATAATGGGTAGGTGGCCCCAAAACTATATATGATGTCGAGACTGGGTATAATGAGTAGGTGTCCCAAACTATACATGAAGCCGAGACTGGGTATGCAAACATAATAAACAGGTAGAGCCAAAAAAATATCACGGGAAAATATATACAAGCAATATGTGCATAGGCCCCAAGCGAAGAGTAATAAAAAAGTACAATGGAAAAATAAAACATATGCAAGAGAGAACAAAACAGGTATACCGTCGGTATAATACAGTATACCATCGGTATGCTGTCCAAGACCAAACTAGAAAGGCAGAAAAAACAAGTCTGGGCAATCGGTATACTATCGGTATACTCCAGTATACCACCGATATGCCGAACAAGAGAGAGCAAAATCACAGCAGGTTTTCGATTCCAACAAATCGGTATACCGTCGGTATGCCAGTTCTCATAGACAATCTTAGAAAAAGTCAAAGGAGGATGGACTTTCGGAATCAAAATCATGTTCCAAAACTTAACAGAAATTGGTCTAGCAAGATATTAAGTCTAATGGTAAGTCTTATTTAGCATATATACTAAGTCTCATGGCAATCACTTCGGTTATCATTTTTGAAACCGAGTTACCTAACCAGTAAATATCAGGATTTCTATCAAAAAAAGTCAAAATCAAGCTCAAAATAAATTCTGAAATATGTACAGGGATGGAAATTACTAGGAAAAACATATTTAACAAAACCACTAACATAAAATTCTAAGCATAAACTACCAAGGAAATTGAAAACTGCAGTAAAGTAAAGTCATTCAAGATTTTGGCAAGATGTACTTATCTCTAGTCAAGCTCTCAGCCTTAATCTTCAACTCCGCCACAAAGAGGGGTTCAGAAACCACACTCTAAGGCCTCAAGACCAAGCTCCTAGCTCTCATGAGAAAATAAGAGAAAATGAAGAAGTGAAGAAAGAAAGAAAAGAGAGAGGAGAGAGAAAAATAATTCATATATATATATAAGAGGTGATTTAATCGTGACTGTCCGATCTGCATCGTAAGCGATCCACGTCACGAGTTAAATCAATCTTGACCACTCAAAATAAAACTAAGAAACCAATGCATAATAGAAAGTATCGAACACTATTCACAAAAATATCTCAAAAGCGAAATAAATATCTGTCAAACGGTATTCCAGTCAGGTAGTAAAGTTCCAATTCTGAGAAAATTCCAAGATTTCATGTGATCTAATAAAATACAGTACATATAAATATAAAATACATATCCATATACCAATACAGATACTGTGAGACGGATCTCACAATATGGTGGCTCTTGCATACATGTATTTCATCTTAGGAGCTGTCGGCATTTCAGATAAGTCCAAAACTTCGATTAATGTCAAATATCTACTGAATTTTTTTGACGTCGATACAGTGGGAAAAATTTCTTGGAAAAGCGATATACTAGCATACCTTTACCACGAGCTTGGTGCAGCGACGACTAAATGGCATACTATGCTAATGTCGGACATCCTACGTTGTTGAACCCTGACAAACTAAGACCCGATGTTATAGGAGTACTAGCGCCTCTTTCCGCCAAACACGTCTTGTACGTTGCATTGATGAAGATGGTAAGGAAATAATTTATAGACTTGAAAGATTTGTAAATGTTTACAAACTAACTTAATTTTTGTCGTGTCATGAGCAAATAACAAAGGGGTTGAAAAAAGTCTCCTACGGCGCAATGACAAAAACTACATTGAAATCAATGAGGAGTTGCAGAACATCGACAACTCTATAAATTTTCCCTTCCTGAAAAATAGATAGCAGCGTATGAAGAGGCAAAATGATAAGTAGTGTTGTTTCTTTGACATATGTAGTTCTGGATGTTGTAAACTTTGTTGACTTCATGGCAAACTTTGTTGGTATCAATATGTTTTGGATATTGTAATTTTGGTTGATACTTTTGGACTATGAGTTTTTGTTGGCAACCTAACTTGTGTGGCATGGTGTACCTCTTGTGATTCTATGATGTTTTGTGAGAGTTTCTGTTTATGAAACTTCTGTGGCATCTATAATATGTGTTTCTATGGTATTTTGAGATATTTGTGAAACTGTGTTGCTCTAACGTATAATTATGTCATTCCTGCCAAAATTATTCTAGAATACAGTCAATTTGGATTGTCATAATTTAGGACTGTAAACAAACTTGACAGTCCTAAATTATGATAGGACTGTCAGCTAGTTGACAGTCCTAATTGGAATTCACTGTCAGTATATATTGGCACAATTCCTTTAGGACTGTCAACAACCTCTTATAGGACTGTCAACTTGTTGACAATTCTACATGATAGTAAGATTGTGAACTTTGTTGACAGTCCTAAAATAGTGGAGGTAAAAAATATGTAACTCCTCCTCCCTAGAAACTCACTAAATAATTTTTCAGCGCTTGAAATAGAAATTTTGTATTTCTCTTAGTAAATATTCATAATTGTTAATTATATATTACTTAGTACATATTTTGTAATATTCCTATATATATTATTGGGTGTATTATTTGTGCAGCCCATCGATCAGCCATTCACCCAACCTAACCCAATAGCCAACCCAAATGATAAAACCAAGCCCATAACACTTAAACCAAACCGGCCCAACCATTGAGACAGCCCGAAACCAATTCAGGTCCAACCCATGCTTATAAGCCAAAATTCATGGCAGTGCACCGAAACCCGTCCGAACGAGTTTAAACCCAAACTGTTCAGATCCAAAACCCGATCATCAAAACAATGGGCTATTCTTTCCTCAGCCAGGAAACCAGCAGATGCGCTGTTCTTCTTCTTCTTCTTCTTCTTCTTCTTCTCTAAATCAAGAAGCCTCCACCTCACCGCCTCTCTACCGCCCAACCACCAGACGATTCCCGTACCTTCCCGAACACTCCAGAACCCGCGATCTCCACCGCCTATTCACCGCCACCACCTTAATCCCGCTAGCCATCGCCTATAAAAAGCCTCAATCGCCCTCTGCTTCTCCACCACCGCTCCGGCGGCGAAGCCCCGCAACATTCATCATTTTTCCAAACCCCTCCCTCGCCTTTCTTCTTCCTCCTCCACGGGTGAGATTATCCTCCGCCGGTGGGCGCCTAGCTCCGCCGCCCTGACGTGGAGACCGATGCTCGTCTCCGGCCAGTTTTGTCGGCGCATCCGGTGATCGGCCGCGCGGAGCTCGACGAAGGCGAGCTCGTTCGAGCACATGCGGATCTGACTCCAAGCCGATGATATCCTCCGCCTGCGGTCATTCATCTCCGCCAAGATCTGCAGCGGTGATCGGAGCTCCGCCAAGATCTGCAGCGGTGATCGGCTACTCCGATCAATCCTCCCGTGGATCGAGGTCGATCAAACTCGGCTTCGATCATTACTCCAGCGGTCCGACCATCTTCTTCAGTGACGACTTGTCTCAGTAAATTCTTCGACTCTGATTCTTGCTTTTTAGACTTCTTTCCTTGATCAATCCATTGTTCTTCTTTGAAGTTCTGTTTCGATCCAGGGAGCGGCGGATTCCGGCGAGATCCATCTGGTCGTCGTCAATCGACGTGGCAGAGGTTCTTGAAGAACCATTGGACTCGACAAGACAAGTTCAAACTCGTAAGTTGATTTAAATCCCCTCTTTTCTTCTTCAATTTTGATCGTTGAGAATAAATAGATTTGCTAAAAATCCTTCGTTGTCCGATGAGATTACTCAGCGAGGTTTATGTTCTCTGCTTGAGGATTTTGTGTAATCATGAGTGTCGTGGTGGCCTAGACTTACCATCTGTAAAGCACAGGTGAGTGAATCCCTGAGCCTTTGGTTCCAGAAAATTTTATATTAAATTTATGGTAACGTAATAATTTAGCAAAATTTTGAAAGCAAGACACAATCCGTCATGTTGTAAACGTAGGCAATTTTTTTTCTTCTTTAAAGTGGAGCTCACAAGTCAATTTTTGCCAACACAGTTGGCTGAAATTGGCCCTCCCTCCAATTTTAATAAACTGTATTGGCGGAAATTGGGTGTGGGGGCCCACGGTTAATTTGATTGGTTCGGTTCGATTTGTTTGGTTTGATGAATTTGTTTCATTGGTTTATTTTAATTAGTTTTGTTTTTGTTTTATTTATTTAGTTTTGTTTTGTAATTAGATTAAGAAAATTTAATTTAACAAAATAAAATTAAAATAAATTAATTAGAAATAAAGATTTAGAAATTTTTTTTTTGAAATTAGTTTTCAGAGCATTAAAATTTGTATAAATTCTATCTAAAGCATAAAAGTTTAAAAATTACGAAAACACATCAATTGGACGTTTATATTTTTAAATATTATATTTCTATCGTTAATTTTTTCGCCGTTAACAGACTTTAAAAATAATAATAATAAAAATCTGCCGTAAGAATATTATGTCTGCCGTCGAGTATACTTCGAACGGTCATAACTACTTGTTTTATAACCGTTTTTCGTTAAACAATAAGTCGATTTGTATGTTTTCGACGAGAGTAACACAAATCGTGTAGAAAAAAAAATTTAGCCGGAGCAAGACGCACATGTTACAGGCAAAAATATAAAATTTAAAACTTTAAAACTTTAAAGTATCATAACTTTTGACTGGAAGATCGAAACAAGCTGCAGTTTGTACCAAAATTACCATATCAAAAAGTACTACGGGATAAACCGTTTCACCATTTTACGGACTTCCTAAATTTTCAGAATCGTAAAAAAACGATGTTTTGACCTCTAAATTTTATTTTTGGTCTTTTTTTTCGAATATTTAAAATTTACTGTAGCGAAATTAATATATATTGGTTGTGGGGGTCCACGAATTTAAAACGATGTTTCGACCTACAAAAAAAAAATTAGATTAATTTAAATTAATTGTTTTATGTAAAAAAAACTATTAAAATAAAACAAATAATTAAACCAAAGGAATCAAAACAAACCAACCCAAACCACTCAACCGAACCCGTGGGCCACACACCCAATTTTCGCCAACTAGGCAGAAATTGGGTGTGTGGCCCACGGGTGCTTTGGGTTGGTTTGTTTTGGTTCTTTTGGTTTAATTATTTGGTTTGTTTGGTTTAATTATTTGGTTTGTTTTATTATTTTTTTGAATTATGTTTAGATTTTTTTTCTATTTAGTTTTGTTTTTTATTTTGTTTTTTTTATTTAGTTTTGTTTTGAGTTTTGGTTTGTTTTTTATTTGGGTTCGAAATATGAATTTTGGTTTGATTTAATTTTTATTTGGAGGAGACAAACCATTAAAATAAACTAAACCATTAAAATAAACATAAAATTAGACCAGACAAATAAATACTAGTTTTTATTTTATTTTATTCTTCTTTATTTACTTTTTTTTATCAAACATTGCAATAACCTTTTTTTTTTCTTTCTTTAAGTAATATTTTTTTTTACAATTTTCTAAATAAATAAAACCATTTTTAAAAAAAAAATTCTAATGTTTCTTTACAGCTAATTTATTTCAATTTTATTTCATTAATTATAAAACAAAATAAAATAAATTTTCTTAAATCTAATTACAAAACTAAATAAGTAAAAAAAAACAAAACTAATTAAAACAAATCAAACAAACCCATCCAAACAAACCGAACCGAACCAATCAAATTAATCCGTGGGCTCCCACACTCAATTTTTGCCAACACAGTTGGCTGAAATTGGGGGGACCAATTTCAGCCAACAGTGTTGGTGAAAATTGGCTTGTGGGTCCCATTTAATTTTTTTTTTCTGCCTACGTACAGCAGTTGTGTTTTCCGCCAACACTATTGGCGGACTGTCTTTTTTTTAAAATTTTGCAAACTTATTTCGTTTGCATGAATTTAATATAAAAAAATTTTGCTACAGTAAATTTTTTGTTTCTAAATTCACAGTAAATCTAATATTGACTGTAGCTTCCGATTCTTAATTTTTCCGTCTATCGAATAGTTCTTTGGGTAGATCCTAGTTAATCTTGATCGGAAAATGTTCCAGATTAATCTCCATGGAGAGACGAGTGTGTATCAATAATCTGGTAGAATTTTATTTCTGGATTGAACTCTGTTAGTTAGTTGGGTTTGAGTTTTGTGATCTGAAGTTTAGACGGGGAAATTCTTTGAGGTCAATTAAGAGAGTTTCTAGGATTGAGTAGAGACTAGGGAGTATTTGTTAGTTTATAAAATAGGCCAAGCACTGTTCGGTTTAGTAAAAATGGTTTATTAAGGCTCTTGATAAAGGCACTACAAAAATGACTTAAGGCAGTCCAAATTTTTACCATTGATAATTATAAGTTTACCACTTCCAAAAATTACTCACCGGGTTGTTCACTTCTAATTAATTTTTTTTTCATAATCAGGACTATCAAAATTTTGTGGTAGAACTGTCAAAATTTTGACAGTCAAAAAAATATGTTAATTTTTTAGGACTGTCAAAATTTTGACAGTCCGGAGGGAAGGGCTACGCGAGATGACACGAGAACGGGACTGCGTAGAGGCCGGAAGGGGACGAGGCGGAGGAGCGGGAGGAGGAGGAGGCGGCGGCGGCGGGAGGCGGGGGAGGAGGCGCGCGCGCGGGGGAGCGAAGCGTAGGGGCACGCGCTCGCCTCCGATGTTGCTGCCGCTTCTGCTGTTGTTGCCGTCGCTGCCGGCGCGAGGCGTAGCCGCAGTCCCCCAGGAGGCGTAGCCGCAGTCCCCCGCGAGGCGTAGCCGCAGCCTCCCGCACGCTGCTTCTTCTTCTTCTTCTTCTTCTTCTTCATCGCCTTCGTGACGGAGCCGACGGGAAGGTGCTTGAGGTGCGGCTCGACGGCGGCAACGCGGTCGATGGCGAGGTCGACGACGTGGAGAGGCGAAAAATCGCGAGAGGAGGAGAGGTCGGAGGGGAGGGGGGTGGAGGAGGAGCAGGAGAAGGGAGATGAAGAGGGTGGGTAGCCCTAGTGAATTTTGTGCTAGTCTGAGTAAAAAAAATTCTAACTGGACTAGCACAAATACTGGACTAGTCCTGAGTCATTGTTGTAGTGCCTTTATCAAGTGCTTTTATTAAAGACTGTTAACAAATTTTAGTTATTGAGCCCAATAGTACATTTAAGTCGAAATACGACTAGTAAGTAAAGGAAATGAATAAAAGTTCTGCTAGAAATAAATTTTTAGTATCAAGTCAAGAATGAAGGGCTAGTTTGTAAATTAAGAGTTGGTTAGCATCGAGAAATTTGTTAGAATTGGTTAAGGAAATAAAGAGTTTTGTCTAAAACAGTCTATTTTGATTAGATTCTACGAAAATTTTGCTGAGAGCATTAAACTATAAAATATTTACAATAAAAGTAATATTTTTTCAAAATTTACAATCAGAGCATCAAAACGTCATTTCTAAGGACGTTTTATGTTTTTCGTTAACTCTCCGTTAACGACGAGAAGAAAGAAAAAAATATATTATAACAGGAAAAATGTCCTTCCTAGGAGCGTTTATCCACTCTCTCTCCTCTCTCCTCTCTCCTTTCCGCTTTCCTTCTCTCTCCTCTCCGCTTTCCTCTCCTCTCCTTTCTCCTCATCTCGCTCCCCTCTCTCTCTCTCTCTTCTCCTCTCTTTTTCGCTCCCCTCGTCTCCTCTCCTCTCCTCTCTTCCCCTCTCTGTCCTCTCCTCTCCCTCTCCTCTCCTCTCCTCTCCTCTCTCATATCCGCTCTCCTCTCCTCTCTCCTCTCTCCTCCCCGCTCTCCTCCTCTCCCGCTCCCCTCTTTCTCTCTTCTCTCCTCTTTGTCCTCTCCCTCTCATCTCCTCTCCTCTCCTCTCCGTCCACTCTCTCTCTCTCCTCTCTCTTCTCTGTTTCCGTGCCAACTTTCTTCTTTCCTTTCCTCTTTTTCCTCGTTTTCTTTTGTCATATTCCTGCTGGTTACCACACCCCCCTCTTTTTCTTTTGTTTTTTTCTTTTGTCATATTCCTGCTCGTGACCACATCCCCCTCTTTTTCTTTTGTCATATTCTTGCTCGTGACCACATCCCAAGTTCTTTTTATGTTTTTCTCTTGTCCTCTTCTCTCCCTCTCACAAATGTTCTGACACTTGTCCTCTTCTTTCCATGACTCTCCCTACCTAACCCATGACTCTCCCTCACTCTAACCCTTCTCTCCATGAGCCCGTGACTCTCCTTCTCTCTAACCCGTGAACATTCTCCTCACCTATAAGAATGAGAAATCAGTTCACAGAATGAGAAGAATGAAAAAATTGTGAGAGTTTCTCCAGTGAAAACACTTAATAGGAGAAGCTGCTGAAGAGTTGAAGAGTCAAGAGTTTAAGAGTTCATAAATACAAATGGCTTCTCAAAATGACGGACGCATACCCGGTGGACCTACAACTCCGGTCATTGAACGTGAACGAGAGTCTCACATTTCTAGTCTGGTTTTCGCAGGACCGTTAATGTAATTTTTAGATAATTAATATTATTGTTGTTAAGCGTATTATATTGTACTAACGATATATATATATATATATAGCGTTATGATTATCCAGATGTAAAATTACGAGAGCATGGTGAGTGGCGGTCATCATGGGAGTTGACTGAAGACCAAAAGATCTTGGTGGAGGCTTTTGGTTTTCACTTTGTTGACGTTATACGAATGAAGCGTCACGATAGAGACATGATATTAAGTATCGTTGAGCGATGGTGGTCAACACGCAACACATTTCAGTTACCCTTCGGGGAGATGACGATCACATTAGCGGATGTGGCTCAGATTCTAGGATTACCTATCGAGGCTAATCATATATATTTCGACGAAAAATTGGAAGCAAACATCTCATTAGAGAATACCTCGGTGTGGAGCCCCCCTCTGACATGGGACAAACCAGCACTGTCAAACTCACTTGGCTCCGGTCTACTTTCATGCATGTTGATCATATCGGCTCTACAATAGTTCATGTCGATAATTTGCTGGTAATTATTTACATGTATTAATTATTGTTAATATTTATTTAATATAAATTGTATGAATATTCAATTATATTTTCAGGTGATATGTTGCACCAGAGCTTACTTACTGGAGTCCATTTTTGTTCACCCACAAATACTAGGGTGTTTGTTCACCCTCCAATAGAAAATGCACACGTGGCATTTTCATCTAAACAAAACCATCTTGCAAGTGGTTTTGTTCACCAACAAGATGGTTTTGACTTTGAAAATGCCACGTGTACATTTTCTATTGGAGGGTGAACAAACACCCTAGTATTTGTGGGTGAACAAAAATGGAATCTACTTACTGTGTCTATGCGGTGTTTTTTTATTCCCCGGCGCTACGGAAAATATGGTTAACGTGCGACTGCTTCCATTTTTGGCGGACATCCATTCCTACACAAAACACGCATGGGGTGAAGCAGTGTTAGCAAATTTATACCGCTCTATGACGTCTTTTGTGAGTAAGATATCACAGGGTAGAACAACCAAAAATATAAGTGGATGTCTAACACTTATACATGTATGAATAAAAATGAATTATATATGTTATATTTATTTGGATTTTATTTGTGTTCTTCTTTGTAGTTCTGGTGTTACGATCACTTCGAGATTGGTAGACCAGTTAGTATATATAGCGCTGAACAAACAGTATGGCCAGCAGGCATTCGCTGGATTACTGGAAATACAGATTATGTGCATTGTATAACCAAAGTTTACCGGCATCGATTTGACAAATTAACCGCCTATAAGGTTAGTATATAATTACTAAATTAAAATTTTAAAATATATTGTTGTGGCTACCATTTATTACTTGTTGAATGTCAAATAGGTTGTTTGGCAACCTCTAAGTGTGGTGCAAGAAGTGAGAGATGGTCAACGTGTCCGCAGTCTCCACAGGTATTATATCATGTACAACGGATCTATCATGTTTCATCTAGCGGATCGTGTTATGAGACAGTTCAGACTGAAACAGATGATACCCCTGGAGCCTTTGGCTTCTAGCAGTACAAAATCAAATATGGAAGAGTGGGTTCGTACATATAATACTCAACGGGTTCGTATTATGCCAACATAAGGTTGTGACTTGCCAGCGTAAGGCTGCGAAGTGCCCTTGTAAGCTTGGGATGTTCCCTCACCAACCTGTAAAATTCGTGCCTCTGTATTTCTCGAACCAGCTCCTCGATCACGTGTCCTACGAGGACGTCTGCCTCTGTCTCACGAAGCCTACCGGATGTCTGTCTGGTATATCGAGTGAAGTAAAACGGGGACTCAGTGGTGCGCGGAGATATTGTACAATCGACCCTAAAAAATTTTCTGGATCTCTTTCGGGGTCCTCAGCTATATCAGCCAGTGTCTCCGCCTAAATATTTAAATCCACACTCAATGAATATAAAGTAACATATATAAAAATGATAGTTTATGCAAATAAGAACACATACCACTAGAGCATCGCGTGCCCTCCTATCACGCAAGCGCAGATCGTCTAAAGCTCGTGGCTGGAATCGAGCTTTTTCAAATTGATACATCATATTTTGCACTAGCGGACATCCATACCAACGTAGAAAATCGGCAGTACCCTCCACTGTAAAATGTTAACACAAAAGGATATGTAAGATCTAATACCGTATAATTTATTTGAAATATCCCTTAACTTACAATCTGCTACCGATGTCATCAATTCGGACATGTGTTCCACGCTATGCGTGATAAATCTGGAATGCCAACCAATCATATATGTACGAACTCGCTCTTCCATATTTGATTTTGTACTGCTAGAAGCCAAAGGCTCCAGAGTATTATCTGTTTCAGTCCGAACTGTCGCATAACACGATCCGCTGGATGAAACATGATGGATCCATTGTACATGATATAATACCTATGGAGACTGCAGACACGTTGACCATCTCTCACTTCTTGTACCACACTTAGAGGTTGCCAAACAACCTATTTGACATTCAACAAGTAATAAATTAGCCACAACAATATATTTTAAAATTTTAATTTAGTAATTATATACTAACCTCATAGGCGGTTAATGTGTCAAATTGATGCCGGTAAAGAGATACCACTTTGGTCATACAATCACATAATCTGTATTTCCAGTAATCCAACGAATGTCTGCTGGCCATACTGTTTGTTCAGCGCTATATATACTAACTGGTCTACCAATCTCGAAGTGATCGTAACACCAGAACTACAAAGAACAACACAAATAAGATCCAAATAAATATAACATATATTATTCATTTTTATTCATACCTGTATAAGTGTTAGACATCCACTTATATTTTTGGTTGTTCTATCCTGTAATACCTTACTCACAAAAGACGTCATAGAGCAGTATAAATTTGCTAACACTGCTTCACCCCATGCGTATTTTGTGTAGGAATGGATGTCCGCAAAAAATGGAAGCAGTCGCACATTGACCATATTTTTCGTAGCGTCGGGGAATAAAAAAGCACCGCATAGACACAACAAGTAAGCGCTAGTGCAAAATATCACCTGAAAATATAATTGAATATTCATACCATTTATATTAAATAAATATTAACAATAATTAATACATGTAAATAATTACCCGCGAATTATCGACATGAACTGTTGTAGAGCCGACATGATCAACATGCATGAAAGTAGACCGGAGCCAAGTGAGTTTGACAGTCTGGTTTGTCCCATGTCAGAGGGGGGCTCCACACCGAGGTATTCTCTAATGAGATGTTTTGCTTCCAATTTTTCGTCGAAATATATATGATTAGCCTCGATAGGTAATCCTAGAACCTTTGCCACATCTGCTAATGTGATCGTCATCTCCCCGAAGGGTAACTGAAATGTGTTGCGTGTTGGGCACCATCGCTCAACGATACTTAATATCAGGTCTCTATCGTGACGCTTCATTCGTATAGCGTCAATAAAGTGAAAACCAAAAGCCTCCACCAAAACCTTTTGGTCTTCAGTCAACTCCCATGATGACCGCCACTCACCATGCTCTCTTAATTTTACATCTGGATAATCATAACGCGATATATATATATATATATATATATATATATATATATATATATATATATAGCGTTAGTACAATATAATACGCTTAACAACAATAATATTAATTATCTAAAAATTATATTATCGGTCCTGCAAAAACCAGACTAGAAATGTGGGACTCTCGTTCACGTTCAATGGCCGGAGTTGTGGGTCCACCGGGTATGCGTCCGTCATTTTGAGAAGCCATCTGTATTTATGAACTCTTCAACTCTTCAACTCTTCAGCAGCTTCTCCTATTGAGTGTTTTCACTGGAGAAACTCTCACAAATTTTTTCATTCTTCTCATTCTGTGAACTGATTTTTTATTCTTATAGATGAGGAGAATGTTCACGGGTTAGAGAGAAGGAGAGTCACGGGCTCATGGAGAGAAGGGTTAGAGAGGGAGAGTCACGGGTTAGGGAGGGAGAGTCATGGAGAGAAGAGGACAAGTGTCAGAACATTTGTGAGAGGGAGAGAAGAGGACAAGAGAAAAACATAAAAAGAACTTGGGATGTGGTCACGAGCAGGAATATAACAAAAGAAAAAGAGGGGGATGTGGTCACGAGCAGGAATATGACAAAAGAAAAAAACAAAAGAAAAAGAGGGGGATGTGGTAACCAGCAGGAATATGACAAAAGAAAAAGAGGGAAAAGAGGAAAGGAAAGAAGAAAGTTGGCACGGGAACAGAGAAGAGAGAGGAGAGGAGAGGAGAGGAGAGGAGAGAGAGAGAGAGAGAGGAGAGGAGAGGAGAGGAGAGAGAGAGTGGACGGAGAGGAGAGGAGAGGAGATGAGAGGAGAGGACAGAGAGGAGAAGAGAGAGAGAGAGAGAGGAGAGCGGAGAGGAGAGGCGAGGGAGAGGAGAGGACAGTGAGGAGGAGAGGAGACGAGGGGAGCAGGAAAGAGAGGAGAAGAGAGAGAGAGAGAGAGAGAGAGAGAGAGAAAGGGGAGCGGGATGAGGAGAGAGGAGAGGAGGGGAGCGGAGAGGAGAGAGAAGGAAAGCAGAGAGGAGAGAGGAGAGAGTGGGAAAACGTCCCTAGGAAGGACATTTTTTCTAGGAAAAATGTCCTTCCAAAGGGCGTTTCCCTGTTATAATATATATATATATATATATATATATATATATATATATATATATATTTTCTTTCTTTCTTCTAACGAAAAGCATAAAATGTCCTTAGAAAGGGCGTTTTGATGCTCTGATTGTAAATTTTGAAAAAATGTTCCTTTTATTGTAAATATTTCATAGTTTCATGCTCTCAGCGAAATTTTTCGTAAAATATATACAGACATGAAATTTCAATTAGGACTCCTAACATCTTATAGGACTGTCAACATGTTGATAGTCTTAAATGAAGTTAGGACTTTCAACTTTGTTGACAGTCCTAAAGTAGTGGGAGTAAAAATAAATATAGACAAGGAATTTCAATTAGGACTGTCGTAACCTCATGTAGGACCGGTTGACAGTCCTAAAGTAGTAGGGGTAAAATATGTACAGATAAGGAATTTTAATTATGACTATCAACAAACTTGACAGTCCTAACCTCTTATAGGACTGTCAACATGTTGACAGTCCTATAGGATACACTGATACTATGATTTTTTCACTAAATACACTGATACCTTGGAAATTTCATATGGATAATTCATTGATATAACTCACTGTATACAAAAGTGGTTCAACATTATACAAAATGATACAAAATTATACTTGAACCAAACTGATACAAAATTATACAAAAGTGTAAAATATAAATAGCCCACTCCTATCAGTCGATTTGAACATCGAAGTGGCCAAAGGGCATGTCTCTGGGCTCCTCCATCTTCAACAACTTCTTATAGAGATATATTTTATACATAAAAGGTGTCGTCCAGGCGATTGTTGCGTCCGGTGCATGTATATACCAAACTGCTGAAGGTGGAGGAATAGGAGAATGACCGATCAACCTTGGTATGACAAAGTGGTTCCTGATATGTCCTATAGTACATAGGTTGGATAGTCTATGCTCAGTCGGCAGAGCGCACATCGGAAAGAAAGTATTGTCAATATTCTCCGAAATAAGTACAATTGGTATCTTATACCTATTAGCAAATAAATATGCAGTGGTCGAATTGGACATATAGTGTTTGTTTGCCATGAACATAAGTTTATACGAAACTTTGTGTTATAAACTATTAAAAGAAAATAGCCACCACTAAAACCATGTCACGTCCCAGTCCCAAAATATATGGAACCAGGCCACGTGGCATTGGCCAGCTGACACGTCACTAAGGGATTACCCAATTTAATGGACCCAAAGAGACGTGCTACGCTGTCCTAAAATACTAACAAGTCTGATACAGGTAAAGTCTAATCTCATCCACAAAAATATCAAGGAATACTGAAATGAGTGCTGAATATATATAAGTGCTGATGTCTGAAATGTCATAGTACAAATCAGATAAGCCTGGTGGGAAACTAGAGCATCGTCTATCTAGGTAAGTAGCTCCAGCTTCAGGTGAACATACTACTAAAGATCAGGGAGAAGAGGCTCCCGCTCCCGGTGCACTTACTACTAAAGATCAGGGAGACTCTGATGGCAGCACCTCTAGCTCTTCCTCAGATGCGAACCTCGTCTCCTGTCCGGGTCCGTACACTGTGGGGTAGTACGCCTCGTCTAGATCTGGAAGGGAACCAGGTCCTCAGTGGGACATAACAAGATACATAAAAACATGCCGTATATAAATACTGAATAAAGTAAATAAGGGTGTGCTAACCATCTAAGTGAATGCAATGTGAAGACCTCATAGTACGTATGGGAAAGTGTAGGCTAGACATATGCTGACTTAATTCACCAATCGTCGTGACTGGTTAGTATATGCCACATATGCCTGTAAACCCCCTCGACCAGATTCCAGCATTTTAGGATTATTTTTAACAATTTAGGATTTATGGCAATATTTTAATTTATTTTGCTTAAATATCCTATAGATTTGTGCACCTGTCCATTACCGAATTATTTGGAGCTTTACCCTGACTGTTAACCCCAAACAAAGTTCCCATACCTGTCCTAGACGTGCTAGTCTATTTTCCTGCACTTTGTGCAACTCTCAGATACTTTACTTTGAGCCTCGTATTAGACGCACAAATATCGTTACCAACGTACGTATTTAAATTCCCAGACCTGTACCATTCTCAGTTCCAACAGACATTAGAGGCCTAACATGCAGCTGTTTTGCCTAGATAAAAATACGTTAATATTCTATACTGAGTATACTACATTTAGTATATTGACACCGTATTAAAATTATGGTCCTACCTGCCTCTAAATAATTAGAGAACACCGTGCACAGTATTTATTAATTAATTAATACGATGGCCGTATCACCCAAGAAAACCAGGCCCAGTCCCTGCCCAGACTCACCCCCACCCCCTCAGGACCCTCACACAGCTTTCCCCTTCAATTCTGTGAATTTTAATATTTTTAGGAATCGGGTGTTTTTGCAGACAATTTCGTAAATTGTACAATTTTCCAAAACTTGGACCTTTATGCAATTTATGAAATTGCAGGGACTTTTCTGCAAATTTTCCATGCGAGGTGTTACCCCCTCATTGGCCGGTGAACCTGCACCGTCCATTTGGAGGCGGGACCCACCCGAAAATATCCCGAAAATATCCTGTAAAATATCTTTAGATATTTTACTTAAAATATTAATTTAATTCCTATAAAAGAAAATAAAAGAAATTAAAAACCAAAAACCTAACCCTAACCCAGGCAGCAGCCGATCCCCCCCCCCCCTCGCCGGAGCGGCGAGCCTCCTTGCCGGAGCCGACCCCCCACCCCGCGGCGAGCCCCCCCCCCCCCCTCCGCCGCTGAGCTCCACCGCCATTCCCCTCTTCTCCTTCCCAGACCCCGACCTCGCCGGCAAAGCAGCCACCCGACCCCCGCCGGAGTAGTCCCCCCCCCCCCCCGCGGCGAGCCCTCCCCCCCCCCCCCCCGCGGCGAGCTCCCCGACCCCCGCCGGCCTCGACAGCCACTCCTCCACCTCCTCCGCCACTCTCCCTGTTCTCCACCACCCTCTCCCCCGCCCTCCTTCCCCTCCGCCGCCACCGCCACCCCATCACAGCCAACCCCACCGCCACCATCTTCACCACCACCCCCACTCGGCCACTCCCCGTCCGGCTAGCGCCCAGCCGCCCTCCGCCTGCCCTCTCCCCTCTCCCAGCCGCAGCTTTTCCCCCATCCTCGACGAGGTCGACACAACGGCGACGACCCAGCCACCCGACCCCCTGTGCAGCCCCACTCCGGTTCAGCTTCTCTCTCGTTCGGCCGGCTGAGCCGCAGCAGCTCCGGACCACCCCGCAACGACCCTGACTCGAGTAGTACCGGACACGGCGCAGTACCGGACACGACAGCAGCTGGACACAGCTTGGACACAGTCGTATCGTGTCAAGACGACTCGCGGACACGAAAAATTCAGTTTCCACGGAGCCCTGTTCAGGTAACCCGTTCTATCTCCTCGTAGTTCCGTTTTTAATTTCGTCAGTTGTGACATGTAGGCTACGTAACCCTCTCGATGCCCGTGCGATCCGCTCGATGCATCGCGTCCTGTGGCGATCGCGAACCGCGATCCAAAAACAGGAAAAACAACGACACGATTCACCCCGAAACTGAGTACGCCCCGCCAAACGGGACGACTTGGTCGCACGCGATCTTTACCGAAACGTGCGCGCCGTTGATACGGACGTGCGGGAATTCGCAGAAGTTGATCTGGATGTGCGTGCACACCAGAATCAACACGTATCCGTCGACAACGTCCCGTATCCGCCTGTTCTGGAACACGCTGCAACTTTGTGTACACACGTCGGATCGAGACGAAACTTGCGCCATCGGACTCGTAGCAATACGCTGGTCATGTGATCCAAGTTTGGTTCGATTCTGAGAACGTTGACAAAATCCCGTATAGTGGGCCCCACAAGCTCCACTTGACGGGTGATTTTGTGATCGGCTCATCGGAATCCAGTTCTGGACATTCCGTTGGGTTCTTATCGACGTTCTGGACTTGTTGACACTAAGTTTGGTAAATTTGGAGACCTTTGACCCTGACACGTTTTTTGGTGCAAAGCGGCCCACATGTGGACCCCGCTTTGACCAGAAACTGTCATTTTTGCCCCTGTGTCCAAATTGGACTTAAGGACAGGCGTTTCTAGCTATTTGATATTTTCTGAGACTGTTAGTGATGTTTATTTCAGCATCCGGAGACATTTATTCTGAGGCCATAGTTTCTGACTTTTAGCATTTGACATCTGGACGTTATATTTTGCAGCTCTCTTGCCAGGCAAGTATACCTTGCCTTGTTGTACTGTTTAAATTCAGTTATTGTTAGTTACATGTTTATTTATTTTAATAAAATATAAATGTGCGCGTCCGAGAAAACTCGAGTGCAGTCAACGAATGCGTTGACGTTAGGACTTGTGTCTGACCTAGTGTCTAGTCGACCCACCTAAAGTTGTGGAGTTATTGGTATGACTCCCCAGGCCTTGACACGTATCATTACACGTCACCGAGTGAGTTCATGTAGGGACGCGTGTCTCATGCGCGACTGGCCATCAGTATGAGCAACACGTGTAACGGTATTTAGCTTAGTTGATTATTTCTATAGAGACTTGCATCATAGTTCGTGATGTCCACGTCGTTTTCACGACTTGTATATCTACATTGGGCGGGGAAGACATCTAGTAGGCGTATGGGACACCCCCCTTATATATACTCAAGTTACCATGCTCTTCGGAGATGGGGATTACGGTATATATAGCGAGTTACCATGCTCTTATGAGATGGGGAGTTGCAATATATTTTAAGTTACCATGCTCTTCGGAGATGGGGACTTGTAATATATTTCAAGTTACCATGCTCTTAGGAGATGGGGATAGCATCAATGCCCTTAAACGGGGGCATATGTGGCATATACTAGCCAGTCCCGACGATTGGTGAATTACGTCAGCATATGTCGAGCCTACACATTCCCATGCGTACTACCAGGTCTTTAAATTGCATTCACTTAGGTGGTTAGCACACCTCCTTATTTATTCAGTATTTACATTATGGCATACTTTTATGTATCTTGTTATGTCCCTCTGAGGACCTGGTCCCTTTCCAGGTGTAGATGTTCATGAGTATTCGCAGGAGCGCAGATCCGGACATGTTACGTATATTCCGAGGAGGTCTTCTCTTCGAGCCTCGTGATTGTCAGATGCTGTTCTTATATGGTGTGTATCTGGTTCCTTTTATATTCTATTTCGGCAGTGGATTTGTTTCCATCCGACTGTCATTCTTTAGATACTTATTATTGAGATCTAGTTACATGGTTATTGGTTATGTATATTTGATTTCTGTGGATGAGATTTAGATATTACCCTGTGACTTGTAATTAGTTTTACCACTTATGAATTATTGTTCATTATACAGCGTACGATCGTATATATGGTTTCCATATATTGGAGTTGCCATATATACAGGCGGCTGGCATGCTTACGTGTCCTAGTCCTACGTATTTTGGGACTGGGACGTGACAATGCCCCCAGACACATGGGCACTCTGCAATCGGCCATCTCCGAGGAGCATGGTATTCGAAGGTATAATGTCAAGGAGGTGGGTGTCCCATACGCCTACTAGTTATCTTCCCCGCCCAATGCGGGTATACAAGTCGAATACACAACGTACATACCACGTAGCTATATGTCAAGTCATAATCTCCCTGAATATTCTTGGTTTTGTGCTAAGCCGTGATGCACGTCACACGTACTGGTAGCTAATCGAGTACGCAAACTCGCATCCCAAAATGAATTACAACGTGTTGCGTGTACAAGTGTCAGGGTCTAGGAGGATATTAGGATACCCTCGCAGCTGTAGGTAAGTCTGCTAAAGTCTAAGTCAGTTACACTACATGTCAACGTATTCGTTGACGGTACCCGAGGCAATCTCGGACACACACAGTTATATGTAAGTTCACTGAAAATAACATACAACAGTTTAAGAAATTAAACAGTAAAACTTGGCACTTGCCTACGTCCTCAAGCTGGGCGTGCCAAAAATCTGTCCCCGCAGTTGTGTCTGAGGGGTCCTGTGACTTGGGGTCACTGACTCGTTGTAGGTGCACTCTGTTCAAGATGTACAGGGTTCGTGAATTTAATATTTAATAAATGCGTACATTAAATAATATATATATAGTATAGTATATATTTATACTTAAATACAGAGATATATATAAGACATTATATTTATATATAATTAATACATAATTAATATATATAATTATATATAATTCAATATATATATATATATATATATATATATATATATATATATATATATATATATATATATAATACAAAATACATATATATATACATATACATATTTACATATATAATAGTATACTATATGTACTATATATATATATATATACATATAATAAATTATGATATAATTATATAATATATATAATTATATATATTACAATATACATAAATTTATATATATATATATAAGTAAAAAATACAAAAATACATATATATATACATATTTAAATATATAATAATATTATATATATACTGTATATATACTATAATAAATAAAATATAATTATATATAATAAATAATATATATATAATTATATATATTATAATATATATATAAACATATATTTATATAAATATACATACATATATATATATATATATATATATATATATATATATATATATATATATACATATATATATATACGTATATACGTATAATAGGGGGTAGGGTAGGGTACCTGACAGGTCAGGGGGACCCACGCCGTCGTCGGCGGCCGGAGGATGGCGGCGGTCCGGCGGGCGGTTGGCCGGGACGGCGACAGCAGCAGTTGTAACAGACAGCAGCACAGCTGTGGCAGCTGCAGCGGCGGCTGCGGCGGCGGAGGCGGCGGTGCAGGTTGATGGAGCGGTGGAGGGGGTCGTGGCGAAGGGAACGGTGGTGGTGGCGGTGGTCTGAGGCGGCGGGGGTGGTGGTTTATGGCGGTCGGGTTGCTCGGGTGGCTGTGGTCGGGGGAGTCGGTAGGGGCACTGTGGCGGAGCTGGCGGTGGCTGCGGTGGTCGTGGGGCGGCGGGGACGTGGTGGTTCGGCGGAGGGGGTCGAGGCGGAGAGGATGGTGGCGGTGGCGGTGGTCTGAGGTGGCGGGTGGTGGCGGTTAGGGAGGTCGGGAGTGGTGGTGGTGTGTTGGTGAGGGTGATGGAGAGGGTGCTGTGGGGGCTGCCGGCGGCGGCTGCGGCTGCTAGGGCGGCGCTGCGGCGGCCGGGGAGGAGCTGAGAGAGGGGCGAGGCTGAGGGCTAGGGGTCGGGGGCGGAGGGTGGCTGAGTTGGGAGAGATGGGGGTTCGGGTGGGGGGGTTTAAATAGGGTTTAGGGTTAGGATAGTTTATGTAATTAGGGTTAGGGGTGGGGGTATTTTAGGTATTTTACATTTAAAATATCTAGATAATTTTTAGATATTTTAGGTTTACAAATACATTGAATTTGGACCCTATTTGAAATGGACGGTGTAGGATCACCCTCCAATGTGAGGTTGACACCACGCACATAAAATTTTGCAGATAAAATTCTGCAGATTTATAATTTGCATAGAGGCCCTATAAAATTGGGAAATTGCACAATTACACAATTGTTTGGGAAAAATATCTTATTCCTGAGATCTGAGGCAATACTATTGGTGGCATGGAATGAAGAGAGAGAGATAGCACGCTTTGTGGCAAAATGCCTGGTGTGTCAGTAAGTCAAGGCTGAACATCAGCGATCCGCAGGTCTACTTCAACCCCTCCCAATACCTGAGTGTAAATGGGAACACATTACTATGGACTTCGTTACGGGCTTCCCAAGAAGTCCCAGTGGTCGTAATGCTGTATGGGTGATCGTAGATCGACTCACCAAGGCTGCTCATTTCTTACCCTTCAGAGTCGGGCAATCTACAGAAGTCCTGGCAGACATGTATATGAAGGAGATCGTACGTTTGCATGGAGTACCAGTTAGTATAGTGTCTGAAAGGGATACGAGGTTTACATCTTACTTTTGGCGAAGTATGCAAGAAAGTCTTGGTACCCGCCTAAAGTTCAGCACCTCGTATCATCCGCAGACAGATGGCCAGTCCGAGCGCACCATTCAGACACTGGAAGATATGCTGAGAGCATGTATGCTTGATTTCAGTGGATCGTGGGAAGATCATTTGCATCTGGTGGAATTTTCCTACAACAATAGATATCAAGCGAGCATTCAAATGGCTCCCTTTGAAGCATTGTATGGTAGGAAATGTCATTTCCCAGTATGTTGGAGCGATGTAGGCGAAAGACAGATCCTATGACCAGAATTGGTCGTTCGTACGATGGAGAAGGTAAAGAAGATCCAAGGACACCTGCGAGCAGCGCAGGACAGACAAAAGCACTGGGCAAACGTACATCGACGACCTCTAGAATTCCAAGTGGGAGAACATGTGTTTTTGAAGATCTCACCTACCCGAGGAACTATCAGATTTGGAGGAAGAGGAAAACTGAGTCCGAGATACATCGGACCCTTCGATGTGTTGGAACGCATCGGAGAAGTTGCTTACAAGCTAGCCTTACCTCAGACATTAGAAGGAGTACATGACGTCTTCCACGTACCTCAGCTGAGAAGGTACATTCCAGATCCAAGTCATGTGCTGGACCACTCAGAGATCACTGTCGGCCCGAGTTTATCGTACCAGGAGGAGCCTGTAGATATCCTAGACAGAAGCGAGAAGGTGTTGCGAGGTCAGACTATCCCTCTAGTTCGTATTGCATGGAGACATCATGCACCAGGTGAGTCAACCTGGGAACGAGAAGATGATATTCGACAACGTTTCCCCCATTTATTCGAAGGCTAGGGTATGTCCTAATATTTCAAATCAATCTATAATTTTCTCTATATGTCTGTTTTAATTTCTAGGACGAAATGCTCTAAGGAGGGTAGATTGTAAACTCCCTCGACCAGATTTTAGTATTAAATAATAAATTAGGATTATTTTTAGCAAATTAGGATTTATTACAGCTTTTGAAATTTATTTTTGCTTACATATCATATTGAATTGTGCACCTGTCCATCACATCAATATTTAGAGCATTACACTGACTGTTATCCCCAAACAAAGTTCACATACCGCTCCTAGACATGCCAGTCTACTATTCTGAACTTTGTGCAACTCACAGATACGCTGACATGAGTCTCGTTTTAGTCGCACAAATATCGTTACAAACGTCTGTATTAATTTTTAATTAATTTTCAAACCTGTACCCTTCCCTGTTCCAATAGAAATTAGAGGCCCAACAGGCACCTGTTTTGCTCAAACAAAATTATGTTATTATTCTACTTTGAGTATACTACAACTAGTATATTTACACCGCACTAAAATTATGGCACTACCTATTTTTAAATAATTAGAAAATACCGTGCGCATTAATCTATGATTAATTAATACGGTGACCCGCATCACCCAAAACCAGGCCCAGCCCCTACCCAGACTCACCCCCACACCCTCAAGGCCCCCACACAGCACCCCCCCCCTCAGTTCACAGCACCCCCCCCTCAGTTCTGTACATTTCAGCTCCCTCAGGAATAAGGTATTTTTTCAAACAATTGCGTAATTTTCCAATTTTATAGGACCTCTGTGCAAATTGTAAATTTGCAGGATTTTATCTGCAAAATTTTATATGCGAGGTGACAACCTCCCATTGGAGGGTGATCCTACACCGTCCATTTCAAATAGGGTCCAAATTCAATGTATTTGTAAACCTAAAATATCTAGAAAATATCTAGATATCTTTAAATGTAAAATACCTAAAATATCCCCACCTCTAACCCTAATTACATAAACTACCCTAACCCTAAACCCTATTTAAACCCCCCACCCGAACCCCCATCTCTCCCAACTCAGCCACCCTCCGCCCCCGACCCCTAGCCCTCAGCCTCGCCCCTCCCTCAGCTCCTCCCCGGTCGCCGCAGCGCGCCCTAACCGTCGCAGCCGTCGCCGGCAGCCCCAGCAGTACCCTCTCCATCACCCTCACCAACACACCACCACCACTCCCGACCTCCCTAACCGCCACCACCCGCCACCTCAGACCACCGCCACCGCCACCATCCTCTCCGCCGAACCACCACGTCCCCGCCGTCCCACGACCACCACAACCACCGCCAGCTCCGCCACAGTGCCCCCACCGACTCCTCCGACCACAGCCACCCGAGCAACCCGACCGCCCTAAACCACCACCCCCGCCGCCTCAGACCACCGCCACCACCACCGTCCCCTTCGCCACGACCCCCTCCACCGCTCCATCGCCCTGCACCGCCGCCTATATATTAGTTATGTATTAATTATATATAAATATGATGTCTTTTATATATATCTGTATTTAAGTATAAATATATAATATACTATATATATTATTTAATGTACGTGTTTATTAAATATTAATTCACGAACCCTGTACATCTTGAACAGAGTGCACCTACAACGCAGTCAGTGACCCCAAGTCACAGGACCCCTCAGACACAACTGTGGGGACAGGTTTTTGGCACGCCCAGCTTGAGTACGTAGGCAAGTATACCTTGCCAAGTTTTACTGTTTAATTTCTTAAACTATTGTATGTTATTTTCAGTGAACTTACATATAACTGTGTGTGTCCGAGATTGCCTCGGGTACCGTCAACGAATACGTTGACATGTAGTGTAACTGACTTAGACTTTAGCGGACTTACCTACAGCTGCGAGGGTATCCTAATATCCTCCTAGACCCTGACACTTGTACACGCAACACGTTGCAATTCATTTTGGGTTGCGAGTTTGCATAATCGATTAGCTACCAGTACGTGTGACGTGCATCACGGCTTAGCACAAACCAGGAATATTCAGGGAGATTATGACTTGGCATATAGCTACGTGGTATGCACATTGTGTATTCGACTTGTATACCCGCATTGGACGGGGAAGATAACTAGTAGGCGTATGGGACACCCACCTCCTTGACGTTATACCTTCGGATACCATGCTCCTCGGAGATGGCCGATTGCAGAGTGCCCATGTGTTTGGGGGCATATGTGGCATATACTAGCCAGTCACGACGATTGGTGAATTAAGTCAGCATATGTCTAGCCTACACTTTCCCATACGTACTATGAGGTCTTCACATTGCATTCACTTAGATGGTTAGTACACCCTTATTTACTTTATTCAGTATTTATATACGGCATGTTTTTATGTATCTTGTTATGTCCCACTGAGGATCTGGTTCCCTTCCAGATCTAGACGAGGCGTACTACCCCACAGTGTACGAACCCGGACAGGAGACGAGGTACGCAACTGAGGAGGAGTTAGAGGTGACGCCATCAGAGTCTCCCTGATCTTTAGCAGTATATTCATCTGAAGTTGGAGTCTCATTACCTAGAGAGACGATGCTCTAGACTATCATATTTCAGCACTTTTATTATCTTTTGTAGTGGGTTTGTTCCCACCAAACTTATCTGATTTGTACTATGACATTTCAGACATCAGCACTTATATATATTCAGCACTCATTTCAGTATTCCTTGATATTTTTGTGGATGAGATTAGACTTTACCTGTATCAGACTTCTTACTATTTTAGGACAGCGTAGCACGTCTCTTTGGGTTCATTAAATTGGGTAATCCCTTAGTGACGTGTCAGCTGGCCAATGCCACGTGGCCTGGTTCCATATATTTTGGGACTGTGGCGTGACAGTTTTAGTGAAGAGATCTTAAACAAGAATCTAAGTACAATTGTTCTGGGAAAGTATAGCTGTAGAGATCTGATCTACAGTCGATCACTTTACACCTTGGACCACACGACGGTGACGAAGAAATACGAAAATGTTATGAACAACTAGGAGAATTGAGCAGTGAAAAAATCTTGGCAGCAACGACACAACAAGCTTCTGCGTCTCTCCTGTTCTTGAGTGTCAGAAGACTCTCCTCGAGATAGCAACAATCTCATATTTATAATGTTCAAACACTAGGAATGGTTACTGAAGAGTGTGCGTATGAACAAGCAATATTCATTGTGTTTGTTGTCATACACGTATATTTTGAGGGCATGCAACCCACGTTCTGGATAGTGGGTGCACAAATTACTGATAGCTTGACACGTGGCTTCCTATACGAGGAAGGCTCATGTCACGAGGGCAGTTATTTGTATACGTCTATGAAGGACATGGCATGTACGACACATCAGCACAATTGTTCCTTAACAGTTGTTGGAGAGTCTGAAGTTGAGATAACCATTGGCGTACTCTGGAGAAGATGGCCATACCGACGTACTCAGGTTGAGGTAGTCATACTGACGTACTCAGGTTGAGATAGTCATACCGGCGAACTCAAGGTAAAGGAACGATGTTCACGTACTCGGTGAGAGGTAGCACCATTGGCGTACTACTGCTAGAGTATCCAAGTCGGCGTATTCGAAAGCGATAACATCAACGACGTACTCTGTTCGAAGTAACACTATTGGCATATTATAGCAAAGTAGCATTAGTAGCATACTTGGAGCGAGGTAGCAACTTTGGTCACAAAACGACAACCTAGGTCGATGTACTAGCAATCCTCTGCATTTAATGCCTTGTTGTGTCAGGTTGAGGCAGCTTTTGACATGGCAACGCTGGCGTACTCTGGTGAAGTAGCGGCCTAGGCATATTGTGGAGAGGTAAGAACCTTGGTGCACTGAGAGGCAGCAAGAACCTTGGCGTACTGAGATGAAACCAAAAGTTCAGTGTATAAAAATAAAATAGCAACTTCACCCGGTCGCTAAACGATAAGCTGGGTCGTTGTGCCAATGATCTTCTGCATTAAATGTCGTGATCTATTCGACTGCTATGTCAGACTGTCAACTGTCAGGTTTGTCTCATTTAATGCTTGGATGAATGATGGCATTGTACACCACTGTGTTGTGTTAGATAATTAGTGAGCATAGTACGCTACTAAGACGGAACATATGGAATACGCCACTGAAGTAAAGCACATGAGTGCACCACTGCTTCCTTGCCTGGAATTTGAAGAGTAGTATGCCACTGCTTCTACTGAATTCGGTTTTAATCATCCTTTAGGGAGGCGTACTTTTTGTGCTTCTACAAGACCCCCTACAAAGTTTTCGAATTGTCTTTAAAAAATAAATTCAAAATACTTTGAATTTAGAAGCATGAAAAAGTGGTTCAAATTTGGCCCGCGCTTGGTTCAGAATCCCAACTGATTGCTGACATGGCTGAACAACATAATTCATGTGCGAAAACCGAGGTGTTACTTTGCAGTCGAAGAGTCTTGATCCACCTCTATAAATAGCCTTAGGAAGATAGAAATTTTCTTTAAGAAATATGCAAACCCTCTGTGTCCTCTCCAAAACCCTAATATCTCTCATTCTTCCTTGAACAACAACAATGACTCCCAAGCAAACTCAGGTGACCAAGAAAGGCAAAAAGGGGAAGGGATTAGCTTCTTCTTCTCGGGTTAAGGTTGACCCTGGTCGGGCTTCCATTGCTCATGTGTTGTCCTCTACTAGGGAGATGAAGGAAGTGACCCCTCTACAACTAAGTAGAGCGAATATTTTCGATGACCTCATCGGTCCTTCATCGAATGAACTCACCCTGCCCTGGACTGATGTTGATGATCCCCTTATTATGACTGCTATCTTGGAGGAACGAGAGGAACAAGTCAAAATAATGGCTACCCGTCGACAGTTTGCATATTCTGACGTATTTTGCATGTCCTTGCGATGTTTGTAAACAATGCTGAGCCAGATGATTCTGATCCCTAACACATAGGGGGCTGTTTTCTGTCTTTCATCTCTGTAAGCTTTAATTAGAAGATGAATAGAAACTTTTGGTGTTTTTAAACGATGATAGTTTTTTTGTGGACCCATTATTTATTGTGTATCTAATATTAGACACAAATAATAGGTTGAGAGTCGAAAAAAATTCCAGAGGTAATGTAGACATGATAGGTTTTCAAATAGGATCTCGCCGAATATATCTGTTCAAAGGTAATATGGACATGACAGGATATAATTCTGCGAGGAGTATAGACAACAAGTTTGATGACGTAATACTATCATAGGTAATATGGACTTGATAGACTACTTGTTTACTCCATTGGGGATAAAGGAGAAAAATGTAGTTCTACGAGAGGCACCATTGTTTTCTCTTGGTGGATATAATATGATTCAGAGGTAATATGGACTTGAATCACGTCATCCATGCAAGATTACTTTCAATCCTACTGGAGATTAGAAATAAGATGTCCATAAAGCAACTGGGCTTCAAAAATGGAATACTTTGCTGGAGATGATTGTTTAGATGATCTCAATGAGAACGTTTCATTAGATCTGAGGATTGTTACGCTGGGAAACTTTGAGGACTTATTACCTTCTTCTTTTTATCCAAAGCGAATAAAGGTAATAGTTCGAGGGGTATCTTAATTGGCACCGCTGGAGATGGGGAAGTGTACGCTTTATCTAGACGTAATACTTCTTGAAAAATTTGTCGTTGATGGACATCAACATCAAATCACCATTAGACTTAGCAAGCCCGTAGGCATAGTTGGAGAACACTGTTTCCACCATATAAGGACTTTCTCATTTAGACTGGAACTTGCCTTTTGCTCTTGTGGGTTGTTACCATGGGTCTCCTCACTGTAACAACCAGTTCGCCGACCTGAAAAATTCTTTCTTTTACTTTTTGGTTAAAAGCTTTGAAAATGCATGCTTGATATAATTCAATACGTTGTTCAGCATATAAACGTTTTTCATCCAATGCTTCTAACTCTTGAAGTCTCAAACGATCGTTGTTCTTCACTCTTAGCTCATTAGCAATGACTATCCTGAGAGAGGGGATTTGGATCTCGAGTGGAAGAACTGCTTCGCATCCATAGACCAAGGAAAAGGTGTACAATCAGTTAGAGTTCGGATTGTTGTGCAATAAGCCCACAAGCATTCTCCAAGCTTCTTATTCCAATCACGCTTGTTGGATGAGACAAACTTCTTGAGTTGCTTGATTATGGTTTTATTGAAGGCCCCCGCTAAGCCGTTGGCCGCCAGATTATAGGTCTTAGATGCCACGTTCTGGATTCGATTCTTGTCACAGAACCGATAGAACGCTTGACTAGCAAACTGTGGTCCATTGTCATGTATTATCTTTCAGGGAACACCAAAACGATAGATCCAAAACGATAAATCATATGATGTTTGACGAAACTAATCATATTGGACGTTTTTACCTTGATGAGTGGAACTGCTTCTGTCCATTTGGAGAAATAGTCAGTTATTGCAAGTGTGAACCGATGTCCTCTAGAAGAGGGCGTGCTGATAAGACCAATAATGTTTATTCTCCATGCTTCAAAAGGCCAAGATGCAGCCACAAGATGTAAGAATTTCGATGGCTGGTGTATAAAGTCGGCATGGATCTGACATGCTCTGCATTTACAGGCATAATCTACTGCATCTGCTACCATGGTGGGCCAGTAATAACCCATTCTCTTAAGACAATTCTATAATTTAGGACCTGGTTGATGTGCTCCACATATGTTGTCATGAGCTTCGCGAAGTAATTATCTTGTTTCAACGTTAGAGAGACAACGCAATAACAACCCATCGTATGAACGACGATATAGTGTCTTGGACGAGGCGTCGTAATAGAATATGAGTGAACGTCTCTTAATAAAAGTAGCTTCTTTCGGCTCTTATGGGAGGATACCATAAGCAACATAGTCTATAAAATGATTTCTCCAATCTTCATCAATGGAGGTTGACTTTATGACGTAACTTTGTTCAATGTGTAAGTTTTTTTGTACAAAATAACTCTCTACTCATTATTGTGATCGAGTTTTGTCTCTTAGGAGAAATGGCCAACGATGCAGCTAAACCAGCCAGTGCATCTGCTTTCATATTCTGTAGTCGAGGCACATGCTCGATAAAGAACTCTTTGAAGGTAAGAGTGAATTCAATTGCTGCTTGATGATAATGGATGAGGTCTTCATGCTAAACCTCATACTCTCCCCTAATCTGGTTGACTATTAGCTTGGAATCTTTGAAGGCTTCAAGGTACTCTATATCGAATTGTTTGGGTAATTGGAGGCCAATGAGTAAAGCATTGTATTCTTCCACATTATTGGAACATGGTTCACTGAGAGAGTACACACGATGAATGAGTAATTTGTCAGGAGACATTACGACTATGCCTACTCCTACTAGTATATTTTATTTTGGTCATATTCTTGATGCGCCATCGAAGAACAGTTGTCAAGTGTCATCTCCCATCGCCATATCAAATTTCAAGACTTTGTCAAGAATCTCGTCATACAACTTGGATGTCTCTAGTACAGGATGAGCCGCCAAAAAATTAACTAGTGATTGATCTTTCACTGCTTTTTGTGGGACATATACCATGTCATAAGGCGATAATAGCATTGCCCATATAGCCAACCGAGAATTGAGCATGCTTTGGTTTGGTCACTAATACCCGGAGATGATTTACTCTGGATACGACATGGAGAGTTTGCCCTGTCACATAATGTCGTATCGTTTGAATAATGAACATCAGAGCTAGGCATTATTTTTACACAAGATTGTATCTATGCTCGGCACCGACCATCATACGACCGAGATAGTAGATTGCTTGTTCATGGCTTTCATTATGCCTCTCTGCGAGAAGAGCTTCCAGAGAATGATCCATTGCTCGAACATACAATAAAATAATTTTCCTACGATTTGAGGCACTAGAATTGGCGGATTTGTGAGGTATCGTTTGATGTCGTCGAATGCTTGATGACATGCTTTGTTCCAGACAAATGACACGCCTTTCTTTATTACTTGGGTGAATAGTCGGCATCCACCAGAGAGATTTGAGATGAACCTCCTGATGTATGCCAAACGACCTTGCAGTCCCCGAAGTTCTTTGAGATTACGTGGAGAGCACATATCGAGAATGGCTTTGACCTTGTCGGGATCAATATGGATGCCTTTGGAAGTTATAACAAATTCGAGAAACTTGCAACTGGATACTCCTAAAAAGGATTTGGTCGGGTTCATTTTGAGCTAATGTTGGCGCATTAATTCAAACACCATTTTCAGATCTTGAATATGGTCGTCTTTAAGACGACTCTTAACAACGATATCATCTACGTAACATTCCACTGTCTTTCGTAGATATTTATGGAAAATGGTGCTCATGACTCATTGATACATTGTTCATATATTCTTCAAACCAAAGGGCATAACTGTATAGCAGTATACTCTGTGTGGTGTTCGGAAAGAAGTGTGTTTTTCATCTTCGGGACACATCTTTATTTGATTATATTATGAGAATCCATCCATGAAAGACATACATTCAAAATTGCATGTATTGTCGATCATGACATCAGTAATGGGAAGAGAAAACTCATCTTTTGGGCATACTGAGTTTCGATCCCGATAGTCTATGCAAACGTGAACCTTTCCATTTTTCTTCATAACTTGGACGTCATTTGCAAACCAATCAGGATGTTGTTCTTCCCGAATAAAGCCACATGCTATCAGCTTTTTAACTTCGACTTCAATTGTGTCCATCATATCTGGACGAAACTGCCGCTGTTGCTATTTTACCGACTTAGCGTTAGGAAGGATGTTGAGCTTGTATGTACCTATCTGAGGATCCAGGCCAGGCATATAATTCGTAACTCCAGGCGAAGAGTGTGGAGTTAGAGTAATATACTTCAATACCTTTGAATGGATTGATGTCGACAAACTCCGTTTTGACTTCCCCCTGACTGTCCACGTACTAAAAGCACTGGTGTAGGGTGGAAGGTACAATCTTATGCTCGTGTATCCATGGTCGTCCCAGCAAGATATTATAGGATACCTCTGAGTCGATCACATAACATGTGACAACGGTTCAAAGGTGGCATATCTGAATTTTTAGGCGGATCTTTCCCAACGGTCGACTTCTTTCAGCATTGAAGCACAAGATACTAGTGTTAGTAGCTGACAGGTTATGCGTTGGTATCTTCAGAGCCCGCAACAAGCTCTTAGGAATGATGCTAAGTGATGATCCTGGATCAATGTGGATTCGGCTCACTTTAATGGAGCCAACATAGCCGGTATAGTACGGAGGTCTATCATGCCGGTTATCTTTGAGCAACATATCATCATGCGTAAAGGTTATGTTAGGAATTTTCTCCATCACACTGTGGCATTAAGGACATGCTATAGGCTCTTCATTGAGGGTTTTGAGTTGAGCTAGACAAGAGTCTGCATGTATTAGTGCTTCACTCAAAGCTTCGCGAGTTTTCTTTAATTGACGAAGTAACTCAGATATAGAAAGTCGGGCCGGAGTATTGGCCAACTGCGCCAATATATTAAAATTATGGCTTTTCAAGTCCTTGCGGTTAGCTCTTCTTCAGAGATTTGTCGAAGTGGAACACTTTTTATTTTTCTTTCTCAGTTGTTGTAGGTTTTGACGGAACTGGTTTGTATTGACGGGAGCTACATGAGTGGGCGGAGTAGCAGGAGCATCTTCCTAGGTGGCCTCATAATTCCTGAAATATTCTTTTCCAGACCTAGTGCCGGTCATGGATTCTTCTTCAGATATTGGAGAGAGAAGAACCATATGACAGAATCGGACCTTCATTTGGTTCTTCTTGGATTTAGAACTGGAAGATATTGCTTCCTTCTCTAGATCTGATAGTAAGTTCGGATGGTGTCACTACCACATTTTAGGAAAAAGGGTATTTTAGTAATTTCCTATTTAAATAAATATTGTGCATGGTAAATAATTTTTGTTGTATTATTTAATTATTGTTGGATGTTATTTAATTATTTTGGACTTATTTTAGTGGACCCAACTAGTGTAGTTTGGACCCATGGACCAACATGAATTAAATAGTTAGATTTGGCCCATTTAGAAAGCCCATAGTTAAGGAGATGGATTAAATTAATTAAGTGATTAGACTAGAAGCTTCCTTCCTTAATTATTTCTTCATGAGAGGCCCCAAGGGGTACATTGGACATTTTACAATTTCTTGGGGAAGGGGGCATGGCCGGCCTATATTAGAGGGGGGGATTTATCTCTCCTCTCATTCTCATTCCAAATCTAGATCTAGAATTTTCCACTCCCAAATTCCCTCCATTCCCATTCCAATTCCCCACCAAATTCATCCCAAATTCTTCCCAATTCACCATTAGAAAGTTAAGAAGCAAGGATCTAGAAGGAGGAAGCAAGGATCTACAAAGAGGAGCAAGGATCTACAATTTGGAAGCAAGTTCATCTCAATTGGAGGTTTCATTGGGAATCTATCTCCCAATAGGTATAATTCAGATTTTTCCATTTAAATAGCTTCTAAATCTGAGATTTAATCATGTAAAATCAACCTATATGTATGTACTACCCATAGGACTTTGTTTTGTGTTCATAGGAGACCCATGGAGAAAGTTATGGTGCTTTTTGTGTTAATTTTGTTGGAATTTCGAATTTACATTTTGTTGTGTGTATCAATTGATCCTATAGATCAATTGGACATGTGCTTATGTGTTTGGGGCTTGTGTCGTGTCCATATTTGGGTACATGTGGTTCGTATCCCAACTATTTGGTGATACGTGTCATTTTGGGGGTTTTTCCTCCAACACGGGGCTTTGAACATGTCGTGTTTTGATACGGACACATAGATCTACTTTTGACACTTTGATTTATTCATAAATATTATTTGTAATTTGTTTGTATCCTTCGGGGTGCAATTGGTTGTGTGTTGGACTCGTGTCACATGCGTATCCTAGATCTAGTGGGATACGGTGTGATACTCTCCAATTGTGTGGATTTTTGAATAGATCTAATTATGTATGGTTTAGATTCTTCAATTATAATTAGTAAATATTTATAGATATTATATATTTATTTTGTGTATTTATTATAGTAATTATTGTAGCATAGATCTATATATTTTTGTCTGTGCTAATATGATGTACAAATATAATATGTAGCTTTCTTGCATGTAATTATATATGTACTTATGTTAATAGTATAAATTATACATAAATGTTTTATAAAATATATTTATGTGTTTAATTGTGTAATTATATTATTTATAATTATTATGTAATTATTTGTATATTAATGTATATATTTTAGGTGTGCTTCTAGCCATGTAAAATATGAACATTAATATGTGCATGTGTTGTAACTATTAGTATTTAATTATAAGTTTATATGTGCATATATATATAAGTATATAATTATTTATTTATATATATGTATTGTGATTATTATTGCATATATATATATATATATATTTCTGTGTTTTAGTGACAGTGGGTTTGTGACAGTGAAACTGTCGCTAAATAGGCGGGTCAGCAGCAGCCGCTGTAGCCCACTGTGCATTAATGACAGTTCTGTCATTAATGCTGCGGGCGGGATCTTAGCAGCAGTGGCGACAGTTTTCGGTGACAGTTGATTAACTGTCACCAATGCAGCAGCAGTGGGTTTTATTACACAGTGGCTTTTGCGACCTTTTCTGTGACAGTTGAGACTGTCACTATAAGCTGTTTTAATTAAATTGTATTTTTAACTCCCTGTTTTCAGTGACGCTTTGGCAGTTTTAAATTATATTTTATATATTATTATTGTATATATATATATGTGTATATATATGTGTTTTGTGAGGTATAATATTTGTAATAATATATTATGTTATTTGTATACATATTGGTTTGTATATATATTATTTTAGGGTATATATTATTTGTATTAGTAGTATACTTTGTGTGAGTATGATTTGGGATCTAATTTTTATTCCTAAATTGTTGTATTTTATTTATATATTATTTATATAGATTTCTTGTGAGGTTGACCTTGGTTTGACTTTAGTTGACTTTAGAGTTGACCATAGTTGACTTTTGACTTAGAATTTATTTATTGACCTAGGAGTTGACTAGTTTGACTTGTTCTCTTTCCGGGACCTTGTATTAATGTGGTATTCCATATCTAGGTCTTCGAGGCACCGAGTCAGACATCTGTGAGACTGTTCTTTGGATTTCAGGCGAGTACATTCTCTGATAGTTTCTCATTTATGATATCCTCTATGTTCGTTGTATCTAGTGTAGATATACATGTTTTTCTTGACACTATGGTTACACGGATTGGTATATCCGGATCTCGTCCTGAGATGTTATTCCTTGGTATATGGTGTATATGGTGCAAGTATTGTTTCATTGGTTATCTTGTACATGTACAGACACCGATTTTCGGGAGGAGTCGCTCTCTTCTTGGGGAATCTAGTGCCATAGCATACCGTGGTTGGATCTATTATACCAGTTGAGGGTGGGGAGTATTAGTATAGATATGTGATCAAATTCCTATTGAATAAAGTATTGGTAAGCGAATAGTGTTGATCATGCACCGCACGTATGATTAGCCAGGCCGCATTGTATCTTGTCCAAGCCGATCACATGTTAAGCTAGTACTCACACACTTAGTCATTAGTATTATTGTTTCATTGGCATATTGTTCATTATTGTATTTCTTTCCAGTATTTCCTTATTGTCTATATATCTCTTGTATCTATTTTGTGCATTTTGTTTATCCACAGCTATTTACTGTTACATAGTTTTTATCATGGATTAGAACTGCTGTTAGAGATGTACTCTGCTCCTTTCCTGACTGGATATATTTTTCCAGATGACACTGAGGAGTACCCTACCTATTATGGACCCCAGGATGTTGTGGGTTTAGATTCGGAGACCCTGGCTCAAGAGGGACTTATCCCAACTGAGACAGTTGACCCTGGAGTGTAGCTTGTAGTATGATAGTATTCTTTTGTACTGGATTTGTCTCCAGCTTATTTTTGTTACTCTTCAGACTCATTGATGTATTAATTTAAACTCATGAGTTGATGACTATTCTATTCTTATCTGATCCGTGTTCATTCTATTTTAGTTCTGTGATTGAGTACACTATCTTTTGGTGGTTCATTATATTAGATAGACTTTTTAGACAGCGTTCTACCGCCGATTCTGCGGCGTAGGCTGGGCGTTGTTTCCGACTAGTACCATTACCCCGGGTGCGGGTCGTGACACGTTTTTGGTGGTGGCCCATGCAGGTCTAGCTTCACAAGTATGTGATGTCGTGGTAGTGCGACAACTTAGTTGTACTACTGCGAGCCTGCGATAGGATATAGGATATAGGCTGAGATACTCAATCACATCTAGGAAAATTCTTTTGATTCAACTATTCTCCTTTGACATTGATACTTGATCCCTTAAACTGTCCTTTCCTTGATGTCTTACATCATGTGTCATATTGATCCTCATTCCGTCTTTTTATGAGACATACTCGGAGATACTTGCGGAGGCACGCAAGGTTGAGCGGGATCTGGGTTTGAAGACCAAGAGAGACCGTGATTCTTTTCTAGGGGCCAACGGCAGTGCAGTATCTGCCAAACGTCCTCATTTTCAGTCCAGACCTTTCCAGCAGCCACAGCAGAACCAGACTCCAGCTAGAGCGCCTTTTCACCAGGCACCTCAGCACCAGAGACGGTTACAGCAAGCTCCATGCAACTTTTGCAAGAAGCCCGGCCACATCTGGGAAGTTTGCAGGAGGAGGCTAGGAGTTTGTTTGTATTGTGGTACTGTAGGGCATCAATCAAGGGAGTGTCCTCGTCATGCAGTTCAGGGAGCAGCTCCAGCTCCGAGGACACAGACGAGACCACCTGCAGCACAGCCGAGGGGACCGCTTCCGACACAGCAGCAGCGTTTTGTCCAGCATCAACAGCAGGGAGGTGCTCGACAGGGACGAGCGTTTGCTATGACCGTCGAAGAGAAGGAACCCACCGGAGATGTCATCGCAAGTTCTATTCTTCTTGATTCCATTCCAGCTTTAGCTTTGTTTGATAGTGGTGCTTCCCATAGTTTTGTATCTGTTTTTTTTGCTCTGAAGCATGGTTTGGTAACTGAGTCTTTGCTTAGGACTTGCAAGATCATGACCGGGGGAGGCATTATCCTGGTTAATGATATTTGTAAGGATCGGAGAGTTACTATGGGAGTCCGGGAGTTGAGTGCGTGTCTACTTGTAATGCCACTTCCGAGCTACGACATTGTACTTGGGATGGATTGGTTGAGTAGGCACCGTGCTAGCATAGACTGTAGAGGAGGTAGAGTTTTGTTTGGTTCGCCAGGAGAGCCAGAGTTTGAGTTTGCTAGAGGAGCTGCGGAGCAGGGAGAAGGCATTATTTGTGGAGCTATGGTAGAAGACAAGGAGTTGCCGCATCCGTTGATAGCAGAATTTTTGGATGTGTTTTCTGAGGAATTGCCAGGATTGCCACCAGATCGAGATGTTGAATTTTCTATAGACTTGGTGCCAGGTGCAGAACCAATTTCGCAACATGTCTATAGAGTAAACAACAGCGAGCTGGTCGAGTTGAAGAAGCAGGTGGACGAATTGCAGGATAAGGGGTTTATCAGATCGAGTTCTTCACCATGGGGAGCCCCGGTATTGTTTGTACCAAAGAAGGATGGATCGGTGCGTATGTGCATTGATTACAGGGCTTTGAATAATCTCACTATCAAGAATAAGTATCCTTTGCCACGGATTGATGATCTGTTTGATCAGTTGAGTGGTGCGAAGGTATTTTCTAAGATAGATTTGAGATCAGGCTACCATCAGGTGAAGGTGAAGCCGGAGGACATACCGAAGACTGCTTTTAGAACTCGGTATGGTCAGTACGAGTTTATGGTGATGCCGTTTGGTTTGACTAATGCACCGGCGGTATTTATGAACTTGATGAACAAGGTGTTCCACCAGTACCTTGACAAGTTCGTGGTGGTGTTCATCGACGACATACTCATATACTCGAGGACACCGGAGGAGCATGAGGAGCATTTGAGGATTGTGTTGGATGTGCTGAGGAAGGAGAAGTTGTATGGGAAGTTGTCTAAGTGTGAGTTTTTCCTGGACAAGGTGGAATTTTTGGGGCATGTTGTGACTGGTGATGGTATTTCAGTGGATCCGAAGAAGATTTCAGCAGTGGAATCTTGGAAGACTCCGAGTTCGGTAGCAGAGATCAGGAGTTTCTTGGGATTGGCAGGCTACTACAGGAAGTTTGTGCAAGATTTTTCGAGGATTGCCGAGCCGATGACCAGACTCACAAGGAAGGATGTGGAGTTTGTTTGGACGGAGGATTGCCAGATTGCTTTTGAAGAGTTGAAGAAGAGGTTGACATCTGCTCCTATTTTGACGTTGCCATCAGGGTCCGGAGGTTTCACTATTTATAGTGATGCATCGGGAAAGGGTTTAGGTTGTGTTCTTCAACAGCATGGGAAAGTGATTGCCTATGCATCCAGGCAATTGCGTCCTCATGAAAAGAACTATCATATCCATGATTTGGAGTTGGCAGTCGTCATCTTCGCTCTGAAGTTGTGGAAACATTATTTGTACGGAGAGCGTGTGGAGATCTTCACAGACCACAAAAGCTTGAAGTACGTTTTCACGCAGAAGGAGTTGAACATGAGGCAGCGTCGGTGGTTGGAACTGATGAAGGATTTTGATATCTCTTTGCAATATCATCCTGGGAAAGCCAATGTAGTTGTCGATGCTTTGAGCAGGTATCCGGTAGCTATGTTCTTGACGCAGGATCGATATTTGTTGGAGGACTTGGAGAGCTTGGGCATTGAGGTGATTGTTCCTGGTGGTGCTATGCAGATGTGGGGACTGCAGATACACTCAGATTTGATGGACAGGATTAAGGCAGCACAGTATGATGATGTATCTTTGAGGAGTATCAGAGCTCAAGTGAGAGCAGGATTGGAGGATGATTTCACTATTGCAGAGGATGGATATTTGAGGCATGGAGTTAGATTGTGTGTGCCTAGTGGGGAGTTGCGAGAGGAGGTGTTGCAGGAAGCGCATCGCTCTCAGTATTCCATACATCCAGGTGCTAACAAGATGTATCGGGATATGCGAGAGAGTGTGTGGTGGTATGGCATGAAGAGGGAAGTGACACAGTTTGTATCCAGATGCTTAGTGTGCCAGCAGGTGAAAGCCGAGAGGCAGAGGCCAGGAGGGTTACTTCACCCATTACCCATTCCAGAGTGGAAGTGGGAACACATTACTATGGATTTTGTGTCCGGACTTCCACGATCTCCAGGAGGGAAAGACGCGATTTGGGTCATTGTTGATAGATTGACCAAGTCGGCCCACTTTTTGCCTTTCAAAGTGGGTTTGTCTACGGAGAAGCTGGCAGAGATGTATGTGAGGCAGATCGTTAGGATACACGGAGTTTCCGTCAGCATAGTCTCAGATCGAGATAGTCGTTTCACTTCTTATTTCTGGAGGAGTTTGCAGGAGAGTTTGGGCACTCAGCTCAAGTTCAGTACTGCATATCATCCCCAGACAGATGGGCAGTCAGAGAGGACTATCCAGACTCTCGAGGATATGTTGCGCACTTGTGTACTTTCGGGGGTTCTTGGGAGGACCATCTCCATTTGGTAGAGTTTGCTTACAACAACAGTTACCAGGCCAGTATAGAGATGTCACCTTTTGAAGCTCTATATGGTCGGAGGTGTCGTACTCCTTTGTCTTGGGACGATGTTGGAGAGAGAATTTTGCTTGGGCCAGAGATGGTTGTGGATGCAGCGGAGAAGGTTCATTTGATCAGAGACAGACTTCGAGTGGCGCAGGACAGACAGCGGCATTGGGCCGATAGCCATCGGAGACCTTTGGAGTTTGAGGTGGGTGGTTTGGTGTTTCTGAGGATTTCTCCGACACGAGGCACGATTCGCTTCGGTGGAGGCGGAAAGCTTAGTCCGCGATTCATCGAACCTTTCACTATTCTAGAGAGGGTCGGTGCATTTGCTTATAGACTAGACTTGCCACCTGCATTGGAGGGAGTGCACAACGTGTTTCATGTGTCGCAGTTGAGACGATACGTGGCAGATCCTAGTCATGTATTGGATCACTCGGAGATAGAGGTGGGCCCTACTCGTAGCTATCCAGAGCAGCCAGTTGAGATTCTGGATCGGAGAGAGAAGGTGCTGAGGAACCAGACTATTCCTTTGGTGCGCGTCGCATGGAGGCATCACTCTCCGGGGGAGTCTACCTGGGAGAGAGAGGATGACATGCGAGAGCGTTATCCATATTTGTTTGTACCTTGAGGTATGTTATTCTAGTTATGTTATGTTCATTGTTATGTTCTGTTCATTAGTTAGTTGTGATTCTTTAGTTCTGTTCTGTGTTTTTCTGGGGGTAGTTTTCGTCTTTGAATTTCGAGGACGAAATTATTTTAAGGAGGGTAGACTTGTCACTACCACATTTTAGGAAAAATGGTATTTTAGTAATTTCCTATTTAAATAAATATTGTGCATGGTAAATAATTTTTGTTGTATTATTTAATTGTTGTTGGATGTTATTTAATTATTTTGGACTTATTTTAGTGGACCCAACTAGTGTAGTTTGGACCCATGGACCAACATGAATTAAATAGTTAGATTTGGCCCATTTAGAAAGCCCATAGTTAAGGAGATGGATTAAATTAATTAAGTGATTAGACTAGAAGCTTCCTTCCTTAATTATTTCTTCATGAGAGGCCCCAAGGGGTACATTGGACATTTTACAATTTCTTGGGGAAGGGGGCATGGCCGGCCTATATTAGAGGGGGGGGGGGGAGGGATTTCTCTCTCCTCTCATTCTCATTCCAAATCTAGATCTAGAATTTCCCACTCCCAAATTCCCTCCATTCCCATTCCAATTTTCCACCAAATTCATCCCAAATTCTTCCCAATTCACCATTAGAAAGTTAAGAAGCAAGGATCTAGAAGGAGGAAGCAAGGATCTACAAAGAGGAGCAAGGATCTACAATTTGGAAGCAAGTTCATCTCAATTGGAGGTTTCATTGGGAATCTATCTCCCAATAGGTATAATTCAGATTTTCCCATTTAAATAGCTTCTAAATCTGAGATTTAATCATGTAAAATCAACCTATATGTATGTACTACCCATAGGACTTTGTTTTGTGTTCATAGGAGACCCATGGAGAAAGTTATGGTGCTTTTTGTGTTAATTTTGTTGGAATTTTGAATTTACATTTTGTTGTGTGTATCAATTGATCCTATAGATCAATTGGACATGTGTTTATGTGTTTGGGGCTTGTGTCGTGTCCATATTTGGGTACATGTGGTTCGTATCCCAACTATTTGGTGATACGTGTCATTTTGGGGGTTTCCCTCCGACACGGGGCTTTGAACATGTCGTATTTTGACACGGACACATAGATCTACTTTTGACACTTTGATTTATTCATAAATATTATTTGTGATTTGTTTGTATCCTTCGGGGTGCAATTGGTTGTGTGTTGGACTCATGTCACATGCGTATCCTAGATCTAGTGGGATACGGTGTGATACTCTCCAATTGTGTGGATTTTTGAATAGATCTAATTATGTATGGTTTAAATTCTCCAATTATAATTAGTAAATATATATAGATATTATATATTTATTTTGTGTATTTATTATAGTAATTATTGTAGCATAGATCTATATATTTTTGTGTGTGCTAATATGATGTACAAATATAATATGTAGCTTTCTTGCATATAATTATATATGTACTTATGTTAATAGTATAAATTATACATAAATATTTTATAAAATATATTTATGTGTTTAATTGTGTAATTATATTATTTATAATTATTATGTAATTATTTGTATATTAATGTATATATTTTAGGTGTGCTTCTAGCCATGTAAAATATGAACATTAATATGTGCATGTGTTGTAACTATTAATATTTAATTATAAGTTTATATGTACATATATATATAAGTATATAATTATTTATTTATATATATGTATTGTGATTATTATTGCATATATATATTTATATATATATATATTTCTGTATTTTAGTGACAGTGGGTTTGTGACAGTGAAACTGTCGCTAAATAGGCGGGTCAGCAGCAGCCGTTGTAGCCCACTGTGCATTAATGACAGTTCTGTCATTAATGCTGCGGGCGGGATCTTAGCAGCAGTGGCGACAGTTTTCGATGACAGTTGATTAACTGTCACCAATGCAGCAGCAGTGGGTTTTATTACACAGTGGCTTTTGCGACGTTTTCTGTGACAGTTGAGACTCTCACTATAAGCTGTTTTAATTAAATTGTATTTTTAACTCCCTGTTTTCAGTGACGCTTTGGCAGTTTTAAATTATATTTTATATATTATTATTGTATATATATATGTGTGTATATATATGTGTTTTGTGAGGTATAATATTTGTAATAATATATTATGTTATTTGTATACATATTGGTTTGTATATATATTATTTTAGGGTATATATTATTTGTATTAGTAGTATACTTTGTGTGAGTATGATTTGGGATCTAATTTTTATTCCTAAATTGTTGTATTTTATTTCTATATTATTTATATAGATTTCTTGTGAGGTTGACCTTGGTTTGACTTTAGTTGACTTTAGAGTTGACCATAGTTGACTTTTGACTTAGAATTTATTTATTGACCTAGGAGTTGACTAGTTTGACTTGTTCTCTTTCCGGGATCTTGTATTAATGTGGTATTCCATATCTAGGTCTTCGAGGCACCGAGTCAGACATCTGTGAGACTGTTCTTTGGATTTCAGGCGAGTACATTCTCTGATAGTTTCTCATTTATGATATCCTCTATGTTCGTTGTATCTAGTGTAGATATACATGTTTCTCTTGACACTATGGTTACACGGATTGGTATATCCGGATCTCGTCATGAGATGTTATTCCTTGGTATATGGTGTATATGGTGCAAGTATTGTTTCATTGGTTATCTTGTACATGTACAGACACCGATTTTCGGGAGGAGTCGCTCTCTTCTTGGGGAATCTAGTGCCATAGCATACCGTGGTTGGATCTATTATACCAGTTGGGGATGGGGAGTATTAGTATAGATATGTGATCAAATCCCTATTGAATAAAGTATTGGTAAGCGAATAGTGTTGATCATGCACCGCACGTATGATTAGCCAGGCCGCATTGTATCTTGCCCAAGCCGATCACATTTTAAGCTAGTACTCACACACTTAGTCATTAGTATTATTGTTTCATTGGCATATTGTTCATTATTGTATTTCTTTCCAGTATTTCCTTATTATCTATATATCTCTTGTATCTATTTTGTGCATCTTGTTTATCCACAGCTATTTACTGTTACATAGTTTTTATCATGGATTAGAACTGCTGTTAGAGATGTACTCTGCTCCTTTCCTGACTGGATATATTTTTCCAGATGACACTGAGGAGTACCCTACCTATTATGGACCCCAGGATGTTGTGGGTTTAGATTCGGAGACCCTGGCTCAAGGGGGACTTATCCCAACTGAGACAGTTGACCCTGGAGTGTAGCTTGTAGTATGATAGTATTCTTTTGTACTGGATTTGTCTCCAGCTTATTTTTGTTACTCTTCAGACTCATTGATGTATTATTTTAAACTCATGAGTTGATGACTATTCTATTCTTATCTGATCCGTGTTCATTCTATCTTAGTTCTGTGATTGAGTACACTATCTTTTGGTGGTTCATTATATTAGATAGACTTTTTAGACAGCGTTCTACCGCCGATTCTGCGGCGTAGGCTGGGCGTTGTTTCCGACTAGTACCCTTACCCCGGGTGCGGGTCGTGACAGATGGACCCACATGACTTCACCTCGGTATGTATTAATGGGTACCGACCCTTCTGTTTGACTCCGAGTTGGTGGAAGATTGACTATTTTCATTATATCTCGAGGTATCGAAACATTGCCGTCGGAGACTTCCTAAGCTGGAAAGTGGCCAAATTACAGAGATACCAAGTTAGCAGTGACAGTCTTCTCATCGTTATGAAGAGTGATTGCTTTGGAGTCTATCAACTGCTGGATCTTCCTCTTTAGCATGTAACACGCCTTTGTGGGGTGGTGTATATATCAGTGATACAAATAATATTTCGGATCGTCTATTTTACCTGCCTCTTCTGACCGTTTGATTTCAGGCAAAAGAAGTTTGTTTCTTTTCGTCAAACAATCAAAATTCTACAGATGTCATCCTCGTCAAAGGAATATTCCTTTTTGGGTCTTGGAGCTTTTGGAGTTTTCTGCTTCGGCAGGGAAGGAGCCTGTTTGGAAAGATTCACAATAAGAGCATATTTTCCCTTGTTATTTTGATTTTTATTGGTGTTGTTGAAAGGACGCTTCCCTTTATCTTCGGCACTAGGCATTTGTAGCCCTAGTTGACAGGCAACTTTCGCACTACCTTCGGCAACCTCAGCCTCCTCTCTCTTGAAACAATAAAAGCGTGTCAAGTGGCTACAATTATGGAATGATACATAAGCGATGTTCCAACATTATATCTTGTATATGTTCTTCTGTTCTGGACGCACACGTTCCAAGGCTCCAGAGGGAACTCCATGCCTTAGCATGTACGAAGGGGTTTCCATACCGAACGAGGTTCTCCTGTATCCTGCGAGCAATCTGGTGGGTTATCTATACATGAATGCACTGGTGTGGAGGCTTCTCGCCCGCTCGACAAATCCAAAAATGTTATATAGGTTCCGTGCAATCTATTAAATTATCTTTCTAGTCTTGCCTTAGGACCAGTTTTATGGCATAATGAAAAGCCTAACTTGTGTGGCAGTGCGCCGTGCGATATAAGAGTAACACGGCGAGATTTACCAACTTACCATCCATCATTCCCTGTCCAGAGATAAAACCAAGTTAAACCAAGCACGAATATATATAAGGAAATCCACGGAAATCGCATAAGCAAACACGAGTGTTACAAGCAGGTTTTCTGATTCGGTTGCACGAGTTACAAGGATACTTAGATGTGTTATACTCAGAAGTCTCAGGTATTTAGATGCATACATTGATACAGATGTGTTACACAAAGCAGTTGCCTATAATGCAAATGGCTCACAAGCAGGTTGCCTCAATCAAGCCAACTTAATCTATATGACAGAGGGTCACTGGCATGACTTCCATAGTGGACAATGTAATCACGAGGCAAAGATGGCGTGCAAGAAAGTATACAACGGTGATACTGCACCATCCCGTCCCAAACAGATAACTACTCGATTTTTTCATCTAGATCGGATCTGCCCCAGTGCCCCGGCGACCGTCCGCAAAACTTGGATTCAAAAATTTCCTTGTGCACAAGTTGTCCGTTGACCGTGCGTATCCTCAAGTATTCCAGATTCTTGCAGGTGCAGGTACAGGTACAGTTGCAGATTCAGATTCAGTCAGGATCTATCAGGTACAGTATCGACTCTCCGAGCCATCAGATTCAGTACAGAAAAAGTGTTGATTTTAGAGATGCCATGATGTTATCATGCTTTACTTTCCATGTTGCAATCCCCTAGTGCGGGAAATGCCTTGGCGACCTTACGGTCCCGAATACTTACAATGTTTCTATACTTGGCTCGGAACGACTATCTTGATAGCCTTCCTACCTCAACTGAGCGAATCATAGATAGTGAAGTGCGATAATTTGTGGCATGCATATAAGTGACAAGCATTAGAACGAGACAACGAGTACAAGTTAGTATGTAAGCAGGCAAGCATTGCATTTGTGTGAAATATAAGCATAAAAAATGAGCGGTATAGTCTACATTAGAATATAAGCCATTTACGTTTGCATGGGTCTAAGAGGTAGTGCGAGAAGTGAAACCGTATAGGGACATATCGGGCGACATAATCTATGGGACGAGTAGTGTAAACATGTGAAGCAGTGCACTATGAAGAGTATATAATGATCTACTCGAGGCATAGTGGGATCTACTTACACGGAGCTAAGGTAGCATGCGAGGGTCCAGTTATAAGCTAAGTTTTATTTTCATGTTCTAACATATGCAATACAAGATGAGATTATTCCCTTAGCTAGGTGTGTTGTATTCTTTATTAGCATGCAAGGGGTGATTCACCTAGCGACTAGTCCATATTGTAAGTGTGCTAGCTAAGCAAAGATAAGTTCATCGTAGCCACCCACCTTAGCGATAATTCGCCTCAGTCGACCGATACTCCGAGCGAGCCTTTGAAAGTCTAAGTCTAAACTCCTGAAGGGCCAAGTCTGGAACCCTTTGCCTCAAACGAGTCTTCTCACTTAGCAAAGCGAGTCGGGTCGTTGCATTTGCGTCGTATGAATCGGCTCTCCGCTTGAGCGGAATAGGTCGTTACAGTTCATGCGCCTCATCAGTGCATGTGACCTGTCCCATGCGCCTGACATAGCCATGCGTCTATTCACCAGCTCTCATGAGTGCACTTTTCATGCACGCATGTGATCCTATGCGGCCCTAGTATCCCATGTGCACATTTTATTTTACTTAGTTAATGTTTCATGGAAGGATTTTATCAAGTGTTATGTTCTATGTGTTGACCGTAGTGTTTGTTTGTGTTGTGACTCTAAGTGTAACCAACCCTATGTGGTTGATTGCTATTCGGGGCCTGACCCTGCTGGTTTGTCTGACCAAGTTTAGTAGCAGAGCTCGAGGATCCTGTCTTGTATTCGACCGATGACGCACACCAAGAGGATGTTCGCCTAGGAACTTAAGTGTATTTTTTCTTCCCCACCATTAGTATCATTTTGTATTACCTTTTTGGCATTTAGCTTACGGCACTTGTTAGCCGGTTTATCGAGACATTAGCTCCTTTACATGATTGTATATTATTCAAGCCGCGGCTGGCTTACAGTTATGTACTCTTGACAATGTACTAGTTTATCATCTTGAATAACTGGTTTCATGATCATTCTGATAGAGCGTCAGGGACGCCTAACTGCTTTATCTTACATGCTCATTCTTATTGTTTCATGGTTAATGATTGAGACATAGATATTCTTGGACCATAGGTGACTTGATTGTAGTATGCACCCCATTCTCTCTAGAAAACCTAAGCACATTGCGGATTATTTCGATATTCCGTAAGGAATGGTTGGATAAGTCACGCTCCCGCTTACCAGACGTGGTTCTGGGGCGTGACAAGATTTTAGTGGTGGCCCATGCAGGTTCGTATGTCCTTTCAGACTTGTGGGTGTCTTGTTCTAGGAGTCTCAATAAATTATTCCCTTTGATATTCTGAATTCGTCTCCTTCGATACCAAGCTTGAACTATCAACAGTTTGCTTCCTTGTTCTTTCTCGTCCTGTCCTTTGATGTCTTGTGTCATTTTCCTTCAGGGGCACTTCGTCCATGCCTATTGGAGTAGCAGATATGGTAGAACAACTCGCAGGGCAAGATTCCACTGAGCGCCAGCAAGAAGCAGTACTTTCTCAAGATCGGATTCGGGTCAAGCCAGTAATCGAGCAACATACACAAGAGATCCCAGTACCCCAGGCAATACCAGTAATACCAGCAGTACTTGATACCCCGACACGGTTAGAAATTATCTGAGGAATGATGTCTACACAACAACATTAAATGGTAGTACAATAACATAGTCAACTTCGACAACAAGAGCAAAACATCCTGTTAAACCAAGGGCTGCAAATGGCTCTGGAGTATAGTGAAGAAGAAGATTATAGGATGTCATACAGATTCTGTAGACTCAACCCGAGATCTTTCGAGGGCACAGAGGATGCTATCACAGAAGATTCTTGGCTTCAAGACATTGAGACGATCATAGCGGCAGCTAAGGTTTCAGCATAGGAGCAAGTAAACCAAGTATGGCTACAACTAATAAGATCTTGCTCGTGATTGGTGGGCATCGGAGGAAGTCAACTTGAATCATTCTATCTCTTGGGAAAACTTCAGGATCATGTTCAGAGCCAAGTTTTCGGAGTAGTGGCACAGTACGAGCTGCAGCAGAGATTTATTGATCTCAGGCAATCCGGTAGAACAATCGATGGATATGCAACAGAGTTTTGCAGGCTGAGCATGTTTGCTCCAGCTATGGTGATAACGGAGCAAGAAAGGGCTATGAGATTCCAGCAAGGACTTTACCACGAGATTCTGTAACTAGTTGAAGGACATCACTACCAGACATTCGATGCCGTGTTGATTGCTACCATGAGACATGATCTTACCATCCAGAGGTTAGCTTTGAGGACTGAAGGACACAAGAGGTCTCATGACCAGAACATAGGAGGAGGACCAGCACCACGTACATCTGCACCAACACCCAGCATTCGTATTCGTGATTCGGCACTACAAGGGCCAGTGCATCAGATGAGACAACGCCAATTTGGCAACAATAGTCGAGACAACATCAACAACGTCCGGAGAATCCAGTAGGATGTACCTATTATGGCAAGGGAGGTCACACTCAGGATGTGTGCAGGATGGCAAGTGGAAGATGCTTGAGGTGTGGAGGTTCAGACCACATGATAGCTACTTGCCGATAGATGCAAAGGCAGTATGGACCATACCAGCAATTCCTGGCATTGCCAGCTCCAGAAGCAGTTCTGTATCAAGAGCCAACACTAGCAGTACAATCGTTAGCCCAGCTTCCGATGTTGGCGCAAGCATAGGTGTTTCACCAGAGACAACGTCATTTTGGTCAGCAGAGACCAAAACTACAGCAGCATCCTCATGATGGGGCTGTAGCCGTATTGAGATGTGAGCAAATAGAGTTTGGCATGTTAGAGCAGATATTGGCCGAGGAAGGTCAAATCGAGGGTGAGATTTGAGCTTCTTCCAGTCATATCTTTTTGGTTCTGTATATTCGGCGAGTGGATATGATCTTCTCATCTCACTCTTCTGCCTTCGTATCTCGTGATACATAATGTATGTCATATATTTTGACTACGAAGGTAAGTCTGGGGCAGACTTATGTCTTTGACTAAGTCGTTGGTAACGACTTATCTCGAGACTTGATCCCTGTCCATTTTTCGGAGTCAACATAGCCAGCGAGGACGAGTTCCTATTTTAGCTGAATCATGAAACATATTTATCCGTATGCCTCCCGCTCTTCCTTCCTCTCTGATTATGCGGATTAGTTATGCATTTACTCTATGCGGTTGATTTCTTTTATTTACATGTCTATTCAATGTTTGATTTTGTTTCCAACTAGCTGTAGCTCATGAGATCTTATAGTGCATGAGATTATAGTTTTTGAGCTTTTTAGATCATGTTTCCTGCTTGATGAGTTATAGTTCCTGAGTTTCTTGCTTAGTTCATGAGTTTCTTGCATGATTCTTTAATTTCCTTGCTTGGTTACCAGCTCGACTAGCTTAGTGAATTCCGATCATGGAATTTTTTAAGGTGGGTAGAGATGTCACGCCAATTCCTAGATTTTGGTATTCTTGAATTTGTGATATTAAAATTTTTTTTTTCCTGTAAATGTATTCTTGCTATATTTTGCATTTTGGTTCCTGTCTATATGTTATATTTTATATGTTTGGATTCATGTTTATTATGGGAGACTGCCCAAGACCAATAGTGAACACATATTGGCAATTGCCATGAATCTGTACTAGGACCCGTATGTAGGATGGATACATGACCCGGTTCACTTTTGGAACCACTAAGCCTAATTTGGATGGTTAATATTTGTTCGGAGAGTGTCATAACTTAATCCTATGGCTAACCTCATTTCTCCACTTGGTATATATATATGGTTTTCTCTCTCCTCTCTCATTCTTCCTCATTTACACTTTATTTCTTCTTTCCTCTTTATCCCTCCCTCAAGAGCTCCCCCTTGGCCGAACCCTAGCCCAAGCCCTAGCCCTAGACTTGGTTCTAGGAAGAGGTTTGTTAGTCCACCAAGGCAAGTACATCTTGCTCAAAGTGGTGAAGCCATGATTTTTGGATTTATATATATATGTAGTAATTAAAAATGTGTTTAATGGAAAATGTTATCCTTGATGTTCTCCTTAGTTTTAGTTCTTGGAGTTTTTAATTTTGGTGAATGGTTTGTAGTAGATCTCAGTTTCAAGTTAGAGTTTTTATGGTTTCTATGAGTTTTTCTTTGTTTTGATCTATTAAAACTCATTGTTTGCGAAAACTAATAGTTTTATGTGATAGAGCATTTGATTTCGTGTAGTTTTGGCTTTTGTTTCACTGGATTTGGACATAAAACAGAGATTTTATGTAGTAAACCATTTTTTGAAGCTTTTCAATTTTTTTCCATGGAGTTTCTGCTATTTTTGGACGAAGGAGTTCCATGAGGCCAAGCTACATGTGCCCCTTCCAGCACGACGCCTATCTTTTTAGACGCCTGACTATCTCTGCATATGTGTCCCTAAGTTGAATGCATAGAACACTAAACGCATGAGATTTTCCAAAGAGCAAGTTTGTCCATGCGGCCAGAAGCTCATGCGGCCAGTTGTCCATGCGGCCAGAGTGTATAGCCAGCCTGTCGTTCGACTTAGAAGCGACATATGTGGCTTTTCCTTGCATGTCTTTTGGAGCATACCTTTTTATGCTTTTGTCTTTTCTCTGACACGCATTTACTACTTGTCACATCAGTCACGTCAGTCACTTCCCTGACTTTACATTTATTCTTGTCACCATCACTTGTCCCGAAGAGTGGGCTATGCCTTGAGCATGCGTCAAAGTTTTTCCATTCGACACATGTCTCATGCGGCGACATGTTGCATGCGGCCAGTTGGTCCATGCGGCAGCTCATCCGTGCGTCCAGGTCCATGTGGCCAGTTGCTCATGCGCCTAATCAGTGCATGTGGCCTGTCCCATGCGCCAGACATAGCCATGCGTCTATGCACCAACTCTTATGAGTGCACTTCTCATGCATGCATGTGATCCTATGCGGCCCTAGTGACCCATGTGCACATTTTGTTTCACTTTGTTAATGTTTCATGGAATGATTTTATCAAGTGTTATGTTCTATGTGTTGACCCTAGTATTTGTTTATGTTGTGACTCTAAGTGTAACCAACCATATGTGCTAGACATGGCTATGTGCTAGAATTGACAATGTGCATAACATAATATTGTGTTGACCTCACGAGACGTGTGTCATTATGATTCAGTACTTGTTAAATAGACTCAGATTTGTAGATTATTTATTTACCTTTTTTCGTTAGATAGAGTGAGGAGTGTCGTTCTGCTCGGGAGACGATCTGCAATCCCGGTCCTTGTTTGGTTTAAGGATTGTGGATCTGCTCCAGAATGGTTCATATTTTTCTCCTTGCTCCCGTCCGACATCATTAATTATTAATTCGAGGACTTTACAATTGAGGCTTCCAAGTGAATGATAATTTGTGTACCTGATTCGAGGAGGTTCTACGCGATCAAGTGATTCAATGTGATAAGAAGATTCAAGTGACTTATTTATAGGCATGACTACCCGTATCCGAGTTGATACTTCTTTTTTGCACCGAGTGTGCCACACGATTTTACTTGTGCACCGAAGTGCGACAAACCTTGCTAGATGTGACATGACTATGTGAATCTTGAACTGATTAAAATAGCTATATTATCGGCTGGTAGGCCTGATATTCTGACTCGACTGCTTGTATCCATGCCGATACATTTACTACTTGTTATGCGTTCCTACGTGCTATGTGTTACATGTGTACTGAGGTACGACATATCTTGCTACGTGCTATGTGTTACATGTTGTAATATTCTATATGATATGTGATATTATATGATTTCTCTAGCACGGGCCATATAGTGGATCAGTAACATAGCGTGGTTAGGTTGCTTGCTTGATTTGTTGTATTATGCTTGGAGGAATCCAGATTTGGCTCTCGAGCAACAATATTGATTCATACCTAGCGTACACGTACTACGATGCGTCATCTAAGGAGAATGATCGTGTGACCACGGCACGAGATTCTATACAACTGTAGGGCTAATTAGGTAACTTAAACTGGTAGAAGCATTGGAAGAAAATAAAATCTTGAGATCATGCATGGTAGCTACCGGTAGGACATATGTCCTAGGGCGTCATGTTGGTCCCCAACGGATACTGTATATCATCTACAGTAGTAGAGTGCAGTATCTGGCTTTATTATATATTATTACATGATTATTGGCACGGTGGCCTTATGAGTGACTGGTGCTGATATTATGTGCTATGTGTTTTCTTGGCTCGGCCAGCCCGCTTCACCATCAGCATGATTTGAGGATTCCAATAATGCATTATTCTTCTGGGATAACCCAAACACCACATAACAAGTCGTAGGATTGAGTGGCCGAATTGAATGAGTATGAGTTGGTAGCCTAGCGACGGTTCAACCCTTGTACTTGTTTGGTTGTAGGCTTGCACCAATGTATCACAATAGGCCATGGACCGAAGTTACATACTATGTGTATATGCCTATATATTAGCTTATATTGTGGCATGTGTGTTCTGGGTTATATTGATGTGTTGTATCTTCGTCGTGTTCATAATTAGTGAGTCGTATCATGTCTCGTCGTAGTGCGGTACCTCTTGTCCTTGTTTGATTGTAGATGTGTCCTACTGCTTCGATGAAAGGTCCTACGCTTGCAGTTGTGGCACATATTTCTAGTTTATGTACTTTATTGGGTTTTGCTTTTTTACTTGTTCTCATTTGTGGTACTTGCTATTCAGGGCCTGATCCCGCTGGTTTTGTCTGGCCAGGTTTAGTAGCTGAGCTCGAGGATCCTGTCATGTATCCGACCGATGGCACACACCAGGAGGATGTCCGCCTAGAAACTTAAGTGGGTTTCTTCTCCTCCACTATTAGTATTATTTTTTATTACCTTTTTAGCATTTAGCCGACGACACTTATTAACCAGTTTATCGGGACATTAGTTCATTTACATTATTGTATATTATTCAGACCGCGGCTGACTTACAGTTATGTACTCTTGACAATGTACTAGTTTATCATCTTGAAAAACTTGTTTCATGATCATTCTGATAGAGCACCAGGGACGCCTAACTATTTTTATCTTACATGCTCATTCTTACTGTTTCTTGGTTGATGATTGAGACATAGATGTTCTTGGACCATATGTGACTTGATTATAGTATGCATCCCCTTGTCTCTAGACAACCTTAGCACATTGCGGATTACTTCGGTATTTCGTAAGGTGTGGTTGGCTGAGTCACGCTCTAGCTCTCCAGTATTCTAGTTCTGGGGCGTGACATTCTGCGTCTCTCCTTCTGTTATTGAGTGTCAAAAGACCTCATTTCGAGATATAAACGATCTCATATTTATTATGTTCCAACACTAGGAACGGTTACTGAAGAATGTGCGTATGAGCAGGCAATATTCACTATGTTTGTTGTCACATGCGTATATTTTGAAGGTATGCAACACACGTTCTGGATAGTAGGTGCACAAATTAATGATAGCTTGACACGTGGCTTCCTATGCGAGGAAGGCTCAGGTAACGAGGGCAGTTATTTGTATACGTCTACGAAGGACATGACATGTACGACACATCAGCGCAACCGTTCCTTAGCAGTTGTTGGAGAGTTTGAAGTTGAGATAACCATTGGCGTACTCTAGAGAAGATGGACATACCGGCGTACTTAGGTTAAGGTAGCCATACTGACGTATTCAGGTTGAGATAGTCATACTGGCGCACTCAGGGTGAATGACCGATGTTTACGTACTCAGTGAGCGGTAGCACCATTGGCGTACTATTGCTAGAGTATCCAAGTCAGTGTATTCGAAAGAGAGAGCATCAACGACATACTTTGTTCGAATTAGCACTATTGGCATATCATAGCAAAGTAGCATTAGTAGCGTACTTGGATTATGGTAGCAACTTTGGTCATAAAATGACAACCTGGGTCTACGTTCTAGCAATACTCTGCATTTAATGCCTTGTTGTGTCAGGTTGAGGCAGTTTTTGACGTGGCAACGCTGACGTACTCTGATGAAGTAGTGACCTAGGCGTATTGTGGAGAGGTAAGAACCTTGGTGCACTGAGAGGCAGCAAGAACCTTGGCGTACTGAGACGAAACCAAAAGGTCGACGTATAAAAATGAAATGACAACTTCACTCGGTCGCTAAACGACAACCTGGGTCAATGTGCCAATGATCTTCTGCATTAAATATCGTGATCTCTTCGACTGCTGTGTCAGACTGTCAACTATCAGGTTTTCCTCATTTATTGCTTAGATGAATGGTGACATTGTACGCCACTGTGTTTTGTTGGATAATCAGTAAGCAGAGTACGTTGCTAAGACGAAACATATGACATACGCCGCTGAAGTAAAGCACATGGAGTGTACCACTGCTTCATTGCCTGAAATTTGAAGGGTAGTACGCCACTGCTTCTACTGAACTCAGTTTTAATCATCCTTTGGGGAGGCATACTTTTTGTGCTTCTACAGTGTTCTTCTCCGGTAACGGTATCGGTGCAAGGAATGCTTGTTAATAAATCTCCAACATATTCTTCACTTAATATGCTGGTGTAGAATGAAAGACGAGACTCTAACTACTCGTAAAACTCTACCCCAACCCGTCTCCATCATTCTTTATCGGAATAACCAAGATTTCTTGCAAGCACATGAAATACACTATGGCCATCCTTGGGTACATCAACAATTGACCAAATGTAACTACGTTTCTCAGGTAGGAAGCCTTCAATATACACACCCAATCTAAAATTAGACTTATGTACACCATCCATGGTATCTTCGTTTGGAATGTCCGTTTTCTATTTTTTCCTTCGAACAATTAGCTTACTCTTCCGTTTCGTACCGGTCACAATATTGTCAACCATAGTAGACTGAGCTTGCTCTAAATTTCATTCAACATGATCAAAGAACAATGGATCTCTCTTAGTTGACTCCATACTTTTTTTCTGTGAAGTACTCAATCTTGTTTAAGGTATTCCCTTAGGATTGGAAATAATTGATGGCTCGTGCATTATAGTAGTTACCGGGTTAGCAATTTTTTGTATTTTAAGCTCAATGGACTCCCTCTCCGCTCCCAATGAGGCACACCACCTTGCATGAAGGAGTTTCACTTATGGAAAAGAAAAGAAATTATTGTCACTCTTCACCACGAGCATTATCGACAACTGCCTCCAACGTTGATTAACAACATATATCGGAATAGGTCTAAATTGACGACGATATTCGTTAATCTAATGTGCACAAGGGAGGTCCAACATATGTCGATGTAAACAACCACAAACCTCGGGATCAAATCCTACGAACTTTAACCTACCTATCTCCTCAAATAGTAAGCCTAATGCCTTGTGAGATATTACATGCATTAAAACATCCAAGAGGGGTTCCTTTCTATGTTCATGCTTTGCAATATTCATGCTCATCTCAAATGATGCCTTAATCTCGTTCACCGTCTGATCTAGCATTAAATTTATAGCTTACCTAACAGAGACAAAATTATCGACCGATGACCTTAGATGTTGTTTTAATAATGCATGTGATCCTTCAACCCGTTTGGTGGTCATTGTGCCATAATGTTTCACCATATTCGTCCATGCTAAGACAAAATGTTCTTTATACTGTTCTAGCCATGTACCTTTGATATAAGAAATGCATGACGGCTCCCTCGTCTCTCACTTTTCTTTGAACAAGTACCATGTTGCGTCGTAACTGTCTTTCGTACTGGCTCGCCATATAAGATTTCAATCATTGTAGAATTCCTTGAAACGGTCTATGTTAATTTACCATCCACATTTTCGAACTTCAACTTACATTGTGATTGGATATTCTGATTGACATGCTAAGTGCATAGTAGTGTATCCATGTGAGGAAAGACGATAGATATAGCATTAATTAGGGCATATTCTTTGTTAGTAACAAAAACAGACGGCTCTCTGTGTCCGGTGTAAAGTGCTTTTATTTTTTCTAACGACCATGTGTAGTCCACAAATTTCTCACTCTTCATGAAGCTAAATGTAACTGAATTTTTTTTTTCCGTAGAGGTGAAGCCAACAACGTGAAAGAGAGACATCTTGAACTTATTTGTCTTATATGTACGATCAAGAACCAATACATCAGCAAAGGACCTAGCCAAATGTGTGCAATCGGGATAAACCCAAAATATTGAAAGGACTTCATTACTCTGTGGATGTCTTCTATGGTACTCCACATAATGATTCTCGGCAAGCAACTTCAACTCTTGCTGCATCGTCATTCTTGTTTTCTTACTTTTGGAGTTTGATTTCGATAGTGCATTATAGATTGACTTCATTGTTGACTTGTTATTCTCTTATTTGTGTCGTATGACAGAATAAATTTGTCTGGGTGCCACTCCTGAACTGGACAAATCTTTAACTATCTTTCGCTCAACATTGTTCAACCGTCCGATATAGGGATGACCCGTAAGTGTTTCAGCAATAATATGATTGTTGATTTTATTCTTCACTTGGACTATCCACCTCACATCTTCTATGTTTATAATAGAGATCTTGAATGGACAACCGCATTTTCTCATACCAACGCTTATGTTTGAAACTTTTCTTTGGGAAACTATATCTTTCTTTCTATGATACCTGAACAAACCACCTCTTTTACATCCAAGCTCTATAGTTTTGCGTCTCGGCCAATTTCGGGCCGATCTTGATATCACAATGACTATATTGTTTACCCGTCCAACTTCTCTGCACCAATGTAACGGTTGTTCGTTTGATTCAAAATAAATATCGGTCGAGAATAAATTGCCTACATCAACGGCAATTGGAGGAGGTACCACAAGATCGGAAGACGATAATCGCTACAATAGAAATTAAAGTTAATAAAACTGCATAAAATTGAAGAAAAATATGACTGCAGGAAATTAGGACTGCAGAAAATTCTGACAGTCCTAAAATTAACTAGGACTGCAGGACATTTGACAGTCCTATGGTTTGTCAGGACTGTAACATTTTCTGAAAGTACTAAGTAAAAAAAGGACTATCAATTTGTATGACAGTTCTACTTATTTATAGGACGGTCATTTAGTTCCACAGTCCTATGACAAAAAATCTCGAAATTAATCTGTCAAATTCTTTACCAAGAGTGCTTTGGATGAATCGAGGAGTTCTTCGGACGTAGCGGAAAGAGGACTTAGTGTATTAGATGACACAATTTCTTCGAGATGTATTTCTCCTACATTAAACACATAATTCAATATTTATGTGGACCTAATGTTTGAAAAATCTAATCATCATAGTTAATCGATGACATACCAAATAACGGTTGAATATTGTAACTTTTTTGTAGTGGGACTAGGATTTTGACCATAATCAATTTTGACAGTAAATTTTTTTGATAGAACTAAAGATTTTAGGACTGTAACCAATAGAAAATGGACTAGGTTGCAGGTGGCCGGCGGACGGCGTGCATGCCCCAGCGGACGGCAGACGCAAGCAGGCGGAGGGCGCGGGGGCGCGCACGAGCGGCCTCGTGGGTGGGCTGGGCAGCGCGCGGGGGCATGGGGGCAGAGCGAGGGGCGTATGCGAGCGGGTGCAGGGCAGAGCGCGGCGGCAAGCGGGGAAGTGCGCGGGGGCGCGCTGGGCATCGATCAGCGGCGCTCGGGGCAGCGCGCGGGGGTGCACGCGACCAGGAGCGCGGGCTCGGGTAGGGTGGGTTGTCGTGGCCGGGGCAGGTAGGGGGTTTGTCGCAAGACAGGCGGGGGGATGGCCGCCGGGGGGGTTGGGTGGTTGGGGGAGAGTAGCGGCTGCGAGGAGAGTAGTTTTGGAATAATAAAAAATTCGGGGTATCAAGATAGAAATATAAGTTGAAATAGGATATTAAGTTAGTACATATCAAAGTTTATGATATCAAATTGAATAGTGTAAATAGTTGAGGGTATCAAGTTGCAATTAAGTCTTATTTTTATTTTAGGCAAGCACATTATGATTTTTTTTCCTACAACAACCGGAAAGAAAATCAAATGATCTTTCCTAAATGATTTTCTTGTTTTACCAAACACTACCAAACACAGAAAAAACTACCAAACACAGGAAAAGAAATATGATTGGAATTCTACTTTTCCATTTCCACGCAAAATATGAGAGAATTCATTTTCCTTCCGTGAACCAAACGAGGCTTAAGAATTTGCAATTTCCATCAATTTTCTCTTCTGGTGTTTGAAAATGCAAAAAAAATGGAATAAAAAGTGGATGCGGTGTTTGTTTCAAGTTTTAGAGACTGGTGAATGAGTTTTAGATTCCCTGTCCTTATTTGGTATGTCTAGAATTGAAAATTAGGAAAGAATATGAGGGGCTTCATATTTTCATTGTTGTGAAAAAGTAATTCTCAATGTCCCACTTGGGTCTAGGTTTCCTTTTCTATGAATGTTGTTTCATATTTTGTTTGGACAATAACACCCTCATTTTACTTTCAAAAATTTAACTTCTATCCCAAATGTGTAAATTTAGGTAATAAAAACATAAAAAGGTATTTATGAAAAACTAAATAAACTAATTTTTTTTTTCCATATTCCCAATCTAGTCTAACAAAACATGGGTAGGGAAATATATATATATATATATATTTGACATGTCCGACGATATGAATGAAACTTTTTGTGCACGATGCGTTGCATGTCATTTGAGCTTCATATTTCCAACCTAGCCTAACCAAACATAGGTATGAAAATGTTGAATTTATTTTCCATGGAAAAAAAAATAAAAAATAAATTCTTAAAAATACAAAACATTCTTCCAAACGACCCCTTGAAGTTGAAAAAGTGACTCATTGAATGGGTGGAGAGAACCATTTTTTCTTGTATTTTTTATTATTAAAAATTACTTATCTTTTCTTCTTATTTTTTTTTTTTTTTGGCACCCAAACATAAAAAAAAATAAAAATAAAATAAAATTCTTTTCCTACATTATGATTTTCAGGATCAAACGAGACCTTAGAGAAAACTGTGTACTTACACACTGTGCACAGACGGGGATAGGAAGTATACTGTTCAGGTACATGTACAAACAAAGAGAGAGAACAATAGAAAAATAGCCAGCATACAGCTGTACACGTGAAGTGTCCTATGGAAGAAGATGAGTAAGCATTAAGCAACAACTACATATATCTGTTACACTGTTTCTAGGAAGAAACAGTACTGTAGACTGTTCATTAGAATCATGCACTGTTCACGTCCTATTCAGATTCAATATTTAATGGATGGCACTATTTGGCCCGTCGGTTGTGACCGCGGATTAGTTCGCAGGACCATGTAGTGGCCTTCCACTGACTGAGGGTCCGATAGTAAACCCAAAATAGCAGGGAGGCAAGTGAACTGCTATCTCGTGGCTCCACGGACAATTTGTAGTCACAATCCTACGAACAAAATAAAAAATTTCATATTTACTTATTTGAGAAAGAGGAAAGAGAACTCGACACGTAATTAAGATACTATGCAATGTCCTTACAAATGCTTCTACACAGATCGTGCTTTAAATCTGGGAAGAAATCATGGCCATGTGGCTTGCAATGATCGGGAAAAAAAAAATTGACCTACGTTAGCGGGTGACTAAAATCATTGATTTTGCTCCATCCAATCTGTACTTTGCCACATGGCATGTCGGTTTGTTGGTCTGTGTAGAATTTTTTTTTACAAAGAACAAGCAGCAGCTTCTTCTCTTTTGACAATTACACAACCCCCCTATAGAGGGCCTGCTATTGTACGTAGATACGTGTACCACCCCTATAAAGTATAATATATATATATATATTAGTAGTATGGGCTGAATTTTTAAGGAAGAAAGACACAAGATTAATCACAATGTGTTATTCGGGTTAAAGCCGAGTGAACATGACGTGTTCAATGTTGACTAACTTGTCGAAGCAGTTGTTTCCGTCATTGTCGATTTGGAGGACATCATCAGGAGCACAATTTTTGGGTTTTACGCCTACATGATTCACCAGGAGGTAAATTTTTTAAAGCTGAGAAGAATGATGGAAAACAGATTTAGATTGTTGGTTAGGGTTAGTTAGAAATTGACACATCTTATGGATAACACAAATTCCTTATTTCATAAAAATCATCTCTTCTTTGGACCTTCGTCCCGCGTCAGAACAAATGTCTATAGAAAAATGATTATAGAATACTAAATGTCAAGTAAATATAAAAAGTTACATATTTATCGAACTCAGTTGGCTCTTGTGGTCAATGAGGAGAGGTATAACCTTCTTGGCTAGGCGGACTGTCTCAGGATCGAACCGCATGGGAGGTGTGAGACAGTGGGCCAAATAACATGCAACACAACATGCATAAAATTTTGTGCGTTACATCGGACGTCGCAAAAAAAAGTAAATATAAAAGGAGAAATAAGCTAATGATGTGCTTGAACTCAATATACAATGTCTGTGTCTTTTTGGTTCCATAGAGAATGGTTTTGAGTATGATCTTGCTATAAACCCCCTTTTGAATTGATTATTCATAGCATAGGTGTGTGTCACGACCCAGTTCCAAAATACACGGGACCAGGCCACGTGGCAATGGCCAGCTTATACGACTCCGAAGAATTTTCCAATTTAATGGACCCGTCGAAGCGTACTACGTTGTCCTAAAATACTATCAAGTCTAATATGCTACGCTAACAACCAACAGGTAAATAACTAATCTCATCCAGGAAAACGAATGTAATAAAGACTGAAGTAATTGCTGGTAAATGAAATATAAAGAGTCTGGATATCCATAATACAACTGAAATAGTCTGATAGGGACAAATCCACTGAAATACAACGATGGAATAAAAGTACCAAAAGCAGTAAGATAACTAGACTAGAGCATCAACTAGCTAGATAAAGATACTCTAGACCAAAGCAGCAGTGTATCCTAAATCACGGGAACTCCTCTGGAAATGCCTCAAAGTCCTCAGCCACGAATCCGATCTCCACTCCTGCTCCATATATGGTCGGGTACAATTGCTCGTCCGGATCTGAAAAGGAACCAGGTCCTCAGAGGGACATAATAAGATACAAAAAATACATGCCATAAAGTAAATAATGTATAAACGCGAGGGTGAACTAACCAGCTAGGTGAAATTCACTTGAAGACAATATTGGTACGTATAGGTAGGTAAAAAGGGATAAAGCGTAGCGTCGAGCCAGAGGCTAAGTATCTGGCATTAGCTGTAAATTGGATGCCAGAAGTATATTATGACTACATCACCGATCATGATAGCGCGCAACTAGTAACCTCTGTCGGATGTACCGACAAGCATTTACGACCATAATCGGGTAGCCCATAGCCCATAAGAGGGTAACACATAGTCCATAACCGGGTAACACTGAGGCTCACGACCCCGTAGTTTACTTTGAAACTACTGTGGCCAAATGTCTGTTCCATACGCCTACTAATTATCTTTTTCGTCCAATGCTAATGTACAAGTCGCAAATACGACGTGGATATCTCGTACTATAATGCAAGTCACTAAACAACTGTACGACTATGCTAAAAAAACTACTGTCACATGTGCTACTCGCACCGATGATCAATCAAGTGCGTAAGTCCGTGTCCTAAAATGAACTCACTCTGTGACGTAAAATGATACGTGATAAGGCCTCAGGAGTCATGATGATAACTCACAATAATAGGTGCGACCACTAGACACTAGGTGTCACGCCCCGGTCCCGTAGAGGTCGTTCGTCCTCGCTTGGTCCCTACGAAACCGATTGTCCTCGCACGGACGTGATGCCGTGCAAGCCTAAAGTGCACTTGCACAAGGCCAAAGCTTTGAACAAGGGCAAGTAAGCTATTCAAGACAGAAGCAGCGACACATATATTGTAGAAAAGTTAAGAACACAATGGCATGTGAAACGAGCTCTTTATTGATATTCAAAAGTGTTACAAGCGGCGCTTGACCGAGGTTACAGTTCGCTCAAGCTCTCTCTTCTCTAGATTATAATGACACCTTTCCATACATTATGTCCATCTATACAAAAGCAGCTCAAAGAAATCTCGATACGGCTCAAGACATCGACTCCAGATTTTCGGGTCCTTGGGATGAGCACGACTATCGCTTCCTCGGACGATCCAGCACCTGAGAACAAGTAAACTATCGGTGGGTCATCACTTTTATAAGTACTAGTGAGTATGAAACAACTGAACATAAGCTACACCCCCTGAAACCCACACTAACTAAGCATGTGACAAAATATTACATTACTAGTGATCTTGCTACTTTTACCTAAGTTCATTTCGTGCAGCTCAGGATTATAGTCAAATTACATTATTTCGAAAATATAGCTTTGAAACCAGTTTTGCATATTCAATACACACAAAAAAGCTATAGAGGCTATGTTCTATCGTGCAGTGCATTATGTATCGTTCACCATATTCTAGCTCTTAGGGACAAAGTTCTCTAGTGGACTGTTCATCTCAAATCCAAACAAGCATTAAGTGGACTATCATACTTTCAAGCACACAAGAAGAACTAGCTATATGATTTTCGGTCCCCGAGAAACTCAGGATCAGTAGCGGTAAACCAACTAACTAATGACTCTTTATCTGATGTTATTAGCAGCTGTGATGCATGGTTGCTTTTCACTAACAAGTAGCAGTCGTGACCAAGGTTCAGCTCTTCACTAATAGCCATTGTCCAACCGATGCGAATGCATGAAGAACTATCAGATAAACTCTATGATGCAAATGTTCATGAACAAGCATGCGCTATATAAATTCTTTATGTTTCTTACCCCTTACCGATCGGTTATCCTTGCAGCAGACATATAAGTTAGCAACATATGCATGTATATATGAAATGAGGTTCTCTTTTCCTGTCTGTCTCTGTATCAAACAGTTATGTATGCAAGAAGGCTAGCCTAGCATGCGCCCTAACTATATGATGACCCCTCCACGTGATTAACAGTTGGGACGTACAAGCCCATCTCACTAATAGACGTGTCTACCCTCCCGTAAGTAAGGTTTTTAAGCCTCAGAGTATCTAGATCTCTCCTAGGCCGAACGATCCCAGTGCCCCAGAAAACGCTCGAGAGATGACCTTGTGCACAAGTTGTCCTGACCAAATGCATGAATGCAAGCTCCTATAAGATAAATACCATATGATGCACATGATCCAGAACAAGCATATCTATCAAGCTATAGAGTCGGAGCTCTCAATACTCTTGCCTAATAGCCACACCCTCCCGTAAGTAAGGACTTCAAGCCTCAGGGCGGACTATTAGTCTAGATGCACAAGTTCATGCTTATTCATGAAGTTCTATCTCTTTACAAGCAATCAATGTAACATGTTCAAGCAAAGCTAACTCTTTTAACAAGTAACAAGCAAGAACAATTCTATAAATATAGTATGCAAATTCTCTATTTTGGACGAGCATTCAAGTATTCCAGTTTAGCATACGATATCAAGAATAAGTGCAAGCAATCTTTTACTCTTTCTTATTAACATGGTAGCGGTTCGTTCGATAGCGGTGTCCGTGTAACTAAGCATGCAATATTTTTATCTTTAGCTAGCATGGCAATAGTTCCATCTCTTAGACAAGCATACAAGTTCTCTTAGTTAAGCAAGCAGGTTCATTTCAATGACAAGCTATACGAGTTCTCTTATTAACCATGCAGAGTCAGGTTCTATCATTCTTCTTATGAAACCATCTTCTTAGAACAAGTATTCAAAAACTCAGATTCATTATTATCGTCAACGCGGACGTGTGGAATTTCGCGAAACATGATTTGGATGTGCGTACACACCGGAATCAACGCGTATCTATCGGAAATCACCATATCGGCCTATTCTGACACTTGTCATAACTTTGTGTGTGTTTATCGTTTCGCAACGAAACTTACTCCATCGGATTTGCAGCGTTACGCTGGTCCTGTGACCCAAGTTTGGTTCGAATCTGAGAACGTTGACGAAATACTATTTTGCGGACCTCATGGTTCCACTTGATGGGTGATTTCGTGACCAGCTCATCGAAATCCAGTTCTGGACATTCTGTTGGGTTTATTTCCTCGTTCTGAACTTGTAGATACTAAATTTGCTAAATTTGGAGAACTTTATATTTGGCACATTTTTTGGTGCAAAGTGGACCACATGTGGACCCTGCTTTGACCCAAAAACTGTCAATTCTGCCCGTGTATCAAAATTGGACTTATGGGTTGTCAATCCTATCTATTTCAAGTATTCAAAAAATAATGGTGATGTTTGTTTCACATCCTGAGGCATACTTGGAGATTCCACTTTTACAAGAGCAATTGACGGGGTTCAGAGCCCAGGCAAGTGTACCTTGCCAAACCTGCAGAGATCATGTTATATTATTTGCTTGTATTCTTTCTATATATATACTTCTGTGATATACATGTTCAACCTAGGACCGTGAGACGTCGCTTAGCGTCCGAACAAGATTCGAGTGTCGACGCCGTACGCGGAGTCGTGTAACGTCACTTAGAGAGTTGATTCCACAATCCTATTTTTACGTGCTTGCTTTACCAAGTACGTCATACCGTAGGACAATTGACATTATTTTATGTGGCAAAATATTTCTTGAGTTATTCATGGTGATTCTGTATAAGCTTACATAATTTGTGATATGAGACTTGCATATATAGAGATATCATTATGACTCATTGTACTAGCTAGAGGTCATGATCTTGCATGTTATGGACATGAGACGTTGTGGACATGAGACATGAGATTAAATTGGGTGGGGAGAGACACACATGCTGCAGGATGATTATATATATATATATATATATATATATATATATATATATATATATATATATATATATATATATATACTATACTATACTACTAGTGGTGCTTTAGTCTCTGTATTAGAGCTTGGCACATTTACTAGCACAACGTGATACTACTTGCTGCTATGGGCTCCCCGACATAGAGCCTGTAGTGGTCTCAGCCTGAGTACTAGTGATTCTCTCATTTGTATTTCACTTAGCTGGTTACATAGCTTGCCCTAAGGATCTATTTTTATTTACTGTATTTTATTTTTCTTGAGTGATTCTTGTACCTTGCTATGTCCCCTGAGGACCTGGGTCCGGATTATGTCCTCAGGTACAGCAGAGGAGGATTACCCCGAGGTTTACGGGACAGGAGCTGACGCTGGAGCTGTATTGGCACCAGAGGACGAGGCTGTGCCAGAGGATTTCTTTTGAGTACTCAGTTACTTATTCAGTTATTTATTCTTAGTATTATTTCATACTTGGACTTAAACTTATGGACATATGTATTGGTGCTATTCTCTTTTTTTTATTGTGTCGGGTTGTTCCCTGAGATACTATTTATGTGGACTTGCTGATGGGCTATTTTTATCTATTATCTTGACTGGTCTATCATATTGAATTATGTTTACTATCTGTGGATGAGACTAGAATTTTACTGTGATAGATGGTGTAGTCTTGTATTTATATTTGTTACAGCTTAAGTGCACTCTAACGGGTCCATTAAATTGGGTTTGTCCATTGGAGTTGTGCTGCTGGCCATTGCCACGTGGCTAGTCCCTCGGTATTTTGGGACTGGAGCGTGACATGGTTTTTGTGGTGGCCCATGCAGGTCTACGAATATATTTCTTTGGTTTCAACTAAGGGACCGAGCAAGCCTGCGATTAGGATAAGAATAAATTTATAGGATCTCATCCACATATTGACACGTCCTTGACCTCTATATCAAACTCGAACTTAATTTCTTGACTTACATCATGCTTGATTCAACTGTTCAACCCTATACTGATCCCGACAAAAGAAGAGAAGGCAAATTTTTTTTTGACGGACTGAGCTTTGAGTTACAAAGATTAATTGGCGCAATTGCACCTACTTCTAATACGAACATCCTTGTAGCAGCTCGACGCATGGAACGCGTCAACGGGAGAGAGTCCAGCCAGAAGCAGCCGCATGCACTAGCACCAGACCAAGCACAACAGGAAGGAGCTACAAAGAGACCTCATATGCACCAGCCACCCAGAGTAACTGAGAATGATTGGTTAATTGCTACTTCTATTTTTGAATTTTTAGAATTATTTTATAATGCTACATATATTCTATCTGGAGTTTATTATCCAACATCTCCTTTAGCTTTAACAAATTTTTTTAACATGTCTCGTTTATTTTGTAAATATAGAAATATTTCTGGTTTTGATTATATTGTTGCCAAAATGGAAGCCAAATTAAAAAAATATTAGGGTGATATACCTTTTCTATATTATTTGGCTTCGATTTTTTATCTTAAGATTAAATTAGATGGTGTATATATTTTATTAGACGATTTTGAAGATAATATGAGAGTTGACGTAGGTAGTTTGAAAGTAAAATTTAAGGATATTTTAGATAGTTTAATTATTTTATATGAAGAAAGAGTTGTATCCACCCGACCCGGTACAACCGTTCAAGTTAGTATCTCTGGTTTTATGTCTAAATTATCATATGCTAAAGGTGTACTACAAAGGAAAAAATAAAAATAATCTTCCCAACCTACGCAAGAATTGTCCTTATATCTAAATTATTATGAAGAAGATGAATATGATTCTTCATCTTATTATTCAATTTTAGAATGGTGGAAGAGACACGAAAAAATGTATCATGTACTTTCTTCTATAGCACGCGATATTCTAATTGTCCTGGTGTCCACGGTAGCATCGAAATCTTTTTTTAGTGCAGGTTCAAGGATACTAAATAAGAAGAGGAGTCAGTTGCTGCCAGATATTTTAGAAGCTTGTGTATGTGTTCAAGATTGGACCCGTGCTGAATAAAGAACTCAAAACTTAAGAGATGAAAGTGCCAATATCGCAGAGCTGGACTTTCAATCTCTTACTATATATGACGCTACTGAAGGAGGATCTGAGCAATAAACTTCAACGAAAGACAGGCGACGGATTTTATTTTAAAAGACTTGTACATTTTTTTACAAGCTTTATGCAAATAAAATATTATTTACAACTTTCTATTTTTTTGTTACTTAATGTTATAATATATTTATAATTTTATTGCCATTAATAAAAGAAATTCAGCTTTTTCTTACTTAATGTTGTTATTGTTTACATTTAACTTCTTTATGTCTATATAAATAACTTCTTTAAATTTCAAGTTATAAATTTATATTTAATTCAAAAAAATAGATTTATACATTTTTTTATAAGTTATTCAAATTTTTTTTAAAATATTCAACTTATAAATATTTAGATTTTAATTTATACTCAAAGTTATATAAACATTGATATAAAAAAAATTAAATAAATTTTATAACAAATAAATTTGTAAATTTTAAATTATACTAGACATATAACTTATAAATTTCAAATTATACTTAACATATAAATTTTAAATTATACAAAAATAACTTGACAAAACACCTATAAATTTTAACTTGAATTTATTAACATATAACTTATATCATATATATTATATATAAAATATATATAAATAAACGAGAAAAAATTGGGCTGGGCCGGCCCGACCGTGAACCGGCCCTATCCTACCCTGATCGGGTCATGGACCCGGACTGGGTCAAAAAAAAATTCGATCGGGCCGGACCGGCCCGACCCGCCTCTCCTCTCGGATTGAGCCCGGTCCGGACCGAACCCGGTCAAACCCGGTTGACTCGGGCCGCGGGTCGGCCTGGACTGGCCCAGTGCATACCTTGACCTATTTGATACTTATTGTCCAAGTTAAAGTAACATAATCTAGAGTCCTTAACAATATAAGTGGATGACGCTTTTGCCCCTGTGGTTATAGTTGAATGGTGGTTTGTTGGGGGTGACGAGAGGGAAGAAAATGGGATTATCGATTGACCGAAGGAGTGAGGGGGGATGGGTGTGTTGAATGATATGTTTTAGTTTGTTGGGTTTAAGAATGGAGGAGAAAGGAGAAAAAAAATAGTAAGACGATTATTGATAAGCAAGTTCGGACTTTATATGAGACCTACGAGGCAGTTGTTTCAGGTCCAAAATTTTAGAGGTAGCCACAAAGTAGAGACTCACATAAGAGTTTGTCTCTACAAACTCCAGAAGAGAAGTTGGTGCACTGAGATTAACACAAAAGTTTCTCTTCAGTGACACACAACCCTACAGAAGCACTAAATAAGGAACATGTTACAAACTGACAACCCAAAGAAAATACAAATACAACAAGAATCAGAAAACTGTTCTTCTCTTTACGTTCGCAGCCACTACACCGAGAAGAACGAGAACAAGAACAGAAAAAACAAAGAAGGAAACTCTTGCTGGGGTGATCAAAACCACCAGAGCTCAAGGCAAGATTTGACCTATACAACGATCTTCCCCCAGGAGCCAGCAAGTTCACACGAGAACTTCTAGAACGCTCTTGGTCACCTTCGGGTCACTCGAAAGATTCTATTGGAAAGATGCTAAAAACTGTCGCAGGTCCTGCTGGTGCTCTCAGTTTTCTCTATATATATATATATATATATTTTCCAACACACTAAATGAAAGAGGAGAGCCTTTATATAAAGAGGATTTTAGCTTCCATGTGGCCTGAGAAAGAAATTAGGCAGCATGAGCCGCCTGCACCGTTGTACTGCACAGAGCAAACAACGTCGTCATATGCCGCAAGCTGCAGCCGCTGCAGACGCATGGCACAGAGAGCCACCTGTGCCGTCTGTGCGCTGTACTGCACAGAGCAGACAGCGTCGCACCGAGCCGCCAACAACAGTCCTTGTCCCCTCCACACTTGACTCGCTCAAGCTAACTTGTTGGCCGCATAGCTCCAGGCCGCATGTGCTCATGACCGTGTGGCCCCTAACTGCATGGCCCCTGGCCGCATGGGCACCTGACTGTATGGCTCCGGGCCGCATGTGCACCTGTCCGCATAGACACCTAACTGTATGGCCCCTGGTAGTATGCACACATGTCCGCATGGGCACCTGACCGCATGGCCCTTGGCCGCATGCGCTCAAGGCTGCATGGCTCCACGAAGCATGCGCCCGAGAAAGCAACCGTGCATGCAACTCGCACATAAAAGGAGCGCACGAGCGCCATACGACGATGCTAACATGCTAAGTGCAAAGTGTGCCAACAAAGCACAACTTTGTGCCCTTGAGCCTGAGTCCGAGTCCGAGTGGCTAAGCCCCTTTGGGGCTTAGCTCCTAAGGAAAAATTCCTAAATATGGTGACAAAATAAAGATTGTCATAATGGGGTTCACACTTAATCCCTCTAGGAAATTCAACCCACATGGACCACCACCCCATGTGCATATACCAATACTAAACAAAGCTATATATTGACATACACATTGGTGGTTTTCCAATGTGGGACTAAAACTCCCAAAGTAAAGTGAAAAATACCAACAATCCTCCACATATATCAAAATATATGGTCGAGTGTTACTCACAGTGACTACCCATCATGCATTAGGATAGATGTCGCCCATGACTTGAATCTTCCCACATGGGTCAAATAACAGTATGATACAAGAATGGACTATGCCTTCAATTCTAAATCATAGCTGATGTTCTTCCCACTCGCACAATGACATCAGCTGTGCCTCCGGTCGCACATTAAAGGCCCTGTGCTGACCTAGTTTTGGTGTATATATCTTGGGTGTCTACAAGTTTACCCTCAAGAGACGGCATGTATCTCTGTCCATACACTTAGGTGAGTTCCTTTTTTAAGAGAGTTTAATATTTTCCAGAATGAAGCATTGTGCTTCCGTGCGGTGCTACGCCACTGTGACATGGCTCATAGTCGAGGTTAACTACCTCATGTGGTGTTACCCATAGTAGCATGAGGTCACTAGCCTCTTAGTAGTGCTGTACTACATCCCAGCATGAAGCCTTGCACTTTCGTGCGGTGCTACGCCATTGTGACAGGGCTCGAAGTCGAGGTTAACTACCTCATGTTGTGTCACCCACTGTAGCATGAGGTCACCGGCCTCTTAGAAGTATTATGCTACAAATATCTATCTTTTCAGCATTAGGCTACCTGCCTATTTGCGATGCTATTGCCGCTGTGACATGGCTCGCAGTCGAGGCTTTACATCTTGTATCTCATCATGGTGTCACACCAATGTAGCATGGGAAACAAGTCCCTTGTAATGCTGAACTACACGTGCTTCCTGCAGCGCACGCCGGATATTCACTCTGCCCGAGAACTCATTAAGGCGTCGAAGCCAACCTTACATAGGAATTGTTCTATAGAACAAAATAGTATACTACAGTGGTTTCGGGTACGTATCCCACGTTGTCCAAAAGGACTACCCACTATACCTGATATTTTTCCAGTCATTGGTCCCCCCTTGAACCAAAAGCTAGATGCCTAATAGATTTCTCTTTGAAGTAATAGCATAAAACTTAATGGTATTATTACAAAGACGCAATATCAGAGGTCCTTCGTGTCCATTTAACTTGTTGTGTCTTCGACTAGCTGGTGCTTGAGACCTCTAGTGAACGGATCCACCAGGGTCTCCTGACTCTGAATATCCACCACTACAATGACACCAGTCTTGATGAGGTTGTTTAGTGCTCTGTGCCGAAGCCGCACAGTTCTCTTCTTTCCATTGAAGAGATTATTAGATTATACTACTGCAGCTGCCTGGTTGTCGCAGTATATTGGTACAGCCGAAATCTGCACACCAACCATTAAAAGATCATACATGAGCTTCCAAAGTCATTCTGCTTCATCTGCTACAGCTGCAAGTGCATAGAACTCAGACTCCATCGATGAGCGTAAGAGTATAGTCTGCTTCTTCCACTTCCACGATATGGCAGCTCCTCCCATTGAGAAAACATATTGTCCTATGGATCTCTCGCTCTCTTCTTCTGATCACCAACTAGCATCACTAAAGCCTTCTACCACTACTGGATCTCCGTTGTAGTAAAGTGAAAACTTATGAGTCTTCTCGAGGTATCTCATCACCCTCTTCACAACTTTCCAGTGTTCAATACCTGGGTTACTCGTGAATCTACTCAGCATCCCCACAGCAAAAGCAATGTTAGGCCTAGTGGCATTTGTAGCATACATCAAGCTCCCAATGACGCTAGAATACTCTAATTGTCTGACACTCTTTCTTGGGTTAGGCTTCAGTTTCTTGTCACACCTATATGGAGTATCGATCCCTGGAAGATCCTAATATCCATACATTTTCTCTACATAGGGAGCTTGTGATAGAGCAAGCCCAGCTTTCGTCCGGATTATCTTAATCCCAAGGATGACATCTGCATCTCCTATGTCCTTTATACCGAATTTAGACGATAGGAACATCTTTGTTCTAGTGACACATTATTCATCCGTGCCTAGGATTAGCATATCGTCCACATAGAGACAAACGATGACACCTCTATCGCCAGCGAACTTTGTGTAAACACAATTATCAGTTTCGCTGACCTTGTAGCCATTTGATCTGATAACTTTGTCAAACTTCTTACGCCACAATTTAGGAGCTTGCTTTAGACCATACAGAGATTTTACCAGTTTGCATACTTTGCCTTCAAGACCCTTGACGACAAAACCTTCTGGCTGCTGCATGTAAATCTTCTTAGTCAGTTCATCATTCAGAAATATTGTCTTGACGTCCATCTGATGAATCATCATTCTATAAATAGCACTTAGATCAATCAACATCCTGATAGTAGTCATCCGTGCAACGGGGGCATAGGTATCGAAGTAATCAACCCACTGTATATGAGAAAACCCCTTGACCACTAGCCTGGCCTTGAACTTGTCAATAGTTTTGTCTACTTTCATCTTCTTCTTAAATATCCACTTTCATCCGATGGGTTTAGCTCCTTCAGGCAGATCGACTAACTTCCAAGTATTATTAGAAGTTATCGAGTCAAACTCATCATGGATAGCCCCTTTCCAGAAAAAAGTATCTATGGTCTTCATTGCCTCATTATAGGTAAGTGGATCAGCTTCCACATGATAGGTAACAAAGTCTTCTCCGAAGTCCTTCGGTCTCCTCACTCGCTTTGCTCTCGGCTCAGCGGGTTCTGGTTTAAATGTTGTCTCATCAACTATAACTTCTTCTTGGACTACTTCTCTCTGAGATGTCCTAGAGCTACTCAGGTCCCTCGGTATCAACTCTCCAAAGATCGAGGAATTCAATGCTGAAGTTACCGTCCAGGAAATGCTCGCGATGCATCAACAACAATTACTGGACGATACCAGGTTAAACCGACCTAAGCAATGGGGGTACTGTGACAAGCCGCAGAATTGTGGGTCAAAACGGATAAAGGGCACAAAATTATTGAAATATATTCTAGAAAAATCTTCCTGTGCAATATGATGATTATATTCAAGAACATCCATCACATAGACACATGAACAATGAACAACCATTTTCCGAGCTTATTTATGCAGACACACATCAATGCTTTTAAAACCTTCATAACAATTATGAACACATAGTACACATGTCTTGTAGAGATCACCCTATTCAGGGGCCATTGATTTCTTTAAATATAAATATAGCATAGATGGCGATTCTGACGAAGAACCCCTTCGTATTCAAAACAATGAAGAAGTAGGTAGTACTAGTGGTGGAGGTATGACCCTGGAAGGAATACCCACCGAAGAAGTAGGATCTTGTAAACCCCTTGATTTTCAAGCATTTTTAAATTTGGATTTTTCTGAAATTTCTGGAAATTTCTGGAAATTTTCTGAAATTAAATTCAGATGTTTTCATTATTAAATGATTTTTAATTGATAATAAATAATATTAAAATATTATGAAAATAATATTTTATGGTGTAAAATTAAAAATCGGACATAGGGTATTTTTTTGGGAATTTATTGGAACCCGGAAACAATTTTAAAAGCCCTAAAACTAATTAATTAATTAAACCAAAATAAATCGGGTTTTTATTAAATAAACCAAACCAAACCAAGTTGAACCAAACCGGGTTTATTTTATTAAACCAATTTCTTATTGGGTCGGATCCGGGTCTAACCCAGACCCGACCCGCTAGCCCGACCCGACCCGTTTTTGTTAGCGGATCGGGCCGGATCCGCCGCTGACCCGACCCGAACCCGCAACCCGCGAACCCGCTAGACCCATGCTCTTCTTCCCCGACGGTTTCGAAACCCGCTGCCTCCGGCCGTTACGTCGCCGGCCGTCCCTGACGCTTCCGCTCCTCCGACTGGCCGCCCGCTCGCCTCCCCGTCGATCCGCCTCCGGTAACGGCAGCCCCGCCGTCTTCCTCCTCCTCACTATATAAAGCCCTAGCCGCCCGGGAGCTGTGCCCTAGACCCCGCCGGAGCCTCGCCTTCCCCGACTTCAGTAGCCGGCCGTCCTCTCCTCCAGCCGTAGACTTCGCCGGCGACTCCTCCCGCAGCTGCCCCGCCACCGACGACCACCAACTCCTCCTCCTTCCTCCCTCACCGGAACCCTACTCGAGCTCAAGCACCGGCCGACCCGAGCCCAGGACCCGCCGCCTCCGGCCAGCGCCGCCACGCCGCCAGACTCCGTCGAGCCGCACGCCTCCGTCCAGAACAGACACGGACACAGGACAGGAATCGACACAGAGGACTCGGACACAGGGTCCTCAGACCGGACACAGCCCTAGCTCAGACACGTGTCGGACACGATTTATACTCGGTTTTTCAGACCTTGTTCAGGTACCCATAACTTCTTGCTCGTAGCTCTGATTTTAATTCCGTCAGTTGTGTCGCGTATCCTGTATGACCCCCTCGGTGCCCGTGCAAACCGCTCGGGGCATCGCGTCCTGTGGTGATCGCGAACCGCGATCCAAAAACAGGAAAACCAACGCCCTGTTTCACCCCGCAACTGAGTGCGCCCCGCCAAACGGGACGACTTGGTCGCGTGCGGTCTTCACCGATACGTGCGCGTCGTTGATACGGACGTGCGGGATTTCGCAGAAGCTGATTCGGATGTGCGTGCACACCGAAATCAGTTCGTATCCGCGGACACCGTCCCGTATCCGATTTTTCTGTTTTTTGCTGTAACTTAGTGTACACACGTCGGATCGAGACGAAACTTGCGCCATCGGACTCGTAGCAATACGCTGGTCCTGTGAGCCAAGTTTGGTTCGATTCTGAGAACGTTGACAAAATCGCGTGTCGTGGGCCCCACAGGCTCCACTCGACGGGCGATTTTGAGAACGGCTCATCGGAATCCAATTCTGGAAGTTCCGTTGGGTTCAAATCATCGTTCCTGACCTGTTGACATTAAGTTGGACTGATTTGGAGACCTTTGACCCTGATACGTTTTTCGGTGCAAAGCGGCCCACATGTGGACCCCGCCTTGACCCGAAAATGATGTTTTTGCCCTTGTCTCCAAATTGGACTTAAGGACAGGCGTTTCTAGCTGATTAATATTTTCTGGATCTGATGGTAATGTTTGTTTCAGCAACCGGAGTACTGCATGTAATCCCAGCTGAAGTCCGAGCTACAATTGGAGCCGGAAACCCAGGCAAGTGTACCTTGCCAACTTGCAGTTCTTGTTAAGTATTTCTTTGACTATATATATACTTGTGCATGCTCAACCCCAGGACCGTGTGACTTACTTAGCTTCCGATTAAAAGTCGGGTGCCAATACCATACGCGGGTTGTGTAACGTCACTTAGAGATGGTTATCGTGATATTTATATTTCTCGTACTTGCCATATCAAGTACATTATACCCAGGACACTTGACACAGAACATGATACAGAATCTTCCTGACTATTCAAGGTGGTTCTGTATAGGATATAGATTTCATGACTTGAATATTATTTTCTTAGATCTTAATAAATGACTTATTGCATTAGTATAATCTTGCGTGACATGAACTGTGACGTAAGATTACATTGGGTGGGGAGAGAATTACCATACAAAAGGCTGAATATATATATATATAATAACTTAATGGAAGTGCCTTAGACTCTGACACAGAGCTTTGGTACCGTACTGGCCCTTCGAGAAAGTACTGCTATGGTTTCTTGACACTGATCCTGTAGTAGTCTCAGCCTGAGTATGACTAATAACTCTCACTTGCATTTTCACTTAGCTGGTTATTTACCCTGTTGTTTCCTTTATTTCTGCACTGCATTATATTTTGGCTTGTGTTTTTTGTACCTTGCTATGTCCCCTGAGGACCTGGAATGGATTATGTCCCCAGATTTAGCAGACGAGATCTACCCTGAGGTGTACGGAACAGGAGCACTACTCGGAGCAGTACCTGAACCTGAAGACGAGGTAATTGCTGAGGACTTCTCCTGAACAACTGCTTCACCATGCTCAGTCTTTATGGCAAATAGAATTTCTTTCCTGTTAATTAAACTATTTATTTTTCTGTTTAATTGAACTTGTGTAAACAGACTTATTATCGGGTTGTTTCCCGATTTTTAAATACTTGTAACTGGATGTTGTTGTTTATTTCTTTTGCTGATGTTGCTATCTTTATTCTGTGGATGAGATTAGTAAACCATGACTATTGTAAAACAGCTTAAGTATGCCCCGATGGATCCATTAAATTGGATTTGTCCATCGGTGCGTGCTGCTGGCCATTATCACGTGTTCAGTCCCTCGATATTTTGGGACTGGGACGTGACAGATCTATTGGACCTCCCCCTGAAAGCCTCATGCCAACCAGAGCTATAATACCCTATACTAGAAGCCAACCTGAAAACAGAAAGGATTGGGTTAGATATCATAAAGCCAGTGAAAATAGACATACAGATGGACTTATCTTCAATATAGATGAGATTCCGCATAGGAAAATAAAAGAATACACTGGCGAATGGTCACAACAAATAGGGGGAATGATATATCATTTACCAGGAAATATTAACACAGCCCAATTTATTCATTATGCAACAAGCTTCTGGAAGGGAAGCGCTAGAGCCTGGTTAGTCAGCCTTGAAACTAATAATAAGGCAAAGGGAGATGAGATTAGAGCGACCAAAGATCCCCAAGAGGCATTAGCAAAATTACTAGGTCTCATGTTAGCCGACTTCATAGGAGACGATGGATCTGATGATAAAGATTATGAGGAACTTCTTCATAAAATGATTTTATACGATATCTGTTTACTTGAAGAATTTATTACTAAATATATTGGTTTTATTTTCCGATTGAAAAGTACAGGACAAAAGGATTTCTGGATTAAAGGGTTTTTTACAAAAATTCCATATCCTTGGAATAATATTATTCAGGAAAGATATAATAAAATGAGAAATAATGTTCACACTACTGGTATACTCAAGAAAGCTTGTATGAAAATAATGGAAACAGTATGTGAACAAGTAAGGGCACAAAAACAAATGGATAGAACCATTAAGAAATCTAGGTTAGGATATTCTTGTTGTTCTAAATACAATACGGATATCAATGCCGAATTTGGATGTCTACTCGAAGCCAAGGGATGGAGGAAACAAAGAAAGAAATTTTTTAATATAATATTTGCTTATCATAAATGTTTCGATACACGGTGCTCGATGCACTTTCCGAGTTTTTCTGACACACGGATGACACTCGTCGCACTTCGGAATATTCTTCACATAGGTTGGGAACTCGCCCACTCCAAAAACCCCTTAAGGGAATAGATTTTGGATTCCTTATCCATGTTTGGTAAGTCTAGAATTTGGTATTGGAAGGGAATATGGGGCTTCAGTTTTTCACGTATGTAGAAAAGTAAACCCAAGACCCCCTTGGAAATATTTTTGTTTTCTTGTGAATGTTGGTTGTGCGCATTAATTATAATTTTTTAGACTGTCATACGTTCAATGACACCAACTGAATTTAGGTAATAGAAGCATCAAAAATTAATAAGAGAGTATTTATGGAAAACTAAATAAATTAATATTCCAATTGAACCAAACATAGGAATGAAAATTTTAAATTTTTTGAGCTATATATTCCTAACATAGCCAAACATAGGCATGAAAATGTTGAATTCTACCGAACTCAACTGGCTCTTGTGGTTAGTGAGAAGATGTATAACCTTCTTGGCTGGACGGAGGTCTCGGGATCAAATTGCGGAAGAGGTGTGGAGACAGTGGACCTAAATGACATGCAACACAGCATACGTAAAATTTCGTACGTATTGTCGGACTTCTCAAAAAAAAAAAATATTGAATTCTTTTCACCTGAAGAATGAATAGAAAATAGGTTGCTATAAATACAAAATCTTCATACAAACGCCACCAAGAGGTAGCTTAAGAAGGATGAGTGACATTTTAATTGTCTGAACTATTTGGTAGGATAGGATTGGTTTGGATTTTATTCTATTTGACGTCTGTTTAGGAAAACAAATGTATGTTGAAGTTAGAGAATTTTATATTTTTAACCATTTTATTCCTCGTTCGTCACCAAATCCATCAACCATAATCTACACTGTTTCGAATTTCATTCCAAACATTAACCCTCATCTACAGTGCCAAATTTTAAATTTTGAGACCTGATCTCTAAATTGTTGTCCGCAAAGCTTAATGTTTATATGATTTATTTTTTCATCGGCGATGATACAATAGTATTATCAACACAATATTCTAAATATAAAATGATAAATAAAATAATATATGTCATAATGAAATAATAATAAAATTGAAGATGTTATAAACAAAAAAAAAATTGTAACTTGTTATGTTGTTCAGTTACCTCCAAAAAATACACACACACACACAAAGAGAGATCGAAAGAGAAGATTGACAACGACAGAATGGTAGATGAGATTGGGAGCATCGGCTGCTAAAACAACGGAAGGGAAGATGTGACTCAACGATTTTTTTTAGTTTGACTAACTGACTTATCTCTTGGTATTCTAGTATATGACGTTTAGATATTCTATAATAATAATAAAAAAAATTATGCGGACTAAAAGTTGTGAAAGAGTCTGTTGGACTTTTTTTTTTTAAATTGAGTTTACATATATTACATAGTATACAAAAAAAATAATTATTGGTGTTTTTCACTTTGCTGTGGGAGTTTTAGTCCCACATTGGAAAACAACCAATGTGTATATTTCAATATATAGCTTTGCTTAGTATTGGTAAATGCACATGGGGTGGTGGCCTATGTGGGTTGACTTTTCTAGAGGGATTAAGTGTGAACCACATTATGACAATCTTTATTTTGTCACCACCTTTGGGAAGTTTTTCTTTGAAGCTAAGCCCCACGACTCGAACTCGGACTCAAAGATGCAAAGTGACGCTTTGTTGGCACACTTTGCACTTAGCAACGTCGCATGGCGCTCGGGCGCATGCTTCGTGGAGCCATACGGCCTGGAGCTATGCGACCAACAAGTTAGCTTGAGCGAGTCAAGCGTGGAGGGGACATGGACAAAGATCCCCAAGAGGCATTAGCATAATTACTAGGTCTCATGTTAGCCGACTTCATAGGAGACGATGGATCTGATGATAAAGACTATGAGGAACTTCTTCATAAAATGATTTTATGCGATATCTGTTTACTTGAAGAATTTATTACTAAATATATTGGTTTTATTTTCCGATTGAAAAGTACAGGACAAAAGGATTTCTGGATTAAAGGGGTTTTTACAAAAATTCCATATCCTTGGAATAATATTATTCAGGAAAGATATAATAAAATGAGAAATAATGTTCACACTACTGGCATACTCAAGAAAGCTTTTATGAAAACGATGGAAACAGTATGTGAACAAGTAAGGGCACAAAAACAAATGGATATAACCATTAAGAAATCTAGGTTAGGATATTCTTGTTGTTCTAAATACAATACGGATATCAATGCCGAATTTGGATGTCTACCCGAAGCCAAGGGATGGAGGAAACAAAGAAAGAAATTTTTTAGGAGAAAAGGAAAAGGAAAAACCAAATATAAAATTACTAGAAGAAAGTGGAAACCGGCTTTAAAACAGCAACCCCAAAAATATGAGAAAAGAAAGTTCATTAAACGGAAAAAATTTAGAAAATGATGTAAATATTTTAAGTGTAATAAGGAAGGTCATTTCGCTAATGAATGTCCTAACAATATTCATACAATAGTTTTTGATGACTTGGAAAAATACGGTATCAACATTGGAACTATTGTTGATATAAATAGTGATACATCTGCTTCTTCCATGTACGAAATAGAGTCTATATATTAGGATGAACAGTCCGATGATACAGATGAACAATCTGGGGACGATTTATATGAATCCATGAAACATTTAAAAATTAACATGGTCACCATCAATAAAACCCAAAACCAAATTAGGATAACCCTATTAAATGACAATACGATATTACCCAGAAAAGAAGGAATATCAGCAGGATATATTATATATGCAAGCAAAAGTTGTAGGATTAGAAGATATCACACTCAGGAGATATTATTAGATATTAGAATATTCCTGCCATTAGGCTATTATGGCATTATACATAATATACCATTACATGCCACTAAAAATATATTCATTACTTATGGGTTTATTGAACCCGTTTCTCGAAATAATGTTTCCATAATAATGAAAAATACTTCCTTCGAGGATAGAGATTATCTCATTGAAAAAGGTAATCCTCTGGGATTATTGGTTATACACAAATATGAAGACCTACCTATAATAGAAGACACTCCACCTAAATCCCGTATTAACTCTCCTGGATCAAGCACTAGTGAATTGCACGATGGCTATTATGAATTTAGAATCTATATGAATACTTTAACTTCAGAGGAAACTAGTAATTCTAGTATTCCCCAGAGTGAGGGGGAACAATTTGAAATCAACGATGATGACCTTGAAAAGCTGAAAGAAGCAATACCACATTCCGATAAGAAAGAGGTTTATAAACCAATTTCGTTTCAGTCCAGATTCCTGAATAAACACACTTATGTTTTTGAAAGAATGCAGGAAAATATAGAATTAAAAGGGGATGAAGCTTTTTCCTCTATCAGTCTATTAGACAAAAAAAAAATGGAGAAATTAAAAGCTAAATATTCCAAGATGAGGTATTTACATATAGGCCTAATACAGCTCAAAATAACAGGGCTATTCCGAACAGGAATAGATACTCCCATTCTAGTAGTATGCATGGATGAGAGAATCATCAATAATCCATTAAATAGTATAATAGGAGGAGCAAAATCTAATTTGGTTAACAGATTATTTGGCATCAACATACATCCAGATTTTTCTATAAGTTTAGATGATCACAATATAGAAAAAACTTGCACACTATCAGTTAGCCTCTAAGGAATAGAATTAATGCCCGGTTCCAAAGTACTTGGAATACAATGGGAACATTGTATGGCATTAAACGTTACACCGACCTTCAAATCCATCACACCCAAAAATCTAGTAAGATTATTTGAGGTAGGTATGGGAAAGACTATCCAACCTAGACTTATTAGATTAGAACACCTCAAGAATGATAGTGAAATGAGAGTATTCATTAAGTCATTAAAACCAAAAATCGAGATACCAACAGAATATTTTATTGCTTCTGGCAATACTATATCTACTAGAATCGAAGGAGGAAAACAACCTCTAAATCAAAAAGAATCTGAGGCCACAACTTCAAATATTCCCACGATTACTAGATCTAGCTCTATGGACAGTTTAGTCAGTATTGAATTAACACCTAACATTTTACAAGATATACAACATATAATGAGTGTTAGCACGCCAATAGAAGGAAGAACCAAGACTGTGCTAAATAACCAGCGTGCTAATGAATCGAAAAAAATGTCAGTAAAAATTCCTTTATCACAAATAAAGGATAGAAGTAGAATTATGTCACTCCAATAAATGTCAAAAACCACTAATTGGTATAGGGAGCACACGAGTTATAATGAAAGTCAAATAGATCAGGCCTATAAGATGAATCATCTTTTACGAAAATTTTGAGATATTATACGAGAAGTCAAAAGGTCTAACTATAGGACTATTGTTCTGAGACATATGGACAGAACTACACAAGTAATCGAAAAACATATTAGAAAATTTGAGAAACTTAATCCTGACAAGGGGGCAAGAACTCAAGCAGATAATACTATTGATCTTTCCATTGAAGATACCCTAGAATTAGAAATAGCAAGCACATCTCTTGACAATATAGATCTATCTATAGAGACTTGGAAGGAAGTATTAGAACTCCCAGATACTCCTTCTGATATAAACATGGTCAGAACCATGGACTTAAAAGTAAAAGCACAGTTACATATATACATACCACTTACCATATGTATATCAGGGTATAATGAATTTACTATCCATGCTCTCATTGACACAGGAGCAGAGGCTAGCCTGCTACAGGATATTTTTATTCCTCAAGATCTATGGCAACAACTTGATAAACCAGGAAAACTAAACGATTTTATGGGAAGACAGGTGTCCGTCAACCATAAAGTAAAAAACCTTAAAGTCCATTTCCCAGATTTACAAGGTCATTCTAACACTTATATGTTTGACTTTGTATTACTGCCCAAAGATTTTGACAGTGATTGTATTATTGGTATGGATAATTTACGACACTATAAGCCATATAACACACACACATTTGAACTTGATGGCATATCCATTCCTCGAGTACATTTTCCTGTCTCTTTAGCCTCGACCTTTACACATACAGCACAGCGTGGTGAAAAACCCGTCACACTTATTGATTATACAAAGGTCTGTACTTATAATCTTCCCAATAACAATAAATTACAAAAGACTATTTATGGAATGCTAGAACCACTTTTTTCTGATAATCCATTAAAAGCCTTTGATAAAGCCCCTAGATATTGTAAAATAGAACTATTAGAACAGTATAAAGAAACCAATGTCAGAGTAAATAGCATTATGGTTTCCCCTTCCGACAAAGAGGAATTTTCTAAACAAATTAGCGAACTTTTAAAATTAAAGCTTATCCAGAAAAGTTTCAGCAGACATTCTTCTCCAACTTTTCTTGTAAGAAATCATGCTGAAATAAAAAGAGGAAAAGCAAGGATGGTTATTAACTACAGAAAGCAAAATAGTTATACTAAATTCGATGGATATTTTATTCCCACTGCTGAGCATCTTATCAAACAAATTCAAGGTGCTAAGTATTATAGTAAATTTGATGCTAAATCAGGTTTTTGGCAAATAAAATTAGAAGATAAAAATTTTGTAGAATTAACGGCTTTCAGCTGTCCGCAGGGACATTTTGAATGGTTAGTTTTACCATTTAGGTTGAAAAATGCCCCACAGATATTTCAGAAATGGATGAATTCTATTTTTGGACATCTACCTTTTGTAGTAGTTTACAATGATGATATTCTCGTCTTCTCAAACATTGTTGAGGAACACAAAGAACATCTATTGCATGTTTGTAAATTACTGCTCGATAATGGAATTATTTTAAGTCCAAAAAAGATTGAATTATTCAAAAACGAAATTGATTTCTTAGGAAAAACCATAAAGAATGGACAAGTTCTTTTACAGAAACATATATATACCAAGATCAAAGAATTTCCAGAAAACTTCAAAACCCTTAAAGAACTTCAGAGTTTTTTAGGATTACTTAATTATGGTAGAAAATTTATTCCTAATTTATCAGCAAGAGTAAAACATTTACAAGAAAAACTTACGGCTGAACAAGCCAAGTACAAAGAAGTAACTGGTGAACAACCAAGAAAATGGAATACAGACAAGATCTCTATTTCTCTTGATCAAAAAGAAATTGAAGAGATTGCTAGGATAAAAGAATCCATAAAAATAGAAAATATTCTTTATTTCCCACTTGACAATGATATATTAGTTTTACAAACTGACGCCTCGGATAACTTATGGACAGGAGTATTAATTGCCAAGCAAAAAGAAATTGTTGCTTATACATCAGGAAGATTTACTAAAGTACAAATAAAATATGCTACATATGACAAAGAATTATTAGCAGTCAAACTAGCCATAAAAAGCCTAAAAATCTATATCTTGTATAGACATTTTTTGATTGAGACTGACAATAAATCAGTGGCACAATTCTTGAAGAAGAAGACTATCAATAATCCCGAAGAAAACCTTCGACGGATTAGAATAACAATGTATCTAGAAATATTTAATTATGATGTCAATTATATTCCTGGATACACTAACTTTCTTGCGGATACTCTTACCAGGTTATGATAATTGGAAGACGAAGATTTCTATAAAAAAATTCGAGACCTCTTTCAAGAGATGAAGAGGCAGGGCGAATTCAAGGAAGTGGCCCCTAAAAAGGCCAAAGACAACAATATTGCAGAATCATCTAGGGTTGAACAAACCCAGGAAGTAGATAGCCAGACTACCCTCAAGGCGAACATCCAATCTCTACAGGCGAATAGCCAAAAGCTTCAGGCGAATAGCCAAAATACTCTCCAGACGAATAGTCAGATTAACAAAGGAAAAAATATACTAGGGACCATTCCCAGACCCATGTTCATCCCAATAAGACCCGATGTTCCTCCAACACAATTCACTGGTCCTCCCAGACCACCCATTACTCAGGCACAATTCTCGGATATTGTAATTAAAAACTGGTACAATACCGATATGGAAAACAAAGACAAAGCAGTATGGGAGAGATTCAATGGCTGCTTTCGGGCTTTCCAGGCCCGCGACGTAAAGGGAGCCAGTTACTGGCTAACCCAAATTGAAAGGACTCTACTAGCCGAAAGGCAGAAGAATGCGCTATTCGAAAAGAAGATGATGGAAGCCCAGCAACTCGTCTCCCGAATGATAACTTTCTCCTCCACTTCTAGATCGCAGGCGCTCTCCATCAGGGAAAGAGATCTCTTTACTGGCACCTCCACCGAGCAGAAGGAGCTTAAAGAAATCTTCTCCCAAATACGGACAAACGATCTGGTAAACTTCCGGATGACTGATGTCCTAGAGCTACTCAGGTCCCTCGGTATCAACTCTCCAAAGATCGAGGAATTCAATGCTGAAGTTACCGTCCAGGAAATGCTCGCTATGCATCAACAGCAATTACTGGATGATTCCAGGCTAATTCTTTTTTTTCAAAAAACTCGAGGATACTGAGATTATCAACTTCCTCCAAAACGAGGAACTTATTCTCAATATCAACAGGCGACCTCGTATTCTTGCCTGTTTTTACGAAATCCAAAAGTTCAAACCCCATATCAGAAAGGGGTTAGTCCATGAAATATATATGAACACAATATTCGAAGACGACTACCGGGACTGTCTTCCAGAGATCTGCATCAAGGCGGCACTCTCTCATGCCACTAAGTTTCAAACTATTTTTCGATTCAAGATTTGGAGCATCTGGGAAGAAAGACAATACATCAAGTTATTACCATCATACCAGTTATGGGAACTTAGCAGACTCATCGAAGAACCATTTTTTGAGTATATCAAATTCTCAAAACAAGGCTTCGATGAAGACCACGAATGACTAATTGCAACCACAGAATTTTTCGAGGCTACACGAAGTGCTTCCAGAGCAAATGCCCAAATTTCCACCTCCAAGCATACGATTCTTATGGATCGCCTCCGGCCTTTACCAGAAAACAATGACGGGCCCTCCAAAATCACAGATTTTTTGAACAATATGGTAATGGGCCGAATAGGCTTATTAGCCAGAAATGAGGACTTGCTCCTTAATAACGACCCTATGAGAATCCTTGTTGATTCCGAAGAAAACTCAGACTGAAGGAAGCTTGGTGGGCTTAAATTTTTTCATGAAAAAAATCAATTGTAAAACTATTTTTAATAGATATCGACAGAGGCTAGGGCAATATATAAATCACCGATCCCCTAGAAGGTCCGAACAACGGAAAAGGCAACAACATCGGCAGCAACGACGGCAGCAACTGATACAACAATTAACACAGATAAGGGAAACAGTTATCACAAGAAGACAAGAGTTACAAGAACAGATTGAACAGCTCAGAAGAACTATTCAGGATAGAGAGATAATGGTTAGCTCTTTGATTGAGGAGCGAGAGCAGATTATGGAAACTAGACATGACAGGAGTAATCCACTTACGGTCCGAGGAATTTCCATATGGCTCGAAGACAACCACAATGAAAGCACATCTGACAATAATAATGTCGACCACTACGACAACAGTGACAACCAGTCCGAAAGTATTCCTGACAATTCTGAAAGTAATAGCAGCCATCATGATCAACAAGACACGCTGGACAGCACCCTGTCCCCGCCATCATAAAAAGGATTCTCCACTAAGAAAAGATGTGATCTCTTTAATGATGAAGATTCTCCACTAAGAAAAGATGTAATCAGGATATGACCGCCATCATTACACATGACGGGTGCCGGTTAACCAACTGGTGATAATAGGTTATCCCCCCTCAGATTTGTAGTATAAAAGGCTTTGAAGAGCCTCAGTAGGAGGATCGGAGTTTAGAAGGCTTGCATGCTTTGTGAACTTTATCTTGTAATCTCTCTCCCAGTTCTTGTGTGATCTCTCCCCTCTCCTCCATTGTAAATCTCATCTCTGCTCTTGTGAATAAAATTCTGTGTGTTTGGTAGCATCAAACAACTTAAAATTCTGTGTGTTTGGTAGCATCAAACAACTGAACTATGGTTGTTGTGTACATTGCCAGACTCGTAGGAGACCGTACGAGTGTCTATGATCTCTTCTTCTATGGAAGGCATAGTCAGTCTGGAGTTTTCCAATAGCGAGATACTGAATGAAGAGATGTAGAGACGTTCTCAGGCCACTTCATCCATATCCCACTCAGAGGCGCTTATTTTAGAGAGCTGCGGAAGGGGTAAAAGCAGGGGTCCAAGCGGTGGCAGAGACAAAAGCAGGGGAAGGTCCAAGGTTCATTACGAGGACTCGGATTTTTATCATTGTGGCAAGAAGGGCCACATCAAGCAGAACTGTTTCACTTAGAAGAGAGAATAAGGGAGATAAGGGGAAGCAGGAAGAGAACACTACATCGGTGACCTCGACACATGGAGGCGATCTGATCATTGTAGGTGATGAGGTAGTTATGAACCTCACCTGCGATGACAACTCTTGGTTGATGGACTCATGTGCTTCAGTGCACGTATCTCACAACATGGCACTATTTGCTACTTACACAACAGGTGACTGTGGAGTGTTGAAGATAGTAAATTGAGATGTGTCGAAGGCAGTTGCCATTGGAGATGTGCATTTGAGGACAAAGACGGGTGCAGTTCTTGTTCTAAAATATGTTCATCATGTCCCTGATATCCGTTTTAACCTGGTGCCGATTGGATGGTTGGATGACGAGAGTTTCTTCAATCTCTTCGGGAACAGTCAGTAGAAGCTTTCCAGAGGTTCGATGGTGATTGCTAGAGGAAGCAAGAGGTCCGGACTATACTATATGGAAGGGAGTGCACATAGGGCACAGGAGGTGAACGCAACTACTGATGCGTCTATCGAGTTATGGCACAAACGGCTCAGCCATATCAGCGAGAGGGGGGTGAGCTGCTTGGTGAACAGGAATGTGATTTTAGGGCTAAAGTCTAAAAAATTGGAGAGGTGCACGCACTGTTTGGCCAGAAAGCAAAATATGGTGTCTTTCCAAAGTCACCCAAGTTCAAGGAAGCCGACGTTGCTCGAGTTGATTCACTCGGATGTCTACGGTCCTATGAAGGTAAAATCCATTGGTGGTGGTTTTTATTTTATAATGTTTATTGATGATTATTCCAGAAAGGTATGGGTCTATGCCTTAAAGACCAATGATCGGGTACTGCCCACTTTCAAAGAGTTCTAGGCCTCTGTTGAAAGGAAGACGGGCAAGAAGCTACTATAAGTTTGGTCTGACAACGACAGTGAATATATCGGTCCATTTGATGCATACTGCAGAGAGCAAGGGATACAACACCAGAAGACTCTACTAAAGATACTATAGCTCAACGGTGTAGCTGAGCCAATAAACATGACGCTGATGGAGAGGGTACGGTGTTTGATGTCAAAAGCAAACTTGTCGGGCAACTATTGGGGTGAGGCACTTTACACAGCTGGTTATGTTATTAATTTATCTCCTAGTGCTCCTTTTCAGGATGATTTGCCTGATAAAGTATGGTACGACAAAGAGCCGTCATACAATTACCTTTGAGTGTTTGGTTGTAAGGCCTTCGTGCATGTACCGAAGGACGAGAGATCCAAACTTGAGACGAAGATGAGGCGGTACGTCTTTGTCGGTTACGGTTGGGGTGAGTTTGGCTATATACTCTACGACCCAGTGGGAAGAAAGCTCCACAGAAGCAAGAACGTTGTATTCGTCGAAGATCAGACCATGACCAAACTCAGGATTCTGATATGCCTTTTGAGGCCGAGGAATTGCCTGAGTTAGAGTCATTTCGCTTCGAGAAGTTTTCAGAAGACATCGCAGAGGATCCAGTTATGGGGGAGCCAGTACATGGAGTTGCTCCCAACCTTGATCATCAACCTGCTGATGGTGATCAGGGTGACCCTCAGGAGGATGAGCATGCCGATGAGGTAGTTCCTGAAAGGGAGGAGACTGTTGATATACAGCCAGCACCAGTGGTTCTATTGAGGAGGAGCGATAGAGAGCGTCGACCATCTACGAGATACTCAACGGGTGAGTATGTGCTACTGACTAACGAGAGAGAACCCGAAAGTTTCGTAGAGGCTATGGAAGACGAACACAGGCAGGAGTGGATGGAGGCCATGCAGGAGAAGATGAGTTCCTTGGAGGCTAACTCTACTTATGATCTGGTACAGTTTCCAAAGGGCAAAAAGACTTTAAAGAATCGATGGGTGTTCAGAGTGAAGCAAACATATGATACTACTCGCCCTCGATACAAAGCGAGGCTGGGAGTTAAAGGCTATGGTCAGCAAAAATATGTAGATTATGATGAGATCTTTTCGCCAGTCATCAAGCAGTCATCTATTTGGGTGGTGCTATCATTGGCAGCCAGTTTTGACTTGGAGGTCGAGCAAATGGACGTGAAGACGGTATTCCTCCACGGTGATCTTGTGGAGGAGTTGTACATAGAGAATCCAGAGGGATTCTGTAAGAAGGGCAAGTCACACTTGGTCTGCCAGTTGGAGAAGAGCTTGTATGGTCTGAAGCAGGATCCGAGACAGTGGTACAGGAAGTTTGAGTCATTTATGGAGGAGCATGGTTATGCACGAACGACGTTGGATCACTGTGTATTTGTGAGGTACTTTACCGAGGATGATTTCATCATTTTGCTGCTCTATGTTGATAATATGCTACTGGTGGGTCGGAATACCACTAGGATAGCAGATTTGAAGTGCCAACTGGACGCGACCTTCTCTATGAAGGATTTAGGCGCAGCGAAGACTATTCTTGGGATGAAGATTAGCCGAGAGAGAGACCAAGCTGCTACACTTCTCCTAAAAGAAGTACATTCACCGGGTACTTCAGCGTTTCGGGATGGACGGGTTGAAGAAAGTGAGTAACCCCCTTGCGGCTCACTTTAAGTTCATTGAGGAGCAATGTTCATCTACTGAGGACGAGAAGGAAGATATGGAGCGGATTCCATATGCCTCAGCTGTTGGGAGTCTCATGTATGCTATGGTGTGTACGAGGCCAGACATCGCTCAAGCAGTTGGCACAGTTAGCAGTTATACTTTCAATACTGCAAGGGTACATTAGAGTATAGTCAAGTGGATTCTACGATACCTTCAGGGCACTGCCGATTAGATACTTTCTTTTGGTGGTGACGAGCCGAAGCTGGTTGGGTATACCGATGATGATATGGCTGGAGATGTAGACACGAGACGATCGACGGGATATGTGATGATGTTTGCTGGTGGAGTGGTATTATAGCAGTCGCGGTTGCAGAAGTGTGTTGCCTTATCGACGACAGAGGCAGAGTACGTTGCGGCGACGGAGGCTTGCAAGGAGTTGCTGTGGATGAAGAAGCTGTTGCAAGAAATTGGACTAAAGCAAAAGCAATATCCTTTGCTTTGCGATAGTCAGAGTGCTATTCACCTTGTAAAAAACTAGATATTTCATAGCCGGTCCAAGCACATTGAGACCCGGTATCATTGGATACGAGATATTATGGAAAAGAAGGAAGCGACGCTTGAGAAGGTTCATATAGATGACAACGGAGCAGACATGTTCACAAAGATTCTTCCAAGGAAAAAGTTTAAGAACGGCAAGCGGATCATCGGGATGACGACCCCCTCCACATAGTTGTGAAGGAAAAGATTTGTTGGAGTGGGTGGGGTTCCCAACCTATGTGGAGAATATTCCGGAGTGCGACGAACGCCATCCGTGTGTCGAAAAAACTCGAAAAGTGCATCGAGCGTCGTGTATTGGGACATTTATGGTAAGCAAATATTATGTTGGATTTTTATCTTTGACTTTATTTATATATTTATGATTGGATTTTTCATATATTAACTTTTCATATAAACTTTTCATATAATTGGATTTCCAATTTATGGTAAGCTAATTTATGATTTAATTTCCATTAAATATATGATTGAATGTAATTGGATTTTCATAAATATTTTTGGCTTCCATATATAGATTTCCATATGGAAACCCTAATTCATGCAAGGGTTTATATAAAGGCTCATGCAATATACAACAACAAGAGAGAAAAAAATAAGAGAGAGAAAAAAAAGGTGGCAAGAGTGCCATTGCAACTTTGGAGAGGAGAGAGAATGATTGTAGGCCGTTTCGGAGAAGGAGATCAATTTGGGATATTTTTTATTGTCTTTTTTCTTCGTAGTTGTAATCTATTTTCTGTTCCAAAGAGTTACGGTGATCCGTGTTGGATCGGTGAGGTGCTTGTAGAGGGTGTAATCTCTTTATTCCATTAGTGGATGTTCTTCAGGGTTGGACTCCGATCGTCCCGTGGTTTTTTTCATCTGCATTTTTCACATAAAAATCTTTGTGTCTGCGATTTGTGTTTGGTATTTTTTTGTTTGTGAGTTTTGTTCGATTCTCTCGCAAGTATTCTCTGGTTTGGGGAACGATTTTCACGTTTCGTTCCCAACAGGGTGTTTGGTTGGCAGAAACTGTGATGAAACTGCCAACAAATCTGCAACTGCCTTGAACTCCAATAAGTTCATGTGTTTGGAAGGAGGGTTTTGAAAGTCGATATTTTTGGCTTATTTGATGAACCGTAGTTCCTACCCCTATTCCCCCCCCACCCCCCCACCCCACCCCCCCACACAAATTGCTTCGTTTCACATCCGAAGAAAAAGAGTGGAACTCCTCCCTCGTAAAGTACGGAGAATAGAGAGAATGTTGATTAATTTCACATCCGAAAAATGGAGTAAAATTCCACTTTGTTATGGTCATCGGACCTGAAGCGACCACCGAGAGCTGGACCAGTCACACCGCCGCTATCTAGACCCACACCACCGCCTCGATCCCCACCCATAGCGACCTCATCCCTGAGTTCACCGTTCCCATTAGAAGATCTGAGCTTTCCTTTTTCTTCCCTGAGTTCACCGTCCCTTGGACCAGGGTCGGCCCTGGGCAAGTGCACTGAGTGCACCCTCTCCGGGCCCATATTTACTGGGGGCTTAAAATTAAGGTGTAAATTATTAGTTATTAAAAAAATAATTATGATATAGTGGTTAATATAAAATAATTATGGTACAGTAGTTAACATAAAATAATTGTAGTGTAGTGATTAACATATTAGTCTTTTTTAGTTCAAATCTCGGTGATAATTCTTTTTTTTTTTTACTTTTAATTATTTTTATATTAATTTTGGAGGCATAGTTTGAAAGTACGTCTGGTCCCATGAGCTCAGGGTCGATCCTGCCTGAGATTATGGAAAATGGAAAAAAGAGTGTCTTTACAGGCAGGAAAGCTAAGAATGTAATGAGTGGGTTTGAGTGAAAAAAATAAGAAATAGAAATAGAGTGGAATGCATGGGTTTACGTGAAGTATTGATAAATGAGAAAAAAAGGGGTCTTCAGAAGTTTTGACAAAGTTTTGGGAAAGAAAAATGCTAAGTTTACTACCAAATGTTTACAACTTTCTTACAACCCTTTCTATCCTCTTGCTATGTGGGTCACATCCGTCCCACCTCTCTCCCAGCGAACGGCCGTCACGTGATATTTCTGTCATGTGGCGGCCACTTGGACAGCTACCGGATTCCACCTTTTCTTCCTCCTTCAATGGATGGTCGTCACGTGGCCGCCACGTGGCGGTTGTAAGTGGGTTGTAAGCATTTGGTCGTAGTGGTATCATTACTCTTTGGAAAATGAGATTGTGAGCTTTAATATTTTTTTTTGGTTCATGATATTTATGATAATTAATTTAATTTAATTATGATAATTATGGTCAATTTTCATTTAATTATTGTAACTACTTTGATTATGATAATTAATTTAATTTGTTTTCAATATTTTGGTTAATTTATAAAAAAATATTTTCTATTTTAGAAATTTTACATTCATTAATTAAATTTTAATTAAAATAATGAATAATTATTTGATAAAATTTATATTGTTGTATCTTCAATCAATAATCCAAACAAATTTATGGGTAAGTCTACCGAAAGTTACCATATCTTCAATCAACATCCAATTTCAACAATCCAAACTTTTTCTTTTTTCTACTTTCAACCACCATCCAAACAATGTAACTCATTTTTTCTTCACTTTCATATTTTTTAATTTCACCAACTAAATAACTTTTAAAAAAATCAAAAACTATGTGTACGCAAACTCTTATTTTTTTTTTTTTACTTTCTGCAACTAGGTCGTTAGATTACTTTACATTCGACTAAAATTGACAAAATTTGAGGGTCCTATATTGAAAATCCTAAATAAACAAAAATAAAACAAGGTTGATGATAAAGGCACTACAAAATACACTCAGGCTTGGTCCAATTTTTTTTCTTTAAATTTTTCACTTAAAATTTTACTCGGAGCTATCCAAAAAATTATTTAGGACTATCAAAATTTTGACAGTCCATAATTTTGACAGTCCAATATATTGAAAGGACAGTCAAAATTTTGACAGTCCAAACTAGTGAAAGTACTGTCAAAATTTTGACAGTCCTAAATATATTTTTTGACTAATCCTTAGTAAAATTTTAAGTAAAAAATTTAGAACAATCTGAGTCATCTTTGCAGTGCCTTTATCAAGAACCTAAAACAATATCTTATATTTGGTTTGGTGCCATCATCATCATCATCATCATCGGCAACTCTTGAAAAATGGTAGCACTCTCCCTCGCTCCCGCTCCAAAAGTCCCCAAAATTTCTTCTTCCTCTTCCCTCTCTTCAAAAAAAGTCCATGTCTTTCCCAATTCCCCAAACCCTAGAATCCTCCGCCCCAAGGAAGAACGTCCATTCGTCTCGATGCCGCCGCTCTCCTCCTCCTCCACTGCACTCGGTCAGCTCTCTTCTCTCTCTCTCTTTCTTTCTCCCAAAAATATTAATTTATAAGTTTGATGTGGTTCAATCTCTACACAATTAGATCAAAGCACCAAAATTTATTGATTCCCATCGTCTAAAGATGGCAGTTTTTTTCTCCAAAAATTGAACTTGAGCTACTGAGCATGGGGAAAAAAACTAGATTAGAACCATTACTGATTTCGACAAAAAAAAACATTTCCTTTTTCTTTTTTCAAAAGAGCAGATTTCATCAGAGATGATAGCCAACTGTCACAGACTTAGTGTTTTTGCCTACACCTCGCTGCGTGCGGGTACGATGTTCCTCCTCGAAGACCCGTGCAAGTCCTCCCTCAAATGCTTAGCTAAACCGCCTAAAGCGAGAACGAGAAAATATGGAACAAAAGAGAGATTGTAATTTTGAAAATTTCACTATTATAGGCTCCTAATGGCCCTTCAAGAAACTTTTAGTCCTTTACAAAAAACTTCTAGGGTCTGCTTGGCAATTGTAGGGGTAGCGGTTATGAGGTGTTTTTAGAGTACTGGTTATGAACGGTTATGAGGGGTCCTATTTTGGGTGGTTTTAAGTAGCATCTTTTATATCAATTCAACCCATGCTTGGTAATTATTTAACGAGTGATTTTGAAAGTTTTTTATACGAATAAAATTACATATATGTCCATATATAGACAAAAGGACATGAGCGTGAAAACTGCCACCCAGTCCATACCTCAATCAGAAGGTAAAAGTTCATATTTGATCAAAATAATATAAACACAAGAAATAATAAAATCCCTCAAAACCCACCGATTCAGGGTGTTTATAAAGCCACTCAAAATTACATTACACCAATTTTGGAGGTTTTTTGAGCCGACCAAAACTCGTACCTAAAAAAATTTAACAAGCAAGAGTTTTCATAAACGATCGGTTAAAAAACACCCCAAACCCGGTAAAACACCGTTGCTAAGCAGGCCCCCAGGAAAAGAAAGTTCTAAGCCTAAGATATTTACATGAAGAGAAGATTCTAGAGCTTCTAGAAAGTTAAGGAAGCTTTATGAAAGTTAAAGATGATTTCGCTATATTATAGAGAATTCTGAAGTCTTTCAGCTAAACTCCTTAGTTTGACATGCAATGCAACATTGTCTCGATGGAACAAAATTTTTTGTGCGTGACATAGGGCTGTTATTGGACCTGAGGGCAAACTTGGTTCTCCAAACGGGTTCAGTCCGGGTTCATTAAATCCTATCTGACCCGGAATTGGTCCCGATGGTTTTTTTAGATATTGGAATTATATGTATGTTAGTTTTAGCTGATAGTTAATTGTGTAGCTAATAGATAAGATAAGACTTATATCATGTCCTTATCTTATTTATGATCTTGTTGTTAAGATCTTATTGTAATCTTGTTAAGCCTATGCATATTATAAATAGATGTTAGTATGAAAATTCCTTACAGATTCACTACACATTATTTCTCTCTTAATTATTAGTTAATCCTTTGACTACAAAAACCTTTAGTCAATATTTTGACTACAACACATTATTATCACGCTCTATACCCGCTTGAATCCTTGGGGTTCTTGAAAAGAGGAATCAACAAATCCAACATTTGCTCAATTTGTCTCCAAACAACCAAGTTTTATGAAATTTATGTTTCAAAAACGTAGATTACATGAACAATCCCAATGAAGCATGAACCCCAAATCCAATTCTATAAAGTTTTTTTTTTCATTAACATGATGATCAATTGTGGATTTCATTTTGCCATCGGTATTTGAATCACGGTTATCTTTATTGAAATTTTGCTAAAGGAGATTTTTGGAGGGTTGTTTCCAGGGAGATTTCGTGAATATTTAATTGACATTTAAAATTGTCAATGAAGTCCGACGACATGCACATGCATAGACCTCCTTAATTTGTGTATATTAACTATTTAAGTCAAAGAACCATATCAAACATAAAGTGTGCATATTGTGTGTGATTGCAAAAATTGACAGCAGAAAACTGCTTGTTCATGAAAAACTCATATTACTATATTTCGAGATCAGACTTATAGTCATACTATTTTCAGTTTTTTAAATGGTTATTTGCATGCTTCTTTAGCATTCAGTATGATTTTTTTTTTACAATATAGAACTTAGAAGGATTTTAGATTAATATGTCAAATCTTTGGATTTTAGATTCTGATAAATCTATTTAGCATCCTCAGCTTTAGTGTAAGTGAAGCTAACAAGAAGGATAGCTTCGCTAGAAGCTAAATACTGGTAAAAGCCTGACATTGCTGTAAGCGAGGCTAAGCAAAGTTGGCTAAGGCTCAGCCTCTCTGAAAACGAGGCTAACAATAGGTAAAGCATTGCCAGAAGCGACGCTAACAACACTCATAGTATCGCCTGAAGCGAAGATAAAATTTGGTTTAGGCATAGCCTTGCCGTAAGGCGTAGCTCAACCACATTATATTGTTGCATGTAGCGAAGCTATAATTTGTTTAAGGCGTAGACTTGCCGCTTCGCCATATGCAAAGCTACAAATTGGTAGAGGCCTAGCTTTGCTGTTTAGTTAGCTTTGCCAGACATAAAGCTACAAATTGGTAGAAGCCTAGCTTTGCCGTTTTGTAAGCTTGACGTAAAGCTACAAATTGGCAGAGGCATAGCTTCGCCGTTTCGTCAGCTTTGAAGCTTTGCCGAATTCAAAGCTACAATTTGACAGAGGCATAAGTTCGTCGTTTTGTTAGCGTCACCTGAAGCGAAGCTACAATTTATCTAAAGCGTACCCTTGCCGTTTCGTTAGCTTTGCCAGATGCAAAGCAACAAATTGGCAGAGGCCTAGCTTTACCGTTTCGTTAGGTTCGTCATATGCCAAGCTACAAATTGGCAAGGTCTACCTTCCTCGTTTCATAAGCGTTGCCCGAAGCGAAGTTACAATTTGTCTAGAGGTCTAGCCCAGCCGTCTCGTTAGCTTTGTTGAAAGCAAAGCTACAAGTTGGGAGAGGCCTAGCTCCGCTGTCTCGTTAGCTTCGTCATAAGCAAAGCTACAAATTGACGGTGGCACAACCTTGCCGTAATGCTAGCAGAAATAGCTTCGCCGGAAGCAAAGCTTATACTTGGCATATGTAATAGTGTAGCCGTAGCATTAGCTTCGCCGGAAGCAAAGGTAATAATTAGCAGAGGTTATAGCCTCGCCATAATGATAGCGTATCCACCACATTAACTTCACTGAAAGTAAAGCTAATAATTGTCAGAGTCCTAGCCTCGTCGTAGATATGCCTGACGCATATTGGCATCACCCAAGACATGCCTGACGCATTTTAGACTCATCGTACGAATTAAACTCGAAGTTCATAATAACTAATAACCTAAAGTTTATAGTATGCAAATAAATTGAAACCTGTAGTTTCCTAAAATTCAATATTGCATGTTAAAAACCAGAAGTTCTACATGATTAATCCAATAATTCTACGTCATAGAACTCAAAGTTCTTATATAGTTGCTAATATCTTGTTTCCATACATCGTCGAATCTGAACAAGCTCGATTTTACTGTATTGGAAGTATCTGGAAGAAACTACCTAAGTGGGTTCAAGATGTAAAGCTTCATCTCACTACTAAGAAACTAAGAGCCACCATTAAGGTCAACAATCAAACGGACAAGCTGATAGGGCAACTGTTATGATTTTATTCGAAAACATATGCCTGACTCACTACAATCAGAATACCTCGCTTAAGAGTTTCCTAGGACTCTTTGAGTGGCTCTTAAGGTTCGTTTGATCATCAAAAGTTGATTTGCTTACATGAAACAAGACATGATTGGTAAAACCTCCAGTTTAAAAACTTTAAGTCCGTGAAAGAGTATAACTCTGAAGCTTGTAGGATCACTCCTTAAATTATGTAAGGAAGACTTGATTGAGACTGATCTCCTGGAAAGACTTTCTCAACTTCCATGCCTCTAATATGCTCATGCAACCGCAATATAGAGAGAGAAATGTTACCAAGTTCGGATTTGATTATTGCTTTGTTGCTCGCTGAAAAGGATAACAATCTTCTGACGAAAAACCATCAGGCTCGTCCTACTGGCATGAATCCCATCCCTTTGCCTGAAGCAAACACGGGGGATTTTGGATGCCAAAACTAACGAGTTCAGAATAAGGGCCGTGACAAGAGAGGTAATCCCAAGTTCGCGGAAAGAGGTAAAAATCCAAGGCTGAAAGCCTACTAATTTGGCTCCCAAGGCCGAAAACTTCAAGAAGAGGAAGACTGCTTATTCCAACTTGTGTTACAATTGTGGCATGGTATCCTATCTATGGTATCCGAGCTAGGGTGGTCCCAACCCGAAAAATAGCCTCTACCAAATACACCAATCCTAACCCGCCGTGATCATCTTTCTCAAACAAAACCTAGTCTCCATCTTCTTCCTCTTACCAAAATGGTCTCTTTCTTGATACCCTCTTTGCTTCTACTCCAACCCAACCTATCTCCATTCCCTAACAAATTCGAGAAGCACAACTATCACATCACCCTCTAATATACATCCATATCCAACTATCACATACCCCATTCCCGATACAAAACCTTCTTCTCCCCTGGACTTCATCTCTTCCACTAGTTTTCTGCTGCTGCTACTATTACTACACCATCACGTAGAAGCAAAGAGGACAAAAGCCATTGCCAACAAAAAAAATGAAGTTTGGGTTCTGTTAATGTGATCGAGTAGATTGACTCCTTCCTCGACAAACTTCCATGGACACCAGGCATCCGATAATCTTTTTTGCTCCCAAAGACCTGCCTCAGCCTCCTCTATTGTCTTTCCCGAGGCCTATTTTGGACAAAGAGCTTGACTCATGTTGCGGTATAATATTTTTTATAGAGAATCCGCTTAAAATGCCTGTCCGAGGAGTCAAACGTGTTTTGCTCTAGTACCATGTTAAAGTTCCTTCCACTATACAAAAACTGTAGAGTTGTAGCGAGGGTTGTAGTTTATATATTTATATTATTCAAATACATCACAACTCTGGAGTTTTGGTACAGTGGTATGAATTTTAATATGGTTTTAGAGCAACGGCAACCTAGGTTAAGGTCCTCTGACCGTGCATTTTAAAAAGCGGATTAAAAAAAATTGTTGCATGAATTCAACTTCGGCCCCTGAAATCGGGCTTCAACCTGCAAATGCATAATTATAATAATATTAATATAACCCTCAATGCAAGCAACAACTCTTAACATTTTGTTGTAGTGGCATGAACTTTAACATAAATTGTTATCGTGTTATGTTAGTTAGTTTTAGGATATTTAGAACACTTGGTATATTTAGAAATTAGAATTAGATAAAATTTTAGTATAAATAATATGTAATATACTATATTTGTTGGTATCCCACATTTAAAAATGTCTTCGATGTCGGACATCTGACATTTCAAAAACCTGAACCGACGGGAAGCCCGACATCCGACATATACAACCTTGACCGTGACACCCGTCTGACAACGACCAAGCTTTCACCCTGAGTCCAGCTACTGTCGTCTGCTCTACCACAACATCATCCAATAAGCCATCGACCCAGCCTCCTAGACCGTCTCTGCTTTGAGTCTGCAAACACCATCCTCTGGTTGCAGCTAAGTCTTTGAGAATATGTACCTTTTTGCCAACCTTGACCCTGGTTACACCCAAAAACTGTTTGACCAAATGTCAGCAATCACCATGTTCGACCAAATGTCCGAAATTACCCTGCTCACCTACTCCGCTGAGCTCACTAAAGCTGCCTCCCTTGTCTATTTAAGCCAACATCTCCTTGTTAGTTGTTACAGGGGATTTGTTCCTCAACCTCCAGGCTGAGGAGGACACTAAGTCTTTAGTGCTTCTTTTAGTCTCACATTAGGTAGAGTAACTAGCCTCCTACATACCTCTCCCTATATATACCTGGCCATTAGCCTAATGAAAGTAATCCCAACATTTCCCAAAATGTAGTCTCTAACACCAAGTCCTCAAAGTCTACTCATGCTCTAAGGCTTTTGTAGAGCCAATCTCGTCAGAAACTCATCCTCGTGTAAATAAACTTTTACCTCTATGGGATTGAATAGAGTAATGAACTGCCATTAGTCTATTCTAACCAAGTCCTGTATGAACATTTTCACGAGCCTGAGAAAGGGTATTACTAGTCTTTTTTACAAATCTTGAAACAACAATAGAAGAAAATCCATATTTTTCTTTAAGTAAAATTTTCTCACAAGATAGAATTGTTGAATCAGCACCAAATAATTCCCTTCCATCTTATCTAAACAAAAACTGTTTTATCTGTCAAATACAGGAAACTAATTTAGAATAAACATTTCCCTTTCAGCATGTGCACTTCTCTATTTCTTATTTATTAGTGTGAGTATATATACACATACGTGCTAGCGACCAGAATGCATGTAAGTGAACAAGATATATTGGAGTATATAGTAATGCGTCAGAAGTTCATGTTCAAGAAACCTCTAAGTTTATGCTAATATTCAATTAGAAGGTGGGAAACAAGTTACATTACTTTTAGATAGTACTACATGCAAAGTAGGTCATGTTTATCTCTATGCTATTTTAGCTGAATGACACAATCTTGTTTTCAATTAGAGTATCATTCCTTTTCATTCTTTGGCTTAATGTGTCATAGAGATGAATGCAATTCCCTATAGAAAATTGTATCATCTTACTTCATCTAGATTCTTTATAGTATTGAGGAACTTGGAGAGAGCTCGGTTACATGCGCTTAAAGTGCATATCCAAAAGGTAGGTAAACCTATCGCCGCCTAGGTTTTATGGCATGACCTTCTCATGCTTATAGTTCCTGTCTAGCAATTGGCACCAACATAGAGGGTTGACGTTAGGTTTATAAAAACTTTCCAAATCTTTTATGGAGCTTTCTTATGCTCCATAGCCGATTCCACGATGGAAGAAGGCTTAGATGATGATGATGATTTTATTATTAGTAGTATTGTTATTATTAGTATTTAAATTTAATCTTAATATCTATTTGAATATTATGAAAATCAACATTCTTTATACCATGTTCAATGCAGGCATGTCAAATAGTGCAGAACTGAAAGCTGCCTTCCCTACTGTTGTGGGGTCAAATGATTTGTTGATTGTAGGGCCAGGTGTACTGGGTCGGATAGTAGCTGAAAAGTGGAGACAGGTCTGTTTTTATATATTTCAAATGCAATTGTATTATAGAATTCTAATACACAGTGTTTTATTTTTAGATTAGATCACTAGTTCAACTTTCTATATGTTCTTGGACCACATGAATTGTTTTGATGATTTGAGCGTGGACATAAAGATAGCCAAAGGCCAGTCAGCTGTTGTGCATGAGATTTGAACGCAGACCTGTTGCAAGTTTGCAAGAGGCTTTAACATTGGACTTCAGTGGTATTCCTGCCTCTCATCCTAGATTTTTAGTGTCTACACAAAACCATGTAATTTTATCAATTCGAGGAGTCAGGATATTCATAGATATTGAAGAAGCAAAGCCATCTAGTCCAGAATGATCATCAACATATCTTTCAGTTTGTTTCCAAGAGTGTTTTACATTGTTAGCTAGGTCATCATCTCTGTTGGCCTTAAGATGCATAAATGTGATTGCCTACCTTCTTGTTTAAGGATTTGAATATTGAACAGTGATCTTTCTATGACTTATAAGAACGATAAGTTCACTATTAGTATTTGTTTCCGAAAGGTTTTAGTAAGTAAAGAAGCAATTTGGTCTATTCTTCTTTTCTCTAAGCTGGGATGGTGCACAACAGGCAAGCTTACTTTACCAGGGCGCTATGAGGAGCTAGGTTTTGTATCGAAGGTAGATTTTTCTGTCCGGTTCTCTTTTAGGATCATGACACAGTTGGCTTCCAGCAAATTTATACATCTTTGTATAACTCCCAGTCTGTTTGGAGGAACTTACATTATATGGGAACTTGTTTGTCCTTGGTTAGCTAAGCTTGTAAAACAAGTACTACATGTGATGTTAAGGCTTGAGTCTAACGTGGAGGAGATTGTCTATAAGTGCTCTGGGCAGACTCAAGGTTACTGCAAAAGCAAGGAGCAAGAGGGTGACACGCGGTCGAGCGATGCCCAGTTGACACACCTTCATTCAGAAGGTCATAACTGGATCTGTAGAAGTTGTTCTGATATGAAACTGAGAGTTCTGTAAACTAGACTTCTAGAGCATCTTCTCAAGTACTCACAATTTTTCTGGTTCTGATGTTTGCTGGGTTGAAACAGAACAAAATCAGTGAACTCTGATGACTGCACAGTGCACAGTCTACCGATATGTAGACTGAGAGCTAGACCGAACTTTCTACCGAGGTGGGTTTCTGTAAGTGTCCAGAGCTACTTGTAGGTTCCAAATAAATGTATTTACTTAATCCAAGAGTGGAGATTAAGTGATTTAGGATTACTGTAAGTAGGAGTCCTTATCCTCTTAAGGTTAAATATCTATTGTTTATATACATGTGATCCTTTAACCAATGTAACTTCAATGGTGATAGAGACAACTTGTAACCTATTTTTTCGAGGTGGAAGAAGATTAATAAAATTACTGTAGGAGTTCTTCTCTCTAAACCAGTTGTTTGCTTTTGCCTATTCTCTGTTTGTCTATCAATCACCTACATCCCATTTGTCGAATTGGGGATCTCTCTACTTCGGGATCAACATGGTATCCTCTTCACCTGCTTTTCCCTTAGGATACTCTAAGCAATTGCATGATTCATGTTATTAGCTTTAAAGATCTTCAACGAACAAAGATTTTGGATCTTGGCTGTGAAAGGACACCCTCAAGCTATCATTGGAACCTCATAACCATGATATTAGGAAACTCAACTTGCTTGTACTATAACACACTAAGCAAGTACTAAGATATTAAGCACCAAAATAGGAAACCTCAGGAGAATAAGATATAAAGTTTATGGAAATTTTCTATATATTCTTCTCCTTGTGGAGGCACAAATAATTACAATGTTATTAGGGTTAGAAACCCTAATGTATCTACAATAGGAAACTGAAAAAAGGAAGGAATAAATATATAATTACAATACAATTTCCTATTTAAGGAAAGGAAATAAAATAATAATTACAATATAATTTCCTATTCCTAAATTAATTCCTCATGCCAACACTCCCTCTCAATTTGGAGCATGGATGTTGCTCATGCACAACTTGCCAAGTGAGTTATGGAGATGTTGCTCGTGCCTTACTCGATATTGCCTTCGTAAACATATCTGCAAATTGATCATTACACGTAACGGACAAAAATTGAATAATTTGTGCCTCCAACTTTTCCTTGATAAAATGTCTATCCACTTCAACATGTTTTGTAAGATAAAGTTGAATTGGATTATGAGGATGTCAATCACTGCCATATTGTCACAAAATAAATTCATTCTCAAACTTGGTGGAAACTCAAGTTCTGTAACTCCCTCCCTCAACTATAGGAGCTTACAAAACTCCTTGGCCGTACCCCGAAACTCAACTAGCTTCAACATTAGACAAAGCCACCACCTTCTACTTCTTGCTACGAAATGTAACAATATTTTCACCCAAAAAAGTGAAATATCCAGATGTAGATAGCCGGTCAGTAACATTCCCAGCCCAATCTGCATCAATATATCCATCTATCTTCAAATGACTATTCTTTGAGAACATAATTCCTCTTTGTGGTGTAGAGTTTATGATGAGGACATCGAGATGCACACCCGTCACCCTTGGCGTGTGTACACAAGGCGCAAAAGTCGTGGTATGGTGAACCCCACCACCAACCATATTTGACCTTGATACGAGAATTCTATTTTATTTTAGTTGGATAAGCTCTAGGCTTGTTATTAGTTATCCTTTAGTTGAATTTTACTCTTTTTTAGTCCCACATCGGAAGTTGTAGTGTTTTTTTCAGTTTCTCCTATATAAAAGTGGCATGTCTATTGTAGAAAAGACAATTATAAAATATAAAAATATTAAATGCATGATTTCGCTTTAGCAATTATTGGTGCGCTTGTTGTGATTGAGGTGCAAAGTCCAATCCAACCTAGGTGTGAAGGGTGAACCTTGCCCTAGTTTAATATATTTTATTTTCTTTCTTCCAAAAAAAATACCACCACCATCATTTGTCTGAAGCCGCTTTCGACCTCGCCAACTTCACCTTCGCTGGAACTCCAACCGTTGCTTGCTATCATCGCCATCAACTATCTCCTTTGCTACCAACATCAACTGACAATCAAGTTTCTACCAGGTGCCAGGTAATTAGTTATATTTTATTCTATCTATTAAGTATTATTATGTATCATTAGTCTCTTAAACAAACTTTAATATGCTATTAATTTCTGCTGGCACAAACATTGAGAGAATAATTCTGCTTGAAATGACACAACAAACTATTTCTATATTAATCTTAGGATTGTGCTAAAAATAGAATATTTGGATTACAATAATTTTTCGAAAATATCATTTGACTTTGAATTAATTATGTACATGTTATTATCATATCACAATAATTTTCTACATCATTTTCTATAAAATCAACTGCTGAAATTAATTCTGCTTCTTGGTGAACATATTTTGTACAATTGAAATGTTGAACATGTACCTACACAAAATATGTTTCACATCATTTTGTTATCATAGCATAGTTTGTGCATTTTGTTAGTTGATCATTTTTTAAAATTCCTACAAGATATGGTTGAGATTTTATCACCTATCCATAGTCCAAAAATCACATCGACTTAGATTTAAAGTTTACTTAGATATTGGCCTTAAGGATTTCTGGTGTCCGTGTCTTGGGGTTGACTACCAGACACAACTCATTAGGACTTTGAAGGAAGCGATTGTGGTGTGATCCGATATCAGTGAATCTCGTGCCACTAGATATGTCCATTCACTTTATTCGAAAAAGTTTATGAGTTGGCCTAATTTGTCTAATCAACTTAGGTTATTATTAAAAAAAATCATCCTTTACAAACTCAAGATAACAACTAATTGATTGCATCATATAGAGTATATTTCATACTAGAATTTCATTATGATTTTTTCTCTCAATTTCATATAAACTAGGATCATCTAGTGCATGCCCACTCGTAGTGGTCTTTCTTATTCGTTAGATGACTCAAGTGATAACATGGATCCCAATTTACTGAAGGTAATTGACCAACTTGCTATTTTAAACGATACCCTAGTTTCAAAAAGGAAATCAAAGACTTCCAAACAGAGACCAGAGAAAGGCTTGATAGGATAGAAAAACAAAATAGGCAAAGTCCTCCTCGGAGACAAAGCCCTCGTCCTCGGGGGAAAGTTTTTGTCCTCGTAGGCAAAGTCCTCTTCGTAATGATTTTCGTGGTCATCGTAATGATTTTCGTAACCCTCGTAATGATTACCATAATTATACAGACCTTGATGATTCGCGATCCCCAAATTGTTTACCGAATTATCGAAGAAATAATTTTGATCCAGATGAACGATACCTAAAAAGTATCAAGATTGATGATCCATTTTTTAATGGTCGTCCCGATCTGCAATACTTTCTATATTATGTTGCTAGATTGGATTAGAGGAATGAACAACTACTTTAAGTGGAGTGACATGTCCGATGCGAGGAATATTCAACTTGCTAGTATGAAGCTAACTGAATAAGCGAGACAATACTGGTCCAACATTGAATTGTTGAGGCAAAATCGAGGACATGAGTACATCCAAACTTGACAAGAAATGAAGAAAAAATTACATAAGTAATTGTCACCCTCTTTTTTTACCCTCGAATGTTAGATCGGGGAGCTAGTTTACTCAGGACTATAAGTCTGCAAAAAAGTACGTTACTAAGTTTGATGAATTCTTAGTGAGATGCAGCATACTTGGATCTGTGAGTCTAGATCATGTTCTCTCTAGATTTAGAGCAGGCTTACGAGACGACCTTCGAGCCGAACTTTTTGCTCGACAAATAAGGACCCTAGAAGAAGCTTATCGTTTAGTTCAAGATTTAGAGGAAGCCAGGCCAGGTCATAGCTTTAAGATATGTTCTATTTGATATTGATCCCCACTGACACCGACACTGAAACCTACATTGGGCTCAGTTTCTCGGGCAATTCAGAAAAGGAAAAATTAAAAGAAAAAGGGTATAGTATGGCAAAAGCAATGTCGACACAGTATTGGGTCGAATCGAAGATTGATATGCTGTAGTTTGTTGATAAGATTCCTTATAAACACACTATAACCATTGCCATTTGTTGAAGTTGTATCAAGGTTAAAAATATCGGTATCGGAATCGGTATCGGACCATTCCTATCAGTATTGGGTCGGCGGTATCGGTAGTATCGGCGGTTTCGGATCGAAGTATCGGATTTTTTAGTATCGGAAAACAAATAATTATTAGTAAATTATTAACATTTTAGAAAATATATTTTATACATTTTTGCATAATTTTAAGTATTTTTAGTGTTGTTTCTTAGTATTTTTGAAATTGAATGAAATGGTAGTCACCCTTGTCGATTGATTTACATGCAATAGATTAAATTTTCTCTTTTATATGCTTTTACAACCTTACTATGTTTTTACACCCTTGCTAATTGGGCATTTTTCATTCAATTTTTTTTTGCCGAATTGACTGGAAAATAGATCTCTAAAGTCGGTATCGGTCAGTATCGGGTATCGGTCAGTATTGGATCGGAACATGCCAAAATGTATCGGTATTGGCCGTATCGGATCGGTATCGGCCGATACTGTAAACTATGAGTTGTATGTCTCTGAATTCATCATTCATCCATCTTAATATTGTTCCATAAAAACTATGTTTTGCAGGTTCTCTTTATCTATATGCTAGTAATAAACAATAGTATCTATTGTGTGTGACAATTCATCAATGCTGAATGTTATTCCATTCAAAGTTAAGGAGAACAAACACATAATATATAAAATTAGGCCTAAATGTATCAAATATGTTTCTAGTTTTAAAATAATTTATATTGTTTTTTGGTTTTTTCAAAAGGAGGGACTCCAAAACAATTTGGAACCACTGAAACTGCCGAAACGTTGATACCAATACTCATAAGGGCCCCGGTTCCGTTACCGATACTGTGGTCCTTGGTTTATCTGGGTCACAGGCAATACTATAGAAGCTATTCAAGAGATGAATGTATTTTAGGCAGATAGGTTTTGCTTCAACTAATGATAAGTTGTGGGCAACTTATTTGAGATTTTCAGTCAGGAAATTTGCAGTAGAGACTGAAAGTATCTATAGGATTATAAGGACAATTGAAGGATAACCTGTTCAAGGGGTAGGCTAAAATGAACCCATAAGAAAGTAGTTGAAAGAGGATAATGTTGCTAATTTAGGTGGGATAAGTGCCCTCAAAGATAATGGATAAAAGTTATTTATACCGCAGTAACATAGAAGTGTCTTATTAAGGATACGTTGATCGTAATTGTTGTTTTAGGCATGTGTCTGTTACTGCACATAGGCTGAATTCTGAATCCCCAAATCAGTTTAACACTTCTTCTAGAAGGGAACTTGTTTCTTCTGCATTTGAGTGGGTATTATACAACCTGATTGTTCACTATGTTGAAGAAACAGCTGTGTTTTACTTAAAAATGGAGGCAGGTGTACCTTTGTAGTGTGCTTTTCCTTTGTACCCTTGTTTTATTAAAAGATCAAGTAAGCTACATATTCTACACCTGAAATCTTCCAGATTTATTCTCTGTTACTTATCAGGATCATCCAGACTGCCAAATTTATGGACAGACGATGACTTCTGATCATCATGATGAATTGATCGAGGTTGGGATAAATCCATGTTTGAGAGGCACAAAAACTGACAGTCGATTTCCTTATGTTATTTTCTGTGCTCCTCCGTCACGGACAGCAGATTACCCAGGTGACATCAGGTAAGAAGGTTCTAAGCTAATGTTTTAAGCTGTAAAATTATCAAATATTCTGAAGGACTACAAGAATGCTTTTGAGCGTTCTGTGCTTAGTTGCTCTTTTATTTTATTTTATTCTTGGCCAGAATCCTCTCTTCATATCTTACTATGCTATTTTTCTACATTACAAATAACAACACAACAACAAAGCCTTTATTCCCAAATTTTGGGGGTGGCTATTTGAATCCTCTTTTTTACATTCGGCTCTGTTAAGGGCCATGCCCTTTTTAATGCTAACAAAATCCATAGCCTTCTTTAACACTTCAAACCATGTTTGTCTAGGCCTAACTCTAGTCCTAGCGACTCCATTAACTACTATATTATCGCTCCTCTTTACGGGAGCATCTATTGGTTCTGCTTTGCACATGTCCAAAGCACCTAAGTCGATTTTATCTCATCTACCACCTCTAACTTCCTACCAATACACTCATTTCTTATCCTATCCTTTAATGTATTTTTCTTAATTATACATATCTTAAAATATATGAAGATCATTTTCTGTTTGGTTCTATTGGTTCTGCTTTGCACATGTCCAAAGACTTCAAACCTAAGTCAATTTTCTCTCATTTTGTTGTCAATTGGTGCCACCTCTAACTTCCTACAGATGCGCTTATTTCTTATCCTATCCTTTATTGTATTTTTCTTAATTTTAAATACCATATAATATATGAAGAACATTTTGATTTCTTAAAAAAAGTTCTATTTAGCAATTTTCACTAAATGTATCTAAAAAATGTTTACTGTAATAGACTCGCAAGTCATAGTATCTATCTAGCTTAACATAATCCTAACTTTACAACACAGTTCATTAAAATTTTGAGAACTCATTTATTTTGCTGAATATTACGTGCCCACAGCCATATTTTCATGATGCTACTTTGTGAGACTGATCTTAGAAATTCAAATACCGAGATGTTATCTATTTGAACTTCAAATAATTTGTAGACTGGCAGCTTCAAACTGGAGTGGTGAAGGTTCATTCCTATTTACTTCAAGCACTGCTGTATATGATTGCAGCAATAATGGACTGTGCAATGAGGTGACATCTTATATAAACACATTACTTTCCTTCTAACATTTGTTTGTACTTGTCATTTTCTTTCTTTGCATGTTGCAATATACTATTAGAGCCATGAAAATGCTGATATCTACTATTGTTTAATAACAAGACTTGATGAATAGGCTAGCTTCACTTGTAGCTAATATTTTCATCCGACACGAAAATAGAAAAAGACATTGAAGTGGATTTCTATTTGTCAATGTGAAGATCTTTCATTTTCTCTTTAAGAATATTTTGTAGACACCAATGAGCAGAAACCTTGAACAGTATCTATTAATATAACAAATTGATTGACTGTTCTCCGTTTTAAAGGTGGTTATGTTCTACATTTTGTATTGGGATTCATCTTCATCGTTCTTAATGACCGCATAAAGTTTTCATTATGGTTTATTACTTATGGGACACTTTACAACATTGAAATGCTGATTATCTGAGTGAAATGTCTACGGTCTCGCGTATATCACTCCGTACTGACTTTTTTTTCTCTCTCCTTGGTTCTTTATTTGTACGGATGTATGTCTGTACTGAAGCTTTGGGTCTTCAATAATGATACTTTGGGTCTTCAATACTGAAAAAGCTATCACATGTTGAGTTTGATATAAAATCTACCTACTCTGTGGATAATTACTGTAGTAAGTGCATGGTAATTTTATATTGAATCTACGATTTCTAGATACAATATATGTATTTTTTTAGCTCTGATGTTCATAAGCAATTCTAATTTTCATTAACATTAAATAAAATGTTTAACCTTTCAAAAGCTCTCATTTCTCAGGTCTTGCAAAATGCCTTCTATGACTCTTAAGCTGTCTCATTTTGAATCATATAGATTTCATTACTAATTGATTCTTCATTGCTTCTTTTGATTTACTTTGCGGACAGTGACATAACAGTGTACTCCCACATGAAATCAGGCTGTAAGATGCGATATGTGTCTGCATCTGTTTGAAAATATGCATATACAGTCATATACTTCAGTTATATATCTTGTTTTTTTTGCTTTTGTTTATATTAAGTACCTTAAAAGTGATGGACCATCTAATTGAAACATTCAAGCGCGACGGAGTTCGCTATCTGTTCACAATACTTATCTTATTTATACTTTGAAGTAAATATAAGTTAGAATTATGACAGTTAAGTTTCTAAGCGCACACCCTTATGTACACATGTTATGTTGGATAATTCATCATCATCGATCATCATCCAATCTTCTCCCATCATCAGGAGGTCGGCTGTGGAGCATAAGAAAGCTCCATAAAATATTTGACATCTTTTTATGACCGGTTGTCTACCTGACTTAACCCTCTATGTTGGCGCCAAATTTGTAGCTAGAGTAGCTATGAGCATGAGAGGCTCATGCAATAAAACCTAGGAGTTCAGTTGGCAGGTTGGTAGACCTACATTTTTTATGTGCACTTTAAGCTCATGCAACCAAGAAGCAACTTCCAAGAGGTAATGTACAAACATTAGGGATAATTGACTTAAATGATACATGCTTTTTCTTCATTTCAATTACTTGTTATATCCAAGGTTATGGCTTGAATGATGTGCACAGACTTTGTAAATCATTTTTATGAATCTTCATGCTCTCTTACAATGATGAGATCTCAAAGCAATTGAAAAAATCTGCATCATCTCATCATGATATATAAGCCGAACAAGCCATATTCTCTCTTACAGTCTCCATCTAATCCTAAATTATTGTGCAGGATTCTCCTTTAGTTCCAATTGGTAGGAGTCCTCACATTGATGTCCTTTTGAAAGCAGAAATTGCAGTTCTGGAGGTTGGGGGTACTATTCTGAGATTAGCAGGGCTTTATATATCCTTTAAATATGCTTCTGCCAAAACTTGAGCATGAGCATCATCTTATTTTGAAGTTAGAGTGTTTTAAATGCCACATTATATTTCATGCAACTATTTTTGGTATATTCTTGACAATGCACACAAAGCAGACAGAGGTGCCCATGTCTATTGGTTGAAGAAAGGAGTAGTTCCATCTCGTCCAGATCATATAGTCAATCTCATTCACTATGAGGTCACTTTTATTTATTTATTTATTTTATCTTTCAGTCTGTGTATTGCCCATTCTGCTGTTCTTAATATGTCGAATAATGTGCATGACCCATCTCTTTGATCTCTTCAAATCTTTCCTTTTGTTTATTTATTTAGTACTAATTGAAGATCAAGAGTCTCTTGTGTTTGTTCCAATCATTGTGTTTGTCTTGCCAAATGGCAAAACTTTTCTTAAATATGTTGTGAACTCTTGGAACCAGTATTTAGAAATGCATTAACAAATTATTTCCTAAAACCACAATTGATCTTTGAACATATTGGTATTGTGGTTTCCTCTTGTTATGCTCTCATAACGCCGTAGATGTTTCAATTGTGCACAATGACATGCAGGAAGGAGATATTACTTGCTCCCTTTTACGCACAACTGCAAAGATGCTATTGTACTGTTAGTAGCATTGCTAGCACCATTATCATCTATCTATGACTTCGCCCATTAGAATGGGGCTTGCTATGGAGGACTACTTTAGATTGAAGGCTCCATGTAAAGCTTGATAAACTTTTTATGATAAGCTATTAAATATTAACCTGTGTTTAACCTATGAATTGGTGCCGAACCATTGTTTCTATGCAAAGTGAAAACCAATGTTTTTTATCTAGCTGGCCTTTTGGTTGACTAGAAAAGGATTGCCCCAGACTCCCAGTGCCATGAGGCTCTTGCTATATAGAGTCGGGAGGTCAAGATGTACATGTCCTTTATATGGTTATTGATGACTGCTGGTACAGTTTGATAATCATTGCTTTTTCTACAACATTAGTTCTCAACATATATTAATTACAGTGAGGGATCCTAAACACCCATTACAGACCTTTGTGAATACTGGCATGAGTTTCCGGTTGCTTCTCATGGAGGAACTGGTCATTTGCTGATTAGGGATGGCTCGCCATTCACACTAGGTAGCTAATATTTTATAATTCTTGAGAGTTGAAATCTTACTGTTGTGAATGTGACAGTAGTCTAATTTTCAGGAGAACAAGATCATTATAGCTTCATCTAGGCATTATCTTGATTCATTAAGTCAATGAGTTAGCTGAGCTTTCAGGTCCTACATCTAGTTTTTGTTACATGGCTTATAAGCTCGATTAATTAGCCTAGCTCTAGAAGGCCATCTAAGACATTTAGATTTCTGTTTTGTGACTATCATGTTGCCATAAATATTGAGTGGGTTAACGCTCATCATAAGTAATACTTGTTACGTTTTATCAACATCAAACTAATGCCCATTTAAAGCTGTAATATGATGATCGGGTGGTGCTGAAAATTGATTTAGAAAGTGCAGATTTTTGAAATGTCATCTTGAAGCACGAAGATTGATCAATGACGAAGACCAGTAGGATAATGTGTTTGCCAATTTATATTTTTTTTAGTAAATAGTTCACAAGTTATCCTCTCTTTTTTTCTCCTTCCACCCCATCCCCCCCCCCCCCCCCCCCCCCCCCCCCTCTTACCTTTCTGGCCGCACTTAGATTGATTCAACAACTTCTTGAATAAAAAGGTTAAAGGTAGGTCCACCCCTAATTTTGTCAAGTGAAGGCCTTGGTAGTTTATTACATTACCGATCATATGTTCCATCTCTGGAAATGTGGTACTTAAGTCACTTAGAAGTACCAGGATGAGAGTGTAGAATTGATGTTTTTTGTACCATACAATCAGTTTTATTTTTGACAGCAATACTTGGATTAGTTTAGCTTCAGTATAAGACCGAGAAGATCTAGTCAGTATAATGTCAAGTTGAAAACCTTTATACAAATTTTCTGATACTTGCATATGGAAGATGTGCTATTGCTAGACTTTGTCGTCAATACTGAAAGGTTGAGCATATATTTATCACTTGCCTTACCAGGATGCAGCATCCCTCGCGATTGCAATCTTAAAGCAGCAGCTCCGTGGTCAGATCTTTTTGGGTACTGACAACCTTCCTCTTTCCAGGTTCGCCTCCTTAGTCGTCATTAACTCCTCTCTCTATGCAATGTGATTTGCTCAAATGGTATATTTAGTATCAAATGTCTGCCTTTATGCAGGCAAGAAATTATGGATTGTTTGAAAATAAGTGGAAAGTTCAGCGGGGAGTTTCAGGCATTTACAGGTAAAATTTTCGTTATGCTATATTTATTTCCTCTGTCTGGAGTAATGTTTCAGATCTCGAGCTGTTCATCTTCTGCAAGACTAACATTTTCATTTGCAGGCACGGATGACCCACTAGGGAAGAGGATGAATAACTCAAAGACTCGCGCTGAAATTGGATGGGTACCAAAACACGCAAGCTTTCCTCAGTTTCTTGGACTCTCAGAATGATTGGCCTCCATGTCTTCACGTTGTACATCTGCAAATTTGAAAACTTTGAAAAAGGAGAAAAAAAAAATACTCAAATGATGTCAAGATGAGATCCAAATGTTTATTACATCTTGTAATTTTTTAGTAAGCAGATCAAGTGCCATCAGTATAAAACAAATTTTGTTGGTCATTGTACTCTATATAACCTATATCTGATCCAGATTAAACTCTGTAGTTATTCCTCATTGTTTAGATGCTTGTTACACACAATTTTCTTATTTTTCTATCAAGTGTAAGAAATTTAGCTACTTGACAACTCAAAATTCTGCATATTGGTTTTCCTTCCCAAAATTAGTTCCCTCTGTGGGTTTCTTTTTGATTGATCTCTGCGTGATTTGTTGCATGAGACTCTCAGATGCACTTTTTTTTTGCCTTCAGCGAGAACTTTAGGGAGTACCCGAGCCACCAGTTAGGGGAGGTACGTTTACCCAAAAGCTGCTGCAGTGGTAGACTCACGACCGGCGAGCATCTGCAGTAACAGGTCTTATGCAGGTACTTGGCATGGAAAAAGGGTAGCAGTGGAACACAACTAACACTTACTGGAAGTTGTATTCAGTATCATTTTCGAATAATATTGTATCAGATTTACATTTTTATCAATCTTGTTTCTAAAAGTTGTACATACTTTTCCCATTACTTCTGAAATTGGGGGTTTCACTAGATCTTGTTTCCAAAAAGTTCATAGCAATGGGGCATATACTTGTATTGAACATTAACTTATATTTACAGAGATGTACAACCGAATATGAAAGGATAAACACATGATAAATATACATCAGAGCTACTCAGTCTGATAGCAGATATAGAACCCATGATAACTAAACATGAAGAAATTAGCTCACTTGAAAATGCTCCTAATTTCCACAAAATGCAGCCCAAGTGACAATTTCCAAGTTCTTTACACTGTTAACACACTGTTGAATTCAAGGAACTTGACCACAACTAACTTTAACCAAGTATTGTTCGTAATGCCAAATCAGAGCAACAATCACCTGTGAAATTTGGCTAAAAGTTTCTCAATGTTGCACCTTGACAAACAATACCTGCACCAGAGCAGTATGTATTCCAAGATCTGACCAAGACTAGAACGAACTCTCCTTTTTCCTGAGCCCATTGTGCTACACGACCGCAACAAGAGTGCCGGATGCAGCTACACATTTTTCTTGGGGGGGGGGGTGGTGGGGAGGTTGTCAACTTGAGGAATCCGAGCTAACTTTTGTATCCTCTGCTTCCTGATCACTCTTCTGTGTCGAGTCTGGTGCTCCCACTGGTGGGGCTGAACACACTGGCACCACAGTTCTGATGTGAACAGGCGGAGCCATGTAGTTCACAGGAGGCACCCTAGGTCTTGCTGAGCACACGGGCATAGTGCTCCTGATCCTCACTGGGGCAGCCATGGATGCGCCTCGGGGTCTCAGTGCTTCAGTTCCCGGTCCGGACCTCATAGGGGCCGACATGATATTAGGTCGGAACCCCCTGGAAGGAGATGAATTGACCGGTGGTGGGCAGTGGACACCAGGCACAGACCTGGTTGCTCTGAAGAGATGAGTATGCTGGGTGCGGCTTGGGCTTGTCAGCCTAGGCAAGATGGACCCAGAGCCGGATTCTTGGACCATTGATGGATCTGATTCCGAAGGAGCTGTATTGAACCTCTTGAGTGCAATCTCCGTCTCTCTGTCGGAAGAGGCATCCGAAACTGAGGAAGCATCAGACTTTTGATTGATAGTTTTGGGGGTTGTGCTGGGACCAGCACCAACACCAGCACCTGAACTACTAATATAGTGGCCTCCCTGGTTTTTCTCTTCATGAATCTCTTTTATTGTCACCTGAGAGCAACTCTTGGTCGGGTCTGGTAAAGAGTAACCTGAAAAATATGTCGGTGGCAATGTAGTTGGAGATTCGTTGAGCCAAGATGGACCGATAGAGTTTTGGATGACCCCTGGATAGAACTGGCCTTGGGCTGGCTGAAAAACTGACTGGAGAACCGGCAGGAATCTAGGATCAGTTGGCAACGGGGGGGCTGGGATGGTCAGCAGGTGGTTCTGCTGCTGAGATGTTTGGGCTTGCTGCCACACCTGGTAGTACATTGCTGCTTCAGGAGAGAAACTCTGGTAAATCCAATTGTGGCAAGGAATTTGGTAGTAGGAATGGCTTGATGTTGGATTGCTATCCTGTCGAGCTGGAGCTGGTCTCCGCTGACCAACATATTGCTGGTCACTGCTTTGGGGAGACGGCTTGTTACCTTCTGAATGGTGCAGGCTCGCAAGGAGACGAGCTACGGCAACCTGCTCTTGTTCATCATTACATTCAGGTTCTGATTCTGAAAGAGAAGATGAAGAGCCCAAGTGCGGCACTGCAAGATTGTCAACAATAATAAGTAAAAAAAAACCCTCAGTGCATTAACCTTTAAGGACTTCTAGATGATATTGTAATGAAATACACTCCATTTGAAAAAAAGGAGATACTATTATGGTAAATTTGAATTAGCAGTTGAAATTGTTTGCTTGCACAGAAGTTGCAGAGAAGCACAAGTACCACAACACATACATCAAGAAAATTAACTGTTGAGGTGAATTGGCCTTTCAGATATTATTCGTTATTGTATAAGATGTCCAAATTATAATTCAGTAAGACATTTGATGAAATGAGAATGCTGAGATGGATGAGTGGCGACAATATGTTGAAAGATATAAGGAGTAACGAGATAGGTTGCATGGAAACAAATATGGGGGTACAGAGACTACGAACTCGAAATATGACATTTTCGAAGGAAAAAAATTGATACGAGTACAACATGAATGCTGCTATATCTACAAATGAAAATGTATTTATATGCATATTTTATACATTAGATCTCAATAATATCTATATCTAAGAATGTTTTGGGTAATAGGTTCAAAAGAATTCAATGCAAGGACTTCAGAAAGAAATGTTATTTTCTCATATGACCTGATGAAGAATATGTCAAAATTACTTCAACTATGTTTTGGGCCCTTTGGAGCCTAGACAGGGCAAGCAATATCTAACATCAGTGTCATGGAAGTATTGACTACTACGTGTCGGATATGGATACAAGCACCAATACTGTCTTCCTGATGAGTATCCACGCAACAGAGGTAATGAGTGTTTTTGCGGAAGTTGGACGTAGTGTTGATTGAGAATAATATGTATGAACTCTCACTATTTAAGAAAATATATTAACAACTTTGTTCATTATTTAAAGCTAACTTCTTGGCCACATTGTCATTCGCGGTAGTTTGAATAATTCCAGTAGTCAATATTCTAATGCCACCCAAAAAATGAAGTGAATTTTGACAAAGATAAGAGTATGCTCACATTGCTTCAGTGCAGACCAGGCAGCCATGGCAGCATTCTTTTGAGCTTGCTTCTTGGTCTTGGCAGGCTCCCCACCAAAGCTCATTCCTGCAAGCTCAACTGTACATGAGAAGATTGGTGTATTACCTGGTCCAGATCGAACGGTGGTATAAACAGGCAATTTCAGCCCAGCTCTATGAGCTGTTTCTTGCAGTAAATTCTTGTAGACACCGGTTTCGTCCTGTGAGAACACAATCAAATTTTGAAAATCTTGATCACTATTATGTAGCAGATGTGGCGAAACAATATTAGTTCAAGAAGACAGTTTATCCTTTGCCATTGTAAGTTATGCTAGCGCTCAGTTTGCACAGTAGAAAAAGTAAAATCAGAATGAAAATGCCATAGGTTCTCAGCATGTCACTACTAGATTAAATCACATACAAAATCAATTGCGACCTTTCGTTCAATAAGGCATGTATCTACTTATATTTTTAATGACTAATTACCCTAATCAATTATATGCCTACATCTTCTCTTACAAAAATATTAAATTAGTTTATTGAAATAATTACTTTGTCTAGTATGTTTCTATCTTAGGGAAAAATTAATGTACTATAAAAAATATAGTGCTGATATGTAAGTTATCGGTCAATAAAAAAAATTCAAGTGCATGAACCACAAAATTTTTTTTTAGCACATCCATTGTATAGTCAAGCACTGCCATATGGTGAATATTTCACTGGAGAATATGCTCTTCTTCTCTAATTAAGGCTTCCCCCCAATTTACTCATGTAAGCTAACTCATCGAAAGATGGGTTTCTCAAAGAAGGTCCTACTACAAAAAAGGGCATCCCAATGCCACGATGTTCTCTCTTATGCAGGGTTTGTGGAGGATCAAAATGTACGCAACCTTACCCACATTTATAAAGATACTCCTACTCCTATTAGCAAAATATCATCTCAAATCCACATCAAATCTTTTTTTATCTTCCCCAAGCATATGCAAAATGTATTCTCTTGTATAGAAACATCAAAAAAAAAAAAAAAAATGCAACAATTACTATATATTGTAAGAGACAGGATGCTCGCACATACCAGGACCCTCGCAGCTAACGACCTCGAAGGGCCCCTCTTCGAGAGGGTATTCAGAGCTACCTCCGCCGCAGCATGCTCCGCCTGCCTCAACGTGGTGCAGAAGGTCGGGCTCTCGAAGACATAGCCATTAAAATTGACGGTCGCCTTGAACCGCGGGGCATGATCGGGGCCTTCCCTGATGCATGCATAGGAGGGCAGGTTGAAGCAGCTTCGCTGAGCAAGCTCCTGCAGCTGGTTCTTATACATGCCTGCCCCGAAACACCAACACATAGTTAGAAACCAATGCCCAAAAGAAGAATTACGATTTTACAACTACTCGTCAATGATCATTATTTGCAGTCAGAAATGATAATTGAGGTCATTCTTCAAACATTTTTCTCCCTAGTAGAACACTAGGACTAACTAATGGGCACTAAAAGGAGGGTCAAGATGACCATAAAAAAGAATCCCAAGAAAATAGCCAAATGGAGCTCCAGCAGAACTACCAAGCAACAGATCACATCAAAAATTACCAACTTTACAATCCAAACAAACAAATTATCACAAATTAACCAAAGCCCATCAACAATTTGACTAATCTTTAGCTACCAAACCCACTTTAGTGCCATAAAGTTACAAACTTTACATTTAAAACATACAAATTATTGCAATTCAACCAAGGTTGTGAAAAGCACCAGGCGCTAGGCGGGCGGACAGCCGCCGCCTAGCTTGCCTAGGCGGCCACATAGATCTAGGCGGTTCAAAAAAAAAAAAATCTAAAAAACCTACTGAAAATTGCAGAAAAAGTCCATAAAACCCTAAAATATGTATAGTCAAGTGTCAAGGGATTAGACGGGCGCCTAGGTGGACATCGGACGGGCACCAGACGCCTAGCGCCTAGGCGGCTGCCTTTTAGAACAGAGAATTCAACCAGAACTCATCAACAATCTGACCAATTTTTAGCTACCAAAATTCACTCGAATGCCATAAACTTTCAAACTTTACATTTTAAACATACAAATAATAGCAATTCAACCAAAACCCATCAACAATCTGGCCATTTTTTATCTACCAAATTTACTCTAGTGCCACAAAGTTGCAAACTTTACATTTGAAACATACAAATTCTTGCAATTCACCAGAACCCATCAACAATCTGACCAATCTTTAGCTACCAAGTCCGCTCCAATGCCGTAAAGTACAAACTTTACAATTGAAACATACAAACTACTTGCGATTCAACCAGAACCCATCAACAATCTGACCAATTTTAGCAACCAAATCCACTCAAATGCCATAAACCTGCAGACTTTATAATTGAAAGATACAAATTCTTTCAGTTCAACCAGAACCCACCAACAATCTGACCAATTTTTAGCTACCAAATAACTCTCTAGTGCCATAAATGATAAAACTTGCAAACTTTACAATTGGAACATACAAATTCTTGCAATTCAACCAGAACCCATCAACAACCTGACCAATTCTCACCCGCCAGAGCCAATTTGATGCCATAAAGCTACAAACTTCACTATAATCAACAAGAAAAATTCCCAAAACAACAAAAAAAAATCACAAATTCATCAGATCAGAATAGAAAGAGAGTGTTCCTAACCTCAAATTCCAAGTGGGTTTTCTCTCAGTAGTGATCAGGAGGTTGCCAAAGTCAGGAAAAAGGAGCAATTCTTCTTCTTCTTCTTTCTTCTTCTTCTTCTATTTACTAATAATAGCCCTCTTTTTCTTCTACTTCTTCTCTGTGCTTTTAATATAGGTAGGCTTTGTCTTCTCTATCTATCAACTCATAAATGTGACAATAAAAAATAATCCTTGAAATTGGACAATTCCAGAGATTAGGAAAACTTTCTTGTGGATTGAGAACTAATAAATATTTCTTCTTCTTCCATATATAGGAATTTGTGTGTTTATTACCATGGGCCCACTTGTGTAAATTCTTCTCGGTTTTAAGTTTGAGTTGTTAGTCCTCTGTTGAGTTTAGCTCATCTCCATGTTAACTTACTATTAAAATTTTTTTTTTTTTAATGTAAATATAAAATTGGTTGTGAAGTTGACATGGTAATAACATAACAAGGATAATATGAAATTGGTTGTCTAGATCTAGACATTGGACTTCACAATGACTTTATTCCACATCATCAATTATGAATAAAAATATTTATAAAAAACTGAATAAGTGAAAAAGTTGTCTTGGAAGTTGAAAAAAAAGAAGTTTTTATTGTCTTCTCAATACTTTTGCATTGGAGAACACTTTTCTATCTTATTGTCTTGTGTGAATATAATCTTGTCACATAGAAAAGATATTATCTTGTGCCTCATGCCACATGAGAATTACAACACAAAACAAGACAGTAGGGTTGGAGATGCTCTTAGCCCACCTAGATGACCTCTTGCCATTTTTATTGCATGAATAAGTAAATCTTATAAAATATGAATAAGTATATCTTAATGTTCTTTTTTTTCTCGCATATTTACCCGCAAATATGAGCCACCAATAACGATTTTTTTGTGAGGTTATTACGGTGAGAAAAGTTTTATATATATATATATATATATATATATATATATATATCAGAAAATTTACTGTAGCGAAATAAATTTATATTAAATTCATGTAAAAGAAACAAGTTTGAATTTTTTTAAAAAAAAGTCAGAGTCTGCCAACAGTGTTGGTGGAAAACACAACTGTTGTACACGTACGCAGCAAATAAATTAAAAAAAAAATTAGTGTGGACCCCACGGCCAATTTTCGCCAACTGTGTTGACTGAAATTGGAGGGGGGGAGGGGCAATTTCAGTCAACACAGTTGGCAAAAATTGGCCGTGGGGCCCACGATTTATTTTTTTGGTTTTGTTTGGTTTGGTTTGTTTACTTAGTTTGGTTTGATTGGTTTTTTTGGTTGGTTATTTTAATTAGTTATATTTTTGTTTTATTTATTTAGTTTTGTTTTGTTTTGTAATTAGATTTAATTAAATTTATTTTAACGAAATAAAATTAAAATAAATTAATTGGAAAGAAATATTTAGAAATATTTTTTTCGAAAATTTGTTTCCAAAGCATCAAAATTTGTATAAATTCCATCTAAAGCATAAAAGTTTAAAAAATTACGAAAAAAATATCAATATCAATTGGACGTTTATATTTATAAATATTATATTTTATCGTAAATTTTTTCGTCGTTAACAGACGTTAAAATAATAATAATAATATGCCGTAAGACTATTACGTCTGCCGTCGAGCAAATTTCGAGCGGCCATAACTACTTGTTTTGAAATCGTTTTTCGTTAAATAATAAGTCGATTTGTATGTTTTCGACGAGAGTAATACAAATCATGTAGAAAAAAAATTTATCCGAAACAAGACGCATATGTTACAGGCAAAAATATAAATTTTAAAACTTTAAAGTATCATAACTTTTGACTGGGAGATCGAAACAAGGCCCAGTTTGTGCCAAAATGATCGTATGGAAAAGTACTACAAGATAAACTATTTCACCGTTTGACGAACTTTGAAAATTTTTAGAATCGCAAAAAAACGTTGTTTCGACCTCCAAATTTGACTTTCGGTAATCTTATTTTTGAATATTTAAAATTTACTGTAGTGAAATAAATTTATATTGGATGTGGGGGCCCACGGATTTAAAACGATGTTTCGATCTCCAAAAAAAATTTAGGAACATTTAAATTAATTATTTTATGTCTATTATGAAAAAAACTAATAAAACCAAATAAATAATCGAACCAAATCAACCAAAACAAACCAACCCAAACCACCCAAAAGAATCCGTGGGCCCCCCACCCAAATTCAGCCAACATAGTTGGCGGATTTTGGGTGTGGGGCCCACGGGTTCTTTTGGGTGGTTTGGGTTGGTTTGTTTTGGTTGGTTTTGGTTGGGTTTTTTTTGGTTTTTTTTTGTTGGTTTTGTTTGATTATTTGGTTTTGTTTTGGATTTAGTTTTTTTATTTAGTTTTTTTAGCCAACAATTTCAGCCAACATTTTTTATTTAGTTTTTTTTATTTAGTTTTGTTTTGGATTTGGATTTTTTTATTTAGTTTTGTTTTGAATTATGGTTTGCTTTGGTTTTTTTATTTATGGATTGATGTTGGTTCAGGAGTTGGTTCACGTGGAAGGGGATAACGTTCCTTGGTTTAAAGAGAAAGAGACAATAATGACTAGACAACAAAAATACTGAGAGGCAAGAGTTGACAGGAAAAAAAGAAGAAAAGACTTGACAAGAAAAAAAGAAGAAGAGACGTGAGTGAGAAAAAAGAAGAAGAGACGTGAGAAAAAAAGAAGAAGAGACGTGAGTGAGAAAAAAGAAGAAGAGACGTGAGAGTAAATAAAATAAAATAAGAGACATGTCTCGTGGGGGAGGAGAGAGAGGAGTACAACAGAGAAGAAGTTGGTGCAAGGTGGGAGTTATAAGAAGAGAAGGAGGAAGAAGAACAGAATGCAAGGAGGAAGAAGAAGAGAGTGCACTACGATCATTTACAGCATTCCTTGTGAGCACGTAGCAGCAATTTGAGCAGCCTTAATTTTCTCTCATTTGTAAGTGGACACAGCAGTCTTTGTGAGCACAACAATCCTTATTGTTGAAGGTCTTTATTCTATTCTTCTTCATTTATACTCTTATTTGTATATGCAATAATTTGATGTTAGTTTTTATTTTTTAAATGCTAGGATACTAGTATTTATTTAGTAAATTTAAGTTATGTAGTGTGCAAAATTACGGACAGCCAAAATTTATTTTTTGACAACCATAATTGTACAGATGGACAGCTAAAACGACGGACGTATTCCTGGAGGCCCTACTATGGATTTAATAATCCAGCAACGTGCGAAACATATATCTACTTTGGTATTTTATGGGAAGGTATAATAAAATATAATTATGTAAATAAATATGAACGATATTTTGTACATGTCTATTAATAACATCGTCTATGTTTTTCATATATAGCAATACGATTATACTAATAATGAACGGTGCCGGGAGCATGCCTCGTGGCGTCACGATAACAGACTTGGGTATTGGAGGTTGATCGACCACCAGGTGGCACTGTTGAAAATATTTGGCTTTTATTATGTTGACAAGATACATTTTATGCAACACGATAGAGACTTAATCTTCAGTTTAGTTGAGCGTTGGTGGCCCGGACGAAATACCTTTCAGCTACCATTCGGAGAGATGAGTATTATTCTAGCAGATGTGACAAATGTTTTAGGTTTACCTATTACGGGTGAACCTATAATATTTGATAAATCAATTTCCGCCGGCACTATGATTACAAAGTACCTAGGTGTGGAGGCGCCGCGTAATAAACGTAGTAAAAATCTTGTGACGTTTACGTGGCTCCGTCATAACTTTTTGCACCTAGATCGTATTGGTGATCAAGTTATCTCAGTTGATGAGGATCGGGTAAGTATACTTTTTTTTGCAACTTATGTTATTATTTACGTAGTATATTTTTAATTGAATTTAACACATATAATGTTTTTATCATATGTTCAGGTCATTGCTTGCACCAGAGCCTACTTGCTAGGTTTATTAAGCGGAATGTTGTTTCCAGACTTATCCAATTTAGTTGATTTACGTTTTTTACCTTTTTTGGTAGACCTGACCGCACCTACGCGCCACGCTTGGGGGGCGTCAGTGTTGGCATATTTATATAGTTCTATGACAGATTTTGTATAATTTGAAGACATGAATGCAACGAAGGTAAATCTAATTGGTTGTGCGACATTAATACATGTATGAAAATATGTGCACTTATATCATATGAAAAGTTTTACTTAATTCCATTTACATTGAAAATAGATACACTTATATCATATGGTCATATTTTCTAGGTTTGGTCCTATGACCACTTTCACATTGGTAGGCCAGTCTCCCGCATTAATACCGGCGTTGGTGTCTTTCCGTCAGCTTTACGGTGGACTGCGGATGCAGCAGATCCAGTACACTGTGAACATGCGGTTATCTCTTTATACCGGGTCGAATTTGATACACTGAAGTATAACGAGGTAAAATATCTGTATTATTATTTTATAAAGTCATTATAACCATTATCTTATAATTTTTTGTCATAAAATAGGTGACATACTGTCTGTACCGGCTTGAGCATAATCCTACTGAAATACAAACAACTGCCTATGACCTTAGTGTCCATAGTTGTTTCCTGATATTCGTTGAAAATAAGGCAGTCTACATACTAGTTTTAAATTTTATTTAAAATGTTGAATACAATAAAAATGAGGTGATTCCAGAAAAGTAGCACGCATGGCATTTATTAACCCTTTCTGTTTATCTGATATAAAAGAAATTGTATCCCACATATTAAAATTACCTTCAAAAGATGTTTTCAAACCGTTTAAAAACCAAGTCCAAGAATCCGTGTTTTCGCTCTCAGTAACAAAATAAGCAATTGGATATAATTGATAGTTTGGATCATGAGTACACGCAATAAATAAAATACCTTGAAATTTAGAGGAAAGAAATGTAGCATCAGTACTAATAACAGGTAAATATCCCCTTAAAAAACCATCAATGCATGCCTTGAAACAAATAAAAATTCTTTGAAACTTATTATTTTCTGTAGTCTTTATATAACATCTGCTACCTGGATTTGTCTCAATGATTGTAAAAGCATACTCTTCAAGACTACTATATGCATCAATGTAACTACCATTTATTTCTGATAGAACAATTTCTCTAGCTTTCCAAGCTTTACAATATTTAATATGTATTCGGTGTTCCCTATAGATATTATTTATATCATGCGATGGACTATACGACTGATTATCACGAATTTTATCAATAATTTTATTATTAACCCATATAGTTGTCGCTAATGGATGATTTTTCGTTATAAGTCCACCTAAACAAGAATGTACATTTTCTAGCGTACTAATGACGAATGTTTCGCCGTTGCCAATGGCTTTAGCGTACACTCTCCAATTACAACTAGAAATGTTACATTTATATACAATTACACTGGCATTATTTCTAGTAGCCCTGCAACAAATTTTTTTTGCAATTGCTATATCACTAATAAAACTTCTAATTGTATGACGATTTATAAATTCTCTTCCAATGAATAAATTGTTTAAACTATCAACATTATCATCAAATACATCATCTATATTTTCTATTAAATCATCACTATTTTCATCGTCGGTATTACCATCATCTAGCTACTCTATGTTCTTCTTCAGTAAATAAAATAACTTGGTGAGAAGAACTAGGACCACTACTAATTCTTGGTGGTGGTGGTGGTGGTGGAGTCACAACAATATTAATATATGTTGATTGTATATTAACTTCAAGAATAAATTTTCATGCCTCCTTACTAACTAAATTTATGCAATTAGATAGATAAATATGTACCAATAAAAATTCACAGTCAATAGAATTTTTTTCAAATATTAGATTACGTAAATTATCAAACGAAATATTTCGATCAATTAAAAGAACTTCAACTAAACCTCCTTTATAAGCTAACCCATTTAGTACACCACCAAGTGAGCATAGTATTGTTATACTTCGATCCATGGCAACAAGAAAATGAGCTTCAAAGATTGTATATTGAACTGAGCTTCTCCTGTATCGAAAGAAAGAAATTTCGTATGAAAAGAAATAAAAATTTTGATTGCAATGTTTGATATGTTGATATCAAACAAATACTACGTTTATATAGGTAACTTCGAACCGATCGTTAGACGAACGTTGGATATGAACGTTGAAAAAATAAGAGCCGTTGAAAGAGTCGTTGTAAAATAGCCGTTGTACATAAACCAACTACTAAACCAACCCATAGACCCAACCCAATTTCAAACCAAAATCAAAACCAAATCATTCCCCGATATTTATCTTTCTTCTTTACTTTGTCTTTTTTTCATATAAATAAAAACTAAACCATTAAAATAAATAAAAAATAAGAGGACACAAATAAATACTAGTTTTTATTTTATTTTTTCTTCTTTATTTACTTTTTTTTTATTTTACGAAAAAAATATTTCTAAATATTTCTTTCCAATTAATTTATTTTAATTTTATTTCTTTAAAATAAATTTACTTAAATCTAATTACAAAACAAAACTAAATAAATAAAACAAAATATAACTAATTAAAATAAACCAACCAAAAAAACCAATCAAACCAAACTAAATAAAAAAACCAAACCAAACAAAACCAAAAAAATAAACCGTGGGCCCCACGGCCAATTTCCGCCAACCGTGTTCGCTGAAATTGTCCTCCCCCCCAATTTCAGCCAACACGGTTGGCGAAAATTGGCCGTGGGGCCCACATTAATTTTTTTTAATTTTTTTGCTGCTTACGTGTACAACAGTTGTGTTTTCCGCCAACACTGTTGGCGGACTCGGACTTTTTTTAAAAATTTTCCAAACTTGTTTCATTTACATGAATTTATTATAAATTTATTTCGCTATAGTAAATTTTCTGTATATATATATATATATATATATATATATATATATATATATATATATATATATATATATATATATATATATATATGTATATGTATATGTAAAATAAAAAAATGTTTTTATATGCATTTGAATTTTATGTTAGTTTTGGTCTAAAAATTCTACTTTCAATATATAGATAAATGATATTTTGTACGCGAAAGCGATCAAATTTATACTTTCGTCGTGAGAAAGTGAAAATGTGCATTAAATGATGACAAAATCTAATTAATTATATAAGTAATTGGTAATATTTATTAATACTAATTATTTAATTTTTTTATATATTTAAATATTAATAGTTCATATCACTAAATTTGTTATTAACTAATTATAATGTAATCAATAATATTGGTATTGTTTTAGTTGGAAATTGTTGTTGTTCTCTTTGGACTAGTAAAGATAGTCCCACATTGGCTACAATTCTAAGTGGATATCTCAATATAAAGCTTTGCTTGAGGTATGCACATGAGTTGTGATGGGACACATGTGGGTGCCATGTGGAAGTATTTTTCTAGGAGGATTAAGGTTAAACTCCTCAAGAAAGTATTTATGCTTTTTATCACTCTCTTGAAAAAATTCACTTAGGAGCTAAGTCCCAAAGGGGCTTAGCGACACGAATTCAGACTCGGGCTCAAGGACGCAAAGACGCAAAGTGGCACTTTGATGACACATTTTGCACTTAACATCATCGCATGGTGCTTGTGCGCATTTGTTATGCGCGTTTTAGCTAGCATCTTTGTGCGCGTCTTAGCTAGCGTCTCTGCACGTGTGCTCTGCGCATGGTGTTCTTCACAGGTGCGCAGGGAGCACTATAGGTGTAGGATAACGCTGATTGAATTTAGCACGTCTGTATCGTCGCATGGCGCTTGTGCACATTTGTTGCGCTTGTGCACTCGTTCGCTCGTTCTTGCGCGTATTTCTTTGCGTAGGGTCTGGCGCGTCTTTGCGCATGGCTCTGCGCACGGTTCTGTGTGCGGCTATGAGTGTTGCTCTGTGCACGTCTCAGCGAGCGTCTCTGCGTATGGGGTGAAAGGGAGTTATCTTTCTCATGTAGGAAGAACTATCATGATCAAATTGACCCTCTCATCTATCTTATTACCTTGCTTCTTATCTTATCCCCAAAAAAGTTGACGTTTAACGAATCCGTATAATGGGCTACCCGAACACATATTCCACTTTAGAAAATTTCCGAAGGGAACCCCTTAGGAACCATTTACCCACCATATCCTCCCTATGACTACTGTCTTCCAATATACCTAGTTGAAACGCACACATGCAATCATATCCAATTGGAGATTTTGGCACGTGCCCCCCTCCTCTTCTTCAGAGATTTCCAACGACCTTGTATGATATTTTCTAGTGGGGTCCCACGTAATTGATTTTCTTCTTCACGTGATCGATTTTTTATATATTAGATTGCCACCATATCAAGCTAGCCAAGATACTTAAATGTTATATATATATATATATATATATATATATATATATATATATATATATATATATATATATATATGTGTGTGTGTGTGTGTGTGTGTGTGTGTGTGTGTGTGAGATTATGACAATCTTTCACTTCACATCATCCTAATTATATAATCCAAGCCTTCTTCCATATGAAAGGGGTCAGCTCTACAAGAAAGTGCCATACAAAATTTGACAATTTTATGACTAGTTGTCGACCTGATATCAACCATCCATGTTGGTACCAAATTATATAATCCAAGCCTTCTTCCATATGAAAGGGGTCAGCTCTACAAGAAAGTGCCATACAAAATTTGACAATTTTATGACTAGTTGTCGACCTGATATCAACCATCCATGTTGGTACCAAATTCTTATCTAAGGTAGGTTGCTATGAGTATGAGAGGGCCTTGTCATAAACCTATATAGCCAGTTGGTAGGTAGGTAGACCTACATTTTTGTTGCAATTTAAGCTCATACAACTAAGTTGCATTCTCCAAGTTTCTCTAGACTATAAAGAGTCAAGACGAAGAGATATGATAATACAATTTGTTATAGGAATTTTCATTCATCACTATGACATATTATGTTAAAGAGTGAAGGATTCACAATCTCAATGGAATGCATATTTTGCAGCCTATTGGCAAAACCGAATAGGAACAAATTGATATTAGATAATATCAATCTTCATCGGGATCTATCACTTCTCGTAGCTCTAGTGGCTAGCATGTGGAGACATAACACATCCTGGCTGGGTGGGTTTGATCCCACGAGAAACAAATTATTTCTTCCAATTATTATGGAAGTTATATATATATATATATATATATATATATATATATATATATATATATATATATATTATGGGAGTTATATATTGTTATATTATGGGAGTTATATATTGTGGAAGGCCTATTTTGGTAGATTAATTCCAAGCACAATAAATGTGTAACCAATAATTTCCAAATAACATCTTCAAAAGAAAACTTTTAAATAACACAATTTTTCATCATGGTGATTAGTTCTTGATAAATGCATATTTTGGTATAATGACGTCTGTTTGGAATTTGAAGTAGTGTTGAAAAGGACAACCTTTGAGACAATAACTGGAAAGGTAAGATTTTATTGAGCCTGCATACAAATGTACAAATCTACTTGGACTCCAATAAAAATGTCCATATGCATGGCTGCATTTTCAGTTCACTGCAACTTTTGCCACTACTACTTTTCACACCACGATAAGCTTTTATGGTTTCCCTGCTACTTATCTATTCTACTATATAATGCCAAAACTAGGCTTTACCGTGAAAATTTTTCGTTCCAAAAATACCCTTCATTACATTTCAATATGTATTAACGTTGATAAGGATATCTAAGTAATTAAAAAAGTAATTAAATACATATTAAATATATGTATGCATGCATGAGGCAACTTGGGGAATGATAGTTAATAAAACAAAGATATGCATGCATGCAAAGTAGGTAGTTTGGAGAATAAAACAAAAGTTAATAAAGCATGCATGCAATGTAGGTACATGAGCCCAAGAGATAAGAGAAACCTTTCCTATTCCCGTCATTTAATTTCTTCCAACTTTCATGCTCTTACCTATTATATTTTTACCTATAATAAAAATAAGAAATTGTCGTTTGCTCTTTTAATAAACTATTTATTTTTTCAAGTAATATGAAATACGTGCAACGCACGTGCGTATATACTAGTAAGTTATAAATCAAATGAAAAGAGCACAAGTCCGCTCGTTATCTTTACTATAACTTTTGTATGGGCATTAAGTATAGGGATTTTCACTTGATAATGTTTATTTTATTTGTAACCTAAGAATTATAGTTGTTATGATGATATTTTGGAGCCCAAACCGAAGAAGCGTTTGAACTTCACTTGTCAGGTTGACTGAATTCTTCTGTTTAGATTTAGAAAGTTTTTTGGGGTTTAGAGAAAGTCAGTTTTTTGAAACACAGTTAAAGAAGCGTATGTTATGTGTATCATATTTCTGTTGGGAACGAAAGTGCGAAAACTGTTTCCCAAATTAGAGAATATCTGTGAGAGAACCGAACAAAACGCACAAATCAAAAACGTCAAACACAAATCGCAGACACAGAGATTTTTGACGTGAAAAACCCTTGCGGAAAAAACCATGGGACGATCGGAGTCCAACCCTGAAAAGCCTCCACTAATGGAATAAGAAATACACCGACTCCTTACAAACTTCTCGCCGATCCAAACGGATCACCACAACTCTTTTGGAACAGAAAATAGATTATAACCACGAAGAAGAAAGACAACGAGAAATACCCAAAACTGATCTTCTTCTTCTAAACGGCCTCCAATCCTTCTTTCTCCTATCCAATGTTGCAATGACACTCTTGCCTCATTTTCTCTCCTTGTTGCTATATTTTTTTTTAGAGAGAGATTTATTTTAGGGCCAGGAGACGCCTATATATAGCCTCAAATCCACAACTAGCATTTCTATTATAAATAGGAATATCCAATCCAAACATAATTCCATTGTCATATTCCTATTATATGTAGGAATATCCAATCCAAATCAATTGAGATATTCCTATTATATTTAGGAATATGCAATCCAAATAAATTGAGGTATTTCTATTATATGTAGAAATACTCAATCCTACTCCGGGATATTTTTCACATAGGTTGGGAACTCCACCCACTCCAACAAATCTCCCCCTTCACAACTATGTGGAGGGGGTCGTCATCTCGACGATCCGCCTGCAGTACTCAAACTTTCCCTTGGTAGAACCTTTGTGAACATATCTGCTCCGTTGTCATCTGTATGAACCTTCTCACTTCCTTCGTGTCAACCACATCCCGTATCCAATGATACCGGGTATCAATGTGCTTGAACCGGTTATGAAATATCTGGTTCTTCACAAGGTGAATAGCATTCTGACTATCGCAAAGCAAAGGATACTGCTCATGCTTTAGACCAATTTTCTACAGCAGCTTCTTCATCCACAGCAACTTCTTGCAAGCATCCGTCGTCGTAATGTATTCTGCCTCTGTCGTCGACAAGGCAACACAATTCTGTAAACGCGACTGCCACGATACTGCTCCACCAACAAACATCATCACATAGTCCGAAGTCGATCGTCTCGTCTCTACATCTCCAGCCATATCAGTGTTGGTATATCCAACCAGCTTCAGCTCGTCACCACCAAATGAAAGTCTCCAATCGGTAATACCCTGAAGATATCATAGAATCCACTTGACCCTACTCCAATGTACCCTTCCAGGATTGAAAGTGTAGCTGCTAACTGTGTCGACTGCATGAGCAATGTCTGGTCTCGTACATACCATAGCATACATAAGACTCCCCACGGCTGAGGCATATGGAACTCGCTCCATATCTTCCTTCTCGTCCTCGGTAGATGGACACTGCTCCTCAGTGAACTTAAAGTGAGCCGCAAGGGGGTTACTCACTTTCTTCCATCCGTCAATCCCGAAATATTGAAGTACCCGGTGAATGTACTTCTTTTGGGACAAGTGTAGCAGCTTGGACTCTCTCTCTCTCTCTCGGCTGATCTCCAACCCAAGAATAGTCTTCGCTGCGCCCAAATCCTTTATAGAGAATGTCGCGTCCAGTTGGCGCTTAAACTCTGCTATCCTGGTGGCATTCCGACCCACCAACAACATGTCATCAACATAAAGCAACAAAATGATAAAATCATCCTCGACGAAGTACCTCACAAAAATACAATAATTTGGCGTCGTCCGTGCATAACCATGCTCCCCCATAAATGACTCAAACTTTCTATACCACTGTCTCGGAGCCTGTTTTAGACCATACAAGCTCTTTCTCAACCAGTAGACCAAATGTGACTTGCCCTTCTCATAGAATCCCTTTGGCTGCTCCATGTACAACTCCTCCTCAAGATCACCTTGGAGGAATGTCGTCTTCACGTCCATTTGCTCGACCTCAAAGTCAAAACTGGATGCCAATGCTGGCACCACCAGTATAGACGACTGCTTGACGACTGGCAAAAAGATCACATCATAATATACGTCTTTTCGCTGACCGTAGCCTTTAACTACCAGCCTCGCTTTGTATCGAGGGTGAGTAGCATCATCTGTCTGCTTCACTCTGAACACCCATCGATTCTTTAAAGCCTTCTTGCCCTTTGGCAACCGCACCAGATCATAAGTAGAGTTGGCCTCCAAGGAACTCATCTCCTCCTGCATGGCCTTCATCTACTCCTACCTGTGTTCGTCTTTCGTAGCCTTTGCAAAACTTTCAGGTTCTCCCCCGTCATTCAGTAGCACATACTCATCCGGCGAGTATCTCGTATATGGTCGACGTTCTCTATCGCTCCTCCTCAATAGAACCACTGGTGCTGGCCGTATATCTACAGCCTCCTCCCCTCCAGGAATTGCCTCCTCGGCATGCTCATCCTCCTGAGGATCACCCTGACCACCATCAGCAGGATGATGATCAAGGTTGGGAGCAACTCCATGTACTGGCTCCCCCATAACTAGATCCTCTGCGATGTCCTCTGAAAACTGCTCGAAGCGAAATAACTCTAACTCAGACAATTTCTCAGCCTCAGAAGGCATCTCGGAATCCTGAGTGTTGGTCATGGTCTGATCCTCGACGAATACCACGTCCCTGCTTCTGTAAAACTTTCTTTCCACTAGATCGTAGAGTCTATAGCCAAACTCATTCCGACCGTAGCCGACAAAGACGCACCGCCTCGTCTTTGGCTCAAGTTTGGATCTCTCATCCTTCGGTACATACATGAAGGCCTTACAACCAAACACTCGCAGGTGATTGTATGAAGGCTCTTTGTCGTACCATACTTTGTCAGACACATCACCCTGCAAAGGAGCACTAGGAGATAAATTAATAACATTAGTAGCTGTGTAAAATGCCTTACCCTAATAGCTGCCTAGCAAGTTTGCTTCTGACAGCAAACACCGCTCTCTCCATTAGCGTCTTGTTCATCCGCTCTGCTATATCGTTGAGCTGCGATATCTTTGGTGGAGTCTTCTGGTGTCGTATCCATTGCTCTCTGCAATAAGCATCAAATGGACCGATATACTCACCGCCATTGTCCAATCGAACACATAGCAGCTTCTTGCCCATCTTCCTTTCAACAGAGGCCTGAAACTCCTTGAAAGTGGGCAACACCTGATCCTTGGTCTTTAAGGCATATACCCAAACCTTCTTGGAACAATCATCAATAAATGTTACAAAATAAGAAGTACCACCAATGGATTTTACCTTCATAGGACCGCAGACTTCCGAGTGAATCAACTCGAGCAACTCCGGCTTCCTTGAACATGGGTGACTTTGGAAAGACACCCTATTTTGCTTTTCCGCCAAACAGTGTGTGCACTTCTCCAACTTTGTAGACTTTAGCCCTGGAATCACCTTCCTGTTCACCAAGTAGCTCATCCCTTTCTCACTGATATGGCTGAGCCACCTGTACCACAACTTAGTAGACGCATCAGTATAGCTGCGTTAACATCCTGTGCCCCATGTGCGCTCCCTTCCATATAGTAGAGTCCGGACCTCTTGCTTCCTCTGGCAATCACCATCGAACCTCTGGAAAGCTTCCACTGATTATTCCCGAAGAGACTGAAGAAACCCTCGTCATCCAACCTTCCAACCGACACCAGGTTGAAACGGATATCAGGGACATGACCGACATCTTTGAGAACAAGAACTGCACCTATCTTTGTCCTCAAATGCACATCTCCAATGGCAACCGCCTTCGACACATCTCTATTACCCATCTTCAACACTCCACAGTCGCCTGTTGTATATGTAGCAAATAGTGCCCTGTTGTGAGATATGTGCGCTGAAGCACCTGAGTCCACCAGCCAAGAGTTGCCATCGCATGTGGGGTTCATAACTACCTCATCACCTACAATGATCACGTCGCCTCTATGAGTCGAGGCCGCCGCTGTAGTGTTCTCACTTTGCTTTCCCTTGTTGCCCTTCTTCTCTCTCTTCCAAGCGAAATAGTTTTGCTTGATGTGGCCATTCTTTCCATAATGGTAACACTCCGAGTCCTCGTACCGACCCTTGGACCTTCTTCTGCTTTTGTCTCTGCCACCGTCTGGACCCCTGCTTTTACCCCTTCCGCGGCTCTCTGAAACAAGCGTCTCTGAGTGGGATGTGGATGAAGTGCCCTGAGAACGTCTCCGCATCTCTTTATTCAGTACCCCGCTCTTGGCAAACTCCAGACTGGCCATGCCTTCCGGAGCAGAAGCGATCATAGACACTCGTACGGTCTCCCACGAGTTTGGCAATGTACACAACAGCCATAGTCCCTGAACCTCGTCGTCGAACTTGACTCCCATCGAGAATAGCTGGTCAACCACGCCCTGGAACTCACTCAAGTGATCCGTAATAGACGTCCCATCTTTGTACCGCAGACCCATCATCATCCGGATCAGGAACAATTTATTTACTCTGATCTTCTTTGCATACAAAGATTCTAGCTTATCCCACAGTGTCCTCGCATGCTCAATACTGGCAATGTGGTTGTATACGTTCTCGTCAACGAACTGCCTGATGTACCCACACACCTGTATATGCTCGAAATTTTAGTCCTCTTCGGATTTGTCACTGGGCTCTCGGAAGCAAATACCGGCAGATGCAGCTTCTTGACAAATAACAAATCTTTCATCTTGCTCCTCCAGTAATGATAGTTGGTACCGTTCAGGTTTACTATGCACACCAGCTTCGCGTCCATCTCTCCTCCCTGGTTTGCCTGTCAAGTCCTGACACCCTTCTGAAATTCCAGAACCTGGCTCTGAAGATATCACTTTGTTGGGAACGAAAGTGCGAAAACCGTTCCCTAAACTAGAGAGTACCTGCGAGAGAACCGAGCAAAACGCACAAACCAAAAATGCCAAACACAAATTGCAGACACAGAGATTTTTGACGTGGAAAACCCTTACGGAAAAAACTACGGGACGATCAGAGTCCAACCCTGAAAAGCCTCCACTAATGGAATAAATATACCGACTCCTTACAAACTTCTCACCGATCCAAATGGATCACCACAACTCTTTTGGAATAGAAAATAGATTATAACCATGAAGAAGAAAGACAACGAGAAATACCCGAAACCGATCTCCTTCTTCGAAACGGTCTCCAATCCTTTTTTTCTCCTCTCCAATGTTGCAATGGCACTCTTGCCTCATTTTCTCTCCTTGTTGCTATATATATATATATATATATATATATATATATATATATATATATATATATATATATATATATATACATATTAGAGAGAGAGATATTTTAGGGCCAGGAGACCTATATATAGCCTCAAACCCACAACTAACATTCCTATTATAGATAGGAATATCCAATCCAAATCCAAATAAATTGAGGTATTCCTATTATATGTAGAAATACTCAATCCTACTCCGAAATATTTTTCACATAGTTTGGGAACCCCACCCACTCCAACAATTCCTGCTAAATTCAGTATTCATTTGTACAACCTCATCTTGACGTCTTTAAACATGGGTTGACATAGATACAACTTTTATGATGTTAAAAGTTGATTTAAACTATCTATTTTTATTTATTTTTTTAAAATAAAAGGAAGGGTCAAGGAGATCCCAGTCAAATTTCATTAATAAAAAGCATTGAAGTAAAACAATAGATTCAATGAGTGAATAATAACCCTGAGAAAAGTAGTACATGTAAAATTCCAAAGGGTATGAAGGACTTCCCTGCTTCAGAATTCAGATGTCGAAAGTTCCTACTAGACCCACGAAAAACACATTTAAATCTTAGCTCTTTTTCTTCTTCTTGAAAGCTCTCTTGACCAAAAATTGTACAGAGAATCAAATTTGTACCTGAAACCTACATCACTTTGATTTTTTATTGCAAAAAGATCTTTGATTTCTCTCTTACCAAATACACAAAAAAGAGTCATCATAGCAGTAGTCCATTTGGATCTTGAGGACTTATCGATATACTGTTTCCTCCAGTCCCCCATGCATTTGTCAATGGAAGTGAAGAAAGTCCAAAGAGATGAAATTCTGTTCCATAGGAAAGATGCAACAGAGCAATCAAGGAAGATGTGGTCACAATCCTCTCCAGAGCTAGGACACAAATAACATATGTTACAAAGTTGGAATCCTCTTCTCTTAAGAAGGCCGAAGTCAAAATTCTTCTTTTGGCAATAATCCACTCCAAAATTTTCACTTTCAAAGGCAAAGAAGCATTCCATAATCCGGTCGAGTTCTGGTAAACATACATCGATTTCACACTAGGACACCCGTTCGGGGTCCACTTCCTAGAGTCAGCAGCAGCGAGTCGATCTGAGAAAAGAGATAATCTGTCTAAATCTTAGAAGCCACAAGCGGAAGCGGGAACGAAAGCGGGGACGAGGAAGCGCGACTACTTAGAAGATTCTAAATTTGGGAGCGTGATGGGAGCGTGCGCTAATAAAATTTTGATGTTTATTAATTATTGTTATCAAAACTTATAAATATTCTAAAATTTATTAGAATTTATAAAGTTCAGTTCAAAGTTACAGAAAGATCTTTCGCATGTTAATTTTTTATGACGTCAAAGTAAGAAATATTTAGTTTCTTGGTACTTTGATAAATGTGTATTGAAAATATTCCAATTTCTCTCACAAAATTTATGTCATCTTCTAAAATTATGATCACATTATGGGAAGCGATCATGTCATCGGGGAAACGAGCTTCCGTCCCCGGAGAAACGAAGCTCCCGTCATCGGGAAAACGAGCTCCAAACGAGCTCCCAAGTAAGAAACGCCGAATCGAAAGTTCTTACTGAGATTCGTTGACCTCCTAGGAGTTTCTGGCTTCTAAGGTCTAAATGCAGGGCTCCAAGACCAATTCTGGTTGTCTTCCTTGACTCGACACAAGGCAATCTTCCTCCTATGTCATCTGATACAAGTTAGGAAAAAGTTGCTGCAAAGACATAGGGCCTAACCATACATTTTTTTCCAAAACTTAATAAAAGAGCCATTACTTCATCTGAGAGAAAAACCATCTTTGAAGTTTATATCAAATTTAGCCACACCTTTCCAGACGGAGAAATGAGAAATTGTTTGGAGAGAGAACCCAGAAAGGCTTTCTTGTTAAATAATGCATAATTGAAGTGTTTCAAATTAATTTAGAGTTGTCAGTTGCTCTCTATTTGGTGTGCAGAAAATTAATATATCATCATCATAATGAATATTTAGAATCTCTTCATTCACCCCAAGCCCAGAAATAAGATTGTGTTAACCCTCTCCCTGATTGGCGACATCTCTTCTCTTTCCTTCTGTTATGTCATCTGTACTTGAATATTGCTCGTCTTCGCTTGCTTTTTATGCATCCTTGACAAATTACTTTTGTATTGGGCAGTTTCTCTCAGCATATCAAATATTACTATAGCTGATGATGTTTCATATCGTGTTTTACTCTCCCAAATATAAAAAAGATTGGTCATCTACTGTATCTGATGATGATTCTCACTGCATTTTACCGCTGATGTATGGAATAACAGCATGGTGCGAGAACACGGGGCGATGGCTTTATTCCTATTGCAGAATATGGATCACAATTGAGCAAGAAATAGAAAAAAACAGAAGCAAAGGATGCCATTAAGGTTGCTATATTGTGGCAAGAACCATTATGATTTACTTGTTTGAAAATGTTTTGGAAATTTGTTGTCAAGTAGGACAAGTGAAGTTTCTCGGTCATCCCAAGTGTACCCCCAAAAAAAATTTGTAATCTGCTGATTTTCTCATTCAAGTGTCCATTTGTAAGTTTTTGTGTTTGGGGATTAGAATTACTGCTCCAGTGAAATGATTGTGACAAATTAGAGAAGGAGAGGATTAAAGCAATAGTGAACAACCCTATATAAGAAGCCCAGCTCTGCTCGCACCTATACTTTCATTTTCCTTTTTTTTTTTTTCTGTCCCTAAACTGCCTTCTTTCAGGAGTGTAGTCATAACATGCATGAAGTTGATTTGAATGATTCATTAAAAATTAATTTTAGTTTGATTTCATTGTCCATCTTAATTTCATTCTGATTTGTCTGATTTCATTCATGTTGTATCTAATTTCAAATTTGATTTCGTCATAATTTTATTCTAATTTTCAAACTTAAATTTGAATTATGTTTAAATTCTCAATTTCAAATTTATAAATAAGAACATTAATTGAACTTGGACAAGTTAAAATAATATCAAAGTATTTTTATCACTCGTCTCGGATTCCAATCTTATGGAACTTGCAAAAAGGTTTAATAAGAGTGAATTACTTTCTCATGAGGTCCCACCGACAAGAATTTAATACGGATTTCACATAATTTTGAATTTTACTACATATTCACTTCTCGAATGTCTTCTTCTTCTTCCTTCTTCTTCTTCACATTATCTCTGTTCATATTGCAAAGACCTTAGAATTTGAAAGGAATTTCATATCATATATATTACATATTCTCAACTAAAGTATTTAAATCAAGCTATCTGGAACATACATGACAACAAATAGTCTTTATTCATTCCTCATGGGTGGTGATCCAATTCACTTGGAACTTAAGATTGTGCACATTATGTATATAAACATAAAATACAAATACATGAAAATCAAACCCATCCTGTACTCAAAAGTATGATTTATATATAGCGCGCACATAAAAAAAGCCATCGATCAAAAATAAACATTACCACCTCTACCTACCTGATTTTCTTCGATAAAACCAAATAGTGACAAATTACCGACCGAACCCACTAAATCCCAGCATCTCTTCCGTCCTCTAAATCATTGTTTCATGGCGACTCGTAGTCACCAAATATTCTGAGGCACCTTGCCCTTTTCCGATATAGTATTTTGCTTGACGACCCGTAGGCTCCGAGGTACCGAGTCACCATGCCGCTTCTCGACACAGTATTCCGTGGTGTCCGATCCCTGATCGATAGTTTCGTGGCACCATTCTCATCCGACACAGTTGCACGGTTTCGAACAACAACTGCATGCTTCTCTTGACTACGCATTCTTATGATATTCTTGTGCATGGATGCACGTTTTAATTTCTCGCTTACTGGAAGTTCCGTGACGTTGCGCCACAATTGCTCACCTCACTTGACGAAGTGTTTTCGTTTGATACTCGTGTGCTTGATGCACGTCTCAATATATTTTGTTTCAATGTTCTATCTTAGTGTTCAAGATATATTATGACTTCCATTTCTTCCAACCAAGCACGTTGAACATATGGTATCGCTAGTACGCAACTGATATATTTGGTTAAGCATGAAGGAGTAGAGAAGAATGGTCAACGCCTCCCACCTTATACTCATCTGTCTATCATTCTGTCGAGTTAACACAATATTTCGCTTCATTTGAGTCGATACAGCCTATCCCCAGTTCCGTGGTCTGATGTGAAGCATGATTCACTTAACTGGTATAACCATGCGAGCATGTCGTACTTCTCAATCATCCGACCCGAGCAGATTAAGGAAGACTGCACCATCGATATCTCTGTACTGCTCTGGACTAACCCATTGATTCCATTGCATGATGTATGACTCCGTGCTTCTGTCCGCATCGGGACGATAAATCTACCTCAGAAAGTTTCGCATAAAAGCTTGCACATGAAACCAAAACCCGAATCAATACTTATTCCCAATTCTGACTTATTAAAATGCAACCAACCCAATGCCCCGTTCCAATCCGACACAGCGTAATGCACCATGCGGAGCGGGGCATTACAACAACTACTTTGAAGAGGAGATCATTTCAGGTACTATTTTTCTTCATATTCGTTCTTCGTGTGCTTGTAATCGTGTTTTCTTCTTCAAGGAGTTGTGGTGATCCATTTTGGATCGGTGAAAAGCTTGTAAGGAGTCGGTGTATTATTTATTCCAATAGTGGAGGCTTTTCAGGATTGGACACCGATCATCTCGTATTTTTTTCCTTCTTGATTTTCCACGTAAAAACGCTTGTGTCTGCGTTTGGTTCTTTTGTTATTGTTGGCGTTTAGTTTGTGTGCTTTTTCTTCAGTTCTCTCACAGTTTCTTTGGTTTGGGAAAACAGTTTCAATATTTCGTTCCCAACAGTCTTCCCCTGGATATGGAAGCTATTCAAAATTTTCAGAACTTCCAAATAGCGGTAGGGACGTCAGGGTTAAATTTCTCGGGCAGTACTTACACATGCATGGTGCAACCAGCAAAAAGGTTTAATTTAGGCTTGTCAATAGCAGCTTATCGGTCGGATGTTGGTATTACTACATCCTAACCGATAGCTATCGGATATGAGTTTTGGCTCCCGTATCCGTTACCGTTTATTTTATCGGATATCGGATAATATCCTAACCAATAAGGATTCATAAAAGTGTTTTAGAATTATAAGTTGTAATCTAAACATTTGATTCTATCAAATGTAATTTACACTGTTCATATATATATATATATATATATATATATATATATATATATATATATATATATATAAAATTAAAATATATTTAGTTTTAGGGTTGTAAGTTGTAATCCAAACATTTGATTCTATCAAATGTAATCAACACCGTTCATATATATATAATTAAAATATATTTTATATATTTCATTATCCCATTATCGGATCGGATGTTATCGGATATGACACTTTCCGTATCTGCATCCGATATCCGATAAATACGAAATTCCGGATATTATTGGTTCAAATGCGGATGGAATGCTGATTTTCGGTCAACTATTGACAGGCCTAAGATTTATCAAGAAAATGGTCTAGACTGGACAAAACATTAATGATATATCATAGAGGATAGAGTATAGAAGCATACATGGGCAATTTTTTAGGAGGTAATGTTGGCTGAAGATGTAGTTTTGATGGCAGAAATCGCATTTGAACAAAGAAATCAAATAGAGAGGCTCAAATTGCTTCTAAGGCTAATTGAAAATAAACAAGCAAAATAAGTATTGAGGATGCATACCGGAGAAAAAAAGTCAGGACCAAATGGGACCTCGAAGGGGATCGTAACTCTTCATACTTTCATTGTTGAAAGTGAAGCCTAAATGGAAGAAGCTCTTCATACATAGCATAACCAAGGATTTTCATATAAACAATTGGAACATAATAGGTGAAGGTATTTTTGAAGCAGATACTTTGTTTTTCCAAGGATTTTCATATACAAAATCCCTTATCGAGTACTTTGCTGATGTTAATATCGAAGAAGGAGAGCCCAACAAATTTTTTAGACTAAAGGTCTTTTAAGTTTATGCAACTTTCCGAACAAGATTGTGTCTCCAAAATTTTGGCTTAAAGATTGGCAAACATGCTAATTGAAGCTGATTTCTAGAGAAAGAAAAGAGGATTTATGAATGATTTGGTGTTGCATACTATACCAAAGAAAAGAGGACTTTGGTGGAATTTTAGAACTAAAGACTCTTTGTGGTGCAAATTTTTTTAAAGCTAAATACCTTGCCCAAAAGCACCCTAATCAAGTGGAGATGACTTCGAGAGCTTCTAACATTTGGAGATGCCAAGTTTAAGGAAGAAGCATGGGAGAGAGGTACATTCGAGAGCTTCAGTTGGGATAATGTGTCTCTTCCATCTTCTGGGAGCAATGTTTGTCTTCTGTTTCTTTACCAGAAGTGTGAGTAACAATCATCTAAAGTGCATAAACAATTTGGTGTTGGAAAAGAAGCGCGGAAACATTTTTTCAAATTAGAGAGTACCTGCGAGAGAATCGAACAATACGATGCACAAACCAAACACCAAACCACAGAAAAATAATCCACGCAGACACAGAGAATTTTGACGTGAAAAATCCTTGACGGAAAACCACGGGACGATCGGAGTCCAACCCTGAAAAACCTCCATTAATTGAATAAAGAGAATACAGCCTCTACAAGCTCCTCTTGATCCAACACGGATCACCACAACACTTAGGAGTAGAAAATAGATCACACCACGAAGATAGAAGACAATAAGAAATTACCAAAAATTGATCTCCTCATCCGAAACGGCCTCCAATCCTTCTTTCTCCTTCCTAAAGTTGCAATGGCACTCTTGCCTCATTTTTCCTCTTTCTTGAGATGATATGTTACGGTTAGTTGGAAATTAGGGTTAGAAAAATCTAATATATATCCCATAATCCCGCAACTAAACTTGGACCGTAGGATACGATCCAACGGTGCATAAAACACCTCTGAATTTTTGTCCAGTCCGCCGACCGAACTCGGACCGAATTCGCCCGAGTCGGTGATTTGCGAGTAAACGAAGGTAGCAGCTTTCTGGAGCACCCGGACCTAGTTCGGACCTAGTTTGGTCCGAACTTTGTCTCCCCTTGTACAACAACTGCTCCTCCTTCCTCCAGAGTTTCTTCGACCTCTCCAATGGCTCTCGTCGTCTCCCCGAGCTTCTCTGACCATAGATGACGCTCATCGCACTCTGGGATGTTCTCCACATAGGTTGGGAATCCCACCCACTCCAACAAATTTTTTCCTTCACAACTATGTTGAGGGGATCGTTATCCCGACGATCTGCCTGCAGTACTCAAACTTTCTTCTTGAAAGAATCTTTGTGAACATATCTGCTCCGTTGTCATCTGTATGAACCTTCTCAAGCGCCGCTTCCTTCTTATCAACATTATCTCGTATCCAATGATACTGAGTCTTAATGTGCTTGGACCGGCTATGAAATATCTGATTCTTTACAAGGTGAATAGCACTCAGACTCTCGCAAAGCAAAGGATACTGCTCCTGCTTTAGCCCAAATTTCTGCAATAGCTTCTTCATTCACAGCAACTCCTTGCAAGCCTCCGTCGCCCCAATCTATTCTGCCTCTGTAGTCGACAAGGAAACACACTTCTACAAACACGATTGCCACAATACTGCTCCATTAGCAAATATCATCACATAGCCCAAATTCGATCGTCTCGTGTCTACATCACCAGCCATATCAGTGTCGGTATACCCAACCAGCTTCGGCTCGTCACCACCAAATGAAAGTCTCCAATCGGCAGTACCCTGACAATATCGTAGAATCTACTTGACCCCACTCTAATGTACCCTTTCAGGATTGTAAGTGTACCGGCTAACTGTGCCGACTGCGTGAGCAATGTCTGGCCTCGTACATACCATAACATACATAAGACTTCCCACAGCTGAGGTATATGGAACCCGCTTCATATCTTTCTTCTCGTCCTCGGTAGATGGACACTGCTCCTCAGTGAACTTAAAGTAAGACGCAAGGGGGTTACTCACTTTCTTCGACCCGTCCATCCCGAAATACTGAAGTACCCGATGAATGTACTTCTTTTGGGACAAGTGTAGCAGCTTGGACTCTCTCTCTCTCTCTATCTCTCGGCTGATCTCCATCCTAAGAATAGTCTTCGCTACACCCAAATCCTTCATAGAGAAGGTCGCGCCCAGTTGACGCTTCAACTCCGCTATCCTAGTGGCATTCTGATCTATCAGTAGTATATCATCAACATAGAGCAGTAAAATAATGAAATCATCCTCGACAAAGTATCTCACAAATACACAGTGGTCCGACGTGGTCTGTTCGTAACCATGCTCTCCCATAAATGACTCAAACTTTCTGTACCACTGCCTCGGAGCCTGCTTCAGACCATACAAGCTCTTCCTCAACTAGCAGACCAAGTGTGACTTGCCCTTCTCACAGAATTCCTCTGGCTGCTCCATGTACAACTCCTCCTCAAGATCATCGTGGAAGAATATTGTAAACCCCCAGATTTTTCATGATTTAAAAAAAAACAAATTTTTGGGATTTTTTACTAATTAAAATTAATATTTTATGGAATTAAATAATTTTAAATGATTTTATTAAATATTAAAATATTATGAAAATAATATTTTTGGGTGTAAAATAAAATATTAGACATAGGATAATTTTTCTAGAATTTATTGGACCCCAGAACTATTTTTAAAGACCTAAAAACTAAACTTATTTTTAAACCCAAAATAAACCAACCGGTTTATTGAACCAACCCATGCTGAACCGGACCCAAAATAAGCGGGTCGGGTCGGATCCGAAACTCAAACCCGACCCGAACCCGTCGCCCGCTAATCTTAAATCCCTAACCCCCGAATTACCCGACGATTCCCCTCCGCCGACCTCGCGATCCCCGCCGGCGGTTACATCTCCCCCGCTCCAGCGCCACCTCCTCCTCTTCGCCTTCCCACCGGCCGGCCGCCCGTCTCCCCTCCCTCAACGGCCGCTCCTCCCTATTTAAACCACCGCCATCACCAAATCACAGCTACCGAACTCCTCCGGCCGACCCTGCCTCCGCCGAGTTCCCCGGCCACCTCTCCTCCACCCGACCACGACGCCTCCGCCACCTTCTCCCTCCGCCGCGGCCTCCGACGAGCCCCACTGTCCCCGTCAACCACCAGCACCGCCATCCCCCCAACACTATGACCCGACGAACCCCGACCCAGTCACCCCGCCCCTGCCACCACCGCATCCGCCGTGACCCCCGACCACCGCCTCCGGTGATGTCTCCTCCGTCGTGATGCGACGGGCAGCACGCCGACGACCCCGCTGTCGACCACGACGATCGAGAAGCCGCAGCAGCACCCCGAGCTCTGCCGTAGCCGCGTCGCGATTCCCCGCGTGTACGCGAAGCATAGTGAATTCTAGCACCCTGTTCAGGTAGAAATTTCTCTCTCCTCTCTGCCTCGTTTTTCGTTCTGTCGAATCATGCGCATAGACTGTGTGACCCTCTCGAACCCCGTGTAACTCGTTCGGGGTATCGCGTCCTGTGGCAATCGCAAACCGTGACACAAAATTAGGAAAAATTACCCTATTTCTGAAAATTTAGAAACTGGCCCGAACTCTCCAGTTCGCGACCGTTTTGCGACCAACCTGTGAAATATTTTCAAAATTGGCCTGAACAATTATTTAGACTGTATGACCAAGTTTTAACCCTATTTTTAGTTTAATTTATGGAGCTGTAGTTTGTAATATTTTTGAGGGTAAAAATGACCAAAATCTTGGTTATTTAAATACCCTAATTTTCCCAGAACTGGGTGCGCCCTGCTAAACGGGACGACTTGGTCGTGTGCGAACTTTACTGAAATGTGCGCGCCATTAATACAGACGTGTAAAATTTTGTGGAAGTTGATTTGGATGTGCGTGCATACTGGAAACAACGCGTATCCGTCGACAACGCCCCGTATCGGCCATATTCTGAAACTCGTTATAACTTTGTGTACGATCGTTGTATCGAAACAAAACTTGTGCCATCGGACTCGTAGCAATACGCTGGTCCTATGACCCAAGTTTGGTTCGATTCTGAGAACGTTGACAAAATCTCGTATCATGGGCCCTACGGCTTCACTTGACGGACGATTTTGTGATCGGCTCATCGAAATCCAGTTTTGGATATTCTGTTGGGTTCGTATTGTCGTTCTGGACTTATAGACACTAAGTTTGACAAATTTGGAGAACATTGTCCCTGGCACATTTTTGTGTGCGAAGCGAGCCACATGTGGACCCCGCTTTGACTAAAAATGGTCAATTTTGCCCTGTGTCCAAATTGGACTTATGGACAGACAATTCTAGCTATTTGATATCTTCTGAATCTAATGGTAACATTTATTTCAGCAACCGGAGGAGTACCTGCAGATCCCGCGGATACTGGAGCAGCAGTTGGATACCAAATCCCAGGCAAGTGTACCTTGCCAATCTTGCAGTTCTTGTACATAATATTCATTTGATTTATTTATATGTTGTATCTGTTCAACCTAGGACCGTGTGACATTACTTAACGTCCGAATAATATTCGGGTGTTAACACCGTACGCGGAGTTGTGTAACGTCACCTAAAGATGGATATCGAAACACTATATATTTTCGTGCTTGCATTATCAAGTACGTCATACCACAGGACACCTGGCACTATTCATGAGACAAAATCTTTCTAAGATATTCATGGTGATTCTGTATAGGTTACATGATTCGTGACATAGATATTGCATGTGCTTAGCTATCATTATGACTTGCTGCATTAGATATGATCTTGCGTGTCATGGACATGAGACGTGTGATTACATTGGGTGGGAAGAGACACACAGGCTACATGCTGATTTATATATATATTTATTATTGTGAGGCCTTAGACTCTATATCAGAGCTAGGCACTCTACTAGTGATACTACTGCTACCGGCTCCCCGATACTGAGCTTGTAGTGGTCTCAGCCTGAGTTTTAGTGATGCTCTCAACTTGCATATCACTTAGCTGGTTATATGTTTACCATATTGATTCATTTATTATTGTACTATAATTATTTGGCTTGAGTTATTCTTGTACCTTGCTATGTCCCCTGAGGACCTGGAATCCGGATTATGTCCCCAGGTTTAGCAGAGGAGATCTACCCCGAGGTGTACGGGACATGAGCAGTCTTCGGAGCAATACCAGAACCAGAGGACGAGGTGATCGCTGAGGATTTCTCTTGAGTTTTTGTTTCATCTATACTCAGTATTTGTTATTATTAGAGTCTTTCATTTCTGGTCTATTGAACCATTATATCAGACTTATTATCGGGTTATTCCCCGATTTACTTTATGGAGACTTGATGATGGTTATATTTCATTTTGTTGTTATTGATCATATTTATCTTCTATGGATGAGAGTAGATTGTGACATGTTATTTAGACCTTATTGTTGTATTATAGCTTAAGTACACCCTGATGGGTCCATTAAATTGGGTTTGCCCATCGGTGTGTGCTGCTGGCCATTGCCACGTGTCTAGTCCCTCGATATTTTGGGACTAGGGCGTGACAATGTCGTCTTCAAGTCCATTTTCTCGACCTCCATGTTGAAACTAGTTGCCACTGCTAGCACCACCCGAATAGATGATTGATTGATGACTAAAAAAAAGATCTCATCATAATCTATACCTTTCCGCTGACCGGAGCCTTTAACTACCAGTCTCGTTTTGTATCGAGGACGAGTAGCATCATTTGTCTGCTTCACTCTGAATATCCATCGATTCTTCAAATCCTTCTTGCCCTTTGGCAACCGCACCAGATCATAAGTAGAGTTAGCCTCCAAGGAACTCATCTCCTCCTGCATGGCCTCCATCTACTCCTTCTTGTGTTCGTCTTCTATAACTTCTACAAAACTTTCGGGTTCTCCCCCTTTAGTCAATAGCACATACTCATCCGGTGAGTATCTCATAGATGGTCGACGCTCTCTATCGCAGCCCTTCAACGGAACTACTGATGCTGGCTGTATATATACAACCTCCTCCCCTCCAAAAATTGTCTTCTCGGTATGCTCATCCTCCTGAGGATCACCCTGACCACCATAAGCAGGCTGATGATCAAGGTTGGGAGCAACTCCATATACTGGCTCCCCCATAACTGGATCCTCTATGATGTCCTCTAGAAATAGCTAGAAGCGAAATAACTCTAACTCAGGCAATTCCTCAGCCTCAGAAGGTATCTCGGAATCCTGAGTGTTGGTCGTGGTCTAATCCTCGACGAATACCACGTCCCTGCTTCTGTATAGCTTTCTTTCTACTGGATCGTAAAGTCTATAGCCAAACTCATCCCGACCATAGCCGACATAGACGTACCGTCTCGTCTTTGGCTCAAGTTTGGATCTCTCGTCCTTCGGTACATACACGGAGGCCTTACAACCAAACACTCGTAGGTGATTGTATGACGGCTCTTTGTCGTATGATACTTTGTCAGGCACATCACCCTGCAAAAGAGCACTAGGAGATAAATTAATAACATAAGCAGCTGTGTAAAGTGTCTCATTCCAATAGCTGCCCGGCAAGTTTGCTTCTGACAGCAAATACCGTACCCTCTCCATCAGTGTCCTGTTCATCCGCTCCGCTACACCATGAGCTGAGGTGTCTTTGGCGGAGTCTTTTGGTGTCGTATCCCTTGCTCTCTGCAATAAGCATCAAAGGGACCGATATACTCGTCGTCATTGTCCGACCGAACACAAAGTAGCTTCTTGCCCGTCTCCCTTTCAACAGAGGCATGAAACTCCTTGAAAGTGGGCAACACCTAATCCTTGGTCTTTAAGGCATAGACTAAAACTTTCTTGGAACAATCATTAATAAATATTATAAAATAAGAAGCACCACTAATGGATTTTACCTTCATAGGACCGCAAACATCCGAGTGAATCAACTCGAGCAACGCCGGCTTCCTTGAAATTGGGTAACTTTAAAAAGACACCATATTTTGCTTTTTCGCCAAACAGTGCGTGCACCTTTCCAGCTTTATAGACTTTAGCCTTGGAATTATCTTCCGATTCACCAAGTAGCTCATCCCCTTCTCACTGATATGACTGAGCTGCCTGTGCCACAACTCGGTAGACGCATCAGTAGCTGCGTTTACCTCATGTGCCCCATATAGTAGTCTGGACCTCTTGCTTCCTCTAGAAATCACCATCGAACCTCTGAAAAGCTTCCACTGACTGTTCCCGAAGAGATTGAAGAAACCCTCATCATCCAACCTTCCAACCGACAGCAAGTTGAAACGGATATTGTAACACCCCGTTCCGCTCAAGCAGACTGCCGATTCAAACGGCAAAAATTACAATGTCCCGACCCGCTTTGCTCAGGCGAGAATGCTCATTTGAGGCAGAGGATATCCAGACTTGTCCCTATAGGATTCCGGCTTAGGCTTTCAGAGGCTCGCAAGACGTATCGCTCAACCGAGGCGAATCATCGCTAAGGTGGGTGGCTACGGTGAACTTGTCTTTGCTTAGCCAGCACACATAAAATATGGATATTTCATGCTAGTCGCTAGGTGAATTACCCCTTGCATGCTAATAAGAATACAACGCACCTAGCTAAGGGAATAATCTCAACTTGTATTGCTTATGCTAGAACATGGAAATGAAATATTGCTTATATATTCAGACCCTCGCATGCTAGGTTCCCTTACGGTTTTACCTCTCGGCTTACTTTCGGGTCCGAGCAACATGTCTGCTTATGTTCCTTAGAAACGCATGCTTGCCTGCTTACGAATGTCTAATATTATTTTATTGTGCATGCATTCTTGTTAGCCAGGAGACTATCAAATAGCTCTTCTGTGCAATTGAACATGCAAGTATCCGGGACCGTTAGGTCACCCAAGATAAATCCCCGAACCAGGGGAATGGATCAAGCAAAAATGAATATTGAACGAGAATCACACTTGAATGATAATCATGCCAAGTATGCATCTGAACGAGGATCATGTCATGTATAAAATGAATCCTAACTCATGGAGCAATATGCTCGTTCAGAATAAGATTAAGATTCATGATTATCATGTCAAGCTATGGAAAACAGATAGACCCTGACCTACATTATCACGGACAACTTGTGCACAAGGTTTATGATGAGTTCCGCGGATGATCGCCGGGGCACTAGGACCGATCCGATCCGGATGGAACGTATGTATAGTCGTATGTTACCGGGCAAGATATTCTGCAGCGGGGCTCGCCATCTGCGTTGCACATATTCTTGCCTTGAGACTAAAACCGTCCATAATGGCTATGCCAGCGACTTATGTCATATAGATAAGTCATCCTCGCTTAGCGGCTATCCACGTGCGAGTCATTACATCGTATTGTGAATAAATGTGCACCCAAAATATTGTCTTGTTCATAACACAGTGTTGCATAGGTTAATGCCCCTGAATGTTTATACTTGCTCGTGCTTGAATTAACAATGTTTGTCTTGGACAGGGAAGGTCAAATGGTAAGTTGGTAAGTCTCGCCGTGTTTCCTCTCAAGTCGCACGACACACTGCCACACGAATTAGGCTATTCAATCTTTGCATGTAACTGATCCTAAGGCAACTAGAAAAAAAACTTTATATTTGGTGTACGGAACCTATATTACGTGTTTGGATTTGTCGAGCGGGCGAGTAGCTTCCCCACCAGTGCATTCGTGTACTGATAATCCACCAGTTTGTTTGCAGGGTGCGGAAGAACCTCGTTCGGTGCGGATGCCTCCTTCGTGCGTGCTAAGGCGTGGAGATCACTCCGGAGCCTTGGAGCGCTGCGTCCGGAACTGAAGCACATATACAAGACATAATATTGTGAACATCATCCGAACATCCGCCTGTACAATCATTCCATAATTGTAGCCACTTGGCACGCTTTTACTGTTTCAGAGAGAGAGACTTTAGCGACTTGTAATCTAGGCTATACGCTGCCTGTAACACTTGTTTATATCAATAAAAGAGTTGCTTTACTTCAACTTGTGTTATTCAATGCTTCCGCTATATTGTCGACTCAGTGAACTTGTTACCAAATCGCCTATGCGTTTATGACTCTGCTACACTCGGACAATCTGTGCGACTCTGTGGCTTAGAACTCTTACCGCCAGCCAATGAATCACGGCCTTGCACGGGCGTGGCTCACCCTCGTGCGGCATCACGCCCGGATGGGTCAAAGCGATCGTTCCGCGGGAGTGCTGGCACGGTGATTCTCGCCTAGCGGGAATGGCCGATTTAGCCTGCGGGAGATCATGGCATGACATGTTGGTATCAGAGCCTGGCTTCTACACCCTTGGACTTCAATTCGATTATCTCAGTTTCGAAAGCTCGTTCGTGGGTAATGTGTACGCTTTCTCTCAATGTTCCAAATGAAATGTTCCAACAATAAGTCTAAATACTTTCAAAATGCGTTTTGAATGATATGATTGCTTGTATGATATTGTTCTGCGAGTGGCCTTTGTGCCAACCTGAGTGAGAACCCTTGAGATTATCGCAAGTAGCTTGTCCGATTTGACTACCGCTAAGTTTAGTTGAATGCATATTTTTGAGGGACGTCTTGAACTTGTGCACGATCCAAGACTCAAGAAAATGTAAAACTCGAGTGCTAAGACTTCGCTATCGCTAAGTTGGTCGGCGTGCTCATGCTAGAGGTGCACTTCGAATATGCGCACGATCCAGACTAGCGATATGCTGATCTCAAACGCTTGTGCAAGTGAATATCCAAATGAACAAGTACAACAACTTGTATAGGTTTGCCTCAGCCTTGTAATATTAAATCAAAATTGATTAAAACGTACTGCTTGTCCTCAGTAAGTCTCGAGGACGAGACTTTTTCTGAGTTGGGTAGGATGTAACACCTTGTTCCGCTCAAGCGGACTGTCGATTCAAACGGCAAAAAGTGCAATATCCCGACCCTCTTTGCTCAGGCGAGAATGCTCGTTTGAGGCAGAGGATATCCAGACTTGTCCCTACAGGATTCCGGCTTAGGCTTTCAGAGGCTCGCAAGACGTATCACTCAACCGAGGCGAATCATCGCTAATGTGGGTGGCTACGGTAAACTTGTCTTTGCTTAGCCAGCACACATAAAACATGGATATTTCATGCTAGTCGCTAGGTGAATAATCCCTTGCATGCTAATAAGAATACAACACACCTAGCTAAGGGAATAATCCCAACTTGTATTGCTTATGCTAGAACATGGAAATAAAATATTATTTATATATTCAGACCCTCGCATGCTAAGTTCCTTTACGGTTTTACCTCTCGGCTTACCTTCGGGTCCGAGCAACGTATCTGCTTATGTTCCTTAGAAACGCATGCTTGCCTGCTCACGAATGTCTAACGTTATTGTATTGTGCATGCATTCTTGTTAGCCAGGAGACTATCAAATAGCTTTTCTGTGCAATTGAACCTGCAAGTATCCAGGACCGTTAGGTCACCTAAGGCAAAACCTCGAACCAGGGGAATGCATCAAGCAAAAATGAATATTGAACGAGAATCACACTTGAATGATAATCATGCCAAGTATGCATCTGAACGAGGATCGTGTCATGTATAGAATGAATCCCAGCTCGTGGAGCAATATGCTCGTTCAGAATAAGATTAAGATTCATGATTATCATGTCAAGCTATGGAAAAAGGATAGACCCTGACCTGCATTGTCGTGGACAACTTGTGTACAAGGTTTATGATGAGTTCCGCGGACGATCGCCGGGGCACTAGGACCGATCCGATCCGGACGGGACATATGTATAGTCGTATATTACCGGACAAGATGTTCTGCAGCGGGGCTCGCCACATGAGTTGCACATATTCTTGCTTTGAGACTAAAACCGTCCATAATGGCTACGCCAGTGACTTATGTCATATAGATAAGTCATCCTCGCTTAGCGGCTATCCGCGTGCGAGTTATTGCATCGTATTGTCAATAACTGTGCACCCGAAATATTGTCTTGTTCATAACACAGTGTTGCATAGGTTAATGTCCCTGAATGTTTATACTTGCTCGTGCTTGAATTAACAATGTTTGTCTTGGACAGGGAAGGTCAAATGGTAAGTTGGTAAGTCTCGCCGTGTTTCCTCTCAAGTCGCATGGCACACTGCCACATGAATTAGGCTATTCAATCTTTGCATGTAACTGATCCTAAGGCAACTAGAAAGACAACTTAATAGTTGGTGCACGGAACCTATATTACATGTTTGGATTTGTCGAGCGGGCGAGTAGCTTCTCCACCAGTGCATTCGTGTACTGATAATCCACCAGTTTGTTTGCAGGGTGCGGGAGAACCTCGTTCGGTGCAGATGCCTCCTTCGTGCGTGCTAAGGCGTGGAGATCACTCTGGAGCCTTAGAGCGCTGCATCCGGAACTGAAGCACGTATACAAGACATAATATTGTGAACATCATCCGAACATCGCCTATACAATCATTCCATAATCTGTTGTGTAAGTAGCAAATAGTGCCCTGTTATGAGATACGTGCGCTAAAGCACCTGAGTTCACCAGCCAAGAGTTGTCATCGCAGGTGAGGTTCATGACTACTTTATTACCTATACTGATCATATCGCCTCCATGTGCCGAGCTGCCGCTGTATTATTCTCACTTTACTTCCCCTTGTCTCCCTTCTTCTCTCTCTTCCAAGCTAAACAATTCCGCTTGATGTGGTCCTTCTTGCCACAATGATAGCACTCAAATTTTTTGTACCGATGCTTGGACTTGCTCTGCCAATAGTGGTAATTGGAACTATTTTGGTTTATCTTGCGCACCGGCTTTGCGTCCATCTCTCCTTCCTGGTTTGTCTGTCAACTCCTGACACCCTTCTGAAATTTCAGAACCTGGCCCTGATATCACACTGTTGGAAATAAAACGCGAAAATCTTTCCCAAAATCAGAGAGTACCTGCGAGAGAACCGAGCAATACAACGAACAAATAAAATACCAAACCACAGAAAAATAATCCACGCAGACACAGAAAATTTTAACGTGGAAAACCCTTGGGAAAAAACCACGGGACGATCGGAGTCCAACCCTGAAGAACCTCCACTAATTGAATAAAGATAATACACCCTCTACAAGCTCCTCCCGATCCAACATGGATCACCACAACACTTAGGAATAGAAAATAGATCACACCACGAAGATAGAAGATAATGAGAAATTAGCCAAAATTTATCTCCTCCTCCGAAATGGCCTCCAATCCTTCTTTCTTCTTCCCAAAGTTGCAATGACACTCTTTCCTCCTTTTCTCCTCTTTCTTGAAATGATATGTTACGGTTAGTTGGGAATTAGGGTTAGAAAAATCTAATATATACCCCATAATCCCGCAACTAAACCTGGACCATAGGATACGATCCAACGGTGCATAAAACACCTATGAATTTTCGTCCAGTCCGCCGACCGAACTCGGACCGAATTCGCCCGAGTCGATGATTTGCGAGTAAACGAAGATAGCAGCTTTCTGGAGCAACCAGACCGAGTTCGGGCCTAGTTTGGTCCGAACTTTGTCTCTCCTTGTACAACAACCGCTCCTCCTTCCTCCAGAGTTTCTTCGACCTCTCGAATGGCTCTTGTCATCTCCCCGAGTTTCTTTGACCATAGATGGTGCTCATCACACTCTGGGATGTTCTCCACATAGGTTGGGAATCCCACCCACTCCAACAAATATTTTCCTTCACAACTATGTGGAGGGGATCGTTATCCAAACGACCTGCATGCAGTACTCAAACTTTTTTCTTGGAAGAATATTTGTGAACATATCTGCTCCGTTGTCATCTGTATGAACCTTCTCAAGCGTCGCTTCCTTCTTATCAACATTATCTCGTATCCAATGATACCGGGTCTTAATGTGCTTGGAACGGCTATGAAATATCTGGTTCTTTACAAGGTGAATAACACTCAGACTCTCGTAAAGCAAAGGATACTGCTCCTGCTTTAGCCCAATTTTCTGCAATAGCTTCTTCATTCATAGCAACTCCTTGCAAGCCTCCGTCGCCCTAATGTACTCTGCCTCTGTCATCGACAAGGCAACACACTTCTACAAACACGACTGCCATGATACTGCTCCACTAGCAAATATTATCACATAGCCCGAAGTCGATCATCTCATGTCTACATCACCAGCCATATTAGTGTCGGTATACCCAACCAGCTTTGGCTCGTCACCACCAAATGAAAGTCTCCAATCGGCAGTTCCCTGAGGATATCGTAGAATCCACTTGACCCCACTCCAATGTACCCTTCCAGGATTGTAAGTGTACCTGCTAACTGTGCCGACTGCGTGAGCAATGTCTGGCCTCGTACATACCATAACATACATAAGACTTCCCACAGCTGAGGCATATGGAACCCGCTCTATATCTTCTTTCTCGTCCTCGGTAGATGGACACTGCTCCTTAGTGAACTTAAAGTGAGCCACAAGGGGGTTACTCACTTTCTTCGACCCGTCCATCCCAAAATACTGAAGTACCCGATGAATGTACTTCTTTTGGGACAAGTGTAGTAGCTTGGACTCTCTCTCTATCTTTTGGCTGATCTCTATCCTAAGAATAGTCTTCGCTGTACCCAAATCCTTTATATAGAAGGTCGTACCCAGTTGACGCTTCAACTCTGCTATCCTAGTAGCATTCTGATCTACCAGTAGCATATCATCAACATAGAGCAGTAAAATAATGAAATTATCCTCGATAAAGTATCTCACAAATACACAGTGGTCCGATATGGTCCGTCCGTAACCATGCTCTCCCATAAATGACTCAAACTTCCTGTACCACTGCCTTGGAGCCTACTTCAGACCATACAAGCTCTTCCTCAACTAGCAGACCAAGTGTGACTTGCCCTTCTCACAGAATCCCTCTGGCTGCTCCATGTACAACTCCTTCTCAAGATCACCGTGGAGGAATGTCGTCTTCAAGTCCATTTTCTCGACCTCCAAGTCGAAACTAGTTGCCAATGCTAGCACCACCTAAATAGACGATTGATTGACGACCAAAAAAAAGAACTTATCATAATCTATGCCTTTCCGCTGACCGGAGCCTTTAACTACCAGCCTCGCTTTGTATCGAGGACGAGTAGCATCATCTGTCTGCTTCACTCTGAACACCCATCGATTTTTTAAACCCTTCTCGCCCTTTGGCAACCGCACCAGATCATAAGTAGAGTTGGCCTCCAAGGAACTCATCTCCTCCTGCATGGCCTCCATCCACTCCTTCTTGTGTTCGTCTTCTATAACTTCTACAAAACTTTTGGGTTCTCCCCCGTTAGTCTGTAGCACATACTCACCCGGTGAGTATCTCATAGATGGTTGACGCTCTCTATCGCTCCTCTTCAACGGAACCATTGATGTTGGTTGTATATCTACAACCGTCTCCCCTCCAAAAATTGTCTTCTCGGCATGCTCATCCTCCTGAGGATCACCCTGACCACCATCAGCAGGCTGATGATCAAGGTTGGGAGCAACTCCATGTACTGGCTCCCCCATAACTGGATCATATATGATATCCTCTAGAAATAGCTCGAAGCGAAATGACTCTAACTCAGGCAATTCCTCAGCCTTAGAAGGTATCTCGGAATCCTAAGTGTTGGTCGTGGTCTAATCCTCGACGTATACCACATCCCTGCTTCTGTATACCTTTTTTTCCACTGGATCGTAGAGTCTATAGCCAAACTCATCCCGACCATAGCCGACAGAGACGCACCGTTTCGTCTTTGGCTCAAGTTTGGATCTATCGTCCTTCGGTACATGCACGGAGGCCTTACAACCAAACACTCGCAGGTGATTGTATGATGGCTCTTTGTCGTATGATACTTTGTCAGGCACATCACCTTGCAAAAGAGCACTAGGAGATAAATTAATAACATAAGCAGCTGTGTAAAGTGTCTTATCCCAATAGCTACCCGACAAGTTTGCTTCTGACAGCAAATACCGTACCCTCTCCATCAGTGTCACGCCCCAGTCCCAAAATACGTAGGACTAGGAATACGTAACACGCCAGCCGTATGTATACGAACTCCAATATATGGAAACCATATACACACGTACGTTGTACATGAATATCCAATCCACAGTGGTAATATACTGTCATAACAAGTCACACGCAATTCTATATCTCATCCACAGCACAAATAATAGATAAATGGAAATCAATAACTGAATATCAAATAAGCAGTCTCAAAGTATGATAGTCAGATGGAAACAAATCCACTGCAAATCGACTATAACCAAAACTACTAAAGAGAGAAGAGAATAAACTCTAATATAAGAATAAATGTCTCGAAAAGAATAACAACTAGAATCTCTCAACAACTGCAATGAATCACATATAATCAGAAGGTAAGATCGTCTCAGACTGATAGCTAGCGTCAGGTCCAGGTCTATACTCTTGCGGGTACTCCTGCTCATCTATATCTGGAAAGGGACCAGGTCCTCAGAGGGACGTAACAAGATACATATAAATATGCCAATAAAGTACTGAAATATAAACATCCATTGGGGTCGCCTAACCATCTATGTGAATGCAGTTAAGAACACATTTCCCCACAAGTGAGCTATCTGGCTAAAAACCTGGGATTTGGCGTGGTTCTCTATTGGAGATCCAGGGGCCTAAAAAGGCACGACGACTTTCGAACGCCGGAGGCCCGCCTGATAATAATATAATATATAGTGGTCATCACCACCCGTATCTCCGGCGGAGAATCCGGGCGCACAATAGAAAAAGTAGAAAGGAGCTCAAATGCGGTACTTGTTGTTCTTCCCACCCAATGCTCTAAGCATGTCATGTCCATGACACGATAAACCTCTAATAACTGCCAGGTCTACTAGCATACAAAGTTTCTATCGGCAGTTATCCCTATCCGTCGCACGACCTATACGTACCAGTGGCCAGCCGAGTACGCAAGTCCGTGTCCTACATGAGACTCACACTCGTGTAAGAATAGTGTCATGGCCAATAAAACATAAATGCCTCATGAAGATGGGGTCTCATAAAGAAGGTCCAATGCATATACATAAATAAAAATATAGTACGACGACACCGTCGTTGCACCCAAGTTTTCTTGGACGCGCAATTTATATAGCAGTTAAAATAAATGAACTAAAATAAACAGAAATAAATATGCATGCATCATATGGAATGTAAATACAGTACAATGGCAAGGTATACTTTCCTGACAAGAAATCTGTAAAGTGTAAGCGTCCAATATCAAGGACACGGGATCTGGAACTAATGGCCTCCGAACAAACGTCTCCGGATGCTGAAATAAACATCACCAACATTTTTGGAATGAGCAAAATAGCTAAAAAGCACTTCTCTTTCGTCCAATTTGGATACAGGGGCAAAACGGTAATTTCGGATAAAAGTGGAATCCACGTGTGGCCCACTTTGCACCGAAAAATGTGCCAAGGGTAACAGTCTCTAAATAGGATAAACTATAGGTTAAACAACTCTAAATGTTAATACGAACCCAATGGTATGTCCAAATGTGGATTCCGATGGGCCGAACACAATTTCGTCCAAAAAGTCAATTGTGGGACCCGCCAACTGGCGATCTGGTCAACCGTCTCAGAATTGCATGAAAATTGGGTCACGGGACCAGTGCGTTACCACGAGTCCAGTGGCACAAGTTTCGTCATAATCTGACAAGCGTGCACAAAATGCGTACGACTTCCACAAAAGTTGCGACTCGGGGTGTGTCCGGGGATACGATCTGATTTCGGGGCGCACACGCGTCCGAATCAGTTTTCACGAATTTTTACGTGTCCGGTTACGCTGCGTGCACCGTTCGATACATATGGTACACTACGGGACGGTCCCGTTTGGCGGAACGCGCTCCGTTTCACCACTTTTGAAAATCTGGAAAAAGTGGGTTCGCGGGATTTTGTGACGAATTTAATTCTATCCACAGCAGCTAATAATCTAGGGTTATTTAACAGAAAATAAACTAGGTCAAGTGGTCTATGCATACAAAAAAGAATCACTGAATTCAGATCTCTGTGGTGGGAGATACGAACTCGACAACATGGATGGTCACCACAGTTTTCTGCGATCCCAGAATTCGGTCTGCTCGTGCCAACTTGGACGTTGTTTTTGCCTATGGGTACACGTTGTTTAAGGTCTGCTATCATACAGATATGGGAGAGGATTAAGGGGTGAGCATACCGGTGAAGACGGAACGATGTTTGGTTGAGCGAGTCGACGAGAAGCAACTCCGGAACAAAGGCACCTCGTGTGGGAATCTGCAGTGCGCGGGGTCGGGGTAGTCGGGATTGGTTTGGACGGCCTGGCGGGGTTCTCTGGCTGTGGTGGCGGCTCTCTCTAGGTCTAGATGATAAGAGGAGGGTCTGAAGGTTTTAGGTTAGGGTTTTATGAAATTATATATATATATATATATGAATTTGAAAGGGAGAGAGAGAGAATGGTTCGGTCGGCGGGGTCTGGATGGTTGGAATAGGGGGGGTCGCTGTAGCTTTGGAAAGGATTGGATTTGCTAACTTGCTAGCAAGTTTCTAGGAGTTGCCAACGTAAGGGGCATGTGGTCCACTTTGCTAAGGGCGGGTCTAAGGAAACTTGCTGGTATGTATATGGTAATGGATTGGTTATAGTGGTTGGTTTATTAATAAGTTTATTAGTATTATTAGTTGTTTAATAATTTATTTTCTTTTCTTTGCTTTTTCTTTTTTGTAAAATCCCTATTTCTAAAAAACTTATTTATTATATTTTTATTAATTAATAATTTAAATATAGTATTTAGTGGCTAATTAGGAGAAATAGATTTTTAATAATTTTTATGTTAGGTGTTCGGGCACTTAGAGGACTTATGGGACCATCAGGAATTTTTCGGAATTTATTCCATGTAGGAGACCTCTTGAGCAGTTGCTAGCCTAATGGTGTGCATTATTCTAATCCATGAATTTTTTTATGAGTATATATATAATATATATGTATACACAAGTATATATATGTATATATATATTTAGAAAGGAAAAGAAAAGAAAGTAAAAGAATAATCAAATAAGAAATTAACTAATAATAATAATAATAATAATAATAATAATAATAATACAATTAATAACTCTACCATCCCTTAATAACTTGCTGAGACCCACCACCCTACAGTAACTTAGCAATTTGCTACTCCCAAGACCCGCCCTTCAATCCTTCAGCGACTAAGCCCAGGGACCCGCCCTCTTCAGCTTTCAGCAAGCCTATTCTTTTCTTTTTTTCATATACGCGGCCGAACCAAACTTCTCTCCCTCTCTTCCTATCTTATATATATATATATATATATATATATATTTATCTCTCAAAAACCCTAACCTAAATCTTCAGACCCTCCTCTTCTCATCTAGAGCCGTCACCGCAGCCAGAGAAGCCCCGCCAAGCCATCCAAACCATCCCGACGACTCCGACCTCGCGCACTGCAGATTTCCACACGAGGTACCTTCGCTCCGGAATTGTTTTCCGTCGACTCGCTCAACCAAACGCCATTCCGTCTTCACCGGTATGCTCACCCCTTAACCCTCTTCTATATTTGTATTATAGCCAACCTCGAAAAACGTATACCCCTAGGCGAAAAACAGCGTCCAAAGTGGGCGCGAGCAGACCCAATTCTGGAATCGCATAAAACTGCGGTGACCACCTATATTGCCGAGTTCGTATCTCCCACCACGGAGATCCGAATTTGGTGATTCTTTTTGATACATGTAGAACACTTGACCTAGTTTATTTTTTGTTAAATAACCCTATGTTATTAGTTGCTGTGGACATAATTAAATTCGTCACAAAACTGCGCGAACCCACTTTTTCCAGATTTCCAAAAGTTGGAAAACAGAGCGCGCCCCGCCAAACGGGACCGCCCCGCCGTGTACCAAGTGTACCGAATGGTGCATGCAGCGTAACCGGATACGTGAAAATTTATGGGGACTGATTCGGACGCGTGTGCGTGTCGGAATCAGGCCGTATCCGCAGACACATTCCGTGTCGCAACTTTTGTAGAACTCGCACGTATTTTGTGCACGCTTGTCAGATTGCGACGAAACTTGTGCCACTGTACTCGTAGTAACGCGCTAGTCCAGTGACCCAATTTTCATGCAATTCTGAGATGCTTGACCAAATCGCCTATTGGCGGGGCCCACAATTGACTTTTGGACAAAATTGTGTTCGGCTCATCGGAATCCACATTTGGACATACTGTTGGGTTCGTATTGACATTTAGAGTTGTTTGACCTATAGTTTGTCCCATTTAGAGACTGTTATCCTCGGCACGCTTTTCGGTGCAAAGTGGGCCACACGTGGACCCCACTTTTGCCCAAAATTACCGTTTTGCCCCTATGTCTAAATTGGACGAAAGGGATGTGCTTTTTAGCTATTTTGCTCATTCCGAAAATATTGGTGATGTTTATTTCAACATCCGGAGACATTGTTCTGCAGCCATAGCTTTTGATCCTGTATGTTTGACTTCTGGCAGTACACCTTGCAGCTTTCTTACCAGGCAAGATACCTTGTCAAATTGTTTACAGTACTTTGCATGCTATTTATATTTTTGTTTATTTATTTTATTTCTGTATAGTTCTTGCATGTGTAGTTTTTCTCCAGTCATTACTATGTATTAGATATGTTGACACACACATGGCACCTAGTATCATAGAGGACAATCATTAGGCGTATGGGCTTTTAACCACTCTGGTAAACCGTAGTATATAGCTCGCACTACGGGCGTGTGTCGCGCTGGTCGCTACCCCCGCGGTATGTCAATTTCTGGAGTCTCGCTGGTCGCTACCCCCGCGTTATGTCGATTTCTGATATCCATTGACGTGTGTGTGAGTTGTGAGGTAGATCGAGTAGCCTACCCTTGCCCATACGTCGAAAAGTTGTCCTCATTTGTATTCATATAGATGGTCTTGTACAGCGTACTTATTTATTTTCAAATTATATGCATGTTTTCTGTATTCAAGTTGGCTCGTATTTTCTGTATCTTGTTACGTCCCTCTGAGGACCTGGTCCTCTGCCAGGTGCATCTTCTCTTGAGTATTTGCAGGAGTACGGGCCTGGACCTGACGCATTCGTTTCTGCCGAGGAGGTCGTACCTTCTGAGCATCGTTGATTATCTAGCGATGGATTATTTTAGCTGATGCACTTCTGTCTTCATATTATTTTATATTGGAGACTTTATACTCCTCTCTCATTTTAGTTTTGGTTATAGTCATTGGTAGTGGATTTGTCTCCACCCGACTATTATTTTGGATATTTCAGACTCCTTATTCTAGTTAGTATTTCTTTTCTATGACTTGTTGTGTGGATGAGATTAGCATATCTGTGACTTGTGACATTATATATACCACATGTGAGTTTATATTCATATTACAGCGTACGTATGGGTTTTGATTTCTATATATTGGAGTTGCCATATCCATGCGGCTGGCATGCTTACGTGTTCCTAGTCCTACGTATTTGGGACTGGGGCGTGACATGTTTGTGTGGTGGCCCATGCAGGTCTAGTAGCCGTTTCGGTTACGTCACTGTACCGAGCGGGCCTGCACCTAGGATTAGAATTTTAGATCTCATCCACACTTGACTATAACTTACCTTCCTTCCAACATGTCCTACTTAAGTTCTTGCATCCTGCTTGATTTATGTACTCTTCTTAATCCTTCGTCCATCTCTTGCAGAGAGATGAATTTGCATAACGGGCATGCCGCCACCGGGGACAACACGTCTCCAGGGGACGACGACCAACTACTAGGAGTGACCTCAACGACACCTCTTCTTCTCGGACCGGATGGACTGACTAACAATCAAGTTCCATCAACTCCTTCCATGATACCTAATGGGACTTTTCCAGCTCCACTAGCACCGCAAGATGGCCAAGCGCAACTGTTCCAATTCTTCCAGATGATAATGCAAGAACAAAGACAGCAAACAGCAGAGCAGAGGCTAGAATTTCTGGTAGCACTTGAGAGAATGGCTGCACTAGCCCCTGTACCAACCCAGGCACTAGCTTCAGTACCACAAGCTCGGGTCGGTTCAGTCAAGGACTTTGTGCAGATGGGCCCTAAGCCATATAAGGGCAATGAGAGTCCAGAGGAGACCACGAACTGGATTGCCAATACCAAAAAGTTGTTAGAGGCATCACAACTACCTACTGACCTATGGATGATAGGCGTGAGGACTCAGTTAGAAGGCAACGCGCATCACTGGTGGGAATCAATGGAGCGCCAGTTGGGTACGCGTCAGACTTGGGAACAATTCTTGGAATGCTTTGAGAGGAAGTACTTCCCGGATACTGTAAGGGACGCATTGTATGATCAGTTCCTCCATCTAGAGCAAGGGGACAAGACGGTTGATGAGTATGACGCAGAGTTTAGCCGTCTCAGTAAGTATGGCACAGTCCTAATACCTAATGACTTGGAGAAGGCTAAGAGGTTTCATCGCGGGCTGACTCAGGAGCTCCAGCACTATACTAGCTCACAGTCCCGGATCTCTTATGCCGAGTTATTGACAGAGGCCAGGATCCAGGAGGCCATCAGCAAGGGAAACGGAATTCAACAGAGAAGTCACCAAAGACCAGTAAAGACACAGCAAGAAGGACCCATTAGACACCCTTTGACACGCCAACAACCTGATAGTGCTGCACCATATCCAACCAAGGACCCCCGTACTTGTCACTTTTGTGGTAAGATAGGTCATATTCATAGAGACTGTCATCGTCGATTGGGCTGTGCATGATATGTGGATCAAGTCACCATCAAACCCGAAGATGTCCTCAGCAGAACCAGAGGTCTATGGCATTAGAATCAGGAACACCGCATACACCCTCAAGTATAGAAGACCAAAGTGACCCACCACTGCTTCTACAGTCTGCACAAATGGAGGGGACTAGACCCCAGTTGATCAATCAAGGACAAGGCCAAGCACTCATTTTGACAAGTATGGGAGAGCAGACACAGAAAGCCGTAGATACAGGTACGACCTTTTAGTTATAATTGTCTTTGCATACTCATGACCCCATTGTGACACAAGATCTTAGATGTACAAATAGCTGTAGAATTATATATATGGTAGTTTAGCAGTTATGAGGATGTAGGTATATTTTACCCAGGTGGCATACATGCGATGCTAATGGATGACGTGAGTAGCAGTAGTAGTATTCTTCCCCTATCCTTATCTCGCCCTCTTGGGTGACTCATCTTCTCCTTTTTTTTATTCGTTCCTTATCTCGTGCTTAACTCTTCCTATCATAGTCGTATCTTTCGTGCCATTATGAATTGTTTGATTCATATCAACCTCACCCCTATTTTGTTAGTTAAAACATAAATGTGTTAGCAATGCTTGATAGCTAAGGATGAGTTCTTAATATGTATATGCACTATAGCAATATATGTATTCTTTATTAGTTTAACCCTTAAGTAGCATCATGCAGCATAGTAGGAATTGTTAGATCATTTGAGACAGATCATGCCCCTAATAGTTAGTCAAGACCTTAATTGTTTCCCTAAAAACTTAGACTATGCCTAGGAAAGAGTTGAAGGCACTTGTTACGAACTGATGACTATGACAAATCGCCGGTGAGGTAGCGACAGTTGCCGCCAGACGATTTTGGTAGAGTAGTCGAATTACTTGCAGCCATACTGGCCAGGTGGCGTGGCAGTATTAGACTATGATACTTGACGGTTATGAGAAAAAGTCATAGTTATGAGATTCTAGACAGGTATCCCAAGATTCTCGACCTAATATATGTATTTGCCTTACAAACCTAAACAATAGCTTCAAAGAATGTGACTACTAGTAGAAATTTTGTAAGTTGGATAGTGTAGACGAGTTAGAGGATGATAAAATAGTGGATAGACAATAGATGAGAAAGTGTAGAATGGCAGACCATGAGTTTTAGGATTCCTACTAGATACCAAGGTAGTATAATAGCTATAGTGATCATTATGAATATGGGTTAGTGTCAATTTCGAGGACAAAATTTTTGTAAGTTGGGTAGAATGTAAAATCCCTATTTCTAAAAATATATTTATTATTTATTTATTAATTAATAATTTAAATATAGTATTTAGTGGCTAATTAGGAGAAATAAATTTTTAATAATTTTTATGTTAGGTGTTCGGGCACTTAGAGGACTTATGGGACCATCAGGAATTTTTTGGAATTTATTCCATGTAGGAGACCCCTTGAGCCATTGCTAGTCTAATGGTGTGCATTATTCTAATCCATGAATTTTCTTATGAGTATATATATAATATATATGTATACACAAGTATATATATATGTATATATATATTTAGAAAGGAAAAGAAAAGAAAGTAAAAGAATAATCAAATAAGAAATTAACTAATAATAATAATAATAATACTATTAATAACTCTACCATCCCTTAATAACTTGCTGAGACCCACCACCCTACAGTAACTTAGCAATTTGCTACTCCCAAGACCCGCCCTTCAATCCTTCAGCGACTAAGCCCAGGGACCCGCCCCCTTCAGCTTTCAGCAAGCCTATTCTTTTCTTTTTTCATATACGCGGCCGAACCAAACTTCTCTCCCTCTCTTCCTATCTTATATATATATATATATATATATATATATATATATATATATATATATATATATTTATCTCTCAAAAACCCTAACCTAAATCTCCAGACCCTTCTCTTCTCATCTAGAGCCATCACCGCAGCCAGAGAAGCCCCGCCAAGCCATCCAAACCATCCCGACGACTCCGACCTCGCGCACTGCAGATTCCCACACGAGGCACCTTCGCTCCGGAATTGTTTCCCGTCGACTCGCTCAACCAAACGACGTTCCGTCTTCAACGGTATGCTCACCCCTTAACCCTCTTCCATATTTTTATTATAGCCAACCTCGAAAAACGTGTACCCCTAGGCGAAAAACAGCGTCCAAAGTGGGCGCGAGCAGACCCAATTCTGGAATCGCAGAAAACTGCGGTGACCATCTATATTGCCGAGTTCGTATCTCCCACCACGGAGATCCGAATTCGGTGATTCTTTTTGATACATGTAGAACACTTGACCTAGTTTATTTTCTGTTAAATAACCCTATATTATTAGTTGCTGTGGACATAATAAAATTCGTCACAAAACTGCACGAACCCACTTTTTTCAGATTTCTAAAAGTTGGAAAACGGAGCGCGCCCCGCCAAACGGGACCGCCCCGCCGTGTACCAAGTATACCGAATGGTGTACACAGCTTAACCGGACACGTAAAAATTTATGAGGACTGATTCGGACGCGTGTGCGCGCCGGAATCAGGCCGTATCCGCAGACACATCCCGTATCGCAACTTTTGTGGAACTCGTACGTATTTTGTGCACACTTATCAGATTGTGACAAAACTTGCGGAACTGGACTCGTGGTAACGCGCTGGTCCTGTGACCCAATTTTCACGCAATTCTGAGACGGTTGACCAAATCGCCAATTGGCGGGCCCACAGTTGACTTTTTGGACAAAATTGTGTTCGGCTCATCGGAATTCACATTTGGACATACCGTTGGGTTCGTATTGACATTTAAAGTTGTTTGACCTATAGTTTGTTCCATTTAGAGACTGTTATCCTCGGCACACTTTTCGGTGCAAAATGGGCCACACGTGGACCCACTTTTGCCCAAAATTACCGTTTTGCCCCTGTGTCCAAATTGGACGAAAGGGATGTGCTTTTTAGCTATTTTGCTCATTCCGGAAATGTTGGTGATGTTTATTTCAGTATTCGGAGATATTGTTCTGCGGTCATAGCTTTTGATCCTGTGCGTTTGACTTCTGGACAGTATACCTTGCAGCTTTCTTACCAGGCAAGATACCTTGCCAAATTGTTTACAGTACTTTGCATGCTATTTATATTTTTGTTTATATATTTCATTTCTGTATAGTTTTTGCATGTGTAGTTTTTCTCCAGTCATTACTATGTATTAGATATGTTGACACACACATGGCACCTAGTATCATAGAGGACAATCATTAGGCGTATAGGCTTTTAACCACTCTGGTAAACCGTAGTATATAGCTCGCACTATGGGCGTGTGTCGCGCTGGTTGCTACCCCCGCGGTATGTCAATTTCTGGAGTCTCGCTGGTCGCTACCCCCACGGTATGTCGATTTCTGATGTCCATTGACGTGTGTGTGAGTTGTGAGGTAGATCGAGTAGTCTACCCTTGCCCATATGTCGAAAAGTTATCCTCATTTGCATTTATATAGATGGTCTTGTACAGCGTACTTATTTATTTTCAAATTATATGTATGTTTTTTGTATTCAAGTTGGCTCATATTTTCTGTATCTTGTTACGTCCCTCTGAGGACCTGGTTCTCTGCCAGGTGTATCTTCTCTTGAGTATTTGCAGGAGTACGGGCCTGGACCTGACGCATTCGTTTCTGCCGAGGAGGTCGTACCTTCTGAGCATCGTTGATTATCTAGCGATGGATTCTTTTAGCTGATGCACTTCTGTCTTCACATTATTTTATATTGGAGACTTTATAATCCTCTCTCATTTTAGTTTTGGTTATAGTCATTGGTAGTGGATTTGTCTCCACCCGACTATTATTTTGGATATTTCAGACTCCTTATTCTAGTTAGTATTTCTTTTATATGACTTGTTGTGTGGATGAGATTAGCATATCTGTGACTTGTGACATTATATATACCACATGTGAGTTTATATTCATATTACAGCGTACGTATGGGTTATGGTTTCCATATATTGGAGTTGCCATATCCATGCGGCTGGCATGCTTACGTGTTCCTAGTCCTACGTATTTGGGACTGGGGCGTGACATTTTTTAAAAATATATATACATATATATATATGTATATATATATATACTCATAAGAAAATTTATAGATTAAATATTGTACACCATTAGGCTAGCAACTGCTCAAGGGGTCTCCTACATGGAATAAATTCTGAAAAATTCCTAATGGTCCCATAAATTCTCTAAGTGCCCGAACACCTAAAATAAAATTATTAAAAATCTATTTATCCTATTTAGCCAATAATTACTATAATTAAATTAATAATTAATAAATAAAAAGGGTATATACAATTTTAGGAAGGAGATTTTATATTCTACCCAACTTATAAAAATTTCGTCCTCGAAATTAAAATTAAGCCACGATAGAATGCAATGATGGTATAAGATATAAATTAACAATGTAAATTCATACCTTGGTTTGCGAATAGGTTCGAAAAACGCTTGCGCATGTCGTCCTCGCGCTCCCAAGTTGATTCTCCTGGCGCGCCATGCCTCCATGCTACGCGAACCAAGGGAATAGACTGGTTCCTCAACACTTTCTCTCGACGATCAAGGATTCCCACGGGTTGCTCTTTGTATGACAAGCTCGGCCCAATGGTGATCTCCGAATGGTCGAGAACATGACTGCTGTCTGCCACATATCGCCTGAGCTACGATATATGGAATACGTCATGTACTCCCTCCAGTGAAGGTGGTAGCGCAAGTCGATATGCCACTTCTCCAACTCTCTCGAGCACGTCAAATGGTCCAATATACCTTGGACTCAACTTGCCGTGCCCTCCGAATCGAATGGTGCCTCTGGTCGGTAATATCCTCAAGAAGACATGATCGACCTCTTTGAACTCCAAGGGACGACGATGAAGGTCTGCCCACTGCTTCTGCCTGTCTTGCGCTGCTCGCAAGTATCCCTGAATCTTCTTGACTGTCTCTACGGTGTTGACCACCAACTCTGGTCCCAGAATCTGACGTTCTCCTACGTCACTCCAACACACAGAAGACCTACATTTTTTTCCATACAATGCTTCAAACGGAGCCATCTGAATACTCGCTTGATAGCTATTGTTGTAAGAAAACTTCACAAGATGTAGGTGGTCCTCCCATGATCCTCCGAAGTCTAACATGCAAGCCCTCAACATATCCTCCAAGGTCTGAATAGTACGCTCCGACTGCCCATCTGTCTGCGGGTGGTAAGATGTACTGAATTTTAGACGAGTACCAAGACTCTCTTGCATGCTCCTCCAAAATTGCGATGTAAAGCGCGAATATCTGTCCGATACAATACTGACTGGTATCCCGTGCAATCTCATGATCTGCCTCATATATAAGTCAGCTAAAGCTTCTGTAGACTGACCCACTCTAAAAGTTATAAAATGGGCTGACTTGGTGAGTCGGTCCACTATTACCCACACTGCATCTCTTCCACTTGGACTCTTGGGAAAATCCGTGACGAAGTCCATAGTGATGTGCTCCCACTTTCACTCTGGAATCGGAAGTGGTTGCAATAAACCTGCTGTCCTCTGGTGCTCCGCCTCCACTTGTTGACATACCAGACATTTAGCTACAAAGCGAGCTATCTCTCTCTTCATTCCATGCCACCAAAAGTGCTTTCGTAAGTCGCGATACATCTGTCATGACCTGCACCCGATATAGGGGTACCAGAGCATGGGTACGTCTAGCCTACGCCGCAACATCGGCGGTAGAACACTGTCTAGGTCATGTAACTATCTAACCAATCTCACGTGAATATCCGACTCCATAAGGAGACATGGATATCACAACATAATGCTGAAAATACTCAATCACATAAGCTAAAGCACGATAAGATATTGAAGCAAGCAATGAAATGCAAGACAAGTCTAACGACAAGTAACCATACCTGAAATCAATAACATCCAACCCCAAGTGTGTTGGAAACAAGTCCACTATGACATAGTCTGGAAAAATATATCCAGTCAGGATTGGAATAAAATACATCTCTAATAGCTGTTCCACATATATTGACAAAATCTATAGTACAGTGTAAAGAAATACAAGATAGATAGGAATACTGGCAATAAGAAATACTGACGAACATGGATGTACTGGAAATAGAAATACTGGAATAAATGGAATACTGGAGCATGTCATCATCAATGTACATCTAGCGATGAAATAGAAATACAAGTACACGCAAGAACAATGAACTGGTATATAAGTGTGTACAAGAATGGTAACTAGAACATGTGGGGATGCTAGATCAATACACTAAGATACATGTCAAGAATCATCTAGCTAAGTATGTGAAACATCAGTATATCATATTGGTTAATCCATCCGGAAGCTATGATGCGAGTAATAGTTAGGCTAATCATATGTAACAGTGATAAAGCATGTAATTGTAAGGCTGCACCGACGTGAGGCGTGGGTGAGCTATGATGCATGTAAAGTTGGGTATGATCACATAAACTACTAATATTTCCCCATTTTCCCCAGCTAGCACGATGGATTCCAAATCATGACTCCTCATGACAGGTTTCAATGATGCCAACTCGTGTAAAGAACAGTGTCAGAGTCATGTATGCTATACAACAAGAGTTATAGAAATAATCAACATAAGGGGAAACTGTCAGAGAATGTACTCGCCTTGGGTCCTTAGCTGGTAACACCAATGTCCTGCTCCTGAAGTCTCGCAAAATGATCCAATATTCTTATACACATATAATAAAATAATACAATATTTGCATCAGTTGCTACGCTGATACCACACAAATACATTGAACTCAGGGGCTATGCCAGGTATGGCACTAGTCAACTAGGGTCAAGTGCGTCAAGTTGCACGGCGTCGCGTCTGTGATTGCTGGGCAAGACAGACGATCAAAATGGTACGGGGCTTGCCAGTACGTCAGTGTACGCGTGGCACACAACTAACAGTTCACAGGGTCATAGGTCCATGTAAATACGGGGTATCCGTAATTACACTTGGGTCGCCTAGTACCTATATATATATATATATATATATATATATATATATATATATATATATATATATATATATATATATATATATATACCAATTTTATATTGAAAATATATTAAGTATATACAAAATATATATATATATACATATACCAATATTACATATACTAGAATACGTATATATATATATATATATATATATATATATATATATATATATATATATATATATATATATATATAAATCATATTAAATATATACATATACATATACATATACATTATGTATATGTATACATATATATACACACTATTAAATACATACGTATACATATATGTATTAAACATTAATTAAATACATAATATACATAATTATATATACACTATACATATACATATATTAGTATATACACATATACGCACACATATACGTATATACGCATATATACGCACACACACACACACACACACACACACACACACACACACATATATATATATATATATATATATACACACATACGCGTACACATACACCTACACACGCAAATACACATAAGATGAAGGAGGGAGAGGGAGAGGATCTCACAGGGGGTTGGCTGGTCGGCTGGAGGGGGAGCTGGCCGACAGGGGAATGGGAGTTGAAGGAGCTCGACGGAGGAGGAGGCTGAACTGGCTGGCAGGGGAGAAGCAGTGGGGTGCTGCTGTGGAGGCAGCAGGCGGAGGGGATGCACCGGAGTCGGGTCTGGGGCTGTGCTGCACCGCCTGGGTCGGCTGGAGCGGGGTGTAGCAGCCGGAGTCGGCTCGTGTGGTGGTGGTAGCTCGGGAGCTCGTCGGATGGGTGGTCGGGGAGTGTTGAGGCAGATGCGGTGGTGATGGTGGTGGTGATAGGTGAAGATGGTGGTGGTTGTGGTTCTGGTGGCCGCCGGGTGGTGGTGCGAGGGGAGGAGCAGCAAGGAGCTGCGGGTGCCGGAGTTGGGAGAAGGAGGAGCTCGGTTGGTGGTGGATCCGGTGGAGATTCGGTCGGCTCCGGAGGACGGTGGAGGAGCTCGTGTAGAGGTTGTAGGTGGTGGAGGACTGATGATGGCGGTGGTGATAAGCCATGGTGGTTGTTCTCGGGATGAGCTGAGCTGCGCCGAAATCAATGACAGAACTGCGGGGTGGTTGGTGACAGCACAGCCGGGGTCGAGCGAGTTCTGGTGGAGGCTCGGCTGTGCAGGAGGTCAGAGAAGGAGGAGTAGGAGCGGTGTCAGGGTGAGTGAGGCTGGGGTGGAGAGTCGGTGACGTGCGGCGGGTCGGCCGGAGCTCGGGGAAGGGGATGCCCCGAGTGAACAGTGAAGTATCTCCCCCCCTTTTTAATTTGAAAATATGGGGAAGAAGAAGAAGGAAGAAGAAGAAGAAGAGAAAGGGAGGAATGAAAATTTGGTTGGCTGTGTGTGTAGGGAGGGAGGAGGAGAGAGAGAGTGAGGTTTTCAATGCTCCTTGAAATTAGGGCTGCATTAGGAAATGGGGAGAAGGAGACACTTTATAGGAGAAGTGATGGGAGATGTGTGGTGATGATGAGCCCCCATTTTGAATGGGTGGCCATGATTCGATATGGAGAAAAAATGAGGGGGTTGCTTTCTTCATTTGGCTAAACCAATAGGATGGTGACACCTCGTTAAAATTTTGCAATTAATCCCCCAACAATTAGAAAATTGCACAGGAGTGGGTCACTGGATTTAATTAATTAAAATTAGATACGATTGGCGTTCTAAAATTAATTAGGAGCACGTGGGGCCAAAATTAGGTCGGGTCATCAATATCATTAATGAAGAAGACTCAGAACAGAATATTACCCTAATTTGGGTCGCACGAAAAAATAGGCCAAGATTGCCTCCAATTTCGATTGGAACGTACAACGATACAAAAATTAGAATTTAAATAAACGTCCGCGACGATTATTGTGCGGCTAAAATGAAGCACAAGAGAGCATAATTATGAGTTACAAAAATGGTAGAATGGAAGGCGGGCACGTCTAGGGCAAGGTTGTGAAATTTGTTGGAAGGCAAAAGCTAGGGTAGTGCTCCAAATATCGAAGCAACATCAATGTGCAACAATTAAATAAATTACGGTAATTAATTACGACCTCCGATAATTAAATCCTAAATAATGTAGTTTAAATTCATAACCCTACATTTCGGTCAGGTGTTCATCTAGTGGGCTTCTAGGTCCAGTCTACCAGCTCAGACCTTAATGAACATTATAAATATTTAAATATACCTCTCATACAATTATTTAATTTAAATACACATATCGAGAAAATATTTAATATAAATATTAATAATTTATAAAAAGTCGAAAATACCCCTGTTTTCAAAATGTGGTAGTGACAACATCTTGGTGCCTCCAGGATGAATAGAATAAATCGAACTACGAGCCTCTGCCATCAGCTCCTGTTGAATCTCCCCATTTGGAACATAAAGACGATCACCACATCGTAAAGTCCCATCCTCATGAATGTGCAATCCTTTCCTTCAGTCTCCGGAATCTGGCGTCTGTAGGCAAAGTTGCTTTAATCCTCTCTACCAATGATGATTGTACTTGCAAGTTGGCTAGTGTCCCATCTGCTCCGAGTAATATCACTTCAATGCCAAGCTCTTGCAAGTCCTCCAATAGTTCCCTTTGTGATGTCAAGAAATAAGCTGCTGGCTTCCGACTTAACGCGTCTGCTACCACGTTAGCCTTGCCTGGATAATAATGTAGCTCTATCTCAAAATCTTTCATCAACTCGAGCCATCTACGTTGCCTCATATTTAACTCCTTCTGCGTGAAGACATACTTGAGGCTTTTATGGTCTATATAGATCTCCACTCATTCCCCATATAAGTAATGTCTCCATAGCTTCAGAGAAAATACAACGGCTGCAAGTTCCAAGTCATGAGTCGGATAATTCTTCTCATGTACTCGTAACTGTCTAGATGCGTATGCAATCACCTTGCCGTGCTGCATCAATACGCATCCCAAGCCTTTCCCTGATGCGTCACTGTAGATCACATAACCTCCTGATCCTGACGGAATCGTCAACACTGGCGCTGTAGTCAGTCGCTTCTTCAACTCTTCAAAGGCGGCTTGACACTCGTCGGTCCATATAAATTCTTGGTCCTTACAAGTCAAACGAGTCATAGGTGCCGCTATCCTTGAGAAGTTTTTCATGAATTTTTACGTGTCCGGTTACGCTGCGTGCACCGTTCGGTACACTTGGTACACGGTGGGGCGGTCCCGTTTCGCGGGGCGCGCTCCGTTTAACCACTTTTGAAAATCTGGAAAAAGTGGGTTCGCGGAATTTTGTGACAAATTTAATTCTGTCCACAGCAGCTAATAATCTAGGGTTATTTAACAAAAAATAAACTAGGTCAAGTGTTTTACGCATACAAAAAAGAATCACCGAATTCGGATCTCTGTGGTGGGAGATACGAACTAGGCAACATGGGTGGTCACCGCAGTTTTCTGCGATCCCAAAATTCGGTCTGCTCGCGCCAACTTGGGTGCTATTTTTGGCTATTGGTACACGTTGTTTAAGGTCTGCTATCATACAGATATGAGAGAGGGTTAAGGGGTGAGCATATCGGTGAAGACGGAACGACGTTTGGTTGAGCGAGTCGACGGAAAGCAACTCCGGAACAAAGGCACCTCGTGTGGGAATCTACAGTGCGCGGGGTCGGGGTCGTCGGGATTGGTTTGGACGGCCTGGCGGGGTTCTCTGGCTGCGGTGGCGGCTCTCTCTAGGTCTAGATGAGAAGAGGAGGGTCTGGAGATTTTAGGTTAGGGTTTTATGAAATAATATATATATATATATATATATATATATATATATATATATATATATATATATATATTGAAAGGGAGAGAGAGAGAATGGTTCGGTCGGCGGGGTCTGGATGGTTGGAATAGGGGGGGGGTCGCTGTAGCTTTGGAAAGGATTGGATTTGCTAACTTGCTAGCAAGTTGCTAGGAGTTGCCAACGTAAGGGGCATGTGGTCCACTTTGCTAAGGGCGGGTCTAAGGAAACTTGCTGGTATGTATATGGTAATGGATTGGTTATCGTGGTTGGTTTATTAATAAGTTTATTAGTATTATTAGTTGTTTAATACTTTCTTTTCTTTTCTTTTTCTTTTTAAAAAATATATATACATATATATATATATATATATATATATATATATATATATATATATATATACTCATAAGAAAATTTATAGATTAAATATTGCACACCATTAGGCTAGCAACTGCTCAAGGGGTCTCCTATATGGAATAAATTCCGAAAAATTCCTAATGATCCCATAAATCCTCTAAGTGCCCGAACACCTAAAATAAAAATTATTAAAAATCTATTTCTCCTATTTAGACACTAATTACTACAATTAAATTAATAATTAATAAATAAAAATGGTATATACGATTTTTAGGAAGGGGGTTTTACAATCAGTGTCCTGTTCATCCGCTCCGCTACACCATGAGCTGAGGTGTCTTTGGCGGAGTCTTCTGGTGTCATATTCCTTGCTCTCTGCAATAAGCATCAAAGGGACCGATATACTCGTCGTCATTATCCGACCGAACACAAAGCAGCTTCTTGCCCGTCTCCCTTTCAACAGAGGCATGAAACTCCTTGAAAGTGGGCAACACCTGATCCTTGGTCTTTAAGGCATAGACCCAAACCTTCCTGGAATAATCATTAATAAATATTATAAAATAAGAAGCACCACTAATGGATTTTACCTTCATAGGACCGCAGACATCCGAGTGAATCAACTCGAGCAACGCCGGCTTCCTTGAACTTGGGTGACTTTGAAAAGACACCATATTTTGCTTTTTTGCCAAACATTGCGTGCACCTTTCCAGCTTTGTAGACTTTAGCCCTGGAATCACCTTTCTATTCACCAAGTAGCTCATCCCCTTCTCGCTGATATGACTGAGCTGCCTGTGCCACAACTCGGTAGACGCATCAGTAGTTGCGTTCACCTCATGTGCCCCATGTGCCTCCCTTCCATATAGTAGTCCGGACCTCTTGCTTCCTCTGGCAATCACCATCGAACCTCTGAAAAGCTTCCACTGACTGTTCCCGAAGAGATTGAAGAAACCCTCATCATCCAACCTTCAGACCGACACCAGGTTGAAATGGATATCAGGGACATGACGGACATATTTGAGAACAAGAACTGCACCCGTCTTTTTCCTCAAATTCACATCTCCAACATCAACAGCTTTTGACACATCTCCGTTGCCCATCTTCAACACTCCACAGTCGTCTGTTGTGTAAGTAGCAAATAGTGCCCTATTGTGAGTTACGCGTACTGAAGCACCTGATTCCAACAGCCAAGAGTTGTCATCGCAGGTGAGGTTCATGACTACCTCATCACCTACAATGATCAGATCGCCTCCATGTGTCGATACCGCCGCTGTATTGTTCTCACTTTACTTTCCTTTATTACCCTTCTTCTCTCTCTTCCAAGCGAAACAATTTCGCTTGATGTGGCCCTTCTTGCCACAATGATAGCACTCGAAGTTCTCGTACCGATGCTTGGACTTGCTCTGCCAATAGTGGTAATTGGAACCATTTTGGTTTATCTTGCGCACCGGCTTCGCGTCCATCTCCCCTTCCTGGTTTGCCTGTCAACTCCTGACACCCTTCTGAAATTTCAGAACCTGGCTCTGATACCACACTATTGACAAACAAAACGCGAAAACCTTTTCCAAAATCAGAGAGTACCTGCGAGAGAACCGAGCAAAACGCACAAACCAAAAAAATACCAAACACAAATCGCAGACACAGAGATTTTCACTTAGAAAATCCAGATGAAAAAAATTACGGAAGATCGGAGTCCAACCCTGAAAAACCTCCACTAATGGAATAAATATATTACACCCTCTACAAGCTCCTCACCGATCCAACACGGATCACCGCATCTCTTTGGAATAAAAAATAGATTATAACCACGAAAAAAAAAGACAATGAAAAATATCCCAAATTGATCTCCTTATCCGAAAAGTCTTCAATCCTTCTTTCTCCTTTCCAAAGTTGTAATGAAACTCTTGCCACCTTTTTTTTCTCTAATTTTTTTATCATGTTGTTATATATTGCATGAGCCTTTATATAAACCCTTGCATGAATTAGGATTTTCATATGAAAATCTATATATGGAAGCCAAAAATATTTATAGAAATCCAATTACATTAAATCATATATTTAATAAAAATCAAATAATAAATTAGCTTACCAAAAATTGAAAATCCAATTATATGGAAAGTTAATATATGAAACATCCAATCATAAATATATAATTAAAGTCAAAGATAGAAATCCAATATAATATTTACTTACCATAAATGTTCCAATACACGATGTTCGATGCAATTTTTGAGCTTTTTCGACACACGGATGGTGCTCGTCGCACTCCGGGATATTCTCCACATAGGTTGGGAACCCCACTCACTCCAACAAGAATCTAAAGGTTTATATATGCTAGATAGACATTGTATTCCATGGGTGAGTTGATTTTATATATATATATATATATATATATATATATATATATATATGAATTTTTTTTAAAATATAAACTGTATATCAATATAAACAAAATAGAAACCATTGATTGTTGATCCAATGGTCCAGATTAGAAGGACTTTTTTGTACTTTCATAATTTTATAATGCAATTGTATAAAATGTATCGATACACTATTTGTATTGTAGAATGACCATATATATATATTTTTTGTGAGTTAAAAAAAAAGGGCCGACCCAGTCTCGAAGTAAACACTTATATTCTTTTTTCATTGTCTTCTACTTTGTTCAAAGATAGGTTTGAAGAAGAGAGCCTTATATGAAAAGTAGGAAATTGAGAGAATTATTAGAGGAAAATATCTTCAACTTTGAGCTCTTCCGAGCCAATCACATATTCAACTCACTGAGCACATAATATTATTCTTCAAAGTCTTTCCACAAATAAATTACCATAACAGTATTCTATTACACATACACATTACTATTCATTGTTCTTCTTCAATATATACACACATACATACACACTTTCTTATATAGTGCTTACAACTCAACCACGTACAATTCAAACTTTTATTTTTCGTAATCACATTTGTCACACATGAATTAATTATTGAGGATGAAGAAGATTAATTAAGATATTGTTCCCGGAGGATGAGGCGCGAATCGTTGACGTGGCATGGGGTGTGGGTTTGGCATTGCACGAGGAGTTGGAATGGGTCTTCTATTCCCATACACTGTCATCTTCACATCTACAACAGAGAAAGACATTGTATTAATTCAAGTCATACTTGTAATAGAATTCATACTTCATACACTGCTGATAGAATCTAAAATGTCTAACATGGTGTCGCTGAGGGCTGACACATGGTCAAATCTATTCTACCATATAATATCAAAAGTAGATATTACGGTAAAAATTTTCTTCTCAAAAATAATCTTGATTATATTTACTAATTAAAAAGATTAATCAAAATTAATAAGAGGTATCTAGATAAATACAAGAGTTGTTCTTTGATATTTTTAATTACAACAACTCTTAAATACATTAAGTATATAAAAATAAGGCATTTAAAATAAACTTTGTTTATCATCTTTTATTCATTGAAAAATGAACAAATTTTGACTACAAATGTCTTTTAATCTCCCTGATAATAAATATGTACAACGCATGTGCATGTATGCTAGTAATTATAAATTGGAATAAATTTCTCAGAGTACGAGTACACCAAACCATGCAACATCCATTCATAACTGTTTTCGGTGATCTGGAACACAATATATGAATTACATATATGCATATACGTACCATAAATAATAAACACTAACTAAATATGTACTACTCTTTAAGGCTTGAAAAGGTTTCAAAAATAGTATACAGGTAATTAAGAAAAAAATTCTAAATTCTCTAACTACTGTCGTGTATATATATATAATTTTAAAAATATATATAAAATTTTTCTAATTATCTAATATTATCTAACTAAATATATATCTAAAGTTTCTAAAATATATTGAATCCTCAAATAATATTAAATTAACTATGTGTATTATTTAACTAAACATATAAGTTGTATAAACATATTTATAATAAATTTTAATTAAAATATATGCATTATTCAAATTATATTAAACTATCTAATATTATCTAACTATAAACATATTTCCAAAAAAATTTCTTTTTTTCTTTTCAAGTAACGTGACTAACTATAAACCAACTCACCTCCATAAACCACTCCATAAACCAATCCAATTTGCAAAGCATAAAAAGCAATGACGAGTAGCCAAACAAGAACATACGAGAAGGAGGATTTGGAAACCATATATATGTTTGTCTCTCTAGCTGCTCCACTATCTTTGTATTCCTCTTTCTCACTTTAGGTTTAAATGAAATGTTATATAAAGCGTACAAGTATGGAATAAAGAGTGGAAAGACTCTTGGAGCCAAAAATGAGAACTTTCTCTTCCGTGTTATACTTTTAGTTGAAAAAGGTTGTAATGGGTCCATAAAACGTTTTCAACTCTTTTGAATTATCTGATAATACAGGTTGGACCGTAAATCGTTACTTGGTCCATTTAGTCAGTTGGATCGTTTGGACGAAAATTGTATCAATGTGTTGAACTGTTCAAACCGATAATTTATGATTTGAACGGCCACCAATTCGAAGGAATACATATTATATCAGAAAAAATAAGGCAATGATAAGATATCATAGATGGTTTAGCGGTTGAGGCTTATTAGAGTTATTGTGGAGGTTTTGAGTTGGACTTCAGACCACCCATGCAAAAATAAAAATAAAAATAAAAACAAAAACAAAAACAAAAATAATAAAACTTTGGCATGGTTGGACCGAACCAACCGATCCAGAAATTGGAGGACCATTTCACTTCAACAGTTGAATGGTTTGACCAGCTTTTAAAACATACCAATTAACTTCGAATTGAAAGAGAAATAATTACATGTTAGTTGTTATTTTGAGTACAGTGGAGGCTGAACTTAGTTATTATTTTGAGTACAATGAACTTAGAATTCCTTTGAGATTAAATAAACTCACCTTCATAAACCAATCCAATTTGCAAAGCATAAAAACAATGCCGAGTTGCCAAACAAGGACATGCGAAAAGGATTTGGAAGCCATATATTTGTGTCTATACTCCACTTTGTATTCCTCGAGTTAAAAGGCTTTTGGAGTCAAAAATTGGGACCTCTCTCCCGTGTCATACGTTAGTTGAAAAGGTTTTCATGGGTACTTTTTTTTTTACGCTTTTGATAAAGGCACTCCCAAAATAACTTAGAGCTGGTCCCATTTTTTTTAATAAAATTTTTACTCAAACTTTTTACTCAGGACTAGTCCAAAAAATATTTAGGACTGTCAGTTCTTCCAATATGTTGGACTGCCAAAATTTTGACAGTCCGTTGAACTGCATACATTATTTAGGACTGTTAAAATTTTGACTGTCCATTGGAAGAACTGTCAAAATTACTGTCAAAATTTTGACAGTCATAACTAATTTTTTTGGTTAGCCCTGAGTAAAATTTGAAAAATTTATAAAAAAATTTAGACCAGTCCATAGTCTTTTTTGTGATGCCTTTATCAAGGGCTTTTTTTTAAAGGTATACATCTAGGGGTGAACATTATTGGGTTGTTGACCGAGAATCGAACCAGACCTAATTGAATAGGAGACTCCGTTAGGTTTAAAATAAATTCGGTTCAATTTTGATTTTAAAAATACTAAACAAATTTATCCGATTTTGATTACGGTTTTGTATTTCGGTTCAAAATCGAATAAAAATTGCAAAATATAATTAACATCAATTTATTCATATCTTATGATAAAAAATGTGTATAATTTTGGGTATATTTTGAAAATAACAATTCTATGAATATATTTTGAAGCCAAACTTTGATAATTTAATAACTAGCCCAACTTTGAAATCAACTTTGGAATACAATAATATATGTATAAAATTATATTTTAAATATAATTTAACCATAATCTCAACTTTGGGTCTAGTCTATTAGATAATAAAAATAGTCCAATCGAATATACCGAATCAATTATTGATTCGCTTTTGGTAATGGCTATTTTTGGTTCGGTTTCGGAATTTTAGAAGTCTGGTTTTTTCTGTTTTGACTATTTCGATTCGGTGAAAATCAAATAAACCGAATGTTCACCCCTATATACCTCAATCTCACCAACTTGGGTTGGGTCGGTTTGGGTTGAAAAATTAGAAATTGAGTCAGGTTATGACTGGCCCACCTATTCTAACCCCCCTACCCCCCCCACCCCCACCCCCAAAAAAAAAACATGACTATGGCCCAACCGAAAAGAAGATAGGCATGGAGTAGCATGTCCTACGTCCTTGGTGATTTTAGACTTACATTCAAAAAGTTAAGAGATTGGACATATTAGTCCCGAGGCGCAATCAAAATATGGCAGAACGAGGCCAGGAACAGAGGTTCATACAAACTTTACAGTCTACCCTCTGTTTGATCATGAAATTGTAGTTGAGTTCAGAGGTTCACACAAAAGCTCCCTCTCTGGCTATCCTCGATTCCCACGAAGAACTATCATATGAAGCCCAATTACAACTTCCAGAAACTTATTACAATGAATCAAAATATAAACTTCGTTCTTTCTTGCAAACGCAGTTGCAATAAGACAGAACTTAATACAACTTAGCAGATGAGAAGTAGAAGAAGAAGATCAGATATTTGCTTGCTGGGGTGATGAAGATCATCATTGCTCAAAGCAAGATTCATCCCACACGATCTGCTCCCAGAAACTAGCAAGTTCTTGTAGAACTTCTGGAACGTTCGTTGTTACCTCATTTCTAGACTTATACAAACTCCACTGGACTCCAATGGCGGCAGCAACAATAACCCTCTTCGTCTCTCAATTTTGAAAAAATAATCAAAGTGTACGAAGAGAATATTTATAGAGTAGGGTGAAAACTCCGACCCTAATCATGGCCACCAATAGATTATAGAATGATAGGAACAAATTAAATTCAAATCCCACAAAAATTGGATCAGAATTAATGACCATATCATTACATAACCATACAAATCTCGCAATAAGTGGGATTATGGGCCAACCACACTCTCTATGCATATGTGCACAACAACACATCCATAACTACTCTTGCGCGCATAAGCCAGCAGCGTTGCGGCCCATGCTCGCATGCGTGCAGTAGTGCAGCAGCGTATGCGCGCATACGCATAAACGCACATAACTGCTCATAGCCCGCGTATAGCATGCGCATAGCCGCGCAAAGTTTGCGCATGCGCCCTCTCATGCTTCCGCGCATGCAACACTGCATGCAATTAGCCATAAAATGAGCGCACGAGTGCAACTAATGAGCACAAGTGACATGCAACGATGCTGACGTGCTAAGTGAAAAGTACGCCAATAAAGTGCCACTTTATGCCCTTGAGACGAGTCTGAGTCGCTAAGCCCCTTTGGGGCTTAACTCCTAAGGAAATTTTCCCAAGAGAATGATAAAAAGCATAAATACTTTTTTTGAGGAGTTTAGCCTTAATCCTACTTGAAAAATATCCCACATTACACCCTCCCTTGGGCCACAACCCCATGTGCATCTCTCAATACCCATATGGTATTTTATTGGGATACCCACTTGGAGTATTTTCCAATGTGGGACTATCTTTCTAGTCTTGCAAGAGAGAAGCCTCTGCAAGCCAAGAAAAAACTTCAATAATGTCCCACATATCTCAATATATAGGTTGAGCGTTCCCCACAGTGACTGTATATCATGCATTATGATAGATGTCGCTTATGAATTAAATCTTTCCGCATTGGTCAAATAACAGTATGATACAAGAATGGACTAAGCCTTGAATTCTGTACCATGGCTGTAATTTTTCTCACTCACACAACGACATCAACTGTGCTTCCGGTTGCACATTAAAGGTCTTATGCATGCTTGGTTTTGGTGTATGTATTTTGTGCGTTTACAAGTTTATCCTCAAGAGATGGCCTATATCTCTTTTCATACACTCTAGGTGAGTTCTTGTAAAGAGTTATGGCATGAAGCCTTGCGCTTTCTTGCGGTGCTATGCCGCTATGACATGACCTAAAGCCGAGGCTATACCTCATCATGGTGTCATACCACTGTAGCATGAGGATACCAGCCTCTTTATAGTGCCATACTACCCAACATGAAGCCTTGCGCTTCCTTGCGATGTTACGCCACTGTGACATGGCTCACGTAGCCAAAATGTTACATCTTTTACCTCTTGATAGTGTCATGCCACTGTAACTGTAAATCCCCTCGATTAATTCTATAGATAGTCAGGTTTGGATTTGAAAATTTTTGGATTTTTCAGCAGATGTTGAGGTCTAGGGTAGAGTTGTCTGTTATTTTTATTTAATTAAACCCTCGGCGCGCCCTATCATTGCTAAATTATTCGGAGACCAATATCAGCCCATAAATTCTATCGGACTATTGTACTTCTGACTTGACTCGCTAATTTAGGCACTTGACTTTTCTGTCACACAAAAATCGAATCCGGTGTGCTCTAAATTAATTGCTTAATTTTTCGTATCCTAAAATCCATATTTAATTCTGTGTCGGACACTTGTGTCGTTACCCTCAATTTTGAGATACCAACTTAACCCGTTGAGCCGGACCAACTAAAGGGTCCAAGACTGACTCTAAAATGCGTGTTACCCCGAGTCCAGTGGCGCAAGTTTCGTCGCAATCTGACGAGCGTGCACAAAATACGTGCGACTTCCACAAAAGTTGCGCACACGCGTCCGAATTAGTTTTCACAAATTTTTACATGTCCGGTTACGCTGCACGCACCATTTGGTATACTTGGTACACGCGGCGGCGGTCCCGTTTGGCGGGGCGCGCTCCGTTTCACAACTTTTTAAAATCTGAAAAAGTGGGTTCGCGGGGTTTTGTGATAAATTTAATTCTGTCCACAGCAGTTAATAATCTAGGATTATTTAACAGAAAATAAACTAGGTCAAGTAGTCTACGCATACCAAAAAGAATCACCGAATTCGGATCTCTGTGGTGGGAGATACGAACTCGGTAACGTGGGTGGTCACCGCAGTTTTCTGCGATCCCAGAATTGGGTCTGCTTGCGCCAACTTGGGTGCTATTTTCGCCTATGGGTACACGTTATTCGAGGTCTGCTATCATACAGATATGGGAGAGGGTTAAGGGGTGAGCATACCGGTGAAGATGGAACGGCGCTTGGTTGAGCGATTCGACGGAAAATAACTCTGGAACGCAGGTACCTCGTGTGGGAATCTGCAGTGTGCGGGGTCGCAGTCGTCGAAATTTCTTTGGACGGCCTGGCGGGGTTCTTTGGCTGCGGTGGCGGATCTCTCTTGGTCTAGATGAGAAGAGGAGGGTCTGGATGATTGTAGGATTAGGATTTTATAAATAGGATAATATATATATATATATATATATATATATATATATATATATATATATATATATATATATATATATATATATATATATATATATATATTTATGAAAGGGAGAGAGAGAGTTCGGCTTAATCCGCGTGAGGGGGTCTGGATGGTTGGAATAGGAGGGGGGTCGGGTCTGGATGGTTAAAGGGGTGCTGTAGCTTTGTGGGAATGGGGAGGTTTGCTTGTTGCTAACGTTTGCTAGTAACTTATTAGTTGCTGTTATTAGCTTATAGTTATAGTTATTGTTATTATTAGTTTTTTATTATTATTCTTCTCTTCTTTTCTTTTCTTTTCCTTTTTCTTTTTAATATATATATATATATATATATATATATATATATATATATATATATATATATATATATATATATATATATATATATATATATATATATACTCATAAGAAAAATTTATAGATTATTCTAATGCACACCGTTAAGCTAGCAACTGCTCAAGGGGTCTCCTACATAAAATAAATTCCGAAAAATTTTTGATGGTCCCATAAATCCTCTAAGTGTACCAACACCTAAAATAAAAATTATTAAAAATCTATTTCTCCTAATTAGCACATAATTACTATAATTAAATTATTAATTAATAAAATAATAATAATAAATATGATTTTTTTTTTTGAAATAGGGGATTTTACATTCTACCCAACTTACAAAAATTTTGTCCTCAAAATTGACACTAACCCATATTCATAATGATAGCTATAGCTATTACACTATATTGGTATCTAGCAGGACTCCTAAAACTCATGGTCTGCCATTCTAACACTTCCTCATCTATTGTCCATCCACTATTTTATCATCCTCTAACTCGTCTACACTACCCAACTTACAAGAATTCTACTAGTACTTACATTCTTTGAAGCTATTGTCTAGGTTTGTAAGGCAAATATATTTATTGGGTCGAGAATCTTGGGATACCTGTCTAGAATCTCATAACTATGATTTTTTTCCGTAACCGTCAAGTATTATAGTCTAATACTGCCACGCCACCTGGCCAGTATGGCTGCAAGTAATTCGACTACTCTACCATAATCGTCTGGCTGCAACTGTCACTACCTCGCCAGCGATTTGTCATAGTCATCAGTTCGTAACAAGTGCCTTCAACTCTTTCCTAGGCATAGTCTAAGTTTTTAGGGGAACACTTAAGGTCTTGACTAACTATTAGGGGTAGGATCTATCTCAAATGATCTAACAATTTCTACTAGGCTACATGGTGCTACTTATGGGTTAAACTAACAAAGAATACAAACATTGCTATAGTGCATATACATATTAAGAACTCATCCTTAGTCATCAAGCATTACTAACACATTTATGTTTTACTTAACAAAATAGGGGTGAGGTTGATATGAATCAAGCAATTCATAATGGTACGAAAGATACGACTATGATAGGAAGAGTTACGCACGAGATAAGGAATGAATATAAAAGGAGGAGATGAGTCACCCAAGAGGGCGAGATAAGGATAGGGGAAGAATACTACTACTGCTACTCACGTCATCCATTAGCATCACGTGTATGCCATCTGGGTAGAATAGAAATATATCCTCATAACTGCTAGACTACCATATATATAATTCTACATCTATTTGTACATCTAAGATCTCGTGTCACACTGGGGTTATGAGTATGCAAAGACAATTATAACAAATAGGTCTTACCTGTATCTACGGCTTTATGTGTCTGCTCTCCCATACTTGTCATAATGAGTGCTTGGCCTTGTCCTTGGTTGTTCAACTGGGGTCTAGTCCCCTCCATTTGTGCAGACTATAGAAGCAGTGGTGGGTTCCTTTGGTCTTCTATACTTGAGGGTGTATGCGGTGTTCCTGATTCTAATGTCATAGACCTCTGGTTCTGCTGAGGACATCTTCGGGTTTGATGGTGACTTGATCCATATATCATGCACAGCCCCAACCGACGATGACAGTCTCTATGAATATGACCTATCTTACCATAAAAGTGACAAGTACGGGGGTCCTTGGTTGGATATGGTACGACACTATCTGGTTGCTGGCGTGTCAAAGGGTGTCGAATGGGTCCTCCTTGCTATATCCTTACTGGTCCTTGGTGACTTCTCTGTTGAATTCTGTTTCCCTTGCTGATGGCCTCCTGGATCCTGGCCTCTGTCAATAACTCGGCATAAGAGATCCGGGACTGGGAGCTAGTGTAGTGCTGGAGCTCCTGAGTCAGCCCACGGTGAAACCTCTTAGCCTTCTCCAAGTTATTAGGTATTAGGACTGTGCCATACTTACTGAGACGGCCAAACTCTGCGTCATACTCATCAACTATTTTGTTCTCCTGCTCCAGATGGAGGAACTGATCGTACAATGCGTCCCTTACAGTGTCCAGAAAGTACTTTCTCTCAAAGCACTCCAAGAATTGTTCTCAAGTCTGACGCGTACCCAACTGGCGCTCCATTGATTCCCACCAGTGATGCGCGTTGCCTTCTAACTGAGTCCTTACGCCTATCATCCATAGGTCAGAAGGTAATTGTGATGCCTCTAACAACTTCTTGGTATTGGCAATCCAGTTCATGGTCTCCTCTGGACTCTCATTGCCGTTATATGGCTTAGGGCCCATCTACACAAAGTCCTTGACTAAACCAACCCAAGCTTGTGGTACTGAAACTAGTGCCTGGATTGGTATAGGGGCTAGTGCAGCCATTCTCTCAAGTGCTGTCAGAAATTCTAGCCTCTGCTCCACTGTTTGCTGCCTCTGTTCCTGTATTATCATCTGAAAGAATTGTAACATCTGTGTCTGGCCATCCTGCGGTGCTAGTGGAGCTGAAAAAGTCCCATTAGGTATCGTGGAAGGGGTTGATAGAATTGGATTGCTAGTCGGTCCATCCGGTCCGGGAAGAAGAGGTGTCGTTGAGGTCACTCCTGGTGATTGGTCATCGTCCCCTGGAGACGTGTCGTCCTCGGTGGCGGAATGCCCGTTATGCAAATTCATCTCTCTGCAAGAGATGGACGAAGGATTAAGAAGAGTACATGAATCAAGCAGTATGCAAGCACTTAAGTAGGATATGTTGGAAAGAAGGTAAGTTACAGTCAAGTGTGGATGAGATCTAAAATTCTAATCCTAGGTGCAGGCCCGCTCGGTATAGTTACGTAACCGAAATGGCTAACTCGACCTGCATGGGCCACCACAAAAACATGTCACGCCCCAGTCCAAAAAATACGTAGGACTAGGACACGTAAGCATGCCAGCCGCATGGATATGGCAACTCCAATATATGGAAACCATAACCCATACGTACGCTGTAAAATGAATATAAACTCACATGTGGTATATATAATGTCACAAGTCACAGGGTATAATCTAAATCTCATCCACGAAAATTAAATATGAATAAATAACCAGTATCTATATAACTAGATCTCAACATAAGTATCTAAGGAGGATAGTTGGATGGAAACAAATCCACTACCAACTCGAATGGAAAAGTACACCACAATAAACACAATATAGGAATACCAGCTAACAATCATGGGCTCGGAGGGAAGACATCCACGAAATATATATAACCATCCAAATCTGCGCTCCTGCAAATACTCAAGAACAGATACACCTGGCAGGGGACCAGGTCCTCAGAGGGACGTAACAAGATACAGAAAAGCGAGCCAACCTGAATACAATAAACATGCATATAATTTAAAAATAAATAAGTACGCTATACAAGACAATCTATATGAATGCAAATGAGGACAACCTTTCGACGTATGGGCAAGGGTAGGCTACTTGATCCACCTCACAACTCACACACACGTCAATGAACATCAGAAATCGATATACCGCGGGGGTAGCGACCAGCGAGACTCCAAAAATCGATATATCGCGGGGGTAGCGACCAGCGTGACACACGCCCATAGTGCGAGCTATATACTACGGTTTACCAGAGTGGTTAAAAGCCCATACGCCTAATGATTGTCCTCTATGATACTAAGTGTCAAGTGTGTGTCAACATTTCTAATATATAGTAATGACTGAAAGGAACTACACATGCAATAAATAAACAGACATGCAATAAATATACAAAAATATACTAAGCATGCAAAATACTGTAAGCAATTTGGCAAGGTATCTTGCCTGGCAAGAAAGCTGCAGAATGTAATATCCCGATGTCAACACCAAGAGTCAGAAGCTACGGCCTCTGAATGAACGTCTCCAGATGCTGAAATAAATATCACCAACGTTTCTAGAATAAGCAAAATAGCTAGAAAGCACTTCCCTTTCGTCCAATTTGGACACAGGGGCAAAACGGTAATTTCAGATAAAGTGGGGTCCACGTGTGGCCCCCTTTGCACCGTAAAGCGTGCCAAGGATAACAGTCTCTAAATGGGATAAATTATAGGTCAAACAACTATAAATGTCAATACGAATCCAACGATATATCCAAATATGGGTTCCGATGGGTCGAACACAATTTCGCCCAAAAAGTCAACTGTGGGGCCCGCCAATTGGCGACTTGGTCAACTATCTCAGAATTGCGTGAAAATTGGGTCACAGGACCAGCGTGTTACCACGAGTCCTGTGGCACAAGTTTTGTCACAATCTGACGAGCGTGCATACAATGCGTGCGACTTCCATAAAAGTTGCGATACGGGATGTGTCCGCGGATACGGGCTGATTCCGGCACGCACACGCGTCCGAATCAGTTTCCACAATTTTTACATGTCCGGTTACGCTGCGCGCACCGTTCGGTACACTTGGTATATGGCGCGGCGATCCCGTTTGGCGGGGCGCACTCCGTTTCACAACTTTTGGAAATATGGAAAAGTGAGTTCACGGGGTTTTGTGATAAATTTAATTCTGTCCACAGTAGTTAATAATCTAGGGTTATTTAACAGAAAATAAATTAGGTCAAGTGGTCTACGCATACAAAAAAGAATCACCGAATTCGGATATCTGTGGTGGGAGATACAAACTCGGCAACATGGATGGTCACCGCAGTTTTCTGTGATCCCAGAATTGGGTCTGCTTGCGCCAACTTGGGCGCTATTTTCGCCTATGGGTACACGTTGTTCGAGGTCTGCTATCATACAGATATGGGAGAGGGTTAAGGGATGAGCATACCGGTGAAGACGGAACGGCGTTTGGTTGAGCGATTCGACGGAAAACAACTCCGGAACGCAGATACCTCGTGTGGGAATCTGCAGTGCACGGGGTCGCAGTCGTCAGGATTTATTTGGACGGCCTGGCGGGGTTCTCTGGCTGCGGTGACGGCTCTCTCTAGGTCTAGATAAGAAGAGGAGGGTCTGGATAATTGTAGGATTAGGATTTTATAAATAGGATAATATATATATATATATATATATATATATATATATATATATATATATATATATATATATATATATATATATATATATATGAAAGGGAGAGAGAGAGTTCGGCTTAATCCGCGTGAGGGGGTCTGGATGGTTGGAATAGGGGGGGGGGGTCGGGTCTGGATGGTTAAAGGGGTGCTGTAGCTTTGTGGGAATGGGGAGGTTTGCTTGTTGCTAACGTTTTCTAGTAACTTATTAGTTGTTGTTATTAGCTTATAGTTATAGTTATTATTATTATTAGTTTATTATTATTATTCTTCTCTTCTTTTCTTTTCTTTTCCTTTTTCTTTTTAATATATATATATATATATATATATATATATATATATATATATATATATACTCATAAGAAAAATTTATAGATTATACTAATGCACACCATTAAGCTAGCAACTGCTCACGGGGTCTTCTACATGAAATAAATTCTGAAAAATTTCTTATGGTCCCATAAATCCTCTAAGTGTACCAACACCTAAAATATAAATTATTAAAAATATATTTCTCCTAATTAGCACATAATTAGTATAATTAAATTATTAATTAATAAAAAAATAATAATAAATACGATTTTTTTGAAATAGGGGTTTTTACATACGGGACTCAGGATTCATAAAGACGGAACGTTGAGGTGTGGAGATCGCCTATATGTTCCGAGTGACGAGCTACGCCAAGAGTTGATGACCGAGGCTCATAGCTCGATTTATTCTATTCATCCCGGGGGTACGAAGATGTATCGAGATTTGAGGCAACATTTTTGGTGGCATGGGATGAAGGAAGAGATTGAAAGATTCGTGGCGAGATGTTTAGTTTGTCAGCAAGTCAAGGCTGAACATTAGAGGACTGCTGGACTATTACAACCGTTTCCCATTCCCGAGTGGAAGTGGGAACACATTACCACGGACTTCGTCACAGGGTTCCCGCGGAGCCCTAGCGGGAAGGATGCAGTTTGGGTAGTTGTAGACAGACTCACCAAGTATGCACATTTCTTGCCCTTCAAAGTTGGGCAATCCACGGAGATTTTAGCTGACATGTATATAAGGCAGATAGTACGATTACATGGAATGCCTGTCAGCATCGTATCGGATCGTGATTCCAGATTCACGTCGCATTTTTGGCGGAGTATGCAAGAGAGCCTAGGAACTCGTCTCAAGTTCAGCACCGTATATCATCGACAGACTGATGGTCAGTCAGAGCGCACAATACAGATATTAGAGGATATGTTGAGAGCGTACATGATTGATTTTGGAGGATCTTGGGAGGACCACCTACACTTGGTGGAATTCTTCTACAATAACAGTTACCAGGCTAGCATACAGATGGCACCTTATGAGGCACTGTACGGCAGGAAATGTAGGTCGCCAGTTTGTTGGAGAGACGTGGGAGAGCATCAGATACTTGGTCCAGAGTTGGTGACACAGACAGTGGAGAAGGTCAAGCAGATTCAGAGCCACCTGCGTACAGCGCAGGACAGACAGAAACATTGGGCAAATGCGTACCGCAGACCATTGGAGTTAAAGGAGGGTGACCATATATTTTTGAGGATATCGCCTACTCGGGGTACCATCAGATTCGGAGGCAGAGGCAGCTGAGTCCGAGGTACATCGGGCCTTTTGACATCCTGGAACGAGTTGGCGAAGTTGCTTACCATCTTGCATTGCCTCCATCATTAGAAGGAGTGCATGACATATTTTATGTATCGCAACTGAGAAGATATGTCGCAGACCCTAGCCACGTGCTTGATCATTCGAAGATTACAGTCGGGCCAAGTCTATCTTACGTAGAGCAACCAGTTGAGATCCTCGATCACAGCGAGAAGACTTTGAGAGGGCAGACTATTCGACTGGTCAGAGTTGCATGGAAGCACCATTTGCCAGGCGAGTCTACATGGGAGCGCGAGGATTCTATTCGGCAGCGTTTCCCGTATTTATTTGAGAAGCAATGTACGAATTTACGTACGACATTTGATTACTAGTTGTTTTAAAATTCTTTTAGCTATTATCGTGCTTTACTTTTAATTTCGGGGACAAAATTTTTCTAAGTTGGGCAGAATGTAAACCCCCTCGACTAATTCTATAGATAGTCAGGTTTGGATTTGAAATTTTTTGGATTTTTCAGCAGATGTTGAGGTCTAGGGTAGAGTTGTCTGTTATTTTTATTTAATTAAACCCTTGGCGCGCCCTATCATTGCTAAATTATTTGGAGCCCAATATCAGCCCATAAATTCTATCGGACTATTGTACTTCTGACTTGACTCACCAATTTAGGCACTGGACTTTTCCGTCACACAAAAATCAAATCCGGTGTGCTCTAAATTAATTGCACAATTTTCCGTATCCTAAAATCTATATTTATTTCCGTGTCGGACACCTGTGTCGTTATCCACAATTTTGAGATACCAACTTAACCCGTTGAGCCGGACCAACTAATGGGTCCAAGACTGACTCTAAGCCCCCACCATTTTTGTCACGCACCAGTCCCAAAATATCGAGGGACTAGACACGTGGTAATGGCCAGCAGCACACGCCGATGGACAAACCCAATTTAATGGATCCATCGGGGCGTACTTAAGCTGTAATACAACAATAATGGTCTATATATACTAATCTCATCCACAGAAATGAATACAACAATATCAGAATCATAAAGCAAGATCAATCTCAATATAACATAAACTCGAGAAATAACCCGATAATGAGTCTGATACATCTGTCAAGGTACAAGAATAAAGATAACCACAACAAATACTGAGTATGGATAAAGCCTATACTCAGAAGTTACCCGCAGAGATCACTCGTCTACTGGATCTGGTACTGCTCCAGTGCCTGCTCCTGATAATGCTCCTGCTCCGTATACCTCGGGATAGATTTCGTCTGCTAATTCTGGGGACATAATCTGGATCCAGGTCCTCAGGGGACATAGCAAGGTACAAAATAACTCAAGCCATAATAATGCAGTACAGAAAATAAATGAGTAAATAGGGTAATACTAAATAACCAGCTAAGTAAAATGCAAGATGAGAGCAGCACTAGAACTCAGGCTGAGACCACTACAAGCTCTGTGTCTGGGAGCCTGTAGCAGAGTTACTATGTATTTTAGTATATAATTTACTATATAGTATATATATATGAAATCAGCCTGTAGCCTGTGTCTCTCCCCACCCAATGTAATCCCACGTCTCATGTCCATGACACGCAAGATCAAACTAATGCAGCAAGTCATAATAAGATCTAAGAATATAATGTCTATGTCATGTAACCTGTATCCTATACAGAATCGCCATGAATATCTCAGGAAGATTCTGTCTCATGAATAGTGTCAAGTGTCCTGGGTTATGATGTACTTGATAAGAAAAGTACGAGAATGTAAAAGGGTATCGATATTCATCTCTAGGTGACGTTACACAACCCCGCGTACGGTGTTGGCACCCGACTATTAATCGGATGCTAAGTAAGTCACACGGTCCTAGGTTAAGCATGAACAATAATATAAATAAAATAAGAAAATATGTAACAAGAACTGCAAGATTTGGCAAGGTACACTTGCCTGAGGTTTGAATACCAACAGTTGTCCCTGTATCAGTGGATCCTGTAAGTACTCCTCCAAAAGCTGTAATAAATATCACCAACAGGTTTAGAAAATATCAAATAGCTAGAAACGCCTGTTCTTGAGTCCAATTTGGACACAAGGGAAAAAAATCATAGTTTCTGGTCAAAGCGGGGTCCACATGTGGCCCGCTTCACACCGAAAAATATGTTAGAACCAATGGTCTCCAAATTTGTCAAACTTAGTGTCAACAAGTCCAGAACGATGATACGAACCCAACGGAACTTCCAAAATTGGATTCCGATGAGTCGGTCACAAAATCGCCCGTCAAGTGGAGCTATGGGGCCCATGATACGCGATTTTGTCAACGTTCTCAGAATCGAACCAAACTTGGGTCACAGGACCAGCGTATTGCTACGAGTTCGATGGCGCAAGTTTTGTTTCGATCCGACGTGTGTACACAAAGTTATAACGAGTTCCAGATCAGGCGGATACAGGACGTTGTCGGCGGATACGCATTGATTCCGGTGTGCACGCACATCCAAATCAACTTCTGCGAAATCCCGCATGTCCGTATCAACGGCGCGCACCTTTTGGTGAAGACCGCATGCGACCAAGTTATCCCGTTTGGTGGGGCGTACTCAGGTCCTGGGGGAAACGGGGTATTATTTTCCTGTTTTTGGATCGCGGTTCACGATCGCCACAGGATGCGACGCACCGAGCGGGTTGCTTGGGCATCGAGAGTGTTACACAGCCTATGCGTCACAACTGACGGAACAGAAAAAGGAGCAACGAGGAGAGAGAACGGGTTACCTGAACGGGGCTACGCAGAACTAGATTTTCTCGTATCCGCGAAGCGACTCGACGCCGCGACATGGTACTGCTGTGTCCGGGCTAGGGTTCAGACGGCCGGAGACTCGGCGGGGCTGCACGGCCAGGGGAGGAGCTGTGCTTGTTGCTGCGGAGGGTGGCATGGCAGCTGGTCGAGGCTGGGGCACGGCTGGGGATGATGGCGGTGGAGCGGGGAGAGGGTCGAGCGGCTGTGGGGTCGGGGTGGCTAGGGCTCTGTCGTCGAGGTCTGGGCTTAGGGCAGAGGAAGGAGGAGGGAAGGCGGTATTGGAGACTCGGGCAGCGGCGCTGGGGGTGGTCGAGGAGAGGGTGGCGCTGGGGGTTCGAGGAGAGGGTCAGGCGGAGGGTGGTGGTGGCAGAGGAGGGGGTCTCGGGCGGAGAGGGTGGCCGGAGACGACGGGTTCGTGGAGGGATGGCTGGGCTAAGAGCGGAGGGGAGACGCGGCGAGGAGGTCGGCGAAGCGGGGGTTGCACAGGCGGGTCGTCGGCGGCGGGGAAGTGGCGGCGCTGCGGGTTAGGTTCCGGCGTCGAGGCGGAGGAGAGAGGGTTATATAGCGGCGCCGGAACAGTGAATTCGTTTAGGATTAGGGTTTCGGTTCCGATCGGGTAACGGGTCCGGGTCCGGGTCGGGTTCAATCTGAATCCGGCCCGATCCGCTAATGTTTAAGTGCGGGTTCGGGTAGACGGGTCGACGGGTTAGACCCGGATCCGACCCGCAGGGTTGGGTTCTGTTCAGTTGAACCGGGTCTGGGTTGGTTTGGTTTATTTATAAATAAATCGAATTTTATTCAGGGTTTAATTCGGTTTATTTAAACTTAGTTTTTAGGGCTTTAAAAATGCTTTCGGGGTTCAATAAATTCCCGAAAAAATACCCAATGTCTAATTTTTGTTTTACACTAGAAAATATTATTTTCATAATATTTTAATATTAATTAACAATAATTAAAAATTATTTAATTATAAATACCTTAGTTTTAATCCCAAAAAATTATAGAAAATTGTGTAAAAATTGTTTTTAAAATTTTTTAAAAAAATCAGGGGGTTTACAATCTACCCAACTTAAAACAATTTCGTCCTCGAAATTAAACTAGGGTAGGGTTCTCTCTATCAAATCTCACTTGATTACAGTCTAAAGAATTCCTCTCAAGTGAACATTGTGGTCTCTACCCAACTTAGAATTTACCCATTTATCATCTAAGGCTATACATCTAAGAAAGCTATGCCCCAAATTATTTAATCATGTTATGGAATCCTCAAAGTTTTTAACACCAAACATATAATCTATGATATGCCCTTAATCATTTTTATAAAAGATAGTCACCAAATAATGCGATTGGCCTGTGGGATATATCTAGTACTATCTATATATCAAATTCATACCAAGCAAGATGGTTTGTCTTTCCGAAATAAGGGAAGATGAAGATCAATAATAAAGAGTTCAAGGGAGCGGTAATAGAATAGAAGTATCGGGGTCATGGCGTTTAAAGAATTCAAATGGAAATTGTCAAGACAGTTGTGGATTGAAATCATATTTTGGTAATTTCTTATTCGCATGCTCGTATTAGTTCATCTACGTAACCGATACGATCCGCTCAGACATATCTAGAGGGCAAGTACAGGTGTCTACTAGTCAACTATATATCTCAATCCACGTAAAGTATTATTGCGAAGGGCGAATCAAGCGCACTATGGTTGATCAGACCGTAATACACTGATTCTGAATTGTATTATTGTGGGCCTCCCCAATAATACATATGTCGTGAACAAGCTCGATAAAGAATAAGCTTGCATAAACTAGGCTATAATAGCAGCATAAGTCAAGGTAGTACAGCAAATATAAGTACGCTAGATGATGATGAAAGAAGGTACAAATTAATTCAAGTTCACAAAAACAAATCAAAATAAGCAATAATAATAAAGGACTACACAATCTCTACAGTTATCATACAACCTCCTTGTCTAAATCGCTAGTCGACCAAATAGGGGCAAGGACCTCTAAATTCTATTGTTTGAATAAACACTGTCGTCTTTTGCTAGCATGCGATTAATGTCATTCAGTTACACTTCAATAATGGGTCAAAAGGCTATATGATTTTAGGTTGTGAGGTATACTACCTAACTTATAACAATTTAACTACTATTGTAATTGTCTTAAAGATACCGTAGAAGCTCCTGCTAAGTCTACGAGAAAGGGTCTTAGTACCTATTAGGGTATCCTCCTATATTACATAGGTTATGGTCATCTTAAGCCTTAGTCTTAGTGCTTATAAAATAAGTGTCGATAGTAAGAATAGAAGAGTTACTAGTCGTTAAGGGGGAAAGGGATCTATCTTGTATCGGGGAGTGGCGGCGCTGCGGGTTAGGTTCCGACGTCGAGGCGGAGGAGAGAGGGTTATATAGCGGCGCCAGAACAGTGAATTCGTTTAGGATTAGGGTTTCGGTTCCGATCGGGTAACAGGTCCGGGTCCGGGTCGGGTTCAATCTAAATCCGGCCCGATTCGCTAATGTTTAAGTGCGGGTTCGGGTAGGCGGGTTTCGGGTCGACGGGTTAGACCCGGATCCGACCCGCAGGGTTGGGTTCTGTTCAGTTGAACCGGGTCTGGGTTGGTTTGGTTTGTTTATAAATAAACCGGATTTTATTCAGGGTTTAATTCGGTTTATTTAAACTTAGTTTTTAGGGCTTTAAAAATGCTTCCGGGGTCAAATAAATTCCCGAAAAATTACCCTATGTCTAATTTTTTATTTTATACCAGAAAATATTATTTTCATAATATTTTAATATTAATTAATAAATAATTAAAAATTATTTAATTATAAATACCTTAGTTTTAATTCCAAAAAATTACAGAAAATTGTGTAAAAATTGGTTTTAAATTTTTTTAAAAAAATCAGGGGGTTTACAATTTTTGACCTTTGTGTCATTTCCGAATTTTGACCCCAAGTGCCCCATTTAAATTAAAAGCGCGGGACACTTCAAATTCTATTTAAATCGGGGATACCAATTTTGTCTAATCCTATTTTAATCCCCAAATAATCCCAATGGCCATTTAATTAAACCCATGCTACACACACAACACCACCTCACCATACAAATCATCAAACACCATTTTCTCTACAATTTTTGCATTATTTCATGTGTTCGTGTAATTTCTCGAATTTAAGGGGCTTAGTTGCAATTTATTAATCTAGGTGTCATCACCTCATTGGTTTAAACCCAAATTGAGAAGCCCCCACCCATGACCGGTCTAACCACACTCCCCTCTCCTTTGATTGGTCAAGCCTATCCCCTATATTTCTCTCCTTTGTATGAGTAATCCTTCATGTTAGATCCTAGCCCCTCTTTCAAATGAGGATTTGATCATGACCACCCACTACCCATCACCTTTCCTTATTTAATGTCTCCATCACCACTTTTCCCCCAAGGCCGGTCCTAATCCCAACACATGGGAAACCCCCCCTCTCTCTCTCCTCCTTCCTCCATATTATTCTCCATACAAATTTCTTCTCCTTCCTTTCTTCTTCTTCTTCTTCTTCTTCTTCTTCTTCTTCTTCTTCTTCTTCATTCCTTCTTCCTGGAGAGGAGCACCCCAACCGGCCGACTGAACCCGACCCCACCGTGCAGTCTTCCTCCACTCCGGCCAGAGCAGCCCTCGACTCGACTGTGTACTGACTGCTCCGGCCAGTGCTACCTCGAATACACTGTGCACTGACTGCTCCAGCCAGCGCTGCCTCGACTACACTTTGCACTGACTGCTCCGGCCTGTGCTGCCTCGACTACATTGTGCACTGACTGCTCAGGCCAGTGCTGCCATGATTACGCTGTGCACTGACTGCTCCGGCCAGCGCACTACCTCGACTCCACAGTGCAGCATCCCCTCCGGCTTCGGCAAGGTCGAGCACCCCCACATCCAGTCCGACGGCTGACTGCACAGCTACACTGTGCAGTCCCCCCCCCGACTCGACTGTGCGACTGGCCCGTTCCGGCCTACTCCTCCCATTGCTCTGGCGGCTGTGCTACTCCCCCACCCGACTCCCTGTCCAGCTTCCACCGCCAGCACCACCTTGCCCCGACTTCCTCATCTCCTCCCTGTCCGGCTACACCACCACCACCACCACCACTACCACAAGCTCCTTACATCACCCACTCGACCACCCTCCTCCGTTCTAAAACCACCCTCATCTCGTCCACCTCCAGCTTGTTCTTCGGCCATCACCCCTTCGGCCAGCTAGCCTCGACGAGGTATTGACTCCCTTCCACTCTCTATGTTTAATTTTATATGGACTTGCATTAGCTAGGGTTTAAGTATAAATGTTTGTATAAGTTGTAGTGTTGTTGATGAGCATGGGATAATGACATGAGAAATAGGATTTAATGGTTGTTAGGGTTTATATTGGTATAAGTGTAGTGTGGTGTTTTGAGCATATATGTATGTATGGTTGATTTAGGGTTAATGTAGGTTATGGTTTATGTTTACATAAATTAAAATAAATTAAAATAATTTGCATGGAGGTTTGGGATTTGATTTTTGACGAGATATTATGAATACTATACATGGTGGAAAGAATGCTAAATCAATTAATGAAGATTAATTTAATGAGAAATAAGATGATGATATTTTGAACACTGATGAACACTGAGGAGCACGTGTTGGATTGTGAACTAGTATGTAGTATAAAACCATTGATCGGTAATATGGGGACCAAAAATTAATGATGGGTTAAATTAGAGTAGTACTTTTGTGATTTGGTAACAATGTTATGAAACGAAAGGTTAATAATCATTAATTGTATTTTTGAGGATGGTTTAATGATATGGTACAGATGACTAGATGTTTTGACTATCGTACCGATAGTCAACTGTGGTCAACCCCCCTAGTGTCTTGTCCCTGTGAGTCGTAGCTGAGACTGAGTTTAGGTGTAGATGTGTGTCGCATCCCTGTCTGTAGTAGAATAGATTATTAATTATTAGTTTGTATCTTATCTCTAGGTACTGCGTGACCTGAGGGCTTGGACGCGGTACCGGGACCCCGTCATCAGCAGCCGCACGCAGGCAAGTGTACCTTGCCACCCTGTATTTCAGATTTTAGATACTTATTGTTCTTTATGTACATTGTGCACGTATTTATGTTGACGTTTGATACTTCACGTCCGGATCAAAACCGGGTGCTGACATTCGTCGTAACGTCTTAGAATAATTGATAGATGCTTAGTAGCACCGCGATATACGTACCTGAGTATATCGACACCCCAGGAAACACTCATACACTATGATCATGCCAGATTCCTGTATCCTGATACTGACATCATGACCAGAGACTGGGACGACCTTAGGGTCGCGTCTGTTGAGATTACTTCTGTGTGTCGAGACTGTTAGATAGAGGTTCAGGTTCAGTGCACCATCGTTGACCGCTTGGGAAGGGGAAGACAGTTACTAGACGTTTGGGCTCCTCTGCACGCGCTTATATATGTATGTAGTATCTATGTAGTGATCCTGTATCTAGAGTAGTGGTATCACCCGTGTGACTCTTTGTCCGGAGCTGCGGTACGTCCCGTGTGTTTCAGTTTTTGGAGCTACGGTTTTATTTTGGACAGCCCACGCGTCGAACATTGTCTTTAAACTGTGTCACACTTATTTGGTTATGATAGAGTACCCTATCGTTACACTTGTACTTTCTGTTTACTTGGTATGCTGTATTTTTGTACCTTGTTATGTCCCTCTGAGGACCTGGTTCCCTGTCAGTTTTGCAGCATAGATGTTTACGGAGCACTTGGAGATACTGTTGGAGTTGCATGTCTTGCAATCATGGTACCAGGTACTCACGTCTTATCTACCGGCAATATGGTTATTTTATATTGATTATTCATCTGCTGTTGTAACCTAGTTTTTATAGACTCATGCTTCTTCTTGAGTCTATTCGAGTTAGTGTGTTATTGGGCGACCGACTCTAGCACATATAGCTCTTTCTTGTATACTACTGTACATTGTGGATTGAGACATAGAGTTTTACATTTATGGGATATCTAGTTAGTGCCTTTATATTTTACAGCTTATACGTATTCGAGTCAGGCCAGAGTCTGGTCGAATGCGTAGCTGGCGTGTCACGTATTCCTGGTCCTATGTATTTTGGGACTGGGTCGTGACAGTAACATAAGGTCACTGGCCTATTTGTAGTGATGCATACCACTCTTCATTCTAATATATTAGGCTTCCTGCCTATGTGCGGTGCTACGCCGTTGTGACATGGCTCACAAAGTCGAGGCTTTACCATATCAAGGTGCCTCATCGGGGTGTCACCCTATTGAAGCATGGAGTCCTTACGCTCCTTTATAGTGCTGCACTATTTGTGCTTCCTGTAAAGCACGTCGGACATTCAAAATGTTCGAGAATTCAATAAGGCTTCTAAGTCATCCATCTACAGGACTTGTTATACACAAAGAAAAAATAGTAGACAACAGTGGTTCTGGGTCTGTAATCCCTCAACGTCTCAAAGGACTACCCATTGTTCCTGATATTCTTTCAGTCAATGGTCCTTCTTTGAACCAAAAGCTAGATGCCTAGTAGATTTCTCTTTGAACTAATAGCATAAAACTTTAGGGTAGAATTACAAAGACATAAAATTAGAATGCCTTCAAGCCTATTTTACTAGTTGTGTCTTCGACCAGCTGGCGCTTGAGGCCTTTGGTGAATAGATCTGCCAGATTTTCCTAGCTCCGAACATCGATCACGGTAATGACTACAGTCTTGATAAGACTATTCACTGTCATGTGCCTCAGCCGCACAATCCTCTTCTTACTATTAAAGAAATTATTTGATTCCACCGCTACATTCGCCTAGTTGTTGCAGTATATCGGTACCGTCGAAATCTGTATACCAACCACTGGAAGATTATACATGAGCTCCCAAAGAAATTTTGCTTCATCCTCTCTAGCCTCCAGTGCATAGAACTCAGATTCCATGGAAGAATGATAGAGCATTGTCTGTTTCTTTAACTTCCATGATATAGTAGCTTCACCCATTGAGAAGATATATCCTTCTATGGACCTTTCTATCTCTGCTTCTGAGCACCAGCTTGCATCACTGAAGCCTTCCACTATTATCGGATAATCGCTGAAGTGCAGTGCATACTTCTGAGTCCTCTTGAGATATCTCATCACTCTTTTCACACTTTTTCAGTGCCCAACACCTAGATTGCTCGTGAACCGACTTAGCATCTCCACGACAAAAGCTATGCCAGGCCTTATGGCAGTTGTTGCATACATCAAACTCCTGATGATGTTTGAGTACTCTAACTGTCTGACACTTTTTCTTGGATTCGACTTCAGCTTCTTGTCACACCTATACTGAGTATCGATCCCTGGAAGATCTTGATATCCATAGCATTTGATCATCTTCTTAATATAATGAGATTGTAACAGCGCCACTCCAGTTTTCGTCCAGATGATCTTTATCCCCAGGATAACATCATTTTCCCCCAAGTCATTCATACTGAACTTGGATGAGAGGAACTTCTTTGTCTCAGTGACATGCTAAATTTGTACCCAGGATTAATATGTCGTCCATATATAGACAAACTATGACTCATCTTCCGTCAGCAAACTTAGTGTAAACACACTTGTTTGTCTCGCTGACCCTATATCCATTTGATCTTATGACTTTATCAAACTTCGTATGCCACATCTTGGGAGCTTGCTTCAAATCGTACAGTGATCTCACCAACTTGTAGACTTTGTCTTCAAGGCCCTTGACGACAAATCCTTCTGGTTGTTGCATATAAATCTCTTTGGTCAACTCTTCATTCAGGAATGATGTTTTAACATCCAACTGATGAATAATCAGCTTGTGAATTGCACTCAAAGTAATCAACATTCTGATTGTCATTATCTGCGTTATTGGAGATTATGTGTCGAAGTAGTCGATCCCCTGCTTCTGAGAAAATCTCTTGGCTACCAACCTTGCCTTGAATTTGTCAACAGTTCCGTCGGCCTTCATCTTCTTCTTAAAGACCCACTTGCATTCGATTGATTTAGGTCCTTCAGGTATATTAACCAATACCCAAGTGTTATTAAAGGTTTTTGAGTCATACTCATCATTAATAGCCGTCTTCTATTGGTATGTCGCCCCTGCAGTTTTTAAAATAAAGTGTGTCACCGTGTAGCAGTATACCCCCAGCGGTGCCAAAAATATTTTAATTTAGTTGCAGCCTCAGAACCTATCCATGAAGTACATTCATTTGAAGTCACAAGTGTTGTCGATCATCACGTTTGTAATCGAAAGAGAAAACTCGTCCTTCGGATATGCTCGTTTTAATCATGATAGTCTATGTAGTCTCAGATTTTGTTGTTCTTTTTTATGATAGGGATGACATTGGATACCAAATTTGGGTATTTTTCTTGCGAATAAAGTCGTTTGCTATCAGCTTGTTCACTTCTGCTTCGATTGCATACATGACGTCCAGACGAAATCGTTGTTAATATTGCTTTATCGGCTTAGCATTCAGCAAGATATTGAGCTTGTAGATTACGATATGAGAATCCAGTCCTGGCATATCTTCGTAGCTCCATGCGAAGACATAGATGTAGTCTCTTATAAGCTAGATAAGGGATTCGATATCTTCTCCAGAAAGACTTTTGCTAATGAAGATAGGATTGGGAGATGACTCATCGCCCAAGTTGACTTGTACCACTTCATCTTCAGTAGGTGGTTCTTATTGCTCAAAATACAGCTCTGACTGAGACTCTAATCGTTGAGCCCACGGTTCAACTTTGAAGAGTTCAAGTGATTGATCATCATCTTCGACCTGGTCTATTAACGTTATGTTGATGGATAATGCTTGTTTGAATATATCTCTGATACTTGCATCAGAGTCTGAAGACTCTGAAGAGCTAAAATATATCTCGACTTCTGATTCTGAACACCTAGGAGTTGTTTGGGACGTAACATATCCTAGACTATGACCGGTTCGTTGATAGTATATCTTTGACTTGCCTTTGGGAGCAAAGTGACATAATAACAAACGTTACCCTTTACCATAATTTAGGCCCTTGTCACTATTCAAGTTGTAACCCATTTTCTGGATGATGTTCTTAGCTTGAGAGCTATAACGATAAAGCTGAATTTTGCCGTTATCAGATTCTGGTTCATCTAAGAGAAAGTTTTGGCAGCCTCCTACCCTACTAAAGATGATAGTTTTGTTCCTCTTATTTCTTGCTGGAATTATAAAATAATCACCTCCATATGGGAGTACCTTGTTTACCATGTAAGTTGCTGTCACTGGCACATACAACTGTGGACTTAGGGCATGCTCTAAGGAGTACATAGTACTTATGTGTTCGACATCAGAGTAATTCAAAGGTAGCCTATATTCAAAAAGTACATTATCTCCTCATCAAGGATTGTATCATCAAAGGAAGGAACATTAGTCTTAGTGCTAACATACTCTTCAAGTTCGTCATTCTCGGTGTCTGCCGCTAATGCAAGAGGTGGATCAGGAACCCCCTTTTTGGGGCGACGGAGGTTCACTACCAAAGGTTCAGAGATCTTTATAGCAGAAAGATCATTCTTCAGTGGGCGATCTAGCCTTTCTCTGTGGGATATTTTATGGAGATTAATCACAAGAGGCTTGATGATCTGTTTGATCAGTTGAGTGGTGCGAAGGTATTTTCTAAGATAGATTTGAGATCAGGCTACCATCAGGTGAAGGTGAAGCCGGGGGACATACCGAAGACTGCTTTTAGAACTCGGTATGGTCAGTACGAGTTTATGGTGATGCCGTTTGGTTTGACTAATACACCGGCGGTATTTATGAACTTGATGAACAAGGTGTTCCACCAGTACCTTGACAAGTTCGTGGTGGTGTTCATCGACGACATACTCATATACTCGAGGACACCGGAGGAGCATGAGGAGCATTTGAGGATTGTGTTGGATGTGCTGAGGAAGGAGAAGCTGTATGGAAAGTTGTCCAAATGTGAGTTTTTCTTAGACAAGGTAGAATTCTTGGGGCATGTTGTGACTGGTGATGGTATTTCAGTGGATCCGAAGAAGATTTCAGCTGTGGAATCTTGGAAGACTCCGAGTTCGGTAGCAGAGATCAGGAGTTTCTTGGGATTGGCAGGCTACTACAGAAAGTTTGTGCAAGATTTTTCGAGGATTGCCGAGCCGATGACCAGACTCACAAGGAAGGATGTGGAGTTTGTTTGGACGGAAGATTGCCAGGCTGCTTTTGAGGAGTTGAAGAAGAGGTTGACGTCTGCTCCTATTTTGACATTGCCATCAGGGTCCGGAGGTTTCACTATTTATAGTGATGCATCGGGAAAGGGTTTAGGTTGTGTTCTTCAGCAGCATGGGAAAGTGATTGCCTATGCATCCAGGCAATTGCGTCCTCATGAAAAGAACTATCCTACCCATGATTTGGAGTTGGCAGCTGTCATATTCGCCCTGAAGTTGTGGAAACATTATTTGTACGGAGAGCGTGTGGAGATCTTCACAGACCACAAAAGCTTGAAGTACGTTTTCACGCAGAAGGAGTTGAACATGAGGCAGCGTCGGTGGTTGGAATTGATGAAGGATTTTGAGATCTCTTTGCAATATCATCCTGGGAAAGCCAATGTAGTTGCCGATGCTTTGAGCAGGTATCCGGTAGCTATGTTCTTGATGCAGGATCGATATCTGTTGGAGGACTTGGAGAGCTTGGGCATTGAGGTAATTGTTCCTGGGTGTGCTATGCAGATATGGGGATTGCAGATACACTCAGATTTGATGGACAGGATCAAGGCAGCACAGTATGATGATGTATCTTTGAGGAGTATCAGAGCTCAGGTGAGAGCAGGATTGGAGGATGATTTCACTATTGCAGAGGATGGATCCTTGAGGCATGGAGTTAGATTGTGTGTGCCTAGTGGGGAGTTGCGCGAGGAGGTGTTGCAGGAAGCGCATCGCTCTCAGTATTCCATACATCCAGGTGCTAACAAGATGTATCGGGATATGCGAGAGAGTGTGTGGTGGTATGGCATGAAGAGGGAAGTGGCACAGTTTGTATCCAGATGCTTAGTGTGCCAGCAGGTGAAAGCCGAGAGGCAGAGGCCAGGAGGTTTACTTCAGCCATTACCCATTCCAGAGTGGAAGTGGGAACACATTACTATGGATTTTGTGTCCGGACTACCACGATCTCCAAGAGGGAAAGACGCGATTTGGGTCATTGTTGATAGGTTGACCAAGTCGGCCCACTTTTTGCCTTTCAAGGTGGGTTTGTCTACGGAGAAGCTGGCAGAGATATATGTGAGGCAGATCGTTAGGATACACGGAGTTCCCGTCAGTATAGTCTCAGATCGAGATAGTCGTTTCACTTCTCATTTCTGGAGGAGTTTGCAGGAGAGTTTGGGCACTCAGCTCAAATTCAGTACTGCATATCATCCCCAGACAGATGGGCAGTCAGAAAGGACTATTCAGACTCTCGAGGATATGTTGCGCACTTGTGTACTAGATTTCAGAGGTTCTTGGGAGGACCATCTCCATTTGGTAGAGTTTGCTTACAACAACAGTTACCAGGCCAGTATAGAGATGTCACCTTTTGAAGCTCTATATGGTCGGAGGTGTCGTACTCCTTTGTCTTGGGACGATGTTGGAGAGAGAGTTTTGCTTGGGCCAGAGATGGTTGTGGATGCAGCAGAGAAGGTTCAGTTGATCAGAGACAGACTTCGAGTGGCGCAGGACAGACAACGGCATTGGGCCGATAGCCATCGGAGACCCTTGGAGTTTGAGGTATAGTTTAGATTTTATTTTGTGTGCTTGTTCTTGGTTGTTTGTTATAGATAAGTTCTTAAGGTGGTGTTTTGTTCTAGGTGGGTGGTTTGGTGTTTCTGAGAATTTCTCCGACACGAGGCACGATTCGCTTCGGTGGAGGCGGAAAGCTTAGTCCGCGATTCATTGGACCTTTCACTATTCTAGAGAGGGTCGGTGCAGTTGCTTATAGACTAGACTTGCCACCTGCATTAGAGGGAGTGCACAACGTGTTTCATGTGTCGCAGTTGAGATGATACATGGCAGATCCTAGTCATGTATTGGATCACTCAGAGATAGAGGTGGGCCCTACTCTTAGCTATCCAGAGCAGCCAGTTGGAATTCTGGATCGGAGAGAGAAGGTGCTGAGGAACCAGACTATTCCTTTGGTGCGCGTCGCATGGAGGCATCACTCTCCGGGGAAGTCTACCTGGGAGAGAGAGGATGACATGCGAGAGCGTTATCCATATTTGTTTGTACCTTGAGGTATGTTATTTTTAGTTATGTTCTGTTCATTGTTATGTTCTGTTCATTAGTTAGTTGTGATTCTTTAGTTCTGTTCTGTGATTTTCTGGGGGTAGTTTTCGTCTTTGAATTTCGAGGACGAAATTATTTTAAGGAGGGTAGACTTGTCACTACCACATTTTAGGAAAAAGGGTATTTTAGTAATTTCCTATTTAAATAAATATTGTGCATGGTAAATAATTTTTGTTGTATTATTTAATTGTTGTTGGATGTTATTTAATTATTTTGGACTTATTTTAGTGGACCCAACTAGTTTAGTTTGGACCCATGGACCAACATGAATTAATTAGTTAGACTTGGCCCATTTAGAAAGCCCATAGTTAAGGAGATGGATTAAATTAATTAAATGATTAGACTAGAAGCTTCCTTCCTTAATTATTTCTTCATGAGAGGCACCAAGGGGTACATTGGACATTTTACAATTGCTTGGGGGAGGGGCTATGGCCGGCCTATTAAAGAGGGGGGGAAATTTCTCTCTCCTCTCATCTCATTCCAAATCTAGATCTAGAATTCTCCCGCTACCAAATTCCCTCCATTCCCAATCCAATTCCCTACCAAATTCATTCCAAATTCTTTCCAATTCACCATTAGAGAAGGAGGAAGCAAGGATCTAGAAGAAGGAAGCAAGGATCTACAAAGAGGAGCAAGGATCTACAATTTGGAAGCAAGTTCATCTCAATTGGAGGTTTCATTGGGAATCCATCTCCCAATAGGTATAATTCAGATTTTCCTATTTAAATAGCTTCTAAATCTGAGATTTAATCATGTAAAATCAACCTATATGTATGTAGTACCCATAGGACTTTGTTTTCTGTTCATAGGAGACCCATGGAGAAAGTTATGGTGCTTTTTGTGTCAATTTTGTTGGAATTCCGAATTTATATTTTTTTTGTGTGTGTCAGTTGATCCTATAGATCAATTGAACATGAGATTTGTGTTTGAGACTAGTGTCGTGTCCATATTGGGATACTTGTGGTTCGTATCCCAACTATTTGGTGATACGTGTCATTTGGGGGTTTTCCTCCGACACGGGGCTTTGAACATGTCGTATTTTGACACGGACACATAGATCTACTTTTGACGCTTTGATTTGTTCATAAATATTATTTATGATTTGTTTGTGTCCTTCGGGGTGCATTTAGTTGTGAGTTGGACTCGTGTCGCATGCGTATCCTAGATCTAGTGGGATACGGTGAGATACTCTCCAATTGTGTGTATTTTTGTATAGATCTAATTAATTGTGGTTCAATTCTTCATTTATAAATAGTATATATATATGGATATTAAATATTTATTTTGTGTATTTATTATAGTAATTATTGTAGCATAGATCTATATTTTGGGTGTGCTAATATAATGTACAATATAATATGTAGCTTTCTTGCATGCAAATATATATGTTACTACTTGTTAAATAATATAATTTATACATAAAATATTTTATAAAATATATTTGTATGTTTAATTGTGTAATTATATTATTTATAATTATTATATAATTATTTGGATATTAATGTAAATATTTTAGGTGTGCTTCTAGCCATGTAAATTATATGTTCTTTGTTAAATATTTGAAGGTATAAGTTTATGTGTATATTAATATATATATGTACATTTTTGTATTAATGGTTTATATATATATATATATATACTGTTTTATATATTCTGTTTATATATATATATATATATATATATTGTTTTATATATTCTGTTTTTATATATATAATTATATATATATATAACTTATTTTAGTGACAGTGAATTAATGACAGTAAAAACTGTCATTAATTAGCCGACTAATAGCAGCCGCTGTAGCCTTCGGGAAATTAATGACAAACCTGTCATTAATTGCAGCAGCGGGAAACAGCAGCTTTTCTGTGACGCTTTTTCCGCGACAGTTTAACTGTCAGCGAAAACCAAAGCAGTGGCAGTTTATTATTTGGGTTTCGGTGACAGTCCCGACTGTCACTATTTAAACTGTTTTGATTTAATCCTATTTTATTCACTGTTTTTCAATAACGCTTTGACAGATTTAATGTATATATTATATATTATAATTGTATATATATATATGTATATATATATGTGTTTTGTGAGGAATAATAATTGTAATAATATATTATGTTATTTATATAAATGTTAGGTTGTATATATATTATTTTAGGGTATATATTAATTATATTATTAGTATACTTTGTGTGAGTTCTTTTTGAATCTAATTTGATTCCTAAATTATTGTAGTTTATCTCTATATTATTTTATAGATGTCTTGTGAGGTTGACTTTGGGTTTGACCATGTTTGACTTTAGTGGACTTTAGAGTTGACCATAGTTGACTTTTGACTTAGAATTGACTTATTGACCTAGAAATTGCCTAGTTTGACTTGTTCTCTTTCCGGGACCTTGTATTAATGTGGTATTCCATATCTAGGTCTTCGAGGCACCGAGTCAGACATTTGTGAGACTGTTCATTGGACTTCAGGCGAGTACATTCTCTGATAGTTTCTCATTTGTGATATCCTCTATGTTCATTGTATCTAGTGTAGATATACATGTTCTCTTGACACTATGGTTACACGGATTGGTATATCCGAATCTCGTCATGAGATGTTATTCCTTGGTATATGGTGCAAGTATTGTTTCATTGGTTATCTTGTACATGTACAGACACCGATTCTCGGGGAGACTAGCTATCTTCTTGGGGAATCTAGTGCCATAACGTACCGTGGTTGGATCTATTATACCAGTCGGGGTGGGGAGTATTTTAGTGTAGATATGTGATCATACCCTCCTTGTGCATGTCTTGTTCCTTGTGAGTGTTGATCATACACCGCACGTATAATCAGCCAGGCCATCATACTCTTGTGCAAGTTCCCAAGTCGATCACATGTTAAAGCTAGTACTCACACACTTAGTCATTAGTATTCTTGTTCTATCAGCATATTGTTCATTATTGTATTTCTTTCCAGTACTTCCTTATTGTCTATATATTTCTTGTATCTATTTATGCATCTTGTTTATCCACAGCTACTTACTGTTACATAGTTTTTATCATTATTTGAGAACTGCTGTTAGGGTTGTACTCTGCTCCTTTCCTGACTGGATATATTTTTCTAGATGACACTGAGGATTACCCTACCTATTATGGACCCCAGGATGTTGTGGGTTTAGATTCTGAGACCCTGGCTCAAGTGGGACTTATCCCAACTGAGACAGTTGACCCTGGAGTTGTAGCTTTATAGTTTTGTAGTATTTTTTTGTACTGGATTTGTCTCCAGCATATTTCTGTATTTTTCTTCAGACTCATTGATGTATTATTTTAGACTCATGAGTTGTATTGTGACTATTCTATTCTTATCTGATTCGTGTTCATTCTATCTTAGTTCTGTGATTGAGTACACTATCTTTTGGTGGTTCATTATATTAGATAGACTTTCTAGACAGCGTTCTACCGCCGATTCTGCGGCGTAGGCTGGGCGTTGTTTCCGACTAGTACCCTTACCCTGGGTGCGGGTCGTGACACGTTTTTGGTGGTGGCCCATGCAGGTCTAGCTTCACAAGTATGTGATGTCGTGGTAGTGCGACAACTTAGTTGTACTACTGCGAGCCTGCGATAGGATATAGGATAAAGGCTGAGATACTCAATCACATCTAGGAAAATTCTTTTGATTCAACTATTCTCCTTTGACGTTGATACTTGATCTCTTAAACTGTCCTTTCCTTGATGTCTTACATCTTGTGCCATATTGATTCCTCATTTCGTCTTTTTATGAGACATACTCGGAGATACTTGCGGAGGCACGCAAGGTTGAGCGGGATCTGGGTTTGAAGACCAAGAGAGACTGTGATTCTTTTCTGGGGGCCAACGGCAGTGCAGTATCTGCCAAACGTCCTCATTTCCAGTCCAGACCTTTCCAGCAGCCACAGCAGAACCATACTCCAGCTAGAGCGCCTTTTCACCAGGCACCTCAGCAGCAGAGGTAGTTACAGCAAGCTCTATGCAACTTCTGCAAGAAGCCCGGCCACATCTGGGAAGTTTGCAGAAAGAGGCTAGGAGTTTGTTTGTATTGTGGTACTGAAGGGCATCAATTGAGGGAGTGTCCTCATCGTGCAGTTCAGGGAGCAGCTCCAGCTCCGAGGGCACAGATAAGACCACCTGCAGCACAACCGAGGGGACCGCTTCCGACACAGCAGCAGCGTTTTGTCCAGCATCAGCAGCAGGGAGGTGCTCGGCAGGGACGAGCGTTTGCTATGACAGTCGAAGAGGAGGAACCCACAGGAGATGTCATCGCAGGTTCTATTCTTCTTGATTCCATTCCAGCTTTAGCTTTGTTTGATAGTGGTGCTTCCCATAGTTTTGTATCTGTTTTTTTTTTGCTCTAAAGTATGGTTTGGTAGCTGAGTCTTTGCTTAGGACTTGCAAGATCATGACCGGGGGAGGCATTATCCTGGTTAATGATATTTGCAAAGATCGGAGAGTTACTCTGGGAGGCCGGGAGTTGAGTGCGTGTCTACTTGTAATGCCACTTCCGAGCTACGATATTGTACTCGGGATGGATTGGTTGAGTAGGCACCGTGCTAGCATAGATTATAGAGGAGGTAGAGTTTTGTTTGGTCCGCCAGGAGAGCCAGAGTTCGAGTTTGCTAGAGGAGCTGCAGAGCAGGGAGAAGGCATTATTTGTGGAGCTATGGTGGAAGACAAGGAGTTGCCGCATCCGTTGATAGCAGAATTTTTGGATGTGTTTCCTGAGGAATTGCCAGGATTGCCGCCAGATCGAGATATTGAATTTTCTATAGACTTGGTGCCAGGTGCAGAACCGATTTCGCAGCATGTCTATAGAGTAAACAACAGCGAGCTGGTCGAGTTGAAGAAGCAGGTGGACGAATTGCAGGATAAGGGGTTTATCAGATCGAGTTCTTCACCATGGGGAGCCCCGGTATTGTTTGTACCGAAGAAGGATGGATCGGTACGCATGTGCATTGATTACAGGGCTTTGAATAATCTCACTATCAAGAATAAGTATCCTTTGCTACGGATTGATGATCTGTTTGATCAGTTGAGTGGTGCGAAGGTATTTTCTAAGATAGATTTGAGATCAGGCTACCATCAGGTGAAGGTGAAGCCGGGGGACATACCGAAGACTGCTTTTAGAACTCGGTATGGTCAGTACGAGTTTATGGTGATGCCGTTTGGTTTGACTAATGCACCGGCGGTATTTATGAACTTGATGAACAAGGTGTTCCACCAGTACCTTGACAAGTTCGTTGTGGTGTTCATCGACGACATACTCATATACTCGAGGACACCGGAGGAGCATGAGGAGCATTTGAGGATTGTGTTGGATGTGCTGAGGAAGGAGAAGCTGTATGGAAAGTTGTCCAAATGTGAGTTTTTCTTGGACAAGGTGGAATTCTTGGGGCATGTTGTGACTGGTGATGGTATTTCAGTGGATCCGAAGAAGATTTCAGCAGTGGAATCTTGGAAGACTCTGAGTTCGGTAGCAGAGATCAGGAGTTTCTTGGGATTGGCAGGCTACTACAGAAAGTTTGTGCAAGATTTTTCGAGGATTGCCGAGCCGATGACCAGACTCACAAGGAAGGATGTGGAGTTTGTTTGGACGGAAGATTGCCAGGCTGCTTTTGAGGAGTTGAAGAAGAGGTTGACGTCTGCTCCTATTTTGACATTGCCATCAGGGTCCGGAGGTTTCACTATTTATAGTGATGCATCGGGAAAGGGTTTAGGTTGTGTTCTTCAGCAGCATGGGAAAGTGATTGCCTATGCATCCAGGCAATTGCGTCCTCATGAAAAGAACTATCCTACCCATGATTTGGAGTTGGCAGCTGTCATATTCGCCCTGAAGTTGTGGAAACATTATTTGTACGGAGAGCGTGTGGAGATCTTCACAGACCACAAAAGCTTGAAGTACGTTTTCACGCAGAAGGAGTTGAACATGAGGCAGCGTCGGTGGTTGGAATTGATGAAGGATTTTGATATCTCTTTGCAATATCATCCTGGAAAAGCCAATGTAGTTGCCGATGCTTTGAGCAGGTATCCGGTAGCTATGTTCTTGATGCAGGATCGATATCTGTTGGAGGACTTGGAGAGCTTGGGCATTGAGGTGATTGTTCCTGGGTGTGCTATGCAGATGTGGGGATTGCAGATACACTCAGATTTGATGGACAGGATCAAGGCAGCACAGTATGATGATGTATCTTTGAGGAGTATCAGAGCTCAGGTGAGAGCAGGATTGGAGGATGATTTCACTATTGCAGAGGATGGATCCTTGAGGCATGGAGTTAGATTGTGTGTGCCTAGTGGGGAGTTGCGCGAGGAGGTGTTGCAGGAAGCGCATCGCTCTCAGTATTCCATACATCCAGGTGCTAACAGGATGTATCAGGATATGCGAGAGAGTGTGTGGTGGTATGGCATGAAGAGGGAAGTGGCACAGTTTGTATCCAGATGCTTAGTGTGCCAGCAGGTGAAAGCCGAGAGGCAGAGGCCAGGAGGTTTACTTCAGCCATTACCCATTCCAGAGTGGAAGTGGGAACACATTACTATGGATTTTGTGTCCGGACTACCACGATCTCCAGGAGGGAAAGACGCGATTTGGGTCATTGTTGATAGGTTGACCAAGTCGGCCCACTTTTTGCCTTTCAAGGTGGGTTTGTCTACGGAGAAGCTGGCAGAGATATATGTGAGGCAGATCGTTAGGATACACGGAGTTCCCGTCAGTATAGTCTCAGATCGAGATAGTCGTTTCACTTCTTATTTCTGGAGGAGTTTGCAGGAGAGTTTGGGCACTCAGCTCAAATTCAGTACTGCATATCATCCCCAGACAGATGGGCAGTCAGAGAGGACTATTCAGACTCTCGAGGATATGTTGCGCACTTGTGTACTAGATTTCGGAGGTTCTTGGGAGGACCATCTCCATTTGGTAGAGTTTGCTTACAACAACAGTTACCAGGCCAGTATAGAGATGTCACCTTTTGAAGCTCTATATGGTCGGAGGTGTCGTACTCCTTTGTCTTGGGACGATGTTGGAGAGAGAGTTTTGCTTGGGCCAGAGATGGTTGTGGATGCAGCAGAGAAGGTTCAGTTGATCAGAGACAGACTTCGAGTGGCGCACGACAGACAACGGCATTGGGCCGATAGCCATCGGAGACCCTTGGAGTTTGAGGTATAGTTTAGATTTTATTTTGTGTGCTTGTTCTTGGTTGTTTGTTATAGATAAGTTCTTAAGGTGGTGTTTTGTTCTAGGTGGGTGGTTTGGTGTTTCTGAGGATTTCTCCGACACGAGGCACGATTCGCTTCGGTGGAGGCGGAAAGCTTAGTCCGCGATTCATTGGACCTTTCACTATTCTAGAGAGGGTCGGTGCAGTTGCTTATAGACTAGACTTGCCACCTGTATTAGAGGGAGTGCACAACGTGTTTCATGTGTCGCAGTTGAGACGATACGTGGCAGATCCTAGTCATGTATTGAATCACTCAGAGATAGATGTGGGCCCTACTCTTAGCTATCCAGAGCAGCCAGTTGGAATTCTGGATCGGAGAGAGAAGGTGCTGAGGAACCAGACTATTCCTTTGGTGCGCGTCGCATGGAGGCATCACTCTCCGGGGGAGTCTACCTGGGAGAGAGAGGATGACATGCGAGAGCGTTATCCATATTTGTTTGTACCTTGAGGTATGTTATTTTTAGTTATGTTCTGTTCATTGTTATGTTCTGTTCATTAGTTAGTTGTGATTCTTTAGTTCTGTTCTGTGATTTTCTGGGGGTAGTTTTCGTCTTTGAATTTCGAGGACAAAATTATTTTAAGGAGGGTAGACTTGTCACTACCACATTTTAGGAAAAAGGGTATTTTAGTAATTTCCTATTTAAATAAATATTGTGCATGGTAAATAATTTTTGTTGTATTATTTAATTGTTGTTGGATGTTATTTAATTATTTTGGACTTATTTTAGTGGACCCAACTAGTTTAGTTTGGACCCATGGACCAACATGAATTAATTAGTTAGACTTGGCCCATTTAGAAAGCCCATAGTTAAGGAGATGGATTAAATTAATTAAATGATTAGACTAGAAGCTTCCTTCCTTAATTATTTCTTCATGAGAGGCCCCAAGGGGTACATTGGATATTTTACAATTGCTTGGGGGAGGGGCTATGGCCGGCCTATTAAAGAGGGGGGGAAATTTCTCTCTCCTCTCATCTCATTCCAAATCTAGATCTAGAATTCTCCCACTACCAAATTCCCTCCATTCCCAATCCAATTCCCTACCAAATTCATTCCAAATTCTTTCCAATTCACCATTAGAGAAGGAGGAAGCAAGGATCTAGAAGAAGAAAGCAAGGATCTACAAAGAGGAGCAAGGATCTACAATTTGGAAGCAAGTTCATCTCAATTGGAGGTTTCATTGGGAATCCATCTCCCAATAGGTATAATTCAGATTTTCCTATTTAAATAGCTTCTAAATCTGAGATTTAATCATGTAAAATCAACCTATATATATGTAGTACCCATAGGACTTTGTTTTGTGTTCATAGGAGACCCATGGAGAAAGTTATGGTGCTTTTTGTGTCAATTTTGTTGGAATTCCGAATTTATATTTTTTTTGTGTGTGTCAATTGATCCTATAGATCAATTGAACATGAGATTTGTGTTTGAGGCTAGTGTCGTGTCCATATTGGGATACTTGTGGTTCGTATCCCAACTATTTGGTGATACGTGTCATTTGGGGGTTTTCCTCCGACACGGGGCTTTGAACATGTCGTATTTTGACACGGACACATAGATCTACTTTTGACGCTTTGATTTGTTCATAAATATTATTTATGATTTGTTTGTGTCCTTCGGGGTGCATTTAGTTGTGTGTTGGACTCGTGTCGCATGCGTATCCTAGATCTAGTGGGATACGGTGATATACTCTCCAATTGTGTGTATTTTTGTATAGATCTAATTAATTGTGGTTCAATTCTTCATTTATAAATAGTATATATATATGGATATTAAATATTTATTTTGTGTATTTATTATAGTAATTATTGTAGCATAGATCTATATTTTGGGTGTGCTAATATAATGTACAATATAATATGTAGCTTTCTTGCATGCAAATATATATGTTACTACTTGTTAAATAATATAATTTATACATAAAATATTTTATAAAATATATTTGTATGTTTAATTGTGTAATTATATTATTTATAATTATTATGTAATTATTTGGATATTAATGTAAATATTTTAGGTGTGCTTCTAGCCATCTAAATTATATGTTCTTTGTTAAATATTTGAAGGTATAAGTTTATGTGTATATTAATATATATATGTACATTTTTGTATTAATGGTTTATATATATATATATATATACTGTTTTATATATTCTGTTTATATATATATATATATATTGTTTTATATATTCTGTTTTTATATATATAATTATATATATATATAACTTATTTTAGTGACAGTGAATTAATGACAGTAAAAACTGTCATTAATTAGCCGACTAATAGCAGCCGCTGTAGCCTTCGGGAAATTAATGACAAACCTGTCATTAATTGCAGCAGCGAGAAACAGCAGCTTTTCTGCGACGCTTTTTCCGCGACAGTTTAACTGTCAGCGAAAACCAAAGCAGTGGCAGTTTATTATTTGGGTTTCGGTGACAGTCCCGACTGTCACTATTTAAACTGTTTTGATTTAATCCTATTTTATTCACTGTTTTTCAATGACGCTTTGACAGATTTAATGTATATATTATATATTATAATTGTATATATATATATGTATATATATATATGTGTTTTGTGAGGAATAATAATTGTAATAATATATTATGTTATTTATATAAATGTTGGGTTGTATATATATTATTTTAGGGTATATATTAATTATATTATTAGTATACTTTGTGTGAGTTCTTTTTGAATCTAATTTGATTCCTAAATTATTGTAGTTTATCTCTATATTATTTTATAGATGTCTTGTGAGGTTGACTTTGGGTTTGACCATGTTTGACTTTAGTGGACTTTAGAGTTGACCATAGTTGACTTTTGACTTAGAATTGACTTATTGACCTAGAAATTGCCTAGTTTGACTTGTTCTCTTTCCGGGACCTTGTATTAATGTGGTATTCCATATCTAGGTCTTCGAGGCACCGAGTCAGACATTTGTGAGACTGTTCATTGGACTTCAGGCGAGTACATTCTTTGATAGTTTCTCATTTATGATATCCTCTATGTTCATTGTATCTAGTGTAGATATACATGTTCTCTTGACACTATGGTTACACGGATTGGTATATCCGGATCTCGTCATGAGATGTTATTCCTTGGTATATGGTGTATATGGTGCAAGTATTGTTTTATTGGTTATCTTGTACATGTACAGACACCGATTCTCGGGGAGACTAGCTATCTTCTTGGGGAATCTAGTGCCATAACGTACCGTGGTTGGATCTATTATACCAGTCGGGGTGGGGAGTATTTTAGTGTAGATATGTGATCATACCCTCCTTGTGCATGTCTTGTTCCTTGTGAGTGTTGATCATACACCGCACGTATAATCAGCCAGGCCATCATACTCTTGTGCAAGTTCCCAAGCCGATCACATGTTAAAGCTAGTACTCACACACTTAGTCATTAGTATTCTTGTTCTATCAGCATATTGTTCATTATTGTATTTCTTTCCAGTACTTCCTTATTGTCTATATATTTCTTGTATCTATTTATGCATCTTGTTTATCCACAGCTACTTACTGTTACATAGTTTTTATCATTATTTGAGAACTGCTGTTAGGGTTTTACTCTGCTCCTTTCCTGACTGGATATATTTTTTCAGATGACACTGAGGATTACCCTACCTATTATGGACCCCAGGATGTTGTGGGTTTAGATTCTGAGACCCTGGCTCAAGTGGGACTTATCCCAACTGAGACAGTTGACCCTGGAGTTGTAGCTTTATAGTTTTGTAGTATTCTTTTGTACTGGATTTGTCTCCAGCATATTTCTGTATTTTTCTTCAGACTCATTGATGTATTATTTTAGACTCATGAGTTGTATTGTGACTATTCTATTCTTATCTGATTCGTGTTCATTCTATCTTAGTTCTGTGATTGAGTACACTATCTTTTGGTGGTTCATTATATTAGATAGACTTTCTAGACAGCGTTCTACCGCCGATTCTGCGGCGTAGGCTGGGCGTTGTTTTCGACTAGTACCCTTACCCCGGGTGCGGGTCGTGACACTTCTATACCGGATCGTAAGTCCGTAAATTAGATTTACTAGACCGGGTTTTATCGGATAGGGCTTCGTCAACGACGGCTGAAAGAACCATATGACATATTTTGTGGTTCTTCTTAGCCCTATGCCTCTTTTGAGGGTGAGATTTATTTTCCATGTCTAGAATAAGATCTGGGTGAACGCACATGATTTCACCATGTGGAGTAGTAAGCGGTACCAACCCTTCTGCTTGGTTGCGAGGTAGAAGATTTACGATCTCAATTGTCGCCTTAGGAATTGGGACGACGCCATCTTGGACTTCCATAACTGAGAGGTTACCATATTATAACAACACCATATTTGTGGTGACTGTCTTATCATCAGAGTCCAGAGTGATTGCCTTAGCATCAACCAGATGTTGTATTCGTCTCTTCAATACATAGCAATCTTTTATAGCATGATGCACGTATCAATAAAATAAATAGTACTCAGGGTCATTGATCTTGTCTGCCTCTTCAGACGTCAGATATTGGACAATTTGAGCTTATTGCTCTTTATCAACACGTTAAAAATGTCAACAATGTCGTCATCATCAAAAAAGAATGTCTCCCTCAGCTTGGACTCTTTAGTAGGCTTCGGCTTGGATGCCGGCGAGCCTTTGGAAATGTTGACGGCAAGGGCCCCCTTCCCTGTGTCGTTACAATTTTTGTTATTGATTTGAGGACGCTTTCCTCTATCATCAAAATTAGGCATTTTAATCCCGAGCATCGGGATATTTTGTGCATTCTTCTCAACAATGTCAGCCCTTGTGATAAATGTCGACGAATCTTTGAATTGTGTTGCCCTATACAAAATTTTAATACGGGCAACAAATTATGCCTGTAAGTGTGCATAAGAACATGCTCGGGTATACCAGGAGGCATCTTCAAAGACGCTTGTCTGAAATGCTCTATGAATATGTAAAACTCCTAATTTTATAAACCGTATTAATCTTTTTAATTAATTATTTAATTTAATTATAGTAATTAGTAGCTCATTAGTAGAAATATAATTTATCTAAGTTTTATTTTAGGTGTTTGTGCATTTAGGAGATTTATGGAACAGCCATAATTTTTCTTAATTATTTACATGTAGGAGACCCTGTGGACAGTTGATAGATTTATGGTATGCACTAAAATAAATTTCTAGAATTATATATATATATATAGTTTATTAGAAATAAAAAAGAATAATAGAAAAGAAAATAATTTGAAAAGAATTAGAGAAAGAAAGAAATAGAAAGAATAAAGAAATCTTAATGGATTCTTTAATCCCAAACCTGACCCTAACTTAAACCTACCCGTCCCACACCCTTTAGAATTATCACCAGTAGCAACAGCTACATATCCTGACCCGCCCGAGCTCGAACCCCCCCCCCCCCGCGCCCTACCTATATATATACACAGTAAACCACGAACCCTAACCCTAAACTCTAACCTTCCTTAAGCGCCGACTTGAGCACTTCGACCGCAGCCGACGCCAGCCCCGACGCCGACCAGAGCCGCAGAGCAGACCGTCGCCTGCCGCGTCGACGTTCGTGTACACACCTGCGACAGTAAATACACTGTAGCGTACCGGTGTTCACGCCTCATTTTCTGCGCCCTCGCTCGACCAAACTCGACCCTGTCTTCACCGGTACGTTTACGATCTATCCCCTTTACATATCTGTATATTAGTTGACCTCGAACAACGTGTAACCCTAGGCGAAAATAGCGACCAAGTTGTCAAAAAATGACAACTTTTGGATCGCAGAAAACTGCGGTAACTACCCATATTCACGGACTCATATCTCCCACCACAGAGATTCGAATTTGGTTTTTCTTTTGGTATGCGTAGACCACCTAACCTAGATTATTTTTTGTCAAATATAATAATTTAATAGTTGCTGTGTACTGAATTAAATTAATAGAAAATCTCCAAAATATACTTTTTTCAACTTTCAGAAATTTGTGATACGGAGCGCGCCCCACCAAACAGGACCGTCCTGTCGTGTACCAAGTGTACCAAAAGGTGCGCACAGTATATCCAGACATGTGGGCTTTCGCAAAAAATAATTTGGACGCGTGTGCGCATCGGAATAAGCCCGTATCCGCAGAAATTCTCCGTATCATGACTTTTGCGAAACTCTGTGCCATTTAGTGCACGTTCGTCAGAATACGATAAAACTTGCGTTACTAGACTCGTGGTACCCCGCTGGTCCCGTGACCCAATTTTTACGCAATTCTGAGACAGTTGACCAAGTCACCTATTGGCGGGCCCCATGGTGGACTTTTTGGGCAAAATTGTGTTTGGCTCACCGAAATCCATATTTGGATATACCGTTGAGTTCGTACTGACATTCAGAGTTTGTTTGACCTATAATTTATCCCATTTAGAGACCGTTATCTCTGGTACGCTTTTTGGTGCAAAGTGGGTCACATGTGGACCCCACTTTGACTCAAAATTACCGTTTTGCTCATGTGTCCAAATTGGACGAAAGGGTAGTAATTTTTAGCTATCTCGCTGATTTCAAAAATTTTGGTGATGTCTATTTCAGCATCCGAGACGTTTATTCGGAGGCCGTAGTTTCTGATCCCGTGTCCTTGATATTTGGACGCTTACACTATACAGATTTTTTGACAGGCAAGTATACCTTGCCATTATACTGTTACTTACATTCTATATGATGCATTCATATTTTATTTTATTTTATTTTAGTTCATATATTTTAACGGTTATATAAATTATGCGTCCAATGAAACTTGGGTGCAACAACGGTGTCGTCGTATTCTATTTTTATTTATGTATATGCATTGGACCTAATTTATGAGACCACCCCATTATTATGAGGCATTTTATGTTTTATTGGTCATGACACTGTTCTTACACGAGTGTGAGTCACATGTAGGACCCAAACTTGTGTATTTGGCTGGCCACTGATACGTATAGGTTGTACGACGGATAGGGATAACTGCCGATAGAAACTTTGCATGCTAGTAGACATGGCAGTTTTTAGAGGTATTATCGTATCATGGATGTGACATGCTTAAAGCATGGGATGGGGAGAATAACAAGTAAAGCGTTTGGGTTCCTTTGCACTTTTTTTTCTTCTCCCGGACGCTCCACCGGAGCGACGGGTGGTGATGACCCCATATGTTATTGGCGGCCTCTGCCGTTCAAAAGACGACATGCTTTTAGGCCCCTGGATCTCCAAGAGAACCATGCCAATGTCATTTATGGCCAGATAGCCCACGTGTTGGAAAGTTGTTCTAAAATTGTATTTACTTAGACGGTTAGGTGACCCCATTGGATGTTTACTTTCAGTACTTTATTGGCATGTTATTATATATCTTGTTACGTCCCTCTGAGGACCTGGTACCTTTCCAGATATAGACAAGCAGGAGTATCCGCAGGAGTACAGACCTGGACCTGATGCTACTTATCAGACTGAGGAGGTCTTACTTTCGGAGTATTTGTGATTTATTGCAGCTGTTAGAGATTTTTGTTGCTATTTCTTTTAGAGACATTTATCTTATATTAGAGTTGATTCTCTTCTCTCTTTAGTAGTTTTAGTATAGTCGATTTGCAGTGGATTTGTTTCCATCCGACTATCATACTTTGATACTCATCTTTGATATTCAGTTATTTATTTCCATTTATCTATTTATTTGTGCTGTAGATGAGATATAGATTGCATGTGACTTGTTGTGACAGTATATTACCACTGGTGGATTGGATATTTATGTACAGCGTACGTGTGTATATGGTTTCCATATATTGGAGTTCGTATACATACGGCTGGCGTGTTACGTATTCCTAGTCCTACGTATTTTGGGACTGGGGCGTGACATATTTTTGTGGTGGCCAATGCAGGTCAATAATATATTGTCTCGGTTACGTAATTGTATCGAACAAGCCTGCGTATAGGAATAGAGTATAAGGATCTCATCCATGCTTGACTAAAACTCATTCTTTTTTCAACTATCCTATTTAAATGCTTGCATCCTGTTTGATTCTTGTACTTCTTCTAATCGTTTCGTACATCACCTGCAGAGAAATAGATACGCAAAATGGATGTACTGCCGCCGATGGCGACATACCTTCAGGAGTCAATGGTCAGACTCAAGGAGGGGCCTCAACGATTCCTAGACTTTCGGGGCTGGATGGACAGACTCATAATCTAGTTCCATCTGATCTTTCCGCTTTATCTAATGGGAACCTTCCAGCTTTATCGATACCGCAGGATGGCCTGGCACAGCTGTTCCAATTCTTCCGAATGATAATGCAGGAACAAAGATAGCAGGCAGCCACACTAGCTGCAGAGCAGAGGCAGCAAGCAGCAGAACAGAGGCAAGAATTTCTAGCAGCTTGAGAGAATGGCCGCCCAGGCAACTGTACCAGCTCAAGCACTACTTTCAGTACCTCGAGCTAGAGTTGGTTTAGTCAAGGACTTTATACAGATGGGTCCGAAGCCGTACCAAGGCACTGAGAGCCCAGATGAGACTACCAACTAGATTACTCACACTCAGAAGTTATTAGAGGCATCGCAGCTACCTGCAGACCTATGGATGACATGCGTAAGGATGCTACTAGATGGTAATACCCATCACTGGAGGGAATCAATGGAGCGCCAGTTGGGTACATATCAGACTTGTGAATAATTCTTGGAGTGCTTTGAGAGAAAGTACTTCCCGGACACCGTAAGGGATGCATTGTACGATCAGTTTCTTCACCTGGAGCAGGGGAATATAACAGTTGATGAGAATGATGCCGAGTTTAGTTACCTTAGTAAATATGGCGCTGCCCTGATACCAAATGACTTGGCCAAGGCTAAGAGATTCCACCGTGGGCTGACTCAGGAGCTCCAACACTACACTAGCTCACAGTCCCGGATCTCTTATGCCAAATTATTAACGGAAGCAAGATTTTAAGAGGCCATCAGCAAGAGAAAAGGAGGTCAACTGAAGACACCGCAAGTACCAGCAGGGACACAACAAGGAGGGCCTATTAGACGTCCTTTGGCACATCAACAACAGTAACAGCATAAAGCAGGACTGTACCAGATTCCGGAGAAGCCCCAATATAATTATTATGGGAGACGCGGGCACATTTCGAGAGATTGTCGGAACCGCTTAGGACAATGTATAAGGTGTGGTTCTGGACAGCCTTTGGCGAGAGACTGTCCAATGCAGCAGACCTTGACACTTCCACCGCCAGTACAGGGGCTAGCACTTCCAGCACCGAAGCCAGCTCAGCAGATGACTAGACCAGGAGAATCAACTTCGGAGCGCGAGGACGACATGCGCAAACATTTTCTGAACCTATTCGTAGACCAAGATATGAATTTATTTTGTTCATTTATACCTTAGACCATCCTTGACTTCCTATCGTGGCTTAGTTTTAATTTCGAGGACAAATTTTTTATAAGTTGGGTAGAATATAAATCCCCTAATTTTATAAACCGTATTAATCTTTTTAATTAATTATTTAATTTAATTATAGTAATTAGTAGCTCATTAGTAGAAATAGAATTTACTTAAGTTTTATTTTAGGTATTTGTGCATTTAGGGGATTTATGGAGCAACCATAATTTTCCTTAATTATTTACATGTAGAGACCCTGTGGACAGTTGATAGATTTATGGTATGTACTAAAATAAATTTCTAGAATTATATATATATATATATATATATATATATATATATATATATATATATATATATATATATATATATATATATATAGTTTATTAGAAATAAAAAAGAATAATAGAAAAGAAAAGAATTTGAAAAGAATTAGAGAAAGAAATAGAAAGAATAAAGAAACCTTAATGGATTCTTTAATCCCAAACCTGACCCTAACTTAAACCTACCCGGCCCGCACCCTTTAGAATTATCACCAGTAGCAGCAGCTACATATCCCGACCCGCCCGAGCGCGAACCCCCCCCTGCGCTCTACCTATATATATACACAGTAAACCACGAACCCTAACCCTAAACTCTAACCTTCCCTGAGCGCCGACCTGAGCACTTCGATCGCAGTCGATGCCAGCCCTGACACCGACCAGAGCCGCCGAGCCGCCCGCCTCGTCGCCGTTCGCGTACACACCCGCGACAGCAAATACACTACAGCGTACCTGTGTTCACGCGTAATTTTCTGTGCCCTCGCTCGACCAAACTCGACCCCGTCTTCACCGGTCCCTTCATGATCTATCCCCCTTCCATATCTGTATATTAGTTGACATCGAACATCGCGTAACCCTAGGCAAAAACAGAGACAAAGTTGGCAAAAAATAATAACTTTTGGATCGCAGAAAACTGCAGCAACTACCCATGTTCACGGACTCGTATCTCCCACCACAGACTTTCGAATTCAGTTTTTCTTTTTGGTATGCGAAGACCACCTAATCTAGATTATTTCCTGTCAAATACAATAATTTAATAGTTTCTGTGTGCTGAATTTAATTTGATAGAAAATCCAAAAAATATATTTTTTCCAACTTCCAGAAATTTGCGATACGGAGCGCGCTCCGCCAAACGGGACCGCCCCGTCGTGTACCAAGTGTACCAAAAGGTGCGCACAGTATACCTAGACGTGTGGGCTTTCGCAAAAACTGATTTGGACACGTGTGCACGTCGAAATCAGCCCGTATTCGCAAAAATTTCCTATATCGCAACTTTTGTGAAACTCTGTGCCATTTAGTGCATGCTTGTCACAATACGACAAAACTTATACCACTGAACTCGTGGTATCGCGCTGGTCCTGTGACCCAATTTTTACGCAATTCTGAGACAGTTGACCAAGTCGCCTATTGGCGGGCCCCACGGTGGACTTTTTGGGCAAAATTGTGTTTGGCTCACCGAAATCAATATTTGGACATACCGTTGAGTTCGTACTGACATTTAGAGTTTGTTTAACCTATAATTTGTTCCATTTAGAAACCGTTACCCCTGGCACGCTTTTGGTACAAAGTAGGCCACATGTGGACCCCACTTTGACCCAAAATTATCGTTTTGCCTCTGTGTCCAAATTGGACGAAAGGGTAGTGATTTTTAGCTATCTCGCTGATTCCGAAAATGTTGGTGATATCTATTTAAGCATCCGAAGATGTTTGTTCGGAGGCCGTAGTTCCTGATCCCGTGTCCTTGATATTTGGACGCTTACACTATACAGATTTTTTGCCAGGCAAGTATACCTTGCCATTATACTGTTATTTACATTCCATATGATACATTCATATTTTATTTCTGTTTATTTTAGTTCATATATTTTAACTGTTATATAAATTGTGCGTCCAAAAAAACTTTGGTGCAACGACGGTGTCGTCGTATTCTATTTTTATTTATGTATATGCATTGGACCTACTTTATGAGACCACCCCATTATTATGAGGTATTTTATATTTCATTGGCCATGACACTGTTCTTACACGAGTGTGAGTCACAGGTTAGGACACGGACTTGCATATTCGGCTGGCCATGATACGTATAGGTCTTACGACGGATAGGGATAACTGCCGATAGAAACTTTGCATACTAGTAGACCTGGCAGTTATTAGAGGTATTATCGTGTCATGGATATGACATGATTCAAGCATGGGGGTGGGGAGAACAACAAGTAAAGTGTTTGGGCTCCTTTGCACTTTCATTTTGTTCTCCCGGACGCTCCGCCGGAGCGACGGGTGGTGATGACCCCATATGTTACTGGCGGCCTCTGCTGTTCAAAAGATGACAATATAATTTTAGGCCCCTGGATCTCCAAGAGAACCATGCCAATCCCATTTCTGGCCAGATAGCCCACGTGTTGGAAAGTTGTTCTCAAACTGCATTTACTTAGACAGTTAGGCGACCCCATTGGATGTTTACTTTTAGTACTTTATTGGCATGCTATTATGTATCTTATTACGTCCCTCCGAGGATCTGGTACCTTTCTAGATATAGACGAGCAGGAGTATCCGCAGGAGTACGGACCTGGACCTGACGCTACTTATCTGACTAAGGAGGTCTTACCTTCAGAGTATTTGTGATTCATTGCAGCTGTTAGAGATTTTTGTTGCTATTTCTTTTAGAGACATTTATCTTATATTAGAGTTGATTCTCTTCTCTCTTTAGTAGTTTTAGTATAGTCGATTTGCAGTGGATTTATTTTCATCCGACTATCATACTTTGATACCCATCTTTGATATTCAGTTATTTATTTCCATTTATCTATTTATTTGTGCTGTGGATGAGATATATATTGCGTTTGACTTGTTGTGACAGTATATTACCACTAGTGGATTGGATATTCATGTAAAACGTACGTATGTATATGGTTTCCATATATTGGAGTTCGTATACATACGGCTGGCGTATTACGTATTCCTAGTCCTACGTATTTTGGGACTGGAGTATGACAGATTACACGACCGAACTGTTTCTCTCCTTGTACTATCATTGAGGTTTGACATGGTCATGTCCATTCCTCCATCATAAAATTGAGGGAGGAATGGTTCCCTGAGTTCGTCAAATGATGACCATTCGTAAGCTACATCGGTTAATTTCCCGACAAATAGCTTGGTGAGTAAGACATCATCCCGAGGTAAATGTACTGTCATAGATTCAAAATAGTTCATGAATTGATGGGATAATTTTTTTCCATCAAATGGGATCAGGGATTGTGGCTTTTATTTGGGTAGAGAAACCACATTGTCCCACTCAGGGGGTATGGTTGCCTTATCCTGAGCTTTTGGATCTTCTTCTTGTGGTTCATAGCATCCAGGCGGGCCTGCAATTCTTGGATAGCCTCCTGAGTATCACCCGTCTGTGAAGTCCCTTGCATCACCAACATAGGAGGAGTAGGAGTAGGTGCATTATACTCCTCGTTGTTCACTGGACCCTGATTTGTCTGTCCTAGAACTTGTGGTTGTGCTAGACCCATATTTGACTAAATTTCCAGAATCACCTGGGTCAGGGTTTGCATTGATGATATCATGCCTTGCATCATTGCTTCTAGAGCATCAAGGTATTGGCGGTCGTTGCTACCCTCTTCATTGTTATTACCTATCATGTATACTGATATAACATTTGGAGAGGTGGATGGGGGCAGTGTAGCTAGAGTTGATACTATCAGCTTCTGATTCCTAAGGTTCGCTGTCCTTAGGTAAGCTTGGCATCATCTCATCATCTTCAGAATCTAGGGAACTACTACCCCCAGCTTCAGATGCTGCACTAGTTGTTATAGTTTTTAAAGGGATGCTACCCTCGGGTGCATCATCTTTAGTTCCTTAAGGATCACTATCTTCACGGAACGTCGAGTTGTTATATAACATTAGAGGATTACTACCGCTACTGTACTGTCGTGTTCATGGACCAAAGGAGAATAACCCCCTTACTGTGTTCTAGTCTCTTCAGATTAAGATATTGATCTTAGACAAGTACCCTGGAACACTTCTTCCATAGGTACAGTTTGTTGATTGTCTCATGGTTAGCCTCTTAGCACACCGGTCCAGACTAGGGTTGAATGGACCTGCCTTTGAATTTTTCTCGTTGAAGGAGACCTCCAAGTTGAGTAGCATGAGGCAAAATGCAGCTCATCTCCATCTTCTTCTTGTCCACCTTGCACCTGTTCTTCGATATATTGTCGGATTAGTGCAACTGGTCGTAGTCGTTGGAATACGGACTACCTCGCTGGAGTGCCTGCTACTTTGGTGCAGCAACAATTGATGACTATACTAGCACAATGGTGCCCCGGGGGAGGCAGTTCATGTGTGGTAGTAGTTTCTTTCGCCTTGCATTTTTGACATATCATGTCATGCATGTCTGACGAGATTTTTTTTTACCTTTACACCTATTTTATGTGGGCCAAACCGTGCGCATGAGTGTGTAGGCAAAGTATTTGCTCCCTAACCTGGTTTATGCGCAAAGTTTGCACCCAGATCGTTTATGGAAGACTTGTGAAACTGACCCTCTTCACGTGCACAACCAAACAGAGCGCATGGGTCTGTTATCATAGTTTTTGCTTCCTGACATGGTTTATACACAGATCCTATACCCAGTTTGTTCCAAAAAGACTTTGGGAACTGGCCCACTTCATGCATAAAGCCAGGCTGAGCCTATAGGCCTGTTTCCGCGTTAAGTCGATACAACTTTCCATCAGCAACACACATGATAATCAATAGCGTATGTTGTTGGTCAGTTGTTTGAGCAATTTCTTGAGTGCGCACAACTCACATTGCCCTAGACTTCTTTGAACTAGCACGCACTGGTGCATAGTAAAGAGAGTCCAAGTTGTTCTTATCTTCAGAAGGTTGGCGCATGGAGTTGGTCTTATGGGAGATCCTGTCGAAGAAAAAAATTTCTTCCTATCTTGGATGCGCGTGTGTTGAGCAGAACTTGGGCCAGCTTCGTGATCGTTGGCGTGTATAGGCTTCTTCATGTGTCTGAGATAGGATGCGGCACAATATTACTTTTTCAACACTCCATGCATGAGCGCGCATGGATTTGGATGATGTCTTAACACTTAGGTTTCTTACATCATATTATTTTTCTCTGTTAGAACCTAATATTGAGCACCCTTCCTTCTGGCCATGATGTACGACTTTTCAGATGGCAATACATCAACACCCTCCATGATGATTTTTCTTCCTATCTTGGATGCACGGGTGTTGAGCAGAACTGGGGCCAGCTTCATGATCGTTGGCGCATATAGGCTTCTTCATGCGCCTGAGCTAGGATGCGGCACAATATTACTTTTTCAGCACGCCATGCTATGAGCGGATGGCTTTGGATGATGTCTTAACACTTAGGTTTCTGACATCATAGTGTTCTTCTCTGTCAGAACCTAATATTGAGCACCCTTCCTTTTGGCCATGATGCGCGACTTTTCAGATGGCAACACATCAACGTCCTCCATAATGCGGCGAGTGGCCGCATCATGAGCTTCAATTTTTTTTGCGGGGGCACGCACGTGACGCTCTTATAAAATTATATCCTTTTAATGCGCGACGGAGGCAGCAGAAGTCGCCTGCGCGTGGATCATCTCTGTGGTGATCTATACCCTCATTGGAGGTGCATCCTCGATAGTATTTTGGTGCGATACAAAGGCCTTGGCAACCCAGGTCCCGCAGGTCTTCTTAGGCTTTTCTAGCCTCGGTAAGGGACTTGAGCTATCCCCCGAAAGTATGTTCTTGAAAGCTTTTTGGTCAAATTAGACGACCAACTTTTGGGTTGAACCCAGTCTCGTCAAGTCTGATTGCATCACAACCTTCTCGTCTGTTGAGAAGGAAGTCCCCAGCAGAGTAGCTATTTTTATTTTTATCACAAAAAATTGTACTAACTTGATTACAAATTTAACAAAGGAAGTATAAAGGAGATTATACTGAATTCCTAAGTACAAGAATCTAGGAAAGTATGATGATGGAGATCAAGTTATGCAGCTAACTTCTTTACTCCGTTGAAGATCGACTGACGAAAGAAAATTGCTAAGTCTTGACTCACTGGCAAGAAAAACAACAATTAGGCTCTCAAGTATGTGCTTTTGATGCCCGGAGAAGCACATATCCCTTCTATTTATAGCCATTCACATTGTAATGACCATGCGTACATCAAATATGGAAAACTACTGTTTCCAGTCTTTGGCACATCAAAATTGTAGTTGGCCCATCCAATCTTTACGATAACCGCCACGTAATACGGATCTGACACACACATTATGGTCAGCTTGACATGTATCATGCGCCTATGGTCACGTATGAATCATGGCTGGCATCATGTAGAAACGGGCATAGTTTTCGCGCAACAACATACGTACGTTGGTAATGGTCACTGCTAGTTTCCTTCATGGGGGAAGATGCGGCTAGGAGAGAACTTTGCCACATGACTTGTCTGCCGTATACACCACTAAAGCTGAAGGAGTTTAGCCGCATCGTTCTTCTGGGGAGGCCTTATTGCATCACTCTCATCGTTTTGTGCCACGTGGACCGCTCTGCTATAACTGACAAAGGTAATCATTTAGTTGACATCATTGTTATCATTTTGCGTAACCGACGGTTGTACGCCTTTCGGAGTGGCCCAACTTTTTAAGGAGCATTTAATGCTTATGTCAGAATGCATGCGACTGAGGCATTAAAGCTTCCTTAGCCACATCGATAGCCCACTACTTCAAGCCACATCAGTGGTTCAGCATACCCTGTCGCATCGATATTGCATTGCCCCTCGTCGTATCAGAGGTTCAGTTCTCCCTACCGCATCGATGATTCAGTCCTCCTTGCTGCATTGGTAGTTTTTTTCCCCTTGTCGCATCATAGGTTCGGTTCTCCCTACCACATCGGTGGTTCAGTCCTCCTTGCCGCATTGGTAGCTTACTGCTCCTCGTCACGAGGCTTTTAATACCACTGCATGCACTTGGATCAAAAAAATTCATACTTCTATAGGACCTTCATATATATATATATATAAGTATATGATTCCACGTACAGATTCGTTATAACTACATCCATCACTTGCATGTTTAGTTTTTGAGAAACTACCAAATAAACTAATAAAGTAGATGAACATAATGACATTTATTATGATATAATTTATCTCCTCGTAATCAATTCCAAGATGTTATGCGAATCCTTGCTTCACAAGGCATGTTATATATCACACAATTTCATTCATCTCATTGTGCTTCCTTACGAAGACTCACTTGTATCTGATAAATTTTACATTGAGAGGTATTGAAACTACATGCCCAAACACTTTCACTTCGCTAAGGAATTTAACTTGAACTTGATTTCTTCTTTATATTTTATTCAATCAGTTCTATGTTGGCATTATTCAACAAAACATGATTTAATATCATAGCACGTTATTATTTCAGTAGCCACTGAATATGCAAAAATATTTTTGATATTATCTCATTCATTTTCCATAACTCGTCTAAGCTAGCATACTGGACAAATATTTCTCAATTCTCGAATAGGGAGTTTTGTGTACTTATCTCTTTCATGGTATTACTATAATCAGGAATAATGTTATGAGTTGGATAGTTTGATATAGTGATATGATCCTAGGGTGCCAAGCTCCTCTACTTCAAGGGGAGGGAATCCTTTGAACTGAGTGGTCTGTCGTGCTTCAGACCGAGAGCAAATGATTGACTAGCCTTCGGTATACCATGTCAGACTTCGGGTGCAGCCATCTTTCAAGGATAATACCATGTCGTCCTTCAGGAGCGATATTATTGCAAGCACATTTATAGCATTATCTCATCATTTTCTCTAGATCAAAGAACGCATCTGAATATATATATATATATATATATATATATATATATATATATATATATATATATATATATATATATATATATATATATATATAATCTCGTTATTTTCTCTAGATCAGAGAACGCATCTGACATATTTTTTATTACCATATAAAGATCTATGATCCGCCATACTATATTGTCACAATAAGCTGTAAAGGGATCGAGATGAGATAGAGTGGGCCAAAACCGTATTAATTTGCATTGTTCTTTAGGATCATTGACGTTCATATCTCCCCTTAACGGTGGAAATATTGTCTCATCAAAGTGACAATCTGCAAATATTGAGGTGAAGAGACCATCTATCTGTAGGAATCCTAGAGGGGGTGAATAGAGTCAAGATAATAAATCAAGCATAAATGATTAATAATAGATAATTTAAAATATTAAGTGTATAAGAAGTAAAGAAATAATAATACTGACACCCGATGTATCCTGGTATCCTCCTCGAGGCACTCCAGTCCCGGAAACTCTTGTCCGACTTGAATCCACTATTAGCAAAATAGTTACACCACGAGCTTTGATCCGAAGGTCCGTTGACTTCTTACACAAGAGCTTTGATCCGAAGTCTCTTTAACTTTACATAAGCTTTCATCTGAAACTTGTACACTTCAACCTCTTACAAGATGGTTTTGATCTTCTTACAACAAATATAAAGATCTAACTTAAATAACTCAAGAACACTCTAACACAATTTATGGATAGACAAATAAAAGTTTTGGTGGAGTATTTGTGGATGGCCTTTGGTAGATAGGAAATTTTTAGGCTCAAACGATCAACCTTGAAAGAAGGGGTTCAAGGCTTTATATAGGCCAACACAAAAAGAGCAAAAAAGCAACTTTCAGCCTGCAAATGGTATCCCACCGGTATACTACAATATATCGTTGGTATACCGGTCTATAGTAACAATGACTATAAATATGACCACTGGGATCATTTAATACACAAAATCTGACTGTTGGATTGCCAACTGTGATGAACCGGTATTCCGTCGGTAAGTCGGTCCAAACGACACAGAGCAACATTTATATAAAATTGGTATACCGTTGGTATGCCAATTTTTAGGATAAAAATGATCCTGGGTCATTTTTTACCCTAGCTTTTGATTTTGTCATCCATTACTTGTGTTTACAATAATTCCTAAGACTTATTACAAACTCTAGACAGACTATGCCAGGTGCAGGCTTCTTCAGAGTCTGAAAATGATGATGGCATAGGTTGGCTTCTTTCCTTGATAGATGATTGATTTTTTCCTTGATTGCAGTTGTTCTGAGATACCTAGATTTTGAAATCTGAATACCTTTCGAGGGCTTTGCCCTAGAACCCCCATGGGGACACTGCCTCCTCAACCCCCTTCAGTTGACCGGACAACTGAACCCCCGAGTGCGTGGCTCCGGAGATGTCATAGGGGTTAAGAGAAATCTTGTAGGATGGCGTCGTCTTTGGCCAATCATAATTTTTTTATTGCATATGTCCATGTTTGATCTTACTTTCATGTTTGATCTTACTTATTGCTTTTCTGCAAATAAAAGTTAGGCAAACAAAAAAATATACATATTAGCAAGTATGATAACATTTAATGAATATTGGACTATGCAAAGTTTACGTATTCAAAGTAGTGATAGCATGAATATTAGTGATGTCATAATATTAAATTAAGAAGATTAACCATATTCAAATATATAGTTAGATCATTAGACTAATAATCTCTCCCTTTTTTATTATGGCAACTCGATTCTATTTAAGATGGATTTAATAGAAGCTTATATCATTAATATATAAAATAATAAACATATATCACTAAAGGTAGAAGAAGAATATAAATGCTATAGTGATTTCATGATTATTTAGTGATATTAATCGACTAAACTTAATTGATTTGCTATATTCAAAAAAATATGATACAATCATTGGACTAACACTGTCAAGGTCTCTAAATAGAGAGTAATCGATGGCGAATCATAACCAACATAGATTCCTATCTTTCTATGATGATCTATTTTGGTACATTACGACGATGCAACTGGACATAGGTTGCACACCCCAAAAAATGCATAAATATGAAATGGCAGGTTCGTACCTAGTTACCAAATGTAGTGCCAAATATGATTAGGTGGCAACGGGCCTCAGACGGACCAAGATGCTTGCATATAATATTGTATAGCCTCACAAAAAAAAAATGAAGTTTAGTGCGTATCACCAAAGTCCTAGTAATCGACTAAATACACTTAATAAATGCTTTTAAGATACCGTTTGGGTATGAACATAGGAAACTGGATGTTCAACTTCAATTCCAAGGGACATACAATAGTCATTGTTGGAGTGAGTGGGGTTTCCAACCTATGTAGAAAATATTCCGGAGTTGGATTGAGTATTCCTACATATAATAGAAATACCTCAATATATTTGGATTGGGTATTCCTACATATAATAGGAATATGTCAATGGATTTGGATTTGGATTGGATATTCCAACATATAATAATAATGTCAATGGATTTAGATTTGGATTTGGATTGGATATTCCTATATATAATAGGAATACTAGTTGTGGGTTTGAGGCTATATATATTAGGTGTATCCTAGCCCTAAAATATATGTCAAAAAATATTGCAAAAGAAGGCAAGAGTGCTTTTACAATATTGGAAGGAGAGAGAGAGAGAGAGAGAGAGAGAGAGAGAGAGAGAGGAAGAAATTGAAGGCTATTTCGAAGAGGAGATCGATTTCGGGTAATTCTTTTCTCGTCATCTCCGTTCTTCGTGTATTTGTGATCTATTTTCTATTCCAAGGAGTTGTGGTGATCTGTTTGGATCAGTGAAAAGTTTGTAAGGAGTTGATGTATTTCTTATTCCATTAGTGTAGGCTTTTCTGGGTTGGACTCTGATCATCCCGTGATTTTTTTTTCATTTGGATTTTTTACGTAAAAATCTCTGTGTCGGCGATTTGTGTTTGGCATTTTTTGGTTTATTTTTTTTGCTCGGTTCTCTCGCAGGGCTTCTTGGTTTGGGGAACGATTTCCGTACTTTTGTTCCCAATAAAGTGGTATTAGAGCCAGGTTCTGGAGTCCAAAGAGGTCAGGAGTTGACAGGCAAACCAGAGAGGAGAGATGGATGCGAAGCCGGTACGCATGATAAATATTAACGGTACCAACTATCATTATTGGCAGAGCAAGATGAAGGATTTGCTATTCGTCAAGAAGTTTCATCTTCTAGTATTTGCGTCCGAGAAGTCAAGTGACAATTTTGAAGAGGACTGAAAGTTCGAGCATATACAAGTGTATGGATATATCAGGCAGTTCGTTGACGAGAACATGTACAACCACGTTGCCAATATTAAGCATGTGAAGACGCTATAGGATAAGCTGGAATCTTTGTATGTAAAAAAGATCAGGGTAAACAAGCTATTCCTGATTTGAATGATGATAGGTCTGCGGTACAAAGATGGTGCGTCTATTAATGATCACTTGAGTGAGTTCCAGGACATGGTGGACCAGCTATCCTCGATGAGAGTCAAGTCCGACGATGAAGTACATGGACTATGGTTGCTGTCTACATTGCTAGACTCGTGGAAAACCGTACGAGTGTCTATGATCGCTTCTGCTCCAGAAGGCATGGTCAGTCTGGAGTTTGCCAAGAGAGGGATACTGAATAAAGAGATGCGGAGACGTTCTCAGGGCACTTCATCCACATCCCACTCAGAGGCACTAGTTTCAGAGAGTCGCAGAAGAAGCAAGAGCAGGGGTCCAGCTGGTGGCAGAGACAAGAACAGGAGCAAGTCCTAGGGTTGGTATGAGGACTCAGAGTGTTACAATTATGGCAAGAAGGGTCACATCAAGCAAAACTGTTTTGCTTGGAAGAGAGAGAAGAAGGGCGACAAGGAGAAGCAAAGTGAGAACACTACAGCGACGGACTCAGCACATAGAGGTGACGTGATCATTGTATGTGATGAGGTAGTTATGAACCTTGCCTGAGATGACAACTCTTGGCTGGTGGACTCAGGTGCTTTAACGCACGTATCTCACAACAGGGCACTATTTACTACTTATACAACATGTGACTGTGGAGTGTTGAAGATGGAAAACACACATATGTTGAAAGCTGTTATTGTTGGAGATGTACATTTAAGAAAAAAGATGGGTGCAGTTCTTATTCTTAAAGATGCCCGACATGTCCCTGATATCCGTTTTAACCTGGAGTCGGTTGTAAGGTTGGATGAAGAGAGTTTCTTCAACCTCTTCGAGAATGGTCAGTAGAAGCTTTTCAGAGGTTCGATGGTGATTGCCAGAGGAAGTAAGAAGTCCGAACTCTATTATATGGAAGGGAGCGCATATAGGACACATGAGGTAAACACATCTACTGATGCGTCTACTGAGTTATGGCACAGGCGATTCAGCCATATCAGCGAGAATGGGATGAGCTACTTGGTGAACAAGAAGGTGATTCCAGGGCTAAAGTCTACAAAATTGGAGAGATGTATGCACTGTTTGGCGGAGAAGCAAAATATGATGTCTTTCCAAAGTTACCCAAGTTCAAGGAAGACGGTGTTGCGCGAGTTGATTCACTCGGATGTCTGCGGTCCTATGAAGGTAAAGTCCGTTGGTGGTGTTTCTTATTTTGTGACTTTTTTGTTAATTATTCCAGGAAGGTTTAAGTCTATTTCTTAAAGACCAAGGATCAGGTGTTGTCAACTTTTAAAGAGTTTCAGGCCTCTGTTGAAAGGGAGACGGGCAAGAAGCTACTATATATTCGGTCTAAAAACAACGACAAGTACATTGGTCCATTTAATGCTTATTGAAGAGAGCAAGGGATACGACACCAGAAGACTCCGTCCAAGACACCTTATCTCATTGGTTTAGCGGAGCGAATGGACATGACGCTGATAGAGAGGGTACGGTGTTTGCTATCAGAAGCAAACTTGTCGGGCAGCTATTAGGATAAGGCACTTTACACAGCTGCTTATATTATTAATTTATCTCCTAGTGCTCCTTTATAGAGTGATGTGCCTAAAAAAGTATGGTATCGCCAAGAGCCGTCATATAATCACCTACGAGTATTTGTTTGTAAGGCCTTCATGCATGTATCAAAGGATGAAAGATCCAAACTTGAGCCGAAGACGATGCGGTACGTCTTTGTCGGCTACGGTCGGGAGAAGTTTGGCTATAGACTCTATGATCCAGTGGAAAGAAAGCTCTACAGAAGTAGGAACGTGGTTTTCGTCAAGGATCAGACCATGAACAATACTCAGGATTCCAAGATACTTTCTGAGGCTAAGGAATTGCCTGAGTTAGAGTTATTTTGCTTCGAGCAGTTTCTAGAGGACATTACAGAGGATCCAGTTATGGGTGAGCCAGTACATAGAGTTGCTTCCAATCTTGATCATCAACCTGTTGATGGTGGTCAGGGAGACCCTCAAGAGGATAAGCATGCCAAGAAGGAAGTTCCTGAAGGGGAGGCGGCTGTTGATATACAGCCAACACCGGTGGTTCCGTTGAGGAGGAGCGATAGAGAGCATCGACCATCTATGAGATACTCACCGGGTTAGTATGTGATACTGACTGGTGGGAAAGAGCCCAAATGTTTTGCAGAGGCTATGGAAGATGAACACAGACAGGAGTAGATAGAGACTATACAAGAGAAGATGAGTTTCTTACATGTCAATTCTACTTATGAGCTTGTACAGTTGCCAAAGGAAAAGAAGGCTTTAAAAAATTGATGGGTATTCAGAGTGAAGCAGACAAATGATGCTACTCACCCTCGATACAAAGCGAGGCTGGTAGTTAAAGGCTACGGTCAGCAGAAGGGCATACATTATGATGATATTTTTTCGCCAGTCGTCAAGAAGTCGTCTATTCGGGAGGTGCAAGCATTGGCAGCCAGTTTTTACTTAGAGGTCGAGCAGATGGACGTGAAGACGATATTCCTCCACTATGATCTTGAGGAGGAGTTGTACATGGAGCAACCAGAGGGATTCTGTGAGAAGGGCAAGTCACACTTGGTATGCCGGTTGAGGAAGAGCTTGTATGGTCTGAATCAGGCTGTGAGGCAGTGGTACAGTGTCACTGCCACATTTTCTAGGAAAAGGTATTTTTCTCATTTCATAATTATTTAAATTTTGTGCTTATTGTATATTTATTTATTGTATTATTTAATTATTGTTAAATGTTAGTTTATTGATTTGTGCTTGTGTTAGTAGACCTAACTAGTTTAGATTAGATCCATGGATCAACATGTTAATTTAGTTAGAATTGAGACCAATTAGAAGCTCATTCATTAGGAGGATGATTAATTAAACTAAACCCATTAGACTGGAACCTTCCCTCCTTAACTATTTCTTTATGAGAGGTCCCTAGGGATATTCTAGACTTTTTATAGTAGCTTAGGGAAGGGGCTAACGTGGCCAGCCATGATATATAGGAAGGAGAAATGTCTCTCTCTTCATTTCATTACAAATCTAGATCTAGAATTCCCTTTTCCCAATTTATTCATTCCCACACCAAATTTTTTCCCTAATTTCTTGCCAAATCATCATTAGAGACTAATAGAGTAAGGATCTACAAGGAGGAAGTAAGGATCTACAAGGAGGAAGCAAGGATCAACAAGTTGAAGGCTTATTTCACCCAATTTAGAAATTTCATTGGAAATCCATCTTCCAATAGGTATAGTTCAATTTTTTCTCTTTGTTTAGACTCTAAATCAATGTTTTAATTATTAGAAACTACCCCATATGATGAGGCTACCTATAAGAATTAGAATTAGGTTCATAGGAGGCCTATGGAGAAAGTTATGGTGTATTTTATGTCAATTTTGGGAGAATTTTGAGATTTGCACATTTTGTATTGTCAATTAGACCAAATTGACATGTGTTTGATTGTGTGTGGCTAGTGTCGTGTCCACAATTGATGTCATGCCCCAGTCTCAAAATACGTAGGATGGAACATGTAAGCATGCCAGCCGCATGCATATGACACTCCAATATATGGAAACCATAACACACGTACGCTGTAATATGAACAATAATTCACAAGTAGTAAAAATTATCACAAGTTAAAGGGTATAACTAAATCTCATCCACAAAAATCAATATAAATAGATAAATAACCAATAACTATGTAACTAAATCTCAATATGAAGTATCTAAGGATGATAGTCGGGTGAAAACAAATCCACTGCCAAACTAGAATATAAAATAAACAGAATAAGTAAATCTAATAAAAAATAAGGCTCGAAGAGAAGACCTCCTCAAAATATAAGTAGCAAGTCCGGTTCTGCGCTCCTGCTAAGTCATGAACATCTACACCTGGAAAGGGATCAGGTCCTCAGAGGGACATAACAAGATACATAGAAGCATGCCAATAAGTACTGTAAAATAAACATCCAATGGGTCGCCTAACCGTCTATGTGAATGCAGTTTGAGAATAACTTTTCAACACGTGGGCTATCTGGCCAAAATGGGATTGGCATGATTCTCTTGGAGATTCAGGGGCCTAAAAAGCATGTCGTCTTTTGAACGGCAGAGGCCGCCAGGTAATATAGGGGTCATCACGACCACGCATCTCCGGTGGAGCGTGCGAGTTACATAAAAAGGAAAGTACAAAGGAGCCCAAATGCCTTACTTGTTGTTCTTTCCACCCCATGCTCTAAGCATGTCACATCTATGATATGATAATACCTCTAATAACTGTCAAGTCTTCTAGCATGTAAAGTTTCTAACAGCAGTTATTCCTAACGCACGTCCCATACGTATAAGAGGCCAACCCAATACATAGTCTGTGTCCTACATGAGACTCACACTCGTGTAACAGCTGTGTCACGGCCAATGAGACCTAAGAATGCCTCATGATAATGGGGTAGTCTCATAAACTAGGTCAATGTATATACATACTAAAATCAGAATACAGCACCATCGTCGTTGCACCCAAGTTTCCTTGGACGCATAATTTATATAGTAGTTAAAATATATGAGCTAAATGACAAAAATTAAGATGCATGCAACATATGAAAATTTAATTACAGTACAATGGCAAGGTATACTTGCCTGGCAAGAGAGCTGCGTAGTACCAATAACCTGCTCCTGAAGTCGCGCAGAACAATCCAATGGGTCCTATATACATATAATATAATATACAATATAATACAACATCATCTATTATACTAGCACATACACAACCATAATTACACTGGACTCAGAGGGTATGCTAGGGGTGACACTGGTCAACTAACAGGGTCAACTGCGTGTCTAATTACGCGGGTGTCCTATATTAAATGTTGTATCAAAATCAGACAGTCAACTAATATGTTCTAAGCCAGTACGTCAGTGTACACAAGGCAGACAACTCACAATACACAGGGTTGCATAGTCAACTGTAAATATGGGATATCCACAATTAACATCTATGGTCATACAATATGTATATATATACAGTCAATTATAGATACAGGATACCTACTACTAACGTTTATGGCCATACCGTATAAATACATATATAGTCATAACTGGCATTGCATTAAATTCCTACACAATATATATATATATATATATATATATATATATATATATATATATATATATACACTAAATATATAATTATATACCAAATTGAATAATATACGCATACGTATACGTATACGAGTTGGGTTCACCGACTCAGGGTCTGATGTCAACTAACTGTCGTAAATCAATACTAATGTCCTAATAACATACACACAAGCACACATAAAAAGGAGAAGAGGGACATGTTCGAACCTCGGGGTACGCGCACGGGGACGACGATGACGACGATGAGGTTAACGACGATGATGATGATGATGATGATGAGAATGATAATGGTGATGATGATGATTAGAGATGATGATGATGAGGATGGTGATGATGTGGACCAGGGATGGCCGAAGGAGGCTCAGGCAGCGGGGTGGTTCAAGCGAGGGGAGAAAGTTGGGTACGGCCAAGATCCGGCGGAGGAGGATGGACAGGGAAGATGGGACAGGCCGTCAGGTTCTCTGGGGAGTCGACGGAAGGAGGTTCAGTTGTAGGAAAAAGAACGGCGAGAGAAGTGGTGGTCGTGGCAGGGGCTCAGGCGGAGGAGATGGCTGCGGGTCGGGGTCGAGGTTGGACGGGAAAGAGACGACGGAAAAAGGAGGTCGGTGGTTGGTTCAAGCAGAGGAATAGAGTGAACGTGGGGACGATGGTGGTGGTGTTCCGGTTGTGGTGAGGAAGGAGAGAACGACGGGCTACTCGGGTTGCTGTCGAGGTGCAGGTGGAGGTATTAATGGCGATGGTGGTGTGACTCGTCGGAGACGACGGTAGGGAGAGGTGGCTGTCGTGGAGTTCTCAGGCGAAGGAGATGGGAGATCGGGTTGGTCGACGGGATATGGAGGATAGGCCGGAGAAGAGGAAGTTGAAGACGAGGGGGGTCTCGAGCAGGGAGGACTGGGCTCCAGGGAACTGGGGTGCTCCAGCGAGGACTCCGGCGGCGGGTTATCGGGGAAGAAGGAGATAAACAGGAGGGAGGGGTGAAGGCCGGCTAACATCCTTGGGATAGGCTTGGTTTCACATGGGGATGTTTGGAGGGCTAGGATTGCATGGTTTGAAATGCATGGCTAGGGATTAGGCGAGGTGGTGATGTTGAGTGCTACACACTCCAAAAATTATAGAAAAAATTCACATAAAGGAAAAATGGGTTTCTTCATGGGTTGTGTCCAATGGTGTGGATACCTCAATGCACTTTTGCATAAAAGCGCCCAACAATTAGAAAAATTGCACAAAGATGAAAATTGGATTAAATTAATTAAAATTATTATGATCGGTGTTCTAAAATTAATTAGAAGTACATGGGGATAAAATTAGGTGGGACACAAGTGTCATAGACATAGAGGGCTCAGAATAGAATATTATCATAAATTGGGTTGTACGAAATGGGTCAAGATTGTGTCTCCAATTTTGGTTGGAACGCACAAGGATACAAAGTTAAATTTATTTAGAATTAAATATAAATGTCTGCGATGAATATTGTGCGACTAAAATGTAGCACAAGAGAGCATAATTATAAGTTACACAAAGGTCAAGATGGAAGACTGGCACGTCTAGGATAAGGGTGTAAAATTTGTAGGAAGGCAATGGCTAGTGTAGTGCTCCAATTATCGAAGCAACGATAAGGTATACTAAGTGATGTAAATATTGTGAAATTATCTAAAATACTATGTTCTATTCCTAATTGGATTCAAACTAGCCCTAGTCTCATTATCTAAGCCAAGTATGCCTAAATTTGGGTGAGGGGATTTACAATCTACCCAACTTAAAATAATATCGTCCTCGAAATTAAAATAAGGCATAATTTATTAATTCTTTCACATTCGCATATAAGGTAAGTCAATCGCAATCTCTTCCAAAAAATTTAAATAACAATTTTTTTCAATTTTATCTCAATCACTTTAAATTTAAAATAACCACTGTTTAAATCAAATTTAACATATTGTAATCTTTTCTCAATTTTTCAAATTATCAACTTCCAAATTTAATTCAATCCATACAACATCTTCAAGATTTAAATAACCCATACCAAATTTTATACTACTATCTTCAACTATCATAATCTCCTTTAGAAAATAATTCTAATCAAATATTATTTCTATTTTCAACTTGTGAATTTCGTACTCCTTAAATTTTAAATTTAATTTACATCCTCAACATTTCAAATAGGTAATCCAATAATCAAAATTTAACTTTTAACTCAATCATCAAATTTGGAATTCAATCTGTCCATGTTCATGTTTAGAGTTCTATTTATTTTTCTCAAGATTTAAATCGATGATTCAACCTTCAATATTCAAAATTTAAATTATGTGCTCAAAGTATAAATATTTGGTCCAAAATATCAAGATTTTAAAATTTATTAAATTCTCATCATCTTAATAATTCTAGTAAAAAATTTCAAGATTAAAATGACTTGAATCTCTCGATCTAATCTTGCTTGATCACAAAATTTTTTTTACCTCAAGTTAACAATACGACTTCTACCCAACTTAGAATTTACCCATCTATCATATAAGGCTATATATTTAAGAAAAATATCCTCAAATTATTTAATCATGCTATTCAATTCCTCAAAATTTTTTAACACCCAAATTATATCATATATGATATGTCATTAATCAATTATAAAAGATAGTCACCAAGTAATATGATTGGCCTATGGGTATATCTAGTACTATCCGTGTATCAAACTTATACCAAGTATGAGGTTCATCTTTCCGAAATAGGGGAAGACGGAGAGCAATAATAAAGAATTCAAGGTGGAGGTAATAGAATACAATTATGAGAATCAAGGCGTTTAAGGAATTCAAAAGGAATTGTCAAGGCAGTTATAGATTGAAATCATATTTTAGTAAATTTATATTCACATACTCATATTAGTACAATTATTTAACTAATATGATATGCTCGAAGATGTCTAAGGACAAGTATATTCGTCTACTAGTCAACTATATATCTCAATCCACGTAAAGTAGTATTGTGAAGGGCGAACCAAATGTACTAAGGTTAGTTAGACCATAATACACTGATTCTGATTTAGACAATACATTAGTAGGCATCCCCAATAATACATATATCATGATCAAGCTCGATAAAAGAATAAGCTTGCAAAACTAGGCTATAAAATAGCAGCATAAGTCGAGGTAGTCCAGAAAATATAAATACGCTGGATTATGATGAAAGAAGGTACAAAATAATTCAAGTTTACCAAGAAGATGAGACTCATCCGGTATTGTGTCTCTACAGTTCTCATACTAACTCCTTGTCTAAGTCACTAGTCGACCAAATAGGGGTATAGGTCTCTAAGCTCTACAGTCTGGATAAACACTATCTTCTTATGCTAGCATACAGTTAGTATTATTTAGTTACACTTTATTAATGGGTCAAAAAGGACTATGTGTTATTAGGTTGTGAGGCACACTACCCAATTTAAAAGAATTAACTAATATTATAACTGCCTTAAGGGAAACCCACAAATTAACCTTGTCCTTGTAACTAAGGTAGAACTCTTATTGGGGTATATGTGTAAAAGATCTTGGTACTTATTAAGGTATCCTATTGAATTATATAGGTAAGGGTCATCTTAAGTCTTTAATCATAGTGCTCATAGAACAAAAGGGTTAATAGTAAAGTGGAAAAGTTACCGTCTCTCAAGTGAAAGGGGATACAACCTATATGGAGGTATGGGTATAAATTACATGATTCAAAACTAAGGTATAACCATAAAATTATAATCTAAAGGGATACTCAACTATCAAGTTCTACTAAGCACATAATTTCAAATTTCAAGATTACAACTATAATCCTAGCAAACTATATATCTTAACATAAGAGAATATCACTTGGCCTACAATCAAAAGGGTCAGGTGGCACGAATTGAAAGATAAAGAAAAGAAAAATATAATAAGTCATCGCAAAAATAACGAGCGCTAATGTTTTTAGAGGAATAAGACATAAAATTTAAAATAGAGCGACTCTTGATAACATCATAATTTTCTAAGGGAAAAGTGGTATGCTAATCTTTGTGTTCGAGTATGATCAAGGAAAATATTATATTCATTTCTCTTGGTTTCTTAAGGTACTGTCTGCTAATATCAAGACAATGATCTAAATGTATAGTTCTAATATTATCTCACTATGAAGGTTTAGGTTCAGTCCTAATATTCAACCTTGGATTTTTAGTGGTCCCTCAATACTAGGGTCAAACAATATGGTCAAATTTATAACTAACCCTAGTAGTGTCTATACTACTCTCAAGTCTTTCATAATTGTATCAAGGGATAATGGTAAACCAATCTATAAATAAGTGATGCTAGGGTTCACTAGGTACTAAGGGATGCTAGGGTTCATTAGGTAGTCTAAACTTAGTGATGTGTCAATGCCCTAGTTGTATTCTTAATAGGAATGTTACCCTAATTATCATCCTATCAACAGGGATTCCTATATTCTAGGAGGAGGCCATACTCAAGGAACTATTAGGGAAGTACATGAATCAAGTAGGATGCAATTATTTAAAAAGAACAAACTGGAAGGAAGTTGAGTCATAGTTAATTGTGGATGAGATCCTATATTCTAATCCTAGGCGCAGGCTTGCTCGGTACAGTAACGTAACCGAGACAATATGCTCTCGACCTGCATGGGCCACCACTAAAAAAATGTCACGCCCCAGTCCCAAAATACGTAGGACTAGAAACACGTAAGCATGCCGACTGCATGTATATGGCACTCTAATATATAGAAATCATAACACACGTACGCTGTAATATGAACAATAATTCATAAGTGGTAAAAATTATCATAAGTCACAGGGTATAACTAAATCTCACCCACAAAAATCAATATAAATAGATAAATAACCAATAACTATATAACTAAATCTTAATATAAAGTATCTAAGGATAATAGTCGGGTGGAAACAAATTCACTGCCAAACTAGAATATAAAATAAACAGAATATGTACATCTAATAAACAATAAGGCTCGAAGAGAAGACCTTCTCAAAATATAAGTAGCAAGTCCGGATCTGCGCTACTGCTAAGTTATGAACATCTACACCGGAAAAGGGGCCAGGTCCTCAGAGAAACATAACAATATACATAGAAGCATGCCAATAAGTACTGTAAAATAAATATCCAATGGGTCGCCTAACCTTCTATGTGAATGCAGTTTGAGAACAACTTTCCAACACATGGGCTATCTGGCCAAAATAGGATTGGCATGATTCTCTTGGAGATTCAGGGGCCTAAAAAGTATGTCATCTTTTGAACGGCAGAGGCCGCCAGGTAATATAGGGGTCATCACGACCACGCATCTCCGGTGGAGCATGCGGGTTACATAAAAAGAAAAGTACAAAGGAGCCCAAACGCCTTACTTGTTTTTCTCTCCACCCCATGCTCTAAGTATGTCATATCCATGACACGATAATACCTTTAATAACTGCCAAGTCTCCTAGCATGCAAAGTTTCTAACAGCAGTTATCTCTAACACACGTTCCATATGTATAGGAGGCCAATCCAATACGCAGTCTGTGTCCTACATGAGACTCACACTCGTGTAACAGCTGTGTCACGGCCAATGAGACCTAAGAATGCCTCATGATAATGGGATAGTCTCATAAACTAGGTCAATACATATACATACTAAAAATAGAATATGGCACCGTCGTCGTTGCACCCAAGTTTTCTTGGACGCGCAATTTATATAGCAGTTAAAATATATGAGCTAAATGACAGAAATTAAGATGCATGCAACATATAGAAATTTAATCACAGTACAATGGCAAGGTATACTTGCCTGGCAAGAGAGCTGCGTAGTACCAATAACCTGCTTCTAAAGTCGTGCAGAACAATCCAATGGGTCCTATATACATATAATATAATACAATATAACATCAGCCATTACACTAGCACATATACAACCATAATTATACTGGACTCAGAGGGTACGCTAGGAGTGACACTAGTCAACTAACAGGGTCAACTGCGCGTCTAATTACGTGAGTGTCCTATATTAAATGTTGTATCAAAATCAGACAGTCAACTAACATGTTCTAAGCCAGTATGTTAGTGTACACAAGACAGAGAACTCATAATATACAGGGTTGCATAGTCAACTGTAAATATGGGATATCCACAGTTAACACCTATGGTCATACAGTATATATATATATATATATATATATATATATATATATATATATATATATATATATATATATATATATATATATATATATATATATATATATACAGTCAATTATAGACACGGGATACCTACTACTAACATTTATGGCCACACCGCATAAATACATATATAGTCATAACTGGCATTGCATTAAATTCCTACACAATAGTTATATACCAAATTGAACAATATACGCATACGCGTACGTATACGTTTATGAGTTGGGTTCACCGACTCAGGGTCTGATGTCAACTAATTGTCGTAAAGCAATACTAATGTCCTAATAGCATACATACAAGTACACATAAAAAGAAGAAGAGGGACAAGTTCGAACCTTGGGATACGCGTACGGCGACAACGATGACGATGATGAGGTTGACGACGATCACGATGTTGTTGATGATGATGATGATGATGATGATGATGAGAATGATGATGGTGATGATGATGATTGGAGATAATGATGATGAGGGTGGTGATGATGATGATTGGAGATGATGATGATGAGGGTGGTGATGATGTGGACCAGGGATGGCCGGAGGAGGCTCAGGCAGCGGGGTGGTTCAGGCGAAGGAAGGAAGTTGGGTACGGCCGAGATCCGGCGGAGGAGGATGGATAGGGAAGAGGGGACAGGCCGTCGGGTTCTCTGGGGAGTCGACGGGAGGAGGTTCAGTTGTAGGGAGGAGAACGGTGAGAGGAGTGGTGGTCCTGGTAGGGGCTCAGGCGGAGAAAATGGCCGCGGGTCGGGGTAGAGGTTGGACGGGGAAGAGACGACGGGAAAGGGAGGTCGGCGGTTGGTTCAAGCGGAGGAAGGGGTGAACGTGGGGACGATGGTGGTGGTATTCCGGTTGTGGCGAGGAAGAAGAGAACGACGGTCTGCTCGAGTTGCTGTCGAGGTGCAGGTGGAGGTGTTAATGGTGATGGTGGTGTGGCTCGTCAGAGACGACGGTAGGGAGAGGTGGCTGTCGTGGAGTTCTCAGGCGGAGGAGATGGAAGATCGGGTTGGTCGACGGGATATGTAGGACAGGCCTGAGAAGAGGAGGTTGAAGGCGAGGGGGGTCTCGAGCTGGGAGGACTGGGCTCCGGGGAACTGGGGTGCTCCGGCGAGGACTCTGGTGGCGGGTTGTCAGGAAAGAAGGAGATGAACAGGAGAGAGGGGTGAAGGTTGGCAAATATTGGTTTTGGATTTGTGATGGTGAATAAAATATAGGGAGGAGGATATTTATACATGTAGAAAAGTAGGTTTTTAGGTTGACCTAGGGTGTTGGGCCGGTCAACATCCTTGGGATGGGCTTAGCTTCACATGGGGATGTTTGGAGGGCTAGGATTGCATGGTTTGAAATGCATGGCTAGGGATTAGGTGAGGGGGTGATGTTGAGTTCTACACACTCCAAAAATTATGGAAAAAATTCACATAAAGGAAAAATAGGTTTTTTTATGGGTTGTGTCCAATGGTGTGGATACCTCAATGCACATTTGCATAAAAGCGCCCAACAATTAGAAAAATTACACAAAGATAAAAATTGGATTAAATTAATTAAAATTATTATGATTGGTGTTCTAAAATTAATTAGAAGTACATGGGGCTAAAATTAGGTTGTACTCAAGTGTTATAGACATAGAGGGCTCAGAATAGAATATTATCCTAAATTGGGTTGTACGAAACGGGTCAAGATTGTGTCTCTAATTTTGATTGGAACACACAAGGATACAAAGTCAAATTTATTTAGAATTAAATATAAATGTCTGCGATGAATATTGTGCGACTAAAATATAGCACAAGAGAGCATAATTATAAGTTACACAAAGGTCAGGATGGAAGACGGGCACGTCTAGGACAAGGGTATAAAATTTGTAGGAAGGCAATGGTTAGTGTAGTGCTCCAATTATCGAAGCAACGGTAAGGTGTACTAAGTGATGTAAATATTATAAAATTATCTAAAATATCGTGTTCTATTTCTAATTGGATTCAAACTAGCCCTAGTCTCACTATCTAAGCCAAGTAGGCCTAATTTTGGGTGAAGGGGTTTATGATTGGATACATATAGGCCTTATCCCAACAATTTGGAGATACGGATTAATTTTAGGATTTTTCTTCCGATACGGGGGTTTGTGTATGTCACATCTTGACACGGATATGTAGATGTGTAATTGACTCTTCGCATTGTTAATATATATTATTTTAGACTTGCTCGTATCCTTCGGGGTATGTTTGGTTGTGTGGTGGACTCGTATCGCAAGTGTATCATAGATCTAGTGTGATACGGGTGCGATACACTCAACGTGTTTGTTTTATTGCATTTTAAGTTTAATTTGTATTAGCTATTAGTGATATATGTATTCATATGTGTGTATATATATATAGTGCTATATATATATATATATATATATATATATATATATATATATATATATATATATATATATATATATATATATATATATATATATATATATATATATATATATACTTGTATTGTACACACACACACACACACACACACACACATATATATATATATAGCTACTTGAGGATGTGTGTTGAGTGTGTCATTGTGTGTTTGTGTGCGTATGAGTGTGTTCTAAGGGTCGGGCAGCAGTACAACAGGGAAACAATGTGTGTATCAGCAACATAGAGTAGTCGAGTAGTACAATACTGAAGCCAATAACAACATCACAGCAACAACAGCTAGTAGTGTGCAGTGACAGCAGGAATCAGCAATATGCAGTTGCAACAGTGAGCAGTATATACTGTACAGTAATGCAATATCATTCAGTGAGCTAGCATAGTAGCATGCTAGCTACAAGGCAGCCGAGCTGCAACAGCATATGCAGCTAGCAGTTTCAGCATCCAATAGTTCAGTGGTAGCACTCATACAGGCAGTGCCAGCAACTACAGCAGCAGTTTTAGCATGCAGCAGCAACATGGCATAACATGCAGTCTAGCAGCATCTTGGAGAGCTCCAGTAGTAGTTAGAGCAGGTTGAGGTTAGTTAGTCATTGAGTTAGTTTAGTTAGTTAACTAGTAGTTTATTTAGCTAGTATCTTGATGTATAGTTTACTAGTAGCTTGATAGTTTAGTAGTTAGTTTGGCTAGCTAGTTCATTAGTAGTTTAACTAGTTAGTAGGTATGTATAAATATGTACATTTGATATCTAGTAGCTAGTGAATACTATTGGTGATATGTATACTTGTTACTATTTGTGTTGTGTATATACTTGTATCTTTAGTTAGTGATACGTAGACGTATATATGTTTATATATATATTAGTAGATAGTATAGTAGTTTGTATTAGATAAATATATATTAGTTATAATTAGAGTTTGGGTAGTTAACTATATGCTAGAGTTGACATTAGCTTGAGATACCAAGGTAAATGTCAAGGTAGTGAGGGATACTCAAGGTATTAGGTCGATACTCAAGATATTGGATTTGAGTATCAAGATGGGGGTGTAGTGGTGCGATACCGTATTGGTTCAAAGCCAAGGTATTCTCTTAGCATTAGTTTAGTTAGGAATATTAGATATTGTTGATTGTATATACATATTATAATATTATCCTATCTAATTATTGTGTATCTTACGATACGGTATCCTACTGGTTTTCTAGTATATAAACCCCCTCAACTAAATTTAGGCCTACTTAGCTTAGATAGAGGGACTAGGGCTGATTTGAATCCAATTAGAAATAGAATATTATGTTTTAGATAATTTTATAATATTTATATCACTTAGTGCACCTTACCGTTGCTTCGATAATTGGAGCACTACACTAGCCATTGCCTTCCTACAAATTTTACCCCCTTGTCCTAGACGTGGCCGTCTTCCATTATGATAATATTCTATTCTGAGCCCTCTACGTCCGTGACACTTGTGTCCCACCTAATTTTAGCCCCATGTACTTCTAATTAATTTTAGAACACCGCGATTGCATTAATTTTAATTAAATTAATCCAAAACCCCACTTTGTATAATTTCCTAATTGTTGGGCACTTTTATGTAAAAGTACATTGAGGTGCCACACCCCTTTGGACCAAACACATAAAGAAATCCAATTTTCTTTATGTGAATTTTCTTCCTAATTTTGAGTGTGTAACACTCAACATCAACCCTCATTAATCTTTGGCCCTCCATTTTGAAATAAATCAATCTAGCCCTCCAATTTCTACATGAAAAAGTCAAGCCCTTCCCAAGAAGTGGTTGATCGGCCCAACTCCCTAGGTCATCAATAAATCCTACTTTTCTACACATATATATACAACTTTTTCCTTTTTATTCATTCACCCAAACCCAAAACCTACACCTAGCCGACCCCTCCCCTTTTCTATTAATCATCTTCTCCATCACCACCCTCTCGCCTGAGCCAACTGGAGCAGCTGAATCTCTGACCACCTCGACCTCCACTACTGTCACCCGGAAGCCCCTGACCACTGTCACCATCTCCTCTCATCCCCGCAGCCAAGTCCAGTCTCACCAGACCCGACACCCGACTGCTCACTGTCGTCTCCTTCCTGAGCAGCAGGTTGTCGTCCCCGACCCCGAGCACCGCCAACACCGAGCCTCGTCTCCACCCCCGTCCCTGACCTCACAACTATCACCACCAGACTCCTTCTCGACACCACGCTCACCCGAGCCCCACCATTGATAGCCCCTCGACTTCATCTCCTCCTCGCCGGAAGCCCATAACTTTCCGTCTGCAACTACCCTTATCCCCGATATCTCGTCGGTCCCCGGAATATCTCGACTACACTGAGCAACAGCCTCCTTCCTCCCCGACCCGACTTTCTTGACCTTCTTGACTGTCTCCTCCGAGCGGTTTCGCCGACAGCAACCCCCTTCGACTTCAGCTCCTTCTCTTCACTGTCCACCTCCTGACCATCAAGCCTCTCCTCCAGCAGCCTCCGGCCATCCCTGTTTATCATCATCATCATCATCATCATCATCCCCTTCATCATCATCACCATCATTATCACCATCATCATCGTCATCGTGGACCCATCACCCTCGCCGAAGATGACCTGCCGCAGTCACCCTCGATCCTCGTGCCCTATGTGCGTACCCCGAGGTTCGAACCTGTCCCTCTCCTTTTATTTTATGTGTACTTGTGTGAATAATATTAGGGTTAGAATACTTCATGATAGTTGGTTGATTTTAGACCCGTGTCGGTGAACCCAAGGACTAGTATGCTCGTACGTGTGTGTGCGTATGCATATAATATTAGTTGATAAATATATAAATATATGGATATAGATATATATAATTAAATGCTAAACCTAATTATGACTATATATGTATTATTACTGTACGACCCTAGGACACTGTGGATATCCCATAACTGCATATGACTTTGTGACCCAGAATATTAGAGAATTGTCTGCCTTATGTATACTGACGTACTGGCTAAACACATGTTAGTGGTTGACTATCTGATTTGATACAACATTTAAGACATGACACCCGCGTATTTAGACGCACATTTGACCCTGCTAGTTGACCAGTATCACCCCTAGCGTAGCCCCTGAGTTCAGAGTATTTATGGTTGTGTATATGCTAGTATAGTGGCTGATAATGTATTTTATTATATCATATGTATATAGGACCATTGGATTGTTCTGCGAGACTTTAGGAGCAGGTTATTGGTACTACACAACTTTCTTGCCAGGCAAGCATACATTGCCATTGTACTGTGATTTACATTCCATATGACGCATGCATTTTATTTCTGTCCGATTAGTTCATATATTTTAAACTGCTATATAAACTGCGCGTCCAAGGATAACTTGGGTGCAACGACGGTGACGTCGTATTCTGTTTTTATTATATATATACATGTGGACCTAGTTTATGAGATCACCCAATTATATATATGCATCATTAGGTTTTATTGGCTGTGACACATCTGTTACATGAGTGTGAGTCTCATGTAGGACACGAACTAGCGTGACATGCTGGCCTCCTGTACGTATGGGTCATGCGATAGGGAATAACTGCTGATAGAATTTGCATGTTAGAAGACTTGGCAGTTATTAGAGGTATTATCGTATCATGGATGTGACATGCTTAAAGCATGGGGTGGAAAGAAAAATAAATAAGGCATTTGGGCTCCTTTGCACATTTTTTTTGTAACCCGTACGCTCCGCCTGAGATGCGCGGTCGTGATGACCCCTATATTACCTGGCGGCCTCTGTTGTTCAAAAGATAACATACTTTGTAGGCCCTGATTCTCCGAGAGAATCATGCCAATCCCATTTATGGCTAGATAGCCTACTTGTTGAAAAGTTATTCTCAAACTGTATTCACATAGATGGTTAGGCGACCCATTGGATGTTTATTTTTAGTACTTTATTGGCATGCTTCTATGTATCTTGTTATGTCCCTCTGAGGACCTGGCCTCTTTCCAGGTGTAGATGATCATAATTATTCGCAGGAGCACGGATCAGGACTTGCTACTTATCTTTCGAGGAGGTCTTCTCTTCGAGTCTCATTGTTCACTAGTTGATATTATTATTGTGGTTACTTTTATATTCTAGTTTGGCAGTGGATTTGTTTTCACCCGACTATCTTTCTCTGATACTTCATACTGAGATTCAGTTATATAGTTGACTGGTTATTTATTCATTTATTTATTCTGTGGATGAGATTTAGTTATGTCCTGTGACTTGTGATAAATTTATACCACTTGTGAATTATTATTATTCATAATACAACATACGTATGTGTTATAATTTTCACATATTAGAGTCTCCATATACATACGACTGGTATGGTTACGTATTTCTAATCCTGCATATTTTGGGACTGGGGCATGACATATTTTTAGTGGTGGCCCATGCAGGTCAAGATTATATTGTCTCAGTTATGTTACTGTACCGAGAAAGCCTGCAAATAGGATTAGAGTATAGGATCTCATCCACATTTAACTATGACTCACCTTCCTTTCAATCTGTTCTATTTAAATAATTGTATCCTGCTTGATTCATGTACTTCCCTAATAGTTCCTTGAGTATAGCCTTCTGCTAGAATATAGGAATTCTTGTTGTTAGGATAATTATTAGGGTAACGTTCCTACTAAGAATATAACTAGATATTGACACATCACTAAGTTTAGAATACCTAATGAACCCTAGCATCCCTTACCTGTAGATTAATTGACCATTATCCCTTGATATTTTGGAATGACTTGAGAGTAGTATAGACACTACTAAGGTTAGTTAGAAATTGGACCATATTATTTGACCCTAGTTTTGAGGAACCAATAGAAATCCAAGGTTAAATATTAGGACTAAACCTAACTTTCATAGTGAGATAGTATTAGAGAACTATAAATTTAGATTATTGTCTTGATATTAGCATAGCAGTACCTTAGGAAGCCAAGAGGAATGAATATAATATTTTCCTTGATCATATCTCGAACATAGAGATTAGCATACCACCTTCCCTTAAGAAACCATGATATTATCTAGAGTCTCTTTATTTAATTTCGTATCTTGTTTCTCCGAAACCTTAACGCTCGCTTTTGTGCGGTGATTAAAATTTCTCCTTCAGCTTTCAATTCGTGCCACCTAACCCTTCTTGTTGTAGGCCAAGCGATTTTCTTTTGTGTGTTAGGATATATAGTTTGCTAGAATTATAGTTGTAATCTTGAAATTTGAAATTATGTGCTTAGTGGAACTTGATAGTTTGAGTTGTTCTTTTAGATTGTGATTGATTATTATTCTTAGTTTTAAATCACGTAATTTATACCCATATCTCCATATAGGTTATACCTTCTTCCATCATAATCCAGCGTATTTATATTTTCTGTACTACCTTGATTTATGCCGCTATTATAGCCTAGTTTTGCAAGCTTATTCTTTTATCGAGCTTGTTCATGACATATGTATTATTGGATGCATACAGTAATACATTATCTAATCAGAATCAGTGTATTACGGTCTGATCAACCTTAGTACATTTGGTTCGCTCTTCGCATGACTACTTTATGTGGATTGAGATATATAGTGTACTAGTAGACAAATATACTTGCCCCTAGACGTGTCTGAGCATATCGTATTGGTTACATAATTGTACTGATATGAGCATGTGAATAAGAATCTACCAAAATAGGATTTTAACCCACAACTGCCTTGAACTCCCTTTTCAATCCTTTAATCACCTTGATCTCCATACTTGTATTCTATCACCTCCTCCTTGAATTCTTTATTATTGTTTTCCGTCTTCTTTTATTTCGGAAAGATGAAATCTCGTGCTTGGTATAAGTTTGATACACAGAGAGTACTAGATATACTCCATAGGCCAAACACATTACTTGGTTACTATTTTTCGTAATTAAGGGCATATCACATGTGGTGTTAAAATTTTGAGGATTGAATAGCACGATTAAATAATTTGAGGAAATTTTTTCTTAAATATATAAGCCTTGTGTGATAGATGGGTAAATTCTAAGTTGGGTAGAAGATTGCATTGTCAACTTGAGATAAATTTTTTTTAGATTGTGATCAAGTAAGATTAGATTGAGAGATTTAAGTCATTTTAAAATTTGAGAAATTTCAGAAGAATGATTAAGATGATGAGGATTTAATAAATTTTAAAATCTTAAAATTGCGGACCAAATATTTATACTTTGAGCACATGATTTAAATTTTGAATATTGAAGGTGGAATTATCGATTTAAATTTTGAGAAAAATAAATAGAACTATAAACATGAACATTGATGGATTGAATTTAAAATTCTATAATTTAATGATTTGAATTAAAAGTTGAATTTTGATTATTGGAACACCTATTTGAAATATTGATGATGAAAATTAAAATTAAAATTTGAAGAGTATAAAATTCATAAGTTGAACATAGGAATAATATTTGATTAGAAAAGTTTTCTAGAGAAAGATTATGATAGTTGGAGATTGCGATATAAATTTTGATGTGGAATATCATATAGATTTGAATTAGATTTGGATGATTGATTATTTAAAAATCGAGAAGATAGCACGATATGTTGAATTTTGATTTAAATAATGGTTAATTTAATTTTGAAGGTGATTGTGATAGATTTGAATAGATTTTAAATTATTGCAAAGAGATTGCGATTGAATTGCCTTATGTACGAACATGAAGGATTTGACAAATTATACCTTAGTTTAATTTCAAAGACGAAATTCTTTTAAGTTGGGTAGATTGTAAACCCCCTCAACCAAATTTAGGCCTACTTAGCTTAGATAGAGGGACTAGGACTGGTTTGAATCCAATTAGAAATAGAACATTGTATTTTAGATAATTTTACAATATTTATATCACTTAGTGCACCTTACCGTTGCTTCGATAATTGGAGCACTACACTAGCCATTGCCTTCCTACAAATTTTACCCCCTTGTCCTAGACGTGATCATCTTCCATTCTGACCTTTGTATAACTTATAATTATGCTCTCTTGTACTATATTTTAGTCGTACAATATTCGTCGCGGACGTTTATATGTAATTCTAAATAAATTCAACTTTGTATCCCTGTGCGTTCCAATCAAAATTGGAGACACAATCTTGACCCATTTTGTACAACCCAATTTATAATAATATTCTATTCTGAGCCCTCTACGTCTGTGACACTTGTGTCCCACCTAGTTTTAGTCCCATGTACTTCTATTTAATTTTAGAACACCCATTGCATTAATTTTAATTAAATTAATCCAAAATCCCACTTTGTGTAATTTCCTAATTGTTGGACACTTTTATGTAAAAGCGCATTGAGGTGCCATACCCCTTTGGACCAAACACATGAAGAAACCCAATTTCCTTTATGTGAGTTTTCTCCCTAATTTTTTTGGAGTGTGTAATACTCAACATCAACCCTCATTAATCATTGGCCCTCCATTTTGAAATAAATCAATCCTAGCCCTCCAATTTCTACATGGAAAAGTCAAGCCCATCCCAAGGAGTGGTTGACCGGTCCAACTCCCTAGGTCATCAACCAACCCTACTTTTCTACACATATATATACAACTTTTTCCTTTTTATTCATTCACCCAAACCCAAAACCTACACCTAGCAGACCCCTCCCCTTTCCTATTCATCATCTCCTCCATCACCACCCTCTCGCCTGAGCCAACCGGAGCAGCCGAACCTTCGACCACCTCGACCTCCACCACTGTCACCCGGAAGCCCCTGACCACCCCACCGTCTCCTCTCATCCCCGCAGCCAAGTCCAGTCTCACCGGACCCCGACACCCCGCTGCTCACCGCCGTCTTCTCCCTGAGCAGCATGTTGTTGTCCCCGACCTTGAGCACCGCCAACATCGAGCCTCATCTCCACCCTCATCCCTGACCTTACAACCATCACCACCGGACTCCTCCTCGACACCACGCCTACCCGAGCCCCGCCATTGATTACCCCTCGACTTTATCTCCTTCTCGCCGGAAGCCCATGACTTCCCGTCTGCAACCACCCTCGTCCCCGACATCTCGCCGGACCCCGGAATGTCCTGACTACACCGAGCAACAGCCTCCTTCCTCCCCGACCTGAATTCCTCGACCTTCCTGATTGTCTCCTCCAAGCGATTCTACCGACAACAACCCCTTCGACTTCAGCTCCTTCTCTTCCCTGTCCACCTCCTGATCGTCGAGCCTCTCCTCCAGCAGCCTTCGGCCATCCCTGTTCATCATCATCATCATCCCCTTCATCATTATCACCATCATCATCGTCATCGTGGATCCGTTACCCTCGCCGAATACGACCTGCAGTAGTCACCCTCGATCCTCGTGCCCTGTGCACGCACCCCGAGGTTCGAACATGTCTATTTTCTTTTATTTTATGTGTACTTGTGTGTAACATTAGGGTTAGAATACTTCATGATAGTTGGTTGATTTCAGACCCGTGTCGGTGAACCCAAGGGCTAGTATGCTCGTACGTGTGTGTGTGTATGCATATAATATTAGTTAATAAATATATAAATATATGGATATAGATATATGTAATTAAATGCTAAACCTAATTATGACAATATATGTATTATTACTGTACGACCCTAGGACACTGTGGATATCCCATAACTGCATATGACTTTGTGACCTGGAATATTAGAAAATTATCTGCCTTATGTACACTGACGTACTGGCTAGACACATGTTAGTGTTTGACTGTCTGATTTGATACAATATTTAAGATATGACACCCGCGTAGTTAGACACACATTTAATCCTGCTAGTTGACCAGTATCACCTATAGCGTAGCCCCTGAGTTCGGAGTATTTATGGTTGTGTATGTGCTAGTGTAATGGCTAATGATGTATTGTATTATATCATATGTATATAGGA